>JBBPCX010000018.1:12669619-12721728 GCA_037974365.1 Hydrocynus forskahlii | reverse complement strand
GTTCACTCCAAACTTTGAACGGGAAGATGACGTATTTTTGGTCTTGAATTGAAGTACTGCATGTCTGCCAAATAGTGACAGGTCTTTAAGCGTTAATTGCGTTAAAAATATTAACGCGTTATTTTTTTCTGTGATTAATTTATCTAATTAACGCGTTAAATTCCCAGCCCTACAAAATACTGAACAGCGTCAGCTAATGACAGGATAAAAAGAATGCAGTCTTTACTACTCCGTCTTATGTAAAGAGGCAGTTAGTGAGTGACGGGAGTAAGACATCCTCAGATTATTACAATGCATAATTGCGTTTGCATAAATGTGCATTGCTGAGAATACGGTCAAGACTGCTTCCTGATTGATGGTCTTATCAGCAAAGCAAGCATGGGGCATGCAGTGCCAGGGCTTGTAAAAGGTAACTCTCAAAATAGTCAAAAGCCTTGTAACAATGTCCCACTGACATTTAGACAGTCATCTAATACTGGCTGAAGGACTTGGCAGCTGTTCTACCGGGTGGCAATGAGTATAAATTATACTTTTTTTTTTTTACTCATGTCTCATTCAAAGTAGAAAACATGTTTATTTACAGTTTCTACTCCATCAGCAGTCTGACTCAATTGTCAGATTGGGCAACACTCAACTTGCTTTTTACTGTCATGTTTGTCAAAAATACTTTTTACAAGGATCCTGTGTCTGGGCTGAATGAAGTAGTTGCAGTGTAAGTAAGTTATTCATATTGTAATTATCTGTGTGCCTCTGATGAGACGATAAGGCATATAACCATAAATAATAAAAGATCCATGGCCTCTGCACAGATTATAGCGCAGGCTTTCAGGAAGAAGCTTTAATGCAGTTTTTTTAACTTAAGAGATGACCCTCACTTACTGCTATTACTATTGCTAATTATTATTAATAATTGACATAAAAATGATGATAATAAGAATAACGATCATAACTTCTGACACATAAAAGGAAGAGTGAGCCAGACTCCTCTTCTTTCAGTCTTCACTATCCTGCTTCCTTGTCACTTTAGTTTGTGCCTCTATGTCTACTTACCTGTCTGTGTATATATAGGCTTTGCTGTTTCCTAGTGTCTATTTGTACTGACTATTGTTCCTAGTGTTAATTCTGAAAGCTACCACACAAAGTCGAAATTTGAAATCATTACTTTTAAAATTCAAACATCCGCTAATGTCTCGCACTGATATGCTCTACTGGTTGGCAACTTCCAGCACAACTCAATATCTCTATGAGCAACAAAGATTAGTATCTCACATTCGCTGCATTATACCCAGATAGCAAAAAACATTTGGCCAGGATCTGGCCCCGAGCCATCGTAAGATCTGGGCCAGATCCGCTCAACAGAACTGGGCCGGTGTCCTTTAGCACAACGGGCCAATACTGGCACGGATCCATTTTTAAAAATCTGGCCCAGCACTGGGCCAGCTCCAGACCAGAGCTGTGCCGGATCCAGCCCAGACATGGCATGTATGTTGATACGGCTCACATCTGGGCAGGATCCGGCACAGCTCCGTTTCGAATCTGGCCCACAGTTGGGACGGATCTGGTTAAGTCTGGTTCACATTTTGACCAGCTCTGGTTCACATTTTGACCAAATGAAGGAATATTAGCATACATTTATACAAAGCTTCTTTAACTATACAAAAGTAACTAGAGATGTTTCCAAGTAATAACAAGAAATACTTTATTACATTGTAAAATGAATAAATATTTAAAATATCGCTTTTTATCTGTCAATGAGTGGTTTCCTGCAATGAAGATTTTAATTTGTTTTACAGTAAAATCTGATGATCTAAAGGTAAAACAACTCAGTCACTTTTGTTGTGATAGTATTTATTCAATTTAAAATGTATGTAAATTTCTTTTAAATATTACAAAAAACAAAAACAACTGAACAAAGTATTGGCACATTAGCAAAAAAGAACATACAATTAACAGAACTATATACATGTCTGGTTGGAACACTACATATCCACAGCTTGCTCTTTCTTTTCATCTGCAAACAAAAGAAGAAAGTTATAGACTCACCAGGAAGAAAAGCAACAAGGTTTATGAACTGAGAATTATATTGTATTATTAACAGGTACACAGAATTACGAGGTAAATGGTCGACTAAAAAACGAGACTTACTGTACCAGGCTATCTTTTATTAACTGACCCACACCGGTTTTTATACTTGTTAGCATTATCGATCCAGTTGCTGGCTATCAAACTTGAAAATTAGGCTTGAATATTACTCTCTAATCATCTCAACATACAACCAGTTAACTTCACAATCAAAAATACATTAATTTGAATTCAAGCGAGGTTTGACTACAATATTTGACTTACTTTAGGAGTCCTTTCTGAATAATCTTTCCACTGTCACTGTCCGTCACTGGAGCTCACCAAGTTGCCTCAGCAGTCACCAACATCTCTCAGGGACCCTTACGCATGTGCGAAAACAACACTCGTTATGACGATTCCGTCCTGCATTTGTTTAGATTCCATCAATATTTCAACTGTCAACCGGAGCTGCCGGCTTGTAGCCTGATCCAGTTCGGAGTCAACTGTTGTCTGGGTATTTAGCCTAGAATGATATGTATTGAGATTACAATCAGTAGTAGGCGACCTGACTTGAACTTTCGGTTTGATTGTGACTTCACCTTTCTGGAATAAAGCAAGTCTTTCCAGTTAACTTCCTTTAAATTACTTGCCAAGTTATATTGTAATTTTAGGTTTTCTGATTACAAACAGGATACATTTATTCAATGATGTTCAGTGAAGTATTATTTCATTAAACCTGTATGATCAGAGTGCAAAAGGAGCTTGAACTTGGGATGACTTTCAACTTAAAAACACAGTATATATCTCACAAATGTGCTACGGCTGCACTTTGTTTTATCTCCAGTACCTGTCACTAAATTAAACCCGCACATATATCTAGCCTTTATGCATGAAGTGTGACTTTTATGATACAGAGAATATATTGGGTTGAGATTTGAAGGAGGGTATAGAAAAGCAGTGATTGCGACACAGTGTTACAGAGCATCCTGGGCTTTATGAAGGTCAGGGAGCTGTCCTGTTTGCCCTTCAGGGTGCTCTGCTGACAGGGTCCATGTTTAAGCTTCGACCTCAGCGTCTCGTTTAGCATGGTACGTGGCCTGTGAAATCCTTAGGCGGGCGACTACATGGTAGAGTGGGCTCCTGGGCGCCAGGCCGTTGTCAGGGTTAAGCAGCAGCCATGTGCGTCTGAATAAGCACCTGGAAGCCCAGCGCTCGTGCTGACATTTCCTCATGGAACCTGTGCCAGGCTGCATGTCATTGCCTTTTGATACCTCCTCCTTCTGCATTGTCTGGGCGTCTGTGCAGGAGAGACAACTTGGCAGGGGGACGGCGACAGTCTCATAAAGGAGAGGCCTTCTCTGTGTGTCTATGTCTTCAGTGCCTGACCGCTGAGGAGAGGGGCCTGGCTCCCAATAGACACTGGCTCTGTTTGTGTGAGTTTATCAGCGAGGTGCAGTCAGCTGGCGCTCCCACAACTACTGTGCGTATGTGTGTGTGCTTAGAGACTGCAGAAGCGTGCTCCAGGCCCCCAGGGGCCACATGAGTCCCTCACCTGTCTCTGCTCCATCACAGGCCTCTCTTGTTTCTCTATTCATTGTGCTGTAAGCCAGAGCAATCCAGAAGAACTCCGCAGTCATTCTTTTTTAGAAACCTTACACCACTCCCATTACTCTTTCCAACAGGCTTTCACAAAGGCTTAGACTAAAACGCGTAGGGGAAAAAAGCGACCTGAAGAAACAAATACATTACAGAGAGAGCAAATAATAACAAAACTGACAGTGCGACTCAGTGCGATGAGTGACTGCCACCTAAGAGGCCTCATCCTACACACCTCACACAGTGTTGGATTTAGATGCGCCAGAAAAATAATAATACTGGCAATGCGCAACGAAGAGCAGCCACACTCAAAGAACAACTGGCTTATTCATGCTCAGAGTTGTTTCATGGCTGCTACTGCTAAGTTTGATAAGCCTTACAAAATGTTGGCAAAAATCTCGTTCAACCTAATAAGAAACTATGACACCCATTTCAAAAAGTTTGTCAAAACGTGTCAGTTTAAAGTCCATTATTCATTCCTAATGGAACTGACATATTGTTACATGTAAGCTCATTAGGCTATATGAGACTTTTTCATCATTTGACTTGCAAAACACTTATTCTGACTGCAACAAAAGAACAAATTGCCTGCAATTTATAGGGGCATTTGGTCTTGCAGTTTCTGTAAACTTAAGGAGACCCGCAAACTTCTTCAACAAACAGCACCAAGTCACATTTACGCTCCAACTTGTGCAAGCTCAGCTGTGTTGTCTGCCCCTGATGAGGCAACACAAATGTCTGTGGGGAGGTTTGCACCTCTGCTCCATGAATATTAGAGTGCTCCAATATGCAGGGGTTAGGTGAACTAAGCCTCATTATTACATCCAAGGTTATAACATTCATAGAGGAGAGTGGACTTTTTCCTCTGGTAATTCTTCTGCTTGAGCTCAATTACCCACCTAAATTTATTTTTTGCATGGATTAGCTTTCTACAGCAGGCAGTAGCTCATCACATGTCGTTTATTATACAGCTGAGAAATGTGAGATATGGGGTGACAGCAAGGTGATGACTGACCTCTGTGTGTGTGCATGCATGTGCGTGTGTGTGTGTGTGTGTGTGTGTATATATATGTGTGTGTGTGAGTGTGTGTGTGTACGTCTGGAATGGATTTTTCACTTTCACTTCCACATATTCATGGGCAGCAGACTTCGAGGCAAAGCGAGATGAGGTTCAGCCTTAACTGTTGGCTTAAATGAAGGCCAGTTCCCCCAGATCAGCTCTACATTTAAATGCATGAAGGCACAGAGTGGGACCATAGATCACTATGACTTGAGCAGCAATGACAGCCTGAGGGGATGAGATGACCCATTATGCAATATCTCACAAAACTCGCAGTATACATATTCAGCACATTAAACTGCCGTATATCTTAACATTTGTTATGGAACCTAGACTTAAACTGATTGATGATAGGATAATAAATTGGGAAAAATGACATTTATCACAATTGCTGGTCCAGTTGGGCAAACTAAATGTAAGGTTATTGGTTTTAGGATGCACAAAAGGTCATTATATTTGTCTCATGATCTTTGTTTTGTTTCAGTAGGTTTTTGTGTGTGTCCATGTTTTGTAAACGTCTAAATAGGCTGTATGGTGGAGCAAAGCCAAGAGGTCATGCTTTCTAAATTGATCAGGTCATGCAACAGCCTTCCACGCACCTTCACTCATGAAACATGAATAAGGATTTAAATGAATGTGCCCTGGTGGATGCATCAAACTAATAAAAAAAAAACCGGAAGGCATATTATTATTATTAATAATAGTGGAACAATAATAGGCTTCTGTCACAGTCTACAGACTATGAGTTAAGTGCAGACTCTCCTACAGTTTTTCACAGTTTTTTGCTAGGGCACTGTGCTCCAACCCACAGTTTCACACAGTCGCACAAACCTAATGGCACCTGTAGCATTTGCAAACTGTACAAAGACATGGATTGACCTTTCCGTGCCCCACCGACAATTTCAGGCCTTTGTAGTAGCTGTTGAGAGGGTGGACAAGCTTTATGTAATGTTTGGGAAATTAAATTTATCCAGAGTCACCTTTGTTTGGAGTTGCAACATACAAGTAAGCAGGTTGGACAGATTTGTCATCATACGAATGTAAGCCTGATTACACAACCACAATCTACACCTGATCTATTCTAACACTAATACTTTTTTACATGCATACAAAATACATGCCGCTTGAAATTAAGAACACACTGTAAAACTGGGTATTTTGAGATTGAGTTGAGCTGAGTTGAAAGCGGCAATGTTATATGCGATTGAATGGGATTTTTGTGAAGCTTGTCCAAACAGCCAGCAGTTGCTGCGAAAGAGCAAATATGTGGACGGAGTGTGGATAGGTAATTTGACCAATGCTTCAATTAATGTGATGTAAGTTCTGTGATGAAAATGACCATTAGTAATCCCCATTACAGATCCAGAAGGACTATGTCTAAGAGCTAAACTATATGTGCTCCTCCACAGGGTGGCTAGCCATGTAGCAAATCATACACACTGTTGATACTTGAGTATGAATATGAAATGTTGCTGGTGTGTGTACTCTGCTCCTGGTGTGAGATGAGGCATCATTGGGCAGCAGTAGGCTGTGAAATTGAGTTAGGATGGGTTGTTAACAGTGGGATAGCATTTTGGGCTGGAGGTTAGTGTGGGTAGAGGGATTGGGCCCGTGGAGAACGTCATTAAATCCCACTGCCTTCCGCCTGCGGTCTTCATCTGGCCACCCCCGTCCTGGCCTCTGAAACTGCCAGCTGAATGACACGTTGATTATTCCTGTTAAATCACCTTTTATAGGTGCTTGTAAAGTTGGGCATGTGGGTTTGTGTTAGGCCATCAGGAAGAAGCATAAGCCTCACAAACTGGGCAAAATGACAAGATGACACAGGCTGTATAATAGGATACATTTTTAAATAAAAAATGAATAAGGCCCAATCTAGGCCAGCATGAACTGCAGCATTCTTGTTGCCCTTTGTGCCTTATTTTTCTCCAACAAAGGAGGGCAGCCGGGTAAAAGAAAGGCATTGAAAGGAGAAAAAAAGATGGAATGTTATAGATTTTGCCCCGAGGCATCAGAGTTTGCATGTGCTTTTGTTGCCGTTGTTCATACATAGAAGCCAGGAAATCATGCATGTTAGCTGTGTTCTGAATGGACAGTGCCATCAGTCAGCACATGCCACAAAAACTGTGAAAGACTTGTCTTGTTTTTCCCATAATGCCTCTAGGCTAGGCTCTCAAAAGGTTCATTTAAATTATCCAGATGTCAGGCGTGCACAGCTCTCAATCGTAGGCACATTATTATATAACTGTGTGGTTTTTCATCTGCATCAGTGATCTGGTTGTAGTCATAGTAACTTACCTATCAGCTAAGACAAGTGTTTCATTTTCATTATACTTTGTACAACGACATTCTGGTGACATCCTTCCATGTGCAGCACGAGTAAAAACAGTCGAACAATTTAAAAGCAGTGCACTGCTAAAGGTTACAATAAAACAATAAAACACAAAAATGAAACAGTAGGGTAGGTGTATGAGAAACAAAGTGTAAGTATTGGAAAAAGCGGAATATTTTCGGGTGCATACACAACAGCAGCATTATGTACAGTTTTATACGGTATTACATATGTCTATGTTGTAAGTCTTATATTTTTATAAGGGTGCTAGATATGGAGAGGGGTGGAGGAGACCAAAGATCTGGAGACAAGTGGCTTGCAGACAAGTGGCTTATGAGAGAAGCAGGGTCAGGGCAGGGGAAAAAAGGTTGACATTATACCATTATACCACTATACCATTAGGAATTTGAGACCCAGGCAGCAGTGCTCGTCAGCAATATAAGTGGCCATGCACCAGCTGTTAATGTAGATGCACTCATTTGTTTTGACCGGAGTCCTCCATCCTGTCTGCTCTGTACTGCAGCCAGCAAGCTCGATAGCGGCATCAGGAATAAAGCTGTTCAGCCAAGTCCCTGTGATGACTATTACACAGCCGCTTAGATTGTGTGAAGCAATCCGAAGACTAAATTCATCCATTTTATTTGCAAATGACCTGGATTTGCCTAGAAATGACTCGGCAGAGCTGGTCTGTGCAGGTTGGCTTGCAGACTTGAGCAAGTGCCTGTTTGTTTTCCCTGCTTCTGCTTCCTTTCCCTGCTCTGCCTGCATCACCTCATCCACGTTAATGCCATTCCAGGTAACTCTGGTGGCTGTAGGATCTCCAGCGGGACACACTCTATTAAAAGTGTAATCCATGGATCGATCCCTGATAAAAAAAAGTAGCTGGGAATGCACGTGTGAGTGTCCAACTACTTTTCCTATAGACATACCAGACAAAACGAGAGGAAAACAAAAAGTTGTAAGTCAGTGGCGACAGTCAAGCTGCTGTGTCCACAACGATTTCCATTCTACATCAACAAGTGAAGCCACTGCACAAGGTTGAACAAGCTTTAGAGAACATTGCAAAAAATTCAATTGCATGCTGCAAGGTTGGAATTTAGATTCACTGCATAACATTGCTGGTATTTTGCTTCAAATACTGGGCTACCAGGCTAGATTATATATGATTAAATGACGCAAAATGCATCTGATCTGAAATGCATTCAACCGAATTGGTTTTCTTGCCGGCATTCTCTGAAGCTTGCCCTACCTAGCAGTTATTTTCTGGGAAGAGTGTAGATAGGTCAGATTGGCATTTTGTTTTTTTGATCGCTCCACATCTGTAATAGAAGAGCGTGCTTCGCCCGTGTCACTGTTTGTGTGTCACGTTTTCAGACTATTGAAGCTATTTCAGTTTATCCAGAAGCATGCAGTGTGAACATTTTGTATATTTCTACATCATGACCAATGGGTCTCTTGGGCAGACAGCCTTTCCATTTTCGCAGCAAACCGTTCTAATGAATTGGCTGTTGTTTACACCATTATTGGACTTCAGATGTGCTCACAATAGACAGATGCTCTACCTTGATCGAAAGCCTGGTGTGTTAAATTGCTCGGTGGTTTCTCTGGCACATATTCGTCATGCATCTGTTATGATTTGGACAGTTGCTGACTGCGAATGCGTGCTGCCTCAAACAGAGAGCGTGCTGCAAGGGCTGTGTCTGACAAGGTGTTTATAGGCCTTTTTTTTCCTTGTGCTGACCTCATGCATTGTAAGCTGATGCTGTGTCTTTTGCACTGTGAAAATAGCATTGCTGTTTATTTTTTCTTTTTTTTTTTTCCTTTGAAATTGTTTTTTTTTTTTTTTCAATTACACCTTTCAAGGTTTGCGGGTCATGCAATGAGTTTGTGAGTGTGGCCAAGACAGAATAGGAGAGAGTTAAAGGTGTAAAGAGAGGAAGTGTGTATGTGCCATGAAACGTATCACAGGAAAGGCAAGTTCTTGGACCTCTCCTTTCTTTCAAAGACTGATACAGAGCAGAAACCTGCTATGTATCAGTCTAAATCCTCACAAAGGAACGCTCTTCATTCTCAGACTGGTTTACATCTGTTGTTAAGCGGATACTTAACAAAAAAATTGCAGACGTGGCAAGTATTTTGCGTCTCTTCAATGATGGTTGCGTTTTTGAGAGAAGGTTCCCATTAAACCAGGACCATGACTATCTCTATTTCTGTCCTATTCATATGTAGAACCAGCTAAAGCCTGGAGTGCCTCTCAGGCATGCCTGCCATCAATTAACTTAACAGCCAATGAAAGGCCTAATCTACATGTATTATGTGCATAGACAGAGGCTCCTGGACTTTGCTGTATTTTATTATATTTCTGACAAAATTATCCCTACTTTTAAAGTTTGTGCGTGTGAGTTTGTGTGTGTGTGTGTGAGTGTGTGCGTGTGTGTGTGCGTGTTTGTGTGTTTGTGTGTGTGTGGGAGGGTAGACGTGCCTGTGTTTGAGAGCTGAGTGCTGCAATCAGGTCCTCGCATTTAACAACATTATCCCTTCATACCCACATCTACTTAAGTCCTTGAGTGTGACACCGTCAAGTGTTCTTGCTCCTTCACCCCGTCGCACTCTATTCTCCCTGAAGCTTTCCTAAGTAGACGTTTCTTCTATGATTTAATGGCTGCTTTTATTAGTTAATGAAAGATCTTTCGGGTGTTTAATTACTGGCCTTTGAGCACTTGTTTCAGTCAGGGAAATGGTGGAAATATCACTTTGAAAAGGCTGCTGTTTCTGAGGTCCAGGCTTTGTAATGCTAAAGACATAGGACTGAGCACAGCTATGACTTTATGACTTCCACTCAGCGCACTCCACTGCGCTCATCCCATCTATGGCTAGTCAAAGCTAACAGATCACGTATAGTGCCTCATTAATAACATTCATAAGAACACAGACAAGGCCAGCGCATTGCCAATACGGCTTCATTAGTTACATCTATAGCCCACTGCCTCTCTGGTTGACAAGCCCAACAAGGTTAATGGATCACTTTGCGTCATAGCGTTTATAAAGCGTGCCTTTTTGCATTTATGGATTCAAAGCAGAGACGTTAAGAGTAAAGAAAAATGAAAGCGTGCCCAGATCCATCACATTGTTCCAGCATGTTACCTGCCTGCTTTTTCACTTTTGGAATGCCAGTCTGGCACCCCTCGGGAACGGCTCAGCTCCCTACGTCGGCACGAAGGGCACATACAGGGACATATGCATCAATCATGTGCCAGGACATGGTGCCAGTGTAAAGCTTTGATAAAGAGTGTCGTTTGAGCCGAAACCCTGTCAAGGTCTTATTAAAGCACCAGCTCTGTATGATTAACGGCTGGCCCGGCTGTGCCAAGCTCCAGAGCTCTGTAGAACCGCAGGGTGCAAGGAGTACATGGGAGCAGGCTTCAGACAGGCCAACCGGGTTTCTAGCTGAAAAAATGAAAAGGTGAAAAGATGATCAAGTGTGAGACCTCTTACAAAGACTGTTAAAAAGATCTAAAATATTGATGCAGCCCTTGGCTCTTCCATTAACCCTCTGAACCCTCAGCTTATTATTCAGTTATTCATCTCAAGTATTATTCAGTAACTACAGTGGGTATAGAAAAGAATCACCCCTTCAAAATATTCACATTTTGTCACCTAGCAGACAATTTTTTTTCCCAGCTGTATTTATCATGGCAACTTATAACATCCAAGTGAAGGATATCCCAGCAACAGCTCAGAAAAAAACGGATGAAAAAAAAACTGACTCACTAAGATGGATAAAGAATCACCCCTATGTGTCAGTATGCTGGTATATTTCTCTTTGCACAACTAGACTGTGCAGTATTTGTCCACTCTTGTTTACAGAACTGTTCAAGCTCAGCCAAAGTAGATGGTGATTGCAATGTTTATGTCATTCTACAGACTTTCAATAGTCCGGCTCTGACTACACCACACAAGGATATTCACCCTTTTCTCTTTCAGGTACTGTGTGGTCGATTTTGCCATTTGCTTTTGGTCATTGTCATGCAGGAAGGTGAATCCCACTATCCTGACACGTGCCTCAGTCCCCATTACAGAGAAACACCCCCACAACAGGATGATGCCACCTGCATGCTTCACTGCAGGCATGGTGTTCTTTGGATGTTGTGCTGTATTGGCTTTAAACCATATGTACTGTTGAGGCCAGTACATTTGGTCTCATCTGACCATAACACCTTTTTCCACTTGGCCTCAGAATCTTTAAGGTGCATTTTGGCTCAATAGTGACTTAATGTGGCCTTTCTGGAGAAGTGGCTTTTTCTTGCAACCCTCCCATTCAAGCCACATTTGTGGAGCACTTGTGAAATTCCAGTAGGTGCTTTAAAGTTGCCATAGGCATCTTAGGAGCCTCTCTGACCAGTTTCCTCCTTGTTCTTCCACCCAGTTTGGCGGGACAGCCTGATCAGGGAAGGTTCCAGTAGTACCAAACACTTCTTAATGATGAACTTTACTATGCCCCAAGGGATAGATAAAGCATTTTATTGTTTCAATCTATCTATCTCCTGACTTGTACCACAACTTTAACTCTACACTGTTCGTGTCACTTGGATGTTATAATTTGCTTGAATAAATACAACTGGAATTTTTTGTGTGTTTTGTCATTTCAGGCCATAATACAGCAAAATGTGAATGTGTTGAAGGGGGTGATTCTTGTGGCATACCTAGGTTCTTGAGGGTCCAGGGCAAAAAATCCTATAGGTCACTGGGTGAATGCCTCATCTGCGCTACCCAGTTATTTACCTACCATTAACCATAATGAACTGTGATGAGAGCGAGGTTGTGGAAATCATGGAAACAAAGCCACTTCTACAACAATAATTTCTCCTACACCCACTGTGGGATTCTAAAGTGATATCAATTTCTCTGATATCACTTTATGTGGTTAACATTTCCTAACTCATTTCTGGGCACATGCATTCACATGTGTGAGATCTGGGCAAATTTGGAATTACAAAATAAGGACTGTAATGTAATGCAAATATGCAAATACACCACATGCATCAGTGAAAGTCACACACTAGAACATTAGCACGTGTTTATGAGTATCTAGAAATTTCTAGATACTAGAATCTAGAAAAATCTAGAAATACATTTCTCCCTATCTATCTCTGTCTTCATCCTTCTCTCTCACTTTCTCTCTCTCTCTCTCTCTCTCTCTCTCTCTCTCACACGTTCTCTCTCTCTCTCACACACACACAAGTACACTTTTGCCCTCTCTGCTGCTTTGTCGTGTTGTGTGATTGCACACCTGTCTTGGCTCTTTGAGAGATCTGAGGTGCTTTTGAATGTTTCTCACTCTTTTGCTCCGTGAATTATTAAAGATCACTCTTTTACTGAAACGTTTTAGCGGATACAACGGAAAGGCCAGGCGGCAGCTGGCTTGAAAGGAGAGACTCTCAAAGAGGACGGGCGCATCTCCTTACTGAATGCCAAGACACTCTTTGCTTCTCTACTTGCACTCACTGTGTGTGAAATATCTGGTGGGGTGGGGGTGGGGGCTGATTTAAAACTAAATCATTTTTTTTTTCATCTGGGGGCAGGTGACTGGGGACAAAAACTCACAAAGCCTTTGTCGGGGCCTTGGAACCAGTTGCTGAGCATCTTGTGACCAAAATATTCCAATTACTTATTAACTTCAAAATGATCTACAGACATGTGACACTGTGATTAGAGATCAAATTGAAAATGAAAACAAACACAAACGTACATTTTGTCACTGATATATTGAATGATTACAGCAGCTATTCTGACCCAACCATCAACCACCACTCCATAATGCAGGGCGATATAGAAAAATACTGATATGGACTTATGTACCCTTTACATGTATTAGTTTATATTATATTTCAAATATGCACATTATTGTGAATGAAGTCAGAAAGCAGGCTTGTCAGTCTGTTTAACAGGGCGCACTTTACTTTTCCTATTCAGATATAATCTGTAATGGCTGTACTGGCTCTCTGTCTGTCTGAGACCTCCCCTAAATGTCACTGTTGACACTTTCAGTGGATCTTAAGTGTCAGTCAAGGAGGTCTTGGTCCCCCTTGACCCCTCATATTTCGCAACCTTATTCTCATGCTCTGACAAATCAGCTCAAGCTGATAAACATCTGACCACATTTAACCACATCTAACACATTGTTTGCTGTGTCAAAAAGCACATAGCAGTGCATCTATCTGCTGGATTTCCCAACAGGCAGCAAAGAGTGCCTGGCTTGTACTGGCCTGCCTGTTTCAGCTGTTCCTGTGTAACACTGAAAAGATGTATTTTATTTAAATGTGCACACCATTACAACATGAAAGACATACCTAACAAACATTCCAAGTAAAATGAATGATTTGGTGTTTTTTGTGGAATGTGTTGTATTCGTTTGGAAATGGCGTACATTCATTTGAATTCAGTGCATTTAGAGCCTTAATGTGAGTTTCTGTGCTTCCATATTGTCTCCGTACAATTTCATTTGCAAAGGTGAATCTTAATGTGACATTTTCTGAATGAAGCACTTACCAGCATATACCTGGTGGTTCAGTACAGTATGTTTAAACTAAAGCCAGTGGCAGTCTCACTCAAGCCACTCAGATTATGCATGAATGCATGACTGAAAGAGTTTGTATTTGTGTGATTAGCTTGATTGTAGCATCTCAAGCACTGTGACAAAAAAAATAAATTGGATTTTATATGAGTTGTAACTGACCTTGAATTTTGTTTCAGAGAAGATATGAGGCATTTGACTTTAAGAGTGACAGTTTTCTGTTCTCTCTCTCTCTTTCTCAGACCATGATGCATTTTTAACAGGCTTTCCATGGGCATTTTCCCCATTTTAACAAGAGTGCCTGAGTTAGGATTTTTTATTATTTTATTATTGATGAATCTGTCCCAAAAGCCCTGAACACTGATGGAGAGTGTTTTGGTCTCAGGCCTCCCTCCTTTGCAGTCGCTCAGCGTAGATGTATGGCGAAATAGAAACAGCCGGCAGGAGTTAACTTGTTCATAATTCAGAACTTTGCTTTCTGATTCTATTTGCACTTTTGTGTTTTCATACTTGTGCATTCTGTCACAGCAGCGCGTTTTGCACTTTTGTAGGATTTGTTTCCTGTCCCACTATTAATACTATGATATGTATGTTACTGTGTAACATGCACCAGCATCCGCCAATCTATTCTGCTAGAATACTTGCACATTTTGTAATGTGATATCAAGTAATTACGCAAGAAACAGAACTTTTTTTCACGTGAACATTTTTTCATATATGATCCGGCCTGTCACAAATTTTGCATCATCATCATCTGATCGCAAATATCTATGTTAATTGCATTTATTTAAGATGATCACAATGGTCCTGTAGATCATGACTGGGCTTTAATATCATTAAGGCGCAGTGGTGAGTCACTGTTGGTTTATTTGCTATTTGTCAAGACATTTAGAAGAGAGTGGTGAATGATGTTGTTAATGGCCCTTTCAGAAGGGCATCAGTGAGTAAAATGTGTTTACTTGAGCTCAAGCTGTTTCCATCAACATTTGGGAGCTACTAAGCATTGACATACTGAGTAATCAGACAGTTTGGCCTTGTAATTTTATAATAATAATAATAATAATAATAATAATAATAATAGTAATAATAAGTTACATTTATATAGCGCCTTTCACAAACCCAAGGTCGCTTTACATAGCAAGCAAAAAAAAAAAAAATAAAAAAATAGCTGTATGCACCGAACATGCAAAAGCTAAAATGTCATAATTAACAGGCTTGTATGCGATCATGTTTTGCTCATATACATTGAAAAAATGTGGCAAAATGGCAAAAAGTATGTGTGATTATTCACATGTTAAATTCATGTTTTCTTTGGTTTTTTTGTTTTTATAAGGGCATTTGTATAGTATGTTTACTTCTATACAAATTATTTAATTATATGAACACCTCTGTTCTGTACACGCTACTGTACTTGGCTAATAAATGGGTCTGATTCTGATTTGAAGGCGACATATCAGATATCTATTACAGCAGATGTAATAGATATCTGATATGTTGAAGTTTCATCCCTGACTGTTTTTTTTAAATGACACGGAATAAAGAGCAAATTTGAAAAAAAAAAAAAAAAAGTTAATTCACATATCTGTATTGATGGTACAGTAAGTATATGTATGTCTATACACAGTGAATAGCAAAAGGTATTGACAAAAACAGTATCAGAAGTGAATTAAGTATCAGTATCAGTATCAGAAAACTATTTATCCCGGACATGCTTATGCTATGACTGCACAGGCACACAGAGACACAATGACAAGAACAATATAAAATGTGATTTAAACATAGTCAACATAAAATAAAACTCTCCATAAAATACATAAAATATGCTCTATGCTGTGAACACTATCTGGTCAATAAGAGAGATGGATATAAATACCATTAATAAATAAATACATTTGCTCCTGAAGTCATCTGCTAATCAACACAAATAGTGGTTTGGAGTAGTCTATATATAGTCTGTTTTTGTGTGCAATAGTAATTATGAGTAGTGATATTGCACATGATAAGACTGTTGCACATAATATAACATTGCACAGGAGACCGTGATCTTCTCAGGTCCACCCCCAGTTGTCTAGTCTTGTTGATGCTGAGCTGCAGCTGATTCAGCTTACATCAGTCAACAAAACCGTCCACAGACACTCTGAGATAATCTGAGTCATCCCCATGCCTAGTACATCCAGCTATTGCAGGGTCATCTGAGAATTTCTGCGGTAGTTGGTGGAGGCTCTAGTAGGTGATATGGTGGGAGAGGGAGTGCGGGATTCTGGCTAAGCACTGATGGAGGAAGCTGGAGGAGTGTTGGGATCTATGAGGGTCATGCCAGAGCTGGAGGAGATGCTGGACTGAGGCCTATTGTCGAACCTGTTAAAAAACAAGTTAAACTCATTAGCCCTCTCTCGGTCTCCATCAGTACCCTGGCTGCTAGACTTGAAGCCCATTATTGTCTTCATGCCCCTCCACATGTCCCTGATTTTGTTCTACTCCAGCTTTCTCCTGTAGCTGTACCTTCCCACCTTTATGTTTTTGTATCCCCTTGGCTGTTTTCCTCATCACCTGACCTGAATGCGTCCTTCTCCTCATCCAGGAGGGCTTTGATGTCCCATGGCTTGTTGATGGAGAAGCAGCATATGGATTTTACAGGTACAGGGTTATCAGCACAGACGCTGATGTACAAACAAACACTGAACTAAAAAACTGCCACATGTTACCCGACATCACTTGTTCAAGGCATAATAAGGCAATTCTAATAGTGGGTAATCAAACCACTAGACACAAATGGAGAAAATAAATGAACAAAACCGGCTATAAAGACAGTAAACATGTGAACGACAACAAATAAAACCTGTTGCCCAAGGATCATCAGTTCCACTTCATGGTTCAGCTCAAAAATAAGAGAAAAGGATTAGACAATTGAAACCAAATAAAACAACAAATTATCACTTGTCTCCAACTGAAATATATGTGTCATATAAGTAAATTTAACCACACCATTTCTGAAATTAATAATAAACAAACCAAAAAAATGCTCGTCACCCATGTGCAGTGGTGTCCATCACAGGCTGTCCATCATGGTGAATCTTTCCTTATCCAAACGAGCTTGTTTGTTTCAGGAAATAGAATTATTTCCCTTATAAACAGTCATTTGTGGTGTGGAACAACAGACAGCCTGTTTATAGCTGAAGTGGACATGTGAAATGGCCTATGGTTACAGTTCAGTAAGCTTTTGGGTTCATTCAGTGCCGTGTATGTGCTATGTGCTCAACAGCGGGAGAGGTGCTCTGATTTAAGCAGCTACGAAAGCAAAATTCAGAGCACTGGGAGCTCATATGTTAGGGTTTGTTTTATTTCTGGATTTATTGAGGTTTACTTTTATTAAGCGAACAGTTCCTCTAGAGAGTCACTTCAGAGACAGGAGAAGGGCTTAGTGAATAACACAGACCATATCAAGCCACTGCGCCTGTCTTCTGAATAATGACTGCTATGCTTCAATGCATATGTGTGTGTTTTCATGTAGACTAGGGATGAGGCTCTCCTTGGAGAATCCATCCATACAGACTATCTAAAAAAGAGAATGTTTGGCTATATATAGGGGAAGTGCCCTAGATTGGGAGCTGTGAGAGTGGGAATATAAGTGCAACCGCCACTCTGTTGCCACTCTATTATTACTAAAGAAATAATGATTTTGATAAAATACTGAAACATTGAGAAGGTGAATGTTCTAAACAGTGTATCGACTGCCAGTGACCAGCACTAGGCATCTGGGTGCCTGCTGTCATAGTAAATTATGGGAGGACGGGGCCTTGCATTGTGCTAAACATGCTTTCATAAATATCAGTTTAGATTGTTTTGCCAGAGAACTGTCCTATTTACCGCAACGTACTGTGTCCTCTTTTTGTAAAGTCTCTGGTAATGTGTAATTGTCTGTGTGAAACTGAGACATATTAATCATTCATTAATTCATTCATTCATTCATTTTCTGTAACAGCTTGATCCTTTCTAGGGTCGCGGGGACCTGGAGCCTAACCCGGGGCCAGCAGGTGCGAGGCAGGGACCCACCCTGGGGGCCAGCCCACTGCGGTCAAGACATATGAAACACACAAAATACTGAAAATAATTTTTTGCCTTGCTTTACTTTCCTTCAACTCCCACACATAACTGATCCCACAGTTCTCAAACAAATGATCTTGGTCAAGGATGCAAAATGTAATTCTGATGTTTTTGGACAAGTTCGCACAAATTCCCTGTGAGACCAGCATGAAAGACCCCCACGCATAATTAGAACAAGAAAAAATACCGGAACTCCCTAAAATGATAGTGTGTTTGTGCACGCTAAGCCGCCGAGAAGACAAACATGCTTCCTGATCAAATTACCTCCACCCCACAGGGCTCCTACATCCTCCTGTAATGTGGATTGGTTATTGCCTCCAGTCCTTTTAATCCACATTAGTGTAGCTGTGTTAAAACAACCCCACATGAATTATGCAATCAGCTGATTGTTTTAATTAGATTTCGCATTGCCTTTTGAGCAGTCTTTAGTTAATTACTGTGTTATTTGCTTGATTATAACGTGCAATTTGCCGTAGGCTGTTCGCCCACCGGAGTGCAGAGAGTTAAGCTGGAAAAAAACAGAGCAGAATATGAATACAAGAGAGTGCGAGAGTGGAAGAAAACAGAAGGGCAGTCATGAATTAGACTCCATTGACAAAGGCTGCCGATAATGGAATACGAAGCTATTTATTCCAGTACCTGCATGCAGCGTGGATCTCAGCCTGCTCGCCTGATGGATGAGACGTGGGGGAAAAAACGTTTCAGTTTTTACGCAAAACCAGGGATGGATGGTGAGATGAAAGAAGGGAAAAGAGCGAATCAAGTGTAATCAGCTCGAATGTGTCCTCCAAATGGAAGTGATAAGAGGAGGGAAAAGTCTGATGAGGCAGAAGGAACCTACTTTATGCATGTTTGGATATAGCCTGTGCTTACTGCACTTGTAACGTATGACATGCAATGCAGTACAGTGTGCTAACAAATCCATGAGCACACATTCTGTTTCCATTTCCACTGCCAAGTAATTCGAACCGTACCCGAGGTGCTGCCTTAGCTCTGTAAAATTCCTGGATATACGATCAGAGTTT
This sequence comes from Hydrocynus forskahlii, assembly GCA_037974365.1. Taxonomy (NCBI): domain Eukaryota; kingdom Metazoa; phylum Chordata; class Actinopteri; order Characiformes; family Alestidae; genus Hydrocynus; species Hydrocynus forskahlii. The sequence goes on along the minus strand of JBBPCX010000018.1, from coordinate 12,702,976 downwards.
TTCTGCTAGATTTAGAAGACAGGTAGTGGTGCCCACAATGCAAGCTGAGGTAGACATGTCAGTTTTTCACTTTGCAGTGCTGACTAAACAAAGAGGGTTCAAAGAAAAACTGTTACCATTGCTTAAAGAGCCATGTTTGGAAAAACAGACAGTTCAAAACTTTTGTGAATGTGAAGAACATTTTATAGATCTTTCAGTGTATATTCCTCTTCCACCATGCCTATGTAAAATAGATTTTTTTGCTATGTAAAGCAACCTTGGGTTTGTGAAAGCTGCTATATAAATGTAACCTATTATTATTTTCATAAACACATTAGATAAAATTAGAAATGCTTGATTTCCAGAACATTTTGTACATGGAAATTGCATTCTTTTTTGCCTAGACAGAAAACATAATCCCAAAATGATCATGAATTGGCAGCCACAGTAGCCATTCCTTAGTCTCTTTGCTAAATAGAGATGGTGGAGACCATTGACCACCGTCAATCATCACAGTCATCGCCTCAGGACGTCACTTAAACGGCACACAAAAAAAGGTCTGTCACTCAACACATAACACCAAATGCAGAGTAAATACTACAGTGAAAATGAAACTTGAAGCTCCTTGCTACTGCTCTTTGTGTCATGTCTATCATGTGACCACCACACAACCTTTAGGGAACCCCACTTCCATCCAATTCACTGGGTTCTGAATAAATGAGTCATCAAAAATATTTCTCATGTACAGAATAAATCTGTCATAATTTAGAATCCGGGCATGTGCCCTGTTCAGAATGGGCATGTTGATGCTATTCAGAATATATAAAAGAAGTCAGTGAGGTGTTTAATATTAGCAACAGCAGCTGGAGTTAACACATTTACTTTCCCTCCATTGGATTTGCAAGTGTTGCATTTTCTTCACATAGGGACTTTACCTAAATTACTGTACAAATTAGTTCATAGATGTGGATGTCATTCTGAATTTGATAAATTATTTATTTCTCAGTAAGTCCAACCAGCTCCCATGGGATTTGCTCTCTGTCTCTTGATTCTGGGTATACAGCATATTTGACCATGTCTGGTCAATTCAGAAGTGTATTTTGTGGCAAAATAAGAGAAATAAATCATTACACCCTTCAAATGAGGGCTTTTTTTGCCAAGAAGGATGTATCAAAAAGTATAGTCTTTGCAAATTGCTGATGATTGGTTCAAATGAACTGTTCAGTAGTTCTTCAGGTTTTAACTGAATACTGTTCATCAGGTTTCAAGGAATAATTTAATTTATTAACCCTTATAGTCACACGTGAACACACCACAGCACAATGTGAACAATGTGAAATGCTTTCTCTGCATTTTAACCCATTCACCAAGTGAAGCAGGGGGCCGCTGCCAACAAGGGGCGCCCGGGGAGCAATGTGTGGGGATGGTACCTCGCTCAAGGGTACCTCAGCAGTGACACTAGCAGTTGGTATTCGAATCCACAGCCTTCTGACTGCAGGGCCAACGCCCTAACCACTAGGCCATCAAGCTGCTAGAAATACATTTGACCAGAAATACATTTCTGGCCAACTTGTACTTAAAATCAAAGTTAATCCTAATCTAATCCAGAATTCTAGGTCAATAAAGAGAGTCAACTTCCACCAGGTAACCGCACACTTATCTTCCTTGGAAGGTGCCGTGTCATGTTTATGGCTCAGATGGAAGTTGCAACATCTTCTACTGTTGTGTCTACAAAATGTCAGGGAAAATGTGTGCACTTCATCTCAGCTACAAAGGCAGCCACTAGACACCAATCAGAGAGTTCCCCCCATTTGCTTTGAAGCTACGACAGCTTCAGCACCCCCCTCCCCCCCCACCCCCTTCCTCTACACTTGATATCTATTGATGAGCTTGGCAGCCATCATGAGAACACATTATTGATGTGAAGTTTGCTCATCTGTGGAAGCCTATTAAACTCTCTTTTTCTAAGCGCTGTATTAAACGCCTAATGTTCTCACATAAATTACCTGACAAAGACTATGACATCGGTATCTCCTCCCGTTTGTTCAAAATGAGAATTCCGCGCCGAGATGAATCCGCCTGTTTTTTAATGGGGAAACCTAATTAACATAGAATTAATTTTCTTACTTGGAATATTGGAAACAAATATGACTCTTCTCCATTTTTGAGTGGATGCCAGGCACCTAGACTTCAAGGGAATGGATTTGGCTTCTGTGCTGGTATTAAGCACAGGAGAGCCCAATAATGAATGTGACATATCTCCACCTGCCTGTCTGTCTGTCTCTCTGTCTCTGTTTTATTTGTGCTTTAAAATGTTGAGTCCTCCCATCTGTGCCATGACTGCTGTGTAATTGCTTCTCTTTAATTAGCTAAAGAAATGAAAGATAGGTTAATGAGTTCATGGAGTTGGGTGGAGTAAAGCTGTCATACTTGCGACTGCCTTCGACAGTTGGCAGGTGTGTGGACGCGCATGAATGTATTTGTGTGTGTGTGTTTATGCTGCTGCCTTCCTGATAGTTTGATATTTACCAGTCTGTCACAAGCATCCACATGCACATGTGTGGCAGCATCCTGTATTTCAATCAGTAAATGTCAGTGATGAAATAGTTTATGTGGCTACTAGACGGCTACTAGACAGATTGAGGCCGGTCCATTATTTACAATTCATTTTGCTCTCTCTCTCGCTCTCTCTCTCATACACACACACACACACACACACACACACACACACACACACACACACTTCAAAATGGCTATTCCATTCACACAACTTTCTCAGAGCAGACCCAGGTGAGGGAATTTGAATCTAGGGTGCAGAGTAGAAAGAGAGAACTGCATGGAGCAATGTTCTGCAAATTTCCTAAGCAAAACAGTACTCCGTCGAATGTTCCCAGCATCCAAAATTAGTAGCACACATCACATGGGGTCAGTGTCCATTCTGCTAAAAATGACACTGCTAGTACTTCAGTCTCTAACTCCTTGTGTCCCTGTTTGCACATACATGTATGTGTGTGGAGATGGTGGGGCAGCTCGTTCTCTGCCGCTCTGATGGATCCGTCATTCCAGTCTGTTGCCCTCAGTGTTTGGCGTGGCACAGTAGTAGTGGTGCCATGCTGGGACGCTAGCCTAGCGTGGGTGGTGATGCCATGAGCCGCCAAGGTCTGGTGCACACTCAGCTGTGAGGAAGATACCCACACCATCTGCCTGATGTCCATCCACCTCCAGCTGCATTAGCGCTTTCCTGCCCACATCTTTACACTGCATTTGTTTTTTGCAGACATCCACACAGTATTCACACACACACACACACACACACACACACACACACACACACTCACACTCACACCCTCCCCAACAAAAAATACTTGCAGAAGTTTTGTTCATCCCAGGTCACGGCTAGACAACACCCAGTACCTTTATAACAATATATTTCTTTATTACTAAACCTACAATATACCCACCTAGGTGTTTCAGAAGAAAAGCTTTGGCCCAGGTAATGCTTTGATTATATTTCTTGTCTTGTAACATAGACTCAAATAAATTACTTTCCTACTGGAACCATGTAGCTACATCTTAGATGACCTTAAACTAAACTCACATTTCCGAACATTCACTCTCCTAATTGACCACGCGCACAAATCACACACACAAATTCTAAAGTTTACAGACACAGTCGTGTCTCATTTACTTTAACCTAATCTGCCAATTTAACACAGCATTGAATTCAAGGGAAGATGAAAGTCAATTGTTTTATAGCTACAAAATAATGATAAGAAACATCACTTGTGACATGTTGAAAGGAACATACAGTCCATTAATTTAAAATATATTACACCCTTATGAGTCTTGTTGTGCACGACTGAGTGAGACTGTCATAATGCCCCTGGAGGATTTCGGTTTATGTGTGGTGAATTTCAAACCAGTCTGCAATGAGTGGCCATGTCACATGAACCTGGAATGTTCCTCCCTCCCACACAACCTTGAGTCCATGACAGTCGAACTCGCTCTATTCAGTAAGATACAGAGATGAGATGTCCAAAATGTACTCACACCACATCACAAATCGTCATGCAGATCAACCTCAGTATTATCAGACAAGGATGCAGACTGTAAAAGAAATGTTTGCAAGATTAGATTTTTGCACAGCTAACAGTTTGCATAGCTAACACACATAGTTTGCGTCAGCATTCACACATAATACGTTTACGTGGGCTGATTAAACAAATTCTATCAAACAATACACAGTATGCACAACACTTTCTTTAAAAATAGATGCACAAATCTTCACTTCCATCTCATCTGATCCAACAGAATAAACTAGTAATACCTTTTAATATTACTTTTGATATTACTTGCCCTTTAAATTAACAATTCATACATGAAATGTGAGAACATAGACTCACCTATACATCAGAACATAGACTCACCTTACAGTTATTTTGTGCCGAACATAAAAGAAATGTCTGCTGGTAGAGAGAGTAAAATGGAATGCAGCTTATTTGCATAAATCCTGCCAGCTTCAACAACTTAGTTAACTCTTTATTGGCCTGACTACCGCTGAGGTATCTTGTGAAGGTTCTACACAGCAAGGTAAATGATGTATGCACACGGGACACTGCTTAGAAAATAATACTGCAATGAAAAAAATCACAGAGTGAAGCATTTATTTTCAGATTCCAATCCATTATTTGTTGCAGGGTGTTAAGCAGTTGGGATTTGAACCCCAGCCCTCTGATTTCAGGACCAACGTCCAAACACTAGGTCATCCAGCTGGCCATTTAAGCATTATAATTGAGGGATTACATTTTAGTGGGAAATTCCTTTACAGTTCTTTGTTGGATTTGTTGACCCACGGTCATTACATTACCAAAGGATTATAAGGGAATTACTCTCAGTTTCTAATCTCTTTTCTAGACCAGAATATATAGATATTCCAATTGTCCCCCCTGGGATGCAGACATGGAAGAAAATCCATCAAATGTAGAAGTCTGTCAAAACTGCTACAGAGGAGAAACTCTGGATTGATGTTGCTTTGGCTTAGCTTTTTAGAGACCAGTTAAGACTTTGCTTGGCTGCCACCACTGGAGACATCTTTGGAGGACCCTTTTAATGAGGTGCTACAGATTAAATGTCCCGCAGAGATAGGAGATTAAAAGTCAAACTTTTAAGCTGGCCATCATGCGTAAGCCCATCACCTGTGTGGGTGCATGTGTCTGCTGAAGGAGATAACTGTGGCTGTGTGATATAGGTGGAAGTCTGAAGGACTTGTCTCAGCATCCTTTTACCACTTCCACCAGCATATTCCCTCTGTTTTAATGAGTTCTTTCTCCCTCCAGATTCCTCACAGTGCCTCACCACACACCTTCTTGCTGTGTTTTTTTCTGTCTCCCAGCTCTGCAGCAGGTGGGATTGGTGGGCCGTAAACAAAGCATTCGGCGGTGGAGAGCGATTCAATTAAGGTTAATTGAAAAGCACATTCCGTCTGGGGCCTCGGTGCTCTCTCCTCTGCCGTCTGTCTGCCGTCTTGGGCTGGGCTTAACGTGGCTCAGCGGTGCCTCTTACTCTGCTACCCTGCTCTGCTCTCCTGCCTGCTCTGGATCTTATCTGTGCAGCTCTGGCAGGCTCCAGGGCCCTGCAGTCTCCGCTGAACTAATGAGATAAAGACGTACGTCTCATTCATCTCTGTTCTTTTGCGCACCTCTTCCCTTTGCCTGCCTCGCTGATCTCACTGTTCTGGTCAGGTGGTGCATCTGTCACAGCTCACTTTAAGGATTTACTTACTTATTCACAGCAGTTAGACCACAGGTTTTTGCTCTGGCAAAAGTACAGTTCAAGGAAATGAGACAAATGTAAACTGATGAAACTGTACAGCATGAATAATATGATTTGTAATGGAAAGATGGCATGGTTAATTTCTTGTTCTCTTGCAAATGATGTGCTTAGCTGACTGTCGACCACAGTTTTAGCAGTGTGTCCAACATTGTTGGCAATAGTAGACCCAACTCAGCAATAGTAGACCCAACTCAGCAATAGTAGACCCATGTCAGCAATAGTAGACCCATGTCAGCAATAGTAGACCCATGTCAGCAATAGTAGACCCATGTCAGTGAGTGGGAATGTTGCACTGGCGGTGTGGTTACCATCCGAATCAGTGTGTGAGAACTAAAATGGATATGAATTCATTTTTGCCTTTTTTACTACTGCCGTCTCTCTGTATGGAATGCAGAGTTGTTTCCTTTCAGATTGGTAAAGAGCATGCATCAGTGTATGTGTCACCTGCAATGTTAGCCATAGCATTTGTGGTGTGCTCAAGAGCTTCTGTTTACAGATGTGAGATTGTGGTAAAGCAACAGAAAATGATTATTTTTCATCTTTGACTGGTGTTAGTTCTTAGAGATTTCGGTAAGGCCCTTAGGATGCAGATCATCCTAAGCAGAAACAAGATTGTCATATGAAAAAGAAGCAGATGCCAGCAAGGACTGCTAAAGGTTTGACAAAAGTACAGGCATTGAGTTTAACCTGTGAACCAATTAGTGAACCACTTTTTAAACCAGGGCTAGTGTAACCTTTTTGGATAAACTAGCACATATTTGACCTACAGTAGATCTCACAGTGCACATTCTCATGTGGTCGTATGAATGAGTCATTACCGCTTGTTTTTCAAGATATGCAAAAAGCCAGTGACCCTCCAGCCAAATTAGGTGACATTTGATAAGAGCCTCTTTAATCATTTACAAGTTGAGAATACCAGCGTTGTTATCATAGACTAGGATTAGCCATGTTCATTTCATACTACACTCCAGACCACGTAAAAAGAATGAAACTGCATATCTTCTTTTCTCCCAGTGGTTTGCTGCAGTAGCTTATCCTGCTGTGGATCGCTATTATAGCTCTCTCTGGGGTCTATACCAAAAATAAGTACCTAAATCTACTGACATTTCAAATGTTTGTTTTTTTTTTCCTTCCCTTCTTTTGGCTGGAAAGATCTGCTTGCGGCTGGATTAAGCAGAAGTGCTGGATGAGCAGGAGTTAGCGCTCTGAACTGTATCAAAGATGCAAACAGACAGCCCAGAGCAGTGCATATGGGGGAAGATTCATTTTGTCTTTTAGCAGCTGCGGCTCCATTACTGCCCTGGCTGCATGGCGTCCAGGCCCATCTGCCGCTGCTGATGGTGTTGGCGTTAGTTTTGGTGCTGGGGCTTCACATGTTTTGGCATTTGCAAATTCACCCACAGCCGCTGCTACAGGAGAGCATTGGATGAGGCCGAGCCATTTCTCCAGGGCTGCTTGCCTGACTGACTGACAGTGATGCTGTTTGACTTTACTGTGTGAGGGGAAACATTCTGCGATGGAGCAATGTCTGTGTTGACTGGATGGTTCATGCTGTCTAATATTTCTACACAGACTCTGTGATCATTGTACTTCTTTCTCTATGTGTTACATCATACAGCTTTTTATAGATGGTAATTCTCAGCCGAAGCATTAAAAACATACACTTTGTGGTCCTCACTTTTGAAACTGCTCGTGATGGTGTTGATAGCCGAATTTTGTTGTAAGACTGTTTAGATTCTTGAGAATCCCCTTTTCATCATCCTGCTGCACAGAACAGAGGGAAATAGTGGCGCTGTCTAATAGACTCAAAGCATTAAGGGAGACTTCACTTTCTTTTAGAAACTACAAGCACTAGTCTGTGAGCTATGCTCTTTCTACTTAGCAAGCAGATTTTATGTATAATGGTTTGCCATTAATGGTGGCTTCACAGCAAGAAGGGTTACTTCTAGTGTTGTTTATGGCTTCCTGTCTTAATTTTAGTTTGAGTCTAGTCTTTGCGTCAAGCTGTCATTTTAGTTTTTATTAGTCTTAGTCACGTCCATACTCTTTTTAGTCTAGTCAAGTTTCAGTCGACTAAACGTCTGAGCATTTTAGTCTTATTTTGGTCAGAATTATCCACGACTATTTTTGCCTAGTTTTAGTCACTGAAAACTGATGACATGTTAGTCTAGTTTTAGTCAATGAAAGTTGTATTTTAGTCTCTTTTTTAGTAATGAAATTCTATTTAACCCAGTCAGTGTAGTATAAGTACCTAGTAGAATAGACAAAATCTAAATTTTCTTTTAGTCAAACCTATTTGTAAATCACATTTAGTCTCGTTCTTATTCTTCAACAATATTACATGATATATTTTGTCATAGTTATCGTCACATGACCAGCACTTACGTTGCGTCTCGTCTCGTTTTTGTCACGTGATAAAGGTTTAGCTGATGACGATACTTAGTCATAATTTTCGTTGACGAAAGCAACAATAGGTACTTCAATGTGGAGTTTGCATGGTCTCCCTGTGTCTCCCTGCGTGAGTTTCCACTTGGTACTCCAGTTTCCTGCCACAGTCTTAAGATTGCATGGCAGGTGGATTAAAGATACTAATAAGCCCCTAAATGTGAGTGTCTGTTTTTCTGCCCTGTGAAGGAATAGTGACTTCCTGTGACCCTGGTAAAGGATAAGCGACTCAGGTAATGGATGGATGAATGATGATTTAATTTTTGTCATGTTTGTTTTTTTTATTAAGACCATAACTGATGCATGATGGACATAGCAACAGTTACAGTATCAGTTAATGCAGTGGGATTTGAGGGATAAATCATAAAGTTTTTTTTTAAATAATAATTTTTTATTTTGAAATCTGCTTTGTACCACATTTGTCACCTTAGTCTGTCACTTTCATGCTGTATTAGAGATGTTTGTCTTTTTCAGCAGCTTGGGCCTCCAGCAGTTTAGGGTTTCAGCAGTGTAGGGCCTCTTTCAGAGTCCCTAAACAAACAAACAAACAAAAAAACAAGCTTCCTTGTTTTTTTCCCCCTGTATCTATACTGTACTATACTATCTTTTTTAAAATATATATCAGGGTGTCTTGGTGTCAAATGATATGTAAGTTTACATTATTTATGTTAATCCATGCTTTCTGAGTACTGCTACTCTGCACTGAAAGAATGTCATCCAAACCTGGGAGTTTGTTTTGACTGGACAGTTTTGAAGGAAACTCTTCAATGTGCAGCAAATGTCAATCACGTTTTCAGAAGGTAAACTTTCAAATTATTTCAAAATTCATTTGAGCAATTTGTTCAAAACAGTCTGAATCATTCACCAAATAGGTTTTTACAAAAATATTTTTTTACAATAAGTATATGATAGTTTATGATTGCAGTACAAGTAAGTTATTGTCTACCACTACAGATGACATCAGGGGTGCTTCTGAGCATGGATAACCCAGGCAGTGACATAAGTGAACAAACTCCCCTAAGCGAACAAACAATTTATCTACCATACGCCCATCCCTCACCCTCCATACCCCTAGGCATTCAACAAAACTCACCAGGATTGCCACAATGGCCGGAAAGGCCAGTGCATGACATATTTCCCAGCAGTAGGTTTAGATTTATGCATTCAATGTCATATAAAATAGTGTATATGTCAAATATATAAGCACTCTGCAGGCCTGACATGTTGCTTTTAGGAATTATATGCCACTTGTAATGGTGTTCCACTACTATTATCTCTACCAGCTTGGTACTCCAGACAGTACCTTTGTTTGGCCCAGCATGTTACATTACCTTCACATTGAGATCAATAGATTTCTGTGAATATGAGAGTAACTTTTGTATTTGTATAAGTTTATTTGAAGACGAATTCTGACTCTGTGTGATGCCTTTGTTCACTGTGCAGCACTTTCTTCACTGTGTTCTCTGCTGACAGGGAGAAATCCTTTTGGCAAATGGGGGGACTGGGGCAGGATCAAAAAGAATGATACAGAGGGAAAAAAAATAGGCCAAGAAAATTTCTTCTCTATTGTCACCTTTAGAATCTGGTGGCCGATTGTTGCGAAGGGTGGAATGAATTGCGGGGTTCTGTAGCATGGCCGACAAAAGAAGACTATCATTTGACAAAAAAGCATCACCAAGAGGCAGGGAGCAAAATCTTTCAAGTACGTGCCTTTCCGAAGAAATTGGATGTTTTAAATCCAGAGCTGTGAGAGAGACAAGAAAATGTTATAAAAATTCAGAGTGACTAAAGCCTAGTGAAATTCTTACTATTCAATGTGTCTCCTGTTGCATTCACAGTTTCTTCATCTATCTGCTTGTGTGTAGGTGTGAACCTGTGTGTCTTTTGCTTTATTTAGCCTATGTATAGGCTCAATGGGTAAAGGCCCCACAGTAGGAGCCACAACATAATCGAGCTGCAGTGGTTCCTCATCTGATTCTGAATTGCATTCCAAAGATATTGCTGTTCCCTCAAAAGACTCCTTCCTGTGATCATTACCCTTGAAGTTCTTAGCTTAAGGCGTCTTGCAACGACACACCCATTTCTTTCGAAGTCTGTTGTCAGCACAGTCAAATACAGATTGCTTTGGTTGAACAATAAATAATCTTTTAATTGTTATCAAAATTTTGGCCTTTTCAATACATATATTTTTTAGAAGGCTGAGATACACAAATGAGCACTCCAAACAATCAGTATTTTTCTATGCTCAATACTAATCACAGTTCCAGATGATTTTTCAGGGGGTGTTGGTTCCAGGTATCCATGTAGTCCAACTGAAGCAAATTATTTTGGACACAATGCAAGGCATATTGCATTTGCAAAAATGCGCAATTGTAATATTTTTCCTATTCTTATCCAACTTTTCTTGTCTGTGTTGGTGTTTACGTCCTCCCTGTTTCATGTGCCATTGTTTTTGTTTACCCCACCATGTGCCTGTGGGCCATGTTAGTTACTGTATTTATGTCAGTCTCCATCCTTGTCTTATCTCCTCCTCACTGTTTCCACCCATGTCTTGTTCCTGTGTCATCCCAGTCCATTCTCTAATTAGTATATATACCCTTGTTTTTCAATTTGTGTTTGACAATTCTTTGCGCTTTTGCCCCAGTGTTTACGACCCTGTGTTGGTCCCATGCTCTCTTTAATTCTCATTTTGTTTCTCGTTTTCAATTTTCTAGTATTAAATCCATGTTTGCGTCTAAATTGTTCTCCTTGTCTATGTCTAATCATTACAAAAGAATCAACTGCAAAATGGATGTAGTGAGCAAGACTTTGTTAGACAAACTTTGCTGTGGTGCAGTAAAGGGAGAGAGGTTTGTGTGCACGAGGGCTAGGAGTTATTGTGCCAGCTTCAGCTCACACACAAGTAAGAGTGCTTGGAACACCCAGCTCACCAACCTTGTTGGCATCATCTTTCAGAACATGGAACTGCTGAAAGGTGTAAGTGGCAGAGAGAGAGGCTGAAGATGCCAAGGGTCACACCAGAGCAAAGGGGCTGGAGCGCACCTCCACTTTTGCCTGCCTGGTCATGAACTGTGGATGACCAGCTGTTCCTCAGAGGGTAAGTTGTCGCTGGAGGCTGATCACAGCTGAGAACCTGGCTGTCCTGGCATCAGCAATGGATACAACAAGCAAGACACACCCCTCACAGTGATGAAGGGGTCGCAAGAAGAAAAGCCCCAGCACAGCAGCCCCTCATACTGCACCCAGCGTCCCAGAGGATGCTGTCAAGGGGACGATTGGACCCACGGGCTGCCCAGCATTATGGAGGATGTCCCCAATCGTCCCCATAGCACAACCGAGAAACCCGGAATATGCTGCCGAGCAGTGGCTCATCCCCAGAAGAATGCCACGGAGCAGGCCCTTGTTCACAAAGCCCTACCCAGCATCCAGGAGGAGACAAAGCAAGTGCTTGGTCTCACAGTGCCTCCCAGTGTCCCAGAGGGCATTTGATCGCTCAGTGTCTCCTGTTGCTCTGCAGAGCGCTTTCTTCCTTGCTCCCTCTGCTGCTCTGGGGAGCAACAGGAGACACTGTCGGCACCTCACTGCCAGCACCTCCCTGCTGCCTCAGAGGGTTATTCATCTCCGCTAGCACCCCCTGCTCCCCTGATGGCACCTCTGTTGCTCTTGAGGGCACTTCATCACCGTCAGTGCCCTCTGCTACCCTGGAGAGTCCCTCATTGTTGCTGCCAGCCTTGTCTCCTGGTTCCTCATGGCTGGCAGCCCCGTCTCCTGGTTCTTTGTCACTGGCAGCCCTGTCTTGTGGTTCCTCATTGCCAGCAACTCCATCTCCTGGTCCTGAATTACCAGCCACCCAGTCCCCTGGTCCTTCTTGAAAGACCTCCCAGTGACATGAACTTCCATCTGGCCACCTGTTTGCAGCACTCCATGATGTTGCTGCTGCCCAGTCAATGTTTAAGTTTCCTGTTCTGTCCGTGTCTTTGTTTCCAATTTTGCTGCTATTTCAGTTTCACATCCGTCCATAATATCAGTCCCCTACTGTTCCCCTTTGTTTCATGTGCCCCTGTCTCCTGTTTTACCTCTGTCTCCTGCCATAGGCCTTCCTTTTTGGCTGGCTTCTGAGGTGGGTTTAGATTTCTACCCCAGGATTTGTGCTCTTAGTGGGGTACTTCTGTGATGTTCTCCTTGTCTTTTCCCCTTTTTCTTGCCTTTATCATTGTTTACATCCTCCCTGTTCCATGTGCCCTTGTTTTTTAACCTCACCATGTGTCTGTCTGCCGCATGAGTTTGTTGTCTCGATGTCAAATAGTTGGTATATATACCCCTGTGTTTCAGTCTGTGTTTGTTGATTATCTGTGTTTTTCCTCTGATGCCTCGGATACCATTCTATTATGCCCTGTTATACTTCCGACTATGTTGCGGCATAGTTCCATAGCTTACTCACTCAACTATATCCCTGAATCCCCCTGTCCCACCCAACACACACACACACACACACACACACACACACACACACGCATACAGTACAATGCATTATTTCTCTTATGTTATGTTCTGCTGGTGTAGCAGCTCAGCTGTCAGTCTAAAAAGCTGCCCCTCTCCCTGCCTTCCCTTCCATGAGTTTGACAAATGGCCCTCAGGTATAGATATGACAGCACTGTAAACCGTTCAGCCTCTCCCTGAAACAATATGATGGCAGGTTTATTTTGTTCAAATTCTCTGCTTTGTGCATTTCACTTCTCTACCCTCTGCCATTTATATGAATGGCACATTTTTTTCAGCAAATTTCCAAAAACCAACTGGTTCCTGACCCTGACACTGGAGTCCTCTCTGAAGTCAGCACCCCAAAATATTGAGACAAAATAATACAACATAGTATTCGACTTTTGTAAATGCCTTTTATTGTATTCTTAACATTTATCATATTGTTTACAAGTCAAGCATAGAATTTCCATTTTTTTTAAGTCATAAGGGCTTAAGTGGACTAATCCTCTCAAATGCTTAAATGCTTACCATATGTAGGCATCTACTCTCTTTTTCTTTTTTTGCACGGCAATGCATTGTTCATTTGAATTAAACATCAAAAATTCGCTTGTTCATCTCCACTTCTATCATTGCCTTGCATCATGTTATTATTTATCATGTCAACAACAAGGATGCATCAGTAGTAGATTGATTTTGGTTTGAAGTGTTTTCTCTGAAATATTGGTTCCAGCCCCTTTGTCTCTTCCTCTTCAACCCCCTCTCTTTCTGTTATTGCTGAAGAGTCCTCATATTCAGTACAATATGCTGCCTGCTTTTTTTATCTATCACTTCTAATGTAGTGGTTCAAGAGATCCCTTTAAGCGTGATTTGCATCATCAGCATGTGGCCCACCCCCTGCATTTTTTTTAAAATACAGATTTGACACTACACGTGAAGTGGAAACACTTGAAAGGGAAGTGGAAAGCAATGCATTTTTTGTGTTTCCACTGAATGTTTGCCTCTCGCACCCTGACGACTCCCATAATAAGAGGGGGAGAATGTGCGTTACAACATGGATGTCATCTGGTGTATGTGCACCTAGACATGCATTTATCGCAGCAGCATCAGTCTACCCCCTCATACAGAATGCAAAATGTCAATATCTGCGTGCATTTAGATGAAATGGGGTGTGTGTGTGTGCAAAGCATAATGAAAAGCATGGCATTATGTGACATGTTTCTAGGTCAGCTGTAAACACCTCTCTGCCCTCTAGATAAGACATGACCGTGTTTACTGGGAATGATACAAACAGAAGCATGCCGAGTACGTCTGAAGAAAAAAACGTGCGCAGGTTAGGATGCTAATTTAATGCAGTCACATTATTTGAACACTAAACTTCGCAAACTGCCATCATCAATCAGAAACCACACTCCTCTTGCCTTCTAGCGCTGGTGGCATTAGTGGCTTATGCAGCAGTATGGTTACTTTTCTTCATTCAAAGTTTGCTCAAAATATTGTAGGAAAGTCAAATAGTGAAATTAAATCATGAGGGCGAAATGCAGCAATATAAACTCTGTAGTGCAGCCCTATATCTTAGAATCAGTTGGTTACTATATACTTTGGGTGCAATGAAATGATACATAACACAATAATAAAAAAGACCTTGAACAAATGTTCTGAAATGATTTTTTTGTCACCAGGTTTTTTTTTCATAATTATAATTCTGTCAATTATGTTAGAATTTCCTGTCAAACAACATCCAAGGTATTGTAAGTCAGAAATTAAATAAGCACTTTCCTTCCACACTGTGATGCATTTCTGAGTCAAACACAGTATCAGTGAGGGTCTCAACTATAGATGATGTGGCATTTACACAATTCTCCTCATCATATATTTTTTAGTTTCTTTAGTATTGGAGAAAAATACATTTATTGCCTTAAAATCGATTTTTTATTTATTTATTTTTTCAAAGAATTTTGCTTTTTACTCAAGGTTTTATGAGTTTTCTTATGAAAGTTGATTTTGGAGTCTGTGATTAAACAAACTTCCCTGTGTGGTTGAACTCAATGTGGAACCTTTAAGACAACAGGGTCTGTAATCACAAACCTAACATGAGAACGACAGCTGATCTAGAGTCAGTTTTTGAGACAATAGCTATCATAAATAAGGTCGAATCTGATCCACTATCAGTCCTCCCCATCCCTGGTGAAGGCTGCCTGTGGCAGTAAAGTTTTGTTTATTGTTATAGCTCATGGTAAGTCAAACTGTGTCCTAAAGCACATTAAGAAGTCTGCACTACAGTTTGAGAGGGCTGAGATACATTTGGGGGATCATTTTACAGAAAAGCTTGAGGACAGATTTAAGTGTTTGTTAGCAACCTTAGCATCGCTGTTCCAATTCTAAACTACTGAATCTAAATTTGGACATTGTATCTACAATGTTCTTATATTTACTTATATATCCACCCTGTATGCATACACATATATTCATTGTGTACATGCATACAACTATGTCTACATTTAGTTTACATATAGTTTACATATACATATATGCATATTTTTTTACAATACAGCTGTCCATATTTATATTTCTAGATTGTGGAGAGTACATTTTATACTGTACTGCTGATATAGTATTTTATTCTATTCTGTTGTATTCTTAATATTTGCTGCTCTTAACTTGGTACAGTCCACTTTCTGCCATGATAAAATTTCCCACTTGTGGGACTAATAAAGATTTATCTTATCTTATCTTATCTTGAATATATCTTGGCTGACTGACTACATCTGGAGTTCGAGAAAATCATTGGTTTCTTGTTCCTTTAATATAACAGTAATTTATTTAATATAACAGTATGTTAACTGACAAGAAAAAAAATATTTGCTTGACTCTTGAGTCTGATACTTCCTCAACATCGCAGAATTTTGTGGCTGGATGACAAGATGTACAGTGTCTATGTGTGTGTGTGGTGCATGTGTGTGCATTTGACGTGATTGGAAAGTGTGAGCTGATTAGAGGCCAGAAGGCAGCATGTCCCTGGGCTGACAATCCCTGGCCTTGTTTTAGCACATGTATGTGTTTATCACCAGCTTAAGTGCCCTCAAGCAGCGTTTCCAGCATCATAATTTTGCCTAATGACAACTACACATACAGCCAAGTGAGCTGGAACACGCATCCACTGCCACTAATGTACCATCAAAGGGCCCTAAACACACATACACCTGATGGAGTGCACACACATTCCACTGGCTCATAGATGCAGCCATGCACTCAACAACAGAAGAATGTGCATGAATAGACACAGGTACAGCGACTTCTGCGTCTCCGGGATCTCTCCTAATTGACTTGGATTTCCAGCCCAGATGGTGGAGGTGGTTGAAAAGACCTATTCTTGATCCACTTGTTCTAATGAGGACAGGCTTGTTCTTTGCTGGCTGGCGTTTCTTGCTCTCTTTTTGCATCACTTATTTGTTTTCCTCAAATAGTTTAGCACCCTTAAGCCTTAGTAGTCACGAGTTGTTGTTGTGGTTTCATGGTGTAATTCAAATATTTTTACACAATGACAATCAATTTCATAGTTTGTTATGTAATTACTCGTTTCATTCACTTTGCATTATGAATGAAACAGGTTCAACTTCGCATGGGCATTTCTCTGTCAACACAAAAGCAACATGAGCTAAAATCTATAGGCCGGTTGTCTTTCCGCAAAACAAGTTTTCCACAACAAAACATTTTATCAAACACTAATTTGCCATTGACCAAACTGACCAAATATCCACTTTCTTAAGAAATTCTGTGCTTCTTTGACTGAGAGAAAGAAACCCTCACTGATCCTCCGGATTGAGCACAAGAGCCAGGTAAACGGCGAGAAGGGAGGAGCCGGGACGCTTTAAAACACAGGCTCTCCAGTAGTTGAGAGCGTAGCCAGAGGACAGGAAGAACGACCAGAGATGGTAGAGAGAAAGGTGGAAAGGGGAGCCTGCATTTTGAACTGGTAGGTCTTTAGTTTGAATAAAGGTGGGCACCCACGCTGGTGTCTGTGTGCGTTCCTGGATGTGGATTTAGGCTTGCTAATGAAAATCTCACCCCTGCTACTGCAGCAGTTGCCCCCATGCTGTTCTGTTCTATTCAGGCTGCAAGTACATGGCATCTGTTCTCCAGCTGGTGACAGAAGAATTTGCTTAGGTGGCCTTGAATTATATAATCAAACACAAGTTGATGTGCCTTGTAAAGCATTTTCTCTCACTGAAAATTTGAGAGAAATGTGATGTTTAAATTTGCTGGAGTATAAATATGAGGTGATACAGAGGCCAAATTCTCACCGACTGATTGTGGTTTGAAGTGTTTTCTTTGAAATATTGGTTCCAACCCTTTTCTGTCTCTGTATCCATCCTTCTTTCTCTTTCTGTTTCAGCTGTAAAGTCATTGTGTTCAGTGCAATCCAGAATATAATAATGAAAAGAAACAAAAGTGTGCTGACCTTCATAAACCAGTCAATGACTATAAAAAAATACTTGCACCTGAATATAAACCTGAAAATGCCTATATCCACCATTAACAACTGAAGCTATACTGAACCTGTATGGAGGAGGATGCTAGTGTAGTTTGCCCTCATGCACAGTGTAAAGGATGGGTTCTCCAAGGTCATGGTTGGAGATTTGCAGAAGATTGTGGCATTTTGGGGTGACCAAATCTCCAGACATATTTAGAAGCCACTTCCCTGTTGACAAAATAATCGAAAGGTGTTCTTTTTACATTTGCAGCTTATCTAACCTTAAATGTATGCACCCAGAGTTCATTAGATGCTATTGGAACCACATTAGAGCTTTTTGTAACACTCAAAATGAAGTTGATATAAAAAGAGAGATAATAAAACGAAGCTTATAGTAGAGAATTTGTCAAGATATGTCCGGGAACCTAGTTAGGATTATTGTCATCATTAAGCATTAAGTAGTAGGAGATTAAGTCACCATGAAGTAGTAGGAGATTTTAAATGAAAATGAAATGAAAATCTGTCTGCGTCTGGCAAAAACACTGTATCCTGGATTGTTATCAGATTTTCTAGAAGGCCAGTGATTCAAAACATATGTCCACATCCACTCAAAGGAGGGGAAAAAGTTAAATGATTACAGAAATAAACTTTTGGCATGCCCCTTCCATTTCCCTGACCTGCCCTTAACTGAAAACCTGTGAGGTGAGCTGAAAAGGAGATTCCAAAAGAGAGGACCTAGGACCCTGGAGCACCTGGAGAGAGGATGTATTGGGGCTGGTCTCAGAGTCCTCATTCTGCATCTTCCACTCTCACGAAAGAATGATAAGGTGTAATACTATGCACTAAATGCAAGAGTACCAATAACTGTGATGCGTGGTTTTGTTTAAAAAACCTAATCAATTTTTTTTTCTAAATTTATGACTATTATTGAAGATTTCTGTCATTTTCTGGATGGCAAGAGCTAATTAACTACAAAAACAGTTTCACTTTTCAAAATTTCTGCTGAACTTACATGTGAATAAGTTATTTGGAGAGGTTTGATGTGAATTGCCTCATTTTAGATTACATTCACAGTGGTGCATTTACATGCATTTAGCAGGTGCTCTCATCCAGAGTGACCTGCAGAGCTCCAATTTATAAACAATTATATAATTGAATAATAAAAACTTGCTTGTCTTAAATGCACCTTAATGAGGGAAGTGCTATGGAAGAGAGACGTGTTAATTGGGGAAGTGAAATTTCACATGTCATTTGTTGTGTGTGTGTTAGCACATGTGGGGGAAATGACACCTAAAGCAGACACATTTTGTTAGGATCCGTCATTATGACATAGTGTTTACTTCCTGGCTTTCTGGTTAATGCTATGAAACAGTTTCATTCAACAGCTGCTGTGTTTCTCATCATTCAAGTGAAACTCAAATGCCTTGAAAAAGTTAAGACAGGACCTTTTTTTTAAGACAGGACAATAAAGGTACAGTAGTAGTGTGCTCATGCTTGGAAACAGGATATGGTGTTCTGTTAAGAGTTTAAGTCTGTATGTGTGTTTAGGACAAATCAGAGGCCTCGTTGGAGGTGGTTTGCCACCATGGTTTGCCACTTCTCCAAGAAAGCAGCAGTGAAGACCCCTATATCACAGAACTTTTTGCCAGACAGCATAGGTGTGCAGTGTGGAAATAGGGTCACTCACAATGCAGGTGGATTTGTGGATGCAACATGTGGTGTAAAGGTCGGTGACAGAAGGGAGAGAGACATTGATAAACATTTTGGCTGATCTTTGTGGTCTGAGGAGGTGCATATCCCAAACCAGGCGACTATGCAGTAGCTCAGGTTGTTCTCTATAGTCCCTCTGTAGAACACCGTGAAGATGAGAGGGAGTCTCTGCAGGAACAGAGATGCTGCTGGGCATTATTTTTAATGTAGCAGGTGTTGAGGGTCCATGTGAGGTTCTCTAGAAGTTGGTGTTCTGGATAATCTCCAGAAAGCAACCATTAATGTCGAGGTGACAGTGAAAAACAGTAAGCTCCCCTGAAATAAGCAACCCTTTCTTTGTTTTGTCCATATGAAGGTTGTTCTACACCAGGCCATGACCAGTTGTACCTCCTGCTGCCTCATCATTCCCACTGATCCACTATAGTTGTGTCATCAGTTGAGTCACCATGATGTGGTTGAAGCTCTGCATCTTCACACAGTAATGGGTTATTAGTATAAACAACAGCAGACTAAGGGCACAGCCTTGTGGAGGCCCCAGGCTGGATATGTTGCTCTCTATCCTGGCAGACTGAAGTCTCCAAGGAAATGCAAGATCCAGTTGCAGAGGGAGGTATTCAGTTTTCCTGTCAGATGCTGAGGAATGATGGTTGAATGCTGATTTGGTTGTGATGTCATTATACATGTGATGTTTGGGATGAAATGCAAACTGCAGGAGGTTAGGTGGGGAGGGCTACTAGGTCTTTATGTGTGCTACTAGGTCTTTAGGGCTGAGGGATGATGGAGGCGGCATTGAAGCACACTGGGATGACAGTGGTGCCCAGGGATGTATGCCAGTTGTGACGACATGCCAGTTGGTGTGCACATCTTCTTGGTACACACCCAGAGGGTGTGGGTTCTCCTCACATCAACCATGCAGAGCACCTGGTTGTTCAGGGCAGGTTTGCATAGTTGAAATCACCAGCGACAGCAAACCGTCCGTCTGGGGTTTGAAGCTCACTGATGGCTCCATCATTTTTGCCCAGCACATTCTTTGAAATAGTGCTGATGAACGGGCTATGCTATAAAAAAGTAATGAAAAAAGATAAAATGATATCTTGACAAGTACAATGAAAACCATAAATCTAGTAAGTATATCTTGTTTTTCATAATGAGATTGTGAGATACTTTGAGAGATTATTGTACATAAGAATGACTTACTGTAAGAATAAGAGTTTTACTTTTAAGTGAAATATTTTTCTTTATTATATATAAAGAGTAAGCACTCATCCAAATAAAAGTAAGCACTTATCCAAATATTTCCATACCTCAAAACTCAAAACTTTTTCCCCATGTGCCCAGCACAGAGGTTTCAGAAGTTTATCTCTGTGTCTCTCAATCCAGGCTCAATCCACCATTTTGATACACACACAAACACACACAATATTATATATATATATACCCTGGTTTCAGACACACAGAGATAAACTTCTGAAACCTCTGTGCTGAGCACATGGGGGGAAAAAATTGAGTCCTGGAGGGAGGGAAATATTTGGATGAGTGCTTACTTTAAGGAGCAGGGCTAGTGAAAATAGAAGAGCTGATCCTGGATCAGTGTTGGAGAACAAGACCATCATGCATTATAAAATGGAAAGAAATGTGACTAGTCTGAGCCCCTCTAATCCCAGCCCAGGAGGCAAAGGCAGTGCTGAGGAAGAGAGAATGATGAGAGGAGGGTTAGAGGAGAGGATGAGATGGAGATAGATTCAGTATTGATCGGAGGCGAGACAGGGTTAGATGGTGGAGAGCTGGTGAATGAGTGCTGTACTCAAATGGCGTCTCCCACTGCGTGTGAAATAGAGTACAGCTAATGTGAGGTGAACAGAGAGTGGGCAGAAATATAGGCAGTGTGTGCTGTCACCAGCCATCATATGAGACCATTTCTGCTGAAGAGCTAATGTGAATGTCATTAATGCTTTATATAGCAGTAGTCAAGCTCAGCATCACACTGGAAAAACTACCTCTTTTATTTAGCTTTTAATTAAAACGTCACCTTTCTTTTAAATATTCAGATTTTACATTTAATCTGTGTAATTGCCTCAAATGGTTTTAATTAATACTTTTAACTTTCATTTATTGTTTTGATATTGCTGTGAAATATCAGTACCAATAAAAGAAGAAAATCAGCTCAACTTTAATCCCTTTTATTATTGTTAAACTCTGTCATCTGTCCATAAATCATGTTGAGCTGCTACATGTATGAAAACTGCTCTGCAAATAAGGTTGTGTGTCGTCTTGGGTCAATTAATTTGAATCCACCAGTTAATATGTTTTTGGTGCTGTCTGCTATCAATTGCTGGTTAAAATAATATAGTTGTGAAGGTTGTTGCATTCATCTTGCAAGGCTATTGATTAGGATGGGTTTTTGAGGACAAGCAGTAAATGAAGCAGAGCTTGTATAATTTCTACAGGGCACATTTATTAGAGTAACCATTTACTTTTTTTACTTCTTCTTTACACAGTACTGCATATGAATGATTGAGGAAACAATACCAAGTATTCCTTTCTTTTAAGGAAAAGCTTTCCACATCAGTTAATAAAATGTTGAATTAACATGTTCAATAAAGGATATCCCACTGGGGATTTGAGTCGTACATTTTGAGGAACTTCCCTTAGTAGCGGCCTTTCCTAAAGATTTGTAGTTAGTTATAGTTTCTCCTTCTTTCAGTGATTCCACTGTAACTAGGTAAAACTCATTTGCAGTGTCTCACTTTGATATTATGTGTGAGTTATGTAATTTGAAGTCTAGCGCATCTAGCTTCCATGATGTTAAAGGATCCATATTTTCTCTTTGTCCCCATCATCTACAATATACACTGACAAACCTCTTCACTAGCTACACCAATCTTGTGTGATCCCATCTATGGTGTTTTTTTTTTTTCACTCCGGGCAGCACACCCACTCTAACATGCCACTACCATGTCACTGTCACTGCTGTGCTGAGAATGATCCACCAATACCTGCTCACTGATGGCCATTAATGAACGGGATAACAAAAGATGCGGAGAAACAGATGAACTACAATCTGTATTTGTAAACCACGAATAAATCCTATATGATCTGTGAAACTAATACAAGGATTAAGTGCAGAAGCAAAATAAATGTTAATAAATAATGAATTGTTGTTATATGACCATTTTCAAAGGTCTCTTTAGAGCTATTAGTAACTGACCTTGTACAAACTGGTTGCTGTGCATTGTGCTTCATTTAACAGTGGAAACCCTCAAGACTTCATGTTGAGTGAGTGGGCTAAACTGCTGCAGACTGAACAGGAGGGCATATGTAAATGAGTTCATTTTAAACTGTCTCTGTTTGCGTTTTAGCTTTCATATGCAGGCCTGCCAAAAGTCTGAGATCATTATTTGTAGCGATGCCTGGTGTTCTAGAGGACGAGGAGGGACTCAAGTGCAAAACACACAGATTTTATTCACAATGGCTAACAGAACAAGAAAGCACTAATCAATATAACAGGCAGAACCAAGATACAGAAAACCAAGCGGGGGTTACCGAAGACTGATTAAGTAAAGGAGCACACAAAGATAAGACAACAGGTGGGACCACTAACAGAGGAGCAGAGCAGGGAAATCAAAACAACAAACATGTAGTAAGGGAAAAACATGATCAGATCGGGGAACACCCAGGACAGAATCTGGCATTATTGAAAATGCTTCTTTATTGAATTATTTGCACATTTCATATGTTTTGAATTTCCAACATTATTAGATGACTGATCAATTGATTATAAAACAATTTGAGTGAGATAGATTGAGTAAAACAGAATATTCACATGAATTTCAGAATTTCATGAAGTTCATTCTAACTGTGCAGAGCCCGTGCGACTGATGAGTAGATCAGATCTGCTTGAGAGCCGTCGGAACACACGCTTTAACGAACAGGACGAGACACTGACCTGGCCTTAACAGGTCGAAAAACTGCTCAAATTTAAACAGTGACCTAGAAATAGGGCAGAATCTTAATAAAGATGATTTCTTCATTTCACTGGTCATAACTTATTTTGGTGACATTTTTTTACTTGCTAAAACATTCTGAAAAATATACCAGTTGTTTTAATGTGGTCTCATAATTTGGGCCACCAACATATTGTGTTGTCAAATCTCAGAAATGTCAACACACTATATCAACCACTTTAACAAAGTGAAGACAGTTCAGTTGTCTGTGATATGTGCCTTTTAATGTTTCAAGATGTGGTGTTAAGGTGTATTCGGTATGCCAGACGAGTTTCTCTCTTTATCTACTGTGGTTCCACTTTTCACAAACATATACGCACACACACAAACACACACACACACACACGCACACACACACACACACACACACACACACACACGCACACACAGACTACAACACTTTAAGTATCCACTTGTTGTGCATGACTTGGCCTGTCTGTTTGTGATGCTAGTCTGCAGAGGCTGATAAACCACACTCTTCCTCATCTCCAAAGACCGAGCAGCAGGCAGATTACAGAGTCAAGGACTTCCCTGCCCTCCCCTGGCTCCAGAGAGGGCTTTTCATTAGAGCCTTGTCCCAGAAGGGCCAGAGCCAGGGTCAGTCCTTAGACAGTACTGAGTTGTGTGGAGAAATGTGTTCAAAGGCAGTGCAAGTCATCCATCATCTTTTATTCTCATTGTTCTTACTCTCCACTGCTTGTCTGTGGGAGACAGTGTTTCATGTGGGACTTCTATAACAGTAACTGGATCTAGAGAGTGTGCTGCATTACAATAATTACATTTATAGTTGTGCTGTCTTCTCCAGGGAGCAGGGACTACAGTTCAGTCGAATCTCGTAGTATTTTTCAATTTTATTACCATACCAAAGAGAATTAAATGACAAATAGAGGGAAATGGGATATTACTTTCTTTTCAGACTTCATATATGAACAAATAAAGTACACTGATGCACTTATGGCAGCGTTTTCTTAGCCTGTGCGCAAAATCCAGGTAAGGACCATTATTATTCAGCTCTACCTACTCAGTATTAGTATTACATGAAATATTCCATGTATTTGTTCATGATTCACTGAAATTCTGACTATAAGCCAAAAAAACAAACCTTTAGCAGTGATAAAATTAAACAAATCTAAGTTATATAAATAAAAACTGTTTAGGAAATAAAAAAGTTTTTTTTTTCCAATTTCTTCAGAAAAGTGACACATTTTACCCCCAGAAATTTTGTGGCTGAAATTTTGGTACATCCCTAGTATGTGTCATCCATAACATGAAATCCATCAGAACCTAATCTTGTGTAGGTCTCCCTTGGGCTGCCGCAATAGCTGTGACCTGTTGAGCCATGAACTTCACAAGACCTCTGAAGGTGTACTGTGGTATCAGGCACAAGGACATAATCACTACATCTTTTATGTTCCATAACTTCGGACCAGTTTGTCCAGCACGTACCACAGATGCTCAAGATGCTTGAGGTCTGCAGACAACACCTTGAACTCTTTGTTGTATTTCTCAAACTATTCCTAA
This sequence comes from Hydrocynus forskahlii, assembly GCA_037974365.1. Taxonomy (NCBI): domain Eukaryota; kingdom Metazoa; phylum Chordata; class Actinopteri; order Characiformes; family Alestidae; genus Hydrocynus; species Hydrocynus forskahlii. The sequence continues at coordinate 12,678,532 of JBBPCX010000018.1, read as the reverse complement.
ACGATTTTTGCAGTGTGGCAGAGTGCATTATTGAGGTAGAAAGAGGTCTCTACCATGAGGGAATACAGTTACCCTGAATGGGTACTTGGTTGGCAGCGTTGTTTTGGTAGGCGGTAGATGTCAAAGTAACTTCCACATGAATACGAAGATTTCCCAGCAGAATGCTGCCCAGAGCATCACACTGCTTTCAACAAACTTACATTCATCCCCAGGTAAGCGACACAGGCATATCCGTCCATATGATGTAAATAAAAATTCAACGGACTACCTGCTTCTGGATCCAGTTCTGCTACAGCAATGCCCATTGTAGGCACTTTCAGCAGTGCACAGGGGCTAGAATGGACACACTGACCAGTCTGCAGCTACGCAACAGTAGTTCTTTGGGATTGAGTCAGATGGGCTAGTCTTCCTTATGTTCTGTAATGAGCTTTGGGCATCCCAGGATCTTGTGGTCAGTTCACCAGTCACCTTGGACCACTTTTGCTAGGTTCTAACCACTGCATATTGGGAACACTTCACAACACCCGTCATTTCAGAGATGCTCTGACACAGTCATCTAGCTGTCACAATTTGGCCCTGGTCAAGGGATCTCAGATCCTTATGCTTGCCCATTTTTCAGTTGACTCTTCACATGCTGCCTAATATATCTTACTGCTTGACAGTTGTCAGTCTAACAAGATAATCATTGTTATTCAGTTCACCTGTCAGTGGTTTTAACGTTGTGGCTGATTGTTATATATTGTGGGTGGCGAGGAATGTAGTGTGACTCATTCCCTTCGAGTCTCCATGATCTCTCCTATATCTCAGCTTTCAGAACTCAGAACCCACCTCTTCACTGTGTGCTTTTCAAATTCTTGCTTTTCAAACTCTGTGATGATGTGACTGATGTGCCCTACTTTGTTGTTTTCGCTTATATGTTCTTATTTGTCATTTTTACTGAAGTGTGTTTTCTTTTTTTTAGACTATATACAGTATACACAAAACTAAATCAAAAGTTTTTGTTTTGCAAGGCATTTTGCACTCACAGCATGCAGTGTTGTAATTGTAAAACGCATTCTGTCCATATAATGCAGCCCTACTCAGTATGTTCATTTTGAAAGATCTTCAAAGACAGCAAAGCAAAATAGTCTGTTGCAGATAATACAGCACAAGTCTGCATCTAGCAAGCAGAAGATATCAAGACAGTCTACTTTTATGTGCATTGATCAATGTTCACATGAAACTGAGCCACCAGTCACTCATTAATTGCATGAAGAACTTGTCAGATGGTCTAGACACTGAAAGAAAAACAGTGGGTGCCCCTTTAAGGTTGGAAAGGAGGTATCAGGAAATGCAGAAAGCATTCAAAAAACATTACATTCTTGATGTGGAGTGCATACTTTGAGAGCAATTGTATCTGATAGTCTGATAGAGTTCAAATTTAGAGGTTTACCTAGTCTCATTGGCATATTTGACGGTTTGTGCCATTTCATGCTAGGAGAAGTTTGCATACAGTTCGTCACTGATGCAGGCTTTCACATTTGTACATAACAAGACACAGAGAAATCTTTATAAACACATGTATGCACACACATGCACATGACTGTGTGGCCTGCAGAGCTTTGTGTTTGCATGATGAATGGTTCTACCGTACAGTGCCCCCCAAAAGTCAGTCTTTTGGGAGGCACTGTAAAAACTATGAAATAAAAAGAAGGCAACAATATGATGGAGGCTGCTGAAGGATTGTACATCAAAAATTGCTGCACCTGCCTCTTTATCCCCCATGGATGTGTGTGTGTGTGTGTGTGTGTGTGTGTGTGCGCGCACTAACTATACTTTATCCGCTGTGATGTTGGGAAATAAATTAGACTCTCATTTTAATGTGAGTAGTCATTTGCAGATTGTTGATTAGTGGATGGTTCTCTGGTGTTGTAGTCATTTGCAGATTGTTGATTAGTGGATGGTTCTCTGGTGTTGTGCTGTTTCATTTGCTATTGTGAATGAGTCACGGTACTCCACAGTCAATAGCATGATTAAGACGTCTCCTCAGAGCACTGAATTAATCGCTTATTGATGAAGATGCAGAGGCATAAATGTCTGTAAAATGTACGATATACATCACAACAGGCTCATTTTGAACCCGGAAATTCCCTTTTGAGCCTGGGGAGAACTCTGCCATGTTAGTGTTATGGATTTCACTTCTATTTTAAAGTAGGTGTAGTTGGGGTTTGCAAGGCCACAGTACTTGAAATGAATAGATAACCTATTTAGAAAGTGTTTATACTATGCAGCAGCACTTTGTATTAGTACCAGCTTTGGACCACCTGCACTGGAGAGATGGTGAGCTGAGTGCCTGAAGTGGATGGGGTCAGTCCCGGTGAGCCATGGTGCTGATTTCATGCAGAAGTGAAAGAGGTGTGAAATGACATTGATTAGTGAATAGACCACTTCGTCCCTAGTGTAGTAATTAGAAATGGAGACAGGTAAAACAAGGAACTGCAGAGAGTGTCGGATTGGTCTCACGCAGTCCTTCCTCCCTCATTTTCTCAAAATAGTCCTTCATAAAACTGCAGTCTGCGCCTGATATGCATCTGAAATGAATGTTTAATTTGCTAAGGCTGTAACTAATCATGCAAACTGCACATAGTGCCAGCTACTAATTGCACTTGTGAGAATGAGACACAAGCACCATTTAAAAGATGTTGTGAAACATTGTCATTTTGTGCAAAATCTTCAATCAATTGCATATGAAGCGAAGATCTGAGTACATTTTTAAAAACCTAGTGCAGAAGGTTTGATTCATCTGGCCCTCTGTCTGCTATATAGCGGGTGCAATTTCAGCATGAGGTAATGGTGCTTTCCAGCATTATTATAGCTGCCAGCTCCCGGCAGAAGTGAAGGAACATGTTACCCTTTATGGCCTCTGACCCTGCAGGGGCATTCAGACACCCAGTCTGGCATGGAGAGGTGACCTGGGTCTTCAGCTTCAGATGTTCCTCTTTTTTCCCGCCCTGTCTCTTAAAAACACCAGAGAGAGATGGACAGGTTAACCGCAGCTCTCTCAAACCATCCATCTGGTAGCGCAGAATGATGAGGGCCTTGTAAACACAGCCAGTTTTCAGCACAGGTCACTTAGGACACAGATCCATCTCTATTCACATGTCTCTTGCTCTTTGTAGAGCCCTCACAGTGCTAATCAAGCCCTTGATTGCCTGAATGGGTCTAATTAAGAACAGCGCTGTGGTGTGTGCAGTGGAAGTTCTATATTATTGACTTGCTCATGTTGTCTTCACATCTTCTGCTCCTCTATGGCCCTGAAATATAATGGTGTGAAGGTCAATGCGGCAGGCAGCACTGGTCTTGGTGGGTCCCCTGCTCCACCAGGAAGCCAGAAAGGGCTCTATGTAATTATTGTCCTCTTTGAACAGTGTGAACTCCCTAATTCTGTTCCCCTTTTAGTCATTACTGGTGTGCTTGTTAATTATAGCCCCCGCATCTCCCCACCAATAACTGAAGGCTCCTTCCCAAGCTGTTTAAATCAGGCTGCTTCACCCCATGGGCATCCCTACTGAGGAATGATACTTCCCAGAGGGTACAATGATATGCAAGCCCGGTTTGCCTCACAGATCCAGCTATCCCTGTCTAAATGGATAAAATAACCCAATGCTCCTCCCTGATCGGTTGTAAGTTGAGTCCTGTTTAACCGATATGTGTGGGACCTGCGTTGAACATTTTATATAGCACATATGAGGAAGTACTGAGGCAGTAATGCAATGGTTTCCAAACCCAGTCCTGGAGAACCTATACTTTTTCATCACAGCGCACCTGATTTAATGATCATAACATGATCACAAAACTGATCAGACTAATCCACATGCAAAATTATTTTCTCCCAAAATTTGCAAGGTCGATCAAGTATTTCCTTTATAGTGTACTTATATGAAGTACATGTCTATGAAAATATTAATTAAAAATTTTTTTTTTTAAATAATTTATAAAATGGGTTCTCAGGCTTGATGGAATCTTTACCACTGCTGGGTCAGGTGTGTTTCAATAGGGAAAGCACAACAATTTAGTCTTGATCATGGAATTTTGGCTAATGAAAAAGATGGGACGCCACAGGTAGAAATGACTGGCCCTGCCCACAGTTCATCTGATTTTTGACTGAAACACAGACGCGGATCTATCAGCTCAGGGCAATCCTCTAAAGATATTACAGCATCAGTTAGAAGATAGAGCTTTTATTGTTTCAGTAATACCACTGAAATGTGTGAATGCAAATGTGTTTCTCCCTTCCTTTATTGACATGTATTTGCCTCAACCAAACAAAAAAAAAAACACCCAATTTGCATTCTGTTTGCCGTGACAAGCATATAAATGTGAAAGGCAGCTACTGTCACGACTAATTACTTTCTGCACAAATAACTATAATCAAGTGATTATGTAATATTTATGAGAGGTAAAGCAAAATGTGAAAAAGTGGAATCCCAGAGACTGCGAATGGGGATCACTACAAAAATACCTTGAAGACATACCCCTATTTTTCTTCTTTTGATTTTTCAGTATTTGACTACAGGGCCTTCTGTACACTTGACTGCAAAGAAAGATGAATCTGGTCCCTGTGGATCTCTGTGCCCTGTCTTTATCTCTCTCCTGATCTCTCTGTGGCTGGGGCTGTGCTTGTGTTTGACAGGCGCTGCGCTTTTGCATGCTATGTGCCAGGAATGGGTGACCTCTGCCTGAGCTTCTCACCCCCTTCATTAATCTCCCCCTGGGCCCCGTCCTCCATTCCAGCGGGAGCATGCCTTTGCTAACCTGCACCCTGCAAGAACACACTCTCTCTTTCTCTCTCTCTCTCTCTCTCTCTCTCTCTCACACACACACACACACACACACACAGGAGAAATGCATAATAGGATTATCATCCTATAAGACAAATCACACAGTCTGGAATCATTCTTTGAGGTAAAAGATTTTAGGCATTTGGTGTTTGTTTTCACTGCCTGAATGTTATGTTCTCCAAGGCCATGATGTCTGAGGGTTCTGCAGTTAAATGGATCAAAGGAAGCAGCACACTATTGGCTTCATTATTTTTATTTAAGAGCTCCATGCAAGATATTTTTAATGTATAAATTAAGTAAGATCCTGATTAACTCTGCAAAAACAATGCCACCGTGGCTCAAAAATTGTTTTAAATTGGTTTTCCTAGGCAAACTTGCTCATTTGCCAAATTCGTATGCCAAATTCTTATGCCAAAACAGAAAAACAGTACAGAAAATAGAGCAAAACTGGTATATTTGTGAATAAATGGATAATATTAGAGTGGCTGATGTCATCTAACATGATCTGGTCTTAAAAGACAAAGTGAAAAGATCCTCTTTGGTCCTCCTCATCTGTACAGCAGAAAAAGTGTAATATGTGTTATGGCATTAGGTTGTGATGTTGGTAGTGATGGTATTAGGTAACGATTGTGAACTGAAACCACAACCTGTGGTTCGGCAGTCCACGGTTCAGGTTGTTGTACATGTGACAAGATGCACGGATTTCTTTTGTCTCACAGGCAGAGCACACTGCTCTAAGTTCAGTGACAGAGCACTCAGCCTACATAAGTAAAATCTGTAAGATTCCCACTGTGGTTAAATGTGCCTGAGCCACAGAATTCTAAGCAGTATTAAATATGCTCAAGCAACATGATTCCGATTGAGGTTAAATGCATTTGAGTCATGGTATGAAATTCTTAGTGGACCGCATTTTAGTACACGTGTTATAAAAATCAGTTAAGGAAGACAAAACTGTGAGGAACTAGGTAAGGCTTAGAGCAGTTACTGTATTACAGAAAGCTGAACTTCGTGAGAGAGTGTAACAGAGTAACAACTGTGAGGCGTGGAGGCAGGGCACCCTCACAGACCCGTCAGACTGAATGGCATCAAGGGAGGAACCAGGACTCTTTAAAACACAGGTTCTCCTAGAGAGTGGGAAGAGAAAGAGAGATGAGAGAAAGAAGGCCAGAGGGAGAAAAAGCAGAGAATGAGAGAGCCTGTAGTATTTTTCATCTTGTTATGGTGGTGGTTTGGTTTGTGTTTTTCGCACTGTTATGTCTTTTGTTTCACATTAAAACTCCGTGTGCACCCACGCTGGCCTTTAGGTTTCCCAGCCTGTGGGCGTTGGCCGTTCCCCGGGCCGCACATCATACAACATGCTACATAACTGACACATGACAGACATGTCCCATTTATGAAACCCACTCAAGTGAGCAATTGGCTCGCGCGTGGAAAGAGACCGGTGCTTTTTCCAAGCTAAACCACAATACAAGTGAATTCATGGCTTAAAATTGAGATCAAAATCAAACTATGAAAAAGGTGAATCATAACACCGCTAGCGTTTGGTGAACTCACAAAGCTTAAATCATAGAAGCAATGTACACCCTTAAAATTAGACTCTTCAAGGATTCCTTAATTAAGGCAATGGTTATATATGGACCTTTTAAAAAATATATTTATATTGCTCCAAAATAATAGTGCTCCACCATTATTAAAAATCAGAGAACCCCTATTACTATTTAGGACCTTTCTCTTAAGAGTGTAGATCTTTACTAGTTGTATGTCTTTATCTTCAAGTCCTTAGGGTGTAAATGTGGAAGTATCTTTTTCTGTACACCATACATACTGTAAATCCCCTCTTGCACTTGTGTCAAATCTCACATCTTTGACAATTTGGCTGTTTTTCACTTCAGCTGTTCTCTTCTCAGAAGCTGGAAATCTCACACATCTTCATTGCCCCTCTGTCTGAAAAGTTCTAGTGGTGTTGACTTTATACTCCCAAAAGAAGACAATAGCCCAGTTAGAAACTGAGAACAGTATCAAACAAGTGAATTTTTATACATGGCTTTGCTCTCAGAGTGAAGAGCTAGGGGTGTTGGAGAAAACATGGTGCTCCAACTCAGCCTGTAGCTTAGAAGCCTTCTGAAGAGCTGCTTAAGTGGAGCGGTGTGTGTTGAAACCCATATACACTGCTTCAGCCCTTCAGGTTGTCCTGTATTGCATCCAGTTGGCAAGTAAATGTCCATTAACTAAAGGTCTATTTGTGGAACACATCAGAACTGGCAGAGTTAAATGAACAAAAACCCTGTTCCAGGCCCGACATTATCCAGAGAGTGGGCAGTGGCATGGAGGAAGTGCATGAGGAAGAAACAGTTATTATGTCTACATGAGTGCTTTCGCATTAGTCCAGCTAAGACTGTTGGACTAATGTAAATAGCACAGTTTGATCCTCCAGTCAAGGTCTTAGTTTACCTTAGTTTAGTTTGATTAAGACCAGGCTTGTTCCAGGCTGATGTAGGTTAGGGTATTTAAGACAAGTTTGAATATGTGAAAGCTTAGATCATTCCACTGACTAACAGTTGATGTGGTGAAAGCTTTATGACCCCAAAACAAACACGAGTGATGAAAAACAGAAATAAACATCCTTTCACACATACAAAAGAGAAAAACAGGAATTTCCAGGGGAAAAAAACAAGAATTTTAATTGCAGCCTGATTCAATAGCAGCAAGTTGGGATAACTGAGTGACACAGAATTTGTGAGTCACCTCAGGATGGATTTGATCATTAAGAAACAAACAATTATGATGTGTGTATGACAAGAAGACACCACATAACTAGCTGTCTGACTGATGTTCAGCGTTCAAACCTTAACCTAAAAAGTTAATATGCTGGTTATCTTGGCCAAAAAACAAGCCTGGGCGTTCATTAATGGAAAGTAATTGCTGTTGAAATTACAGTAACAAAATTGGCCAGAAAAATCTCAAATATATTTCTTTCAAATCTTATCACCCTAATGTTTAGTATTTGGAAGCTGCAAGACTTGTATAAGAAATGTTAAACAAATAGGTGTATTTGAGCTTATTGTCCTTCTTATAGCTGTTTTAGTTTAGGCATCCACATCACAGCGATGTGTGTGTGTGTGTGTGTGTGTGTGTCTGTGTGTCTGTGTGTTTATTATTTGTACATTTATACATGCAAACAGTACACTGCTTTTCACAGATGCATGTGGGAGTACTATTAATGATCAGACCACAAGATTTGTAATTTGTTAAGGTCACACCCTTTATTACCTAGATGGCTCTTTAAAGTTGAATGAGAGGCTACACTTGCTGCTTCTATAGCAGCACATGGCGCACAAAGAGATATTAATACAGTGTTACCAACTGCTTGATATGTTTTGACACAAGTTAAAGCTGTCAGCACTCATGGTTCCTGTTACTGAAAATGTTTTTCATTGGTTGAGCATCTAATGAAGAATGGGTTTGAATGGGTCATTCTGTTTGAACATGTCAGATAAGTCAGTTCCATTTCAAACATCGTGGCTCTCCTGCTAAACAGCAGTGATTGAACTGAGAGGCTGTGACATTCACAGACCCTAGAGCAGCCTCCGCCGTGTTTTACATTGGTGGCTTTTAATACTTCAGTCAGCGCTCTGGTCCAGGGTCTGCTAGTACAAGCCCTATCATTAAGGACGAGCTGTGAGATTCATTCTGGTTTTATTAAGACTGGCTGGCGCAGCTGTGTCCCCGTGCCTCTGCTGGCCACATCTCAGGAGTGGTTCTGCGTGTGTGTATGTGTGTCTCTCCTCTGTGCCACCAGACATCTCTATTAAATCCTATTTGTGCATGCACGGCTTTATTATTCTGATTTAATACAACAATGCCTCCAATATCTATTCTGCTTCCTTCACTTTTTATTTATGCCACTTTCGCCAGCCTTTTCCCCTGACGCTTCCCTGGCTAGGGTGGCGGCACAATGGATATTAAATCAGATTTACTGTGAGGGTATAGAATGGTGTCTGACCCGCGACACAGTCGTCTCATCTCTCTCTCTCTCTCTCTCTCTCTCTCTCTCTCTCTCTCTCTCTCTCTCTCTCTCACCCCCCTAGCTGAG
>JBBPCX010000018.1:12656987-12669609 GCA_037974365.1 Hydrocynus forskahlii | reverse complement strand
CTCTCTCTCTCTCTCTCTCTCTCCCTCTCTCTCTCTCTCTCTCTCTCTCTCTCTCTCTCTCTCTCTCTCTCTCTCACCCCCCTAGCTGAGGGTGACAATGCAACCCTTGCACAATTGATGGGCCCTCAATTTGCTCCCCGGAATTGGTTATATTCTGGGCCTCGGAATGACACCGGTCCGAAATGGAATTAGGTACAGGCAGCTAAACGTGTTGCGTTAGAAAAACCACAGGGACCGCAGCATGCTTAGGACCAAGAGGAGAGCGCTCACCTCAACCGCAGCTGCTTATCAAGCTGTCATTTTGATGTGATTGTGGAGTTGGGCTTGGAGTGAAGGATGGGGGTGAGGAAGGGGGAATGAAGGAGGAGGAGGTGGAGAACGACAAGAGATGCACCTGCATCTCTACTTCGCCTCACTAGTCCATGTGCAGGAACCACCTTTAGCTTCAAATTCCAGAGCACTGCGTGTAGCTACATATGACCAATATATAACACTCCAATATGTGATATAAAGATAGGGCTTTCTGAGTTTAATCAGAGATCTCAGAAAAAATTCTTCTGGCATCTGTGACTGAGTCATATCACATTTTATTTCATTAGCACATGGCAGAGGCTAACACAACCATAACAAATAAACAAACATGACATGCTTACATGGCTGTAATACTGTCCAGTTGCAGTAACCTTGACTGTACAACTGTCATGTTGATTACACACTTATCCCTGGTGCTCCCACAAGTGCTTTTTTTTGAAGCATTATTGCAAGATTTTAAAACCTGTTGGCAAAATTCTTCAGCATTTACATTTCCCCATTTGTCTTATCCCTAAATAATATGAGTACTTGAGTATTTGTTTGCAGCATATTTGTTTACTTACTTTGTGTACATTTTGACCCTCTTTAGACCCCCTTACATAACAATGGACAATGGGTAGCATTAATTAAAGTCTGAACACAGCAACACTCCCCTAATTTCACAAGCCGCCCCCTTTCTGTTTAAATACTGAAGCAAAAAAGAAAAAAAAAACACACTCAAGTGCATATAAGTCATAGCAATGAACAGAAATGTATGATACATATTTTATTCCTTTGCATATTGCGTCTTTGTACAGTGAGTTGTATATGCTGTTCATTTTGCACAATAGTTGAGGATGTACAAAAATGGATGAAAGAACGTATTTGTTTGTGCTGTAGATTTCTTTGTCTATAAGACACCTGTGTGATCATGTAGCAGCGGATGATGGTATTGTGTTACAATAAGCAAACAACATGTTCAGTTATAACATTTTACAATTATGTCCAGCATAGCCGCATGGTAGACATGCAGCAGTTCACATAACAAGAAAATGTATGATACTTTCCATCATACTGTGGACATACTAATATATATTGTATTATTAAAATATTATTGCACTAGTATTGCGTTAGGCTTTATTCTGTGCATGTCACATAATAACGAGTGTAGGCATTGTGCGATGGTGTAGGACTGAAGGACCTAGAGGAGAACACTGTTATGGAAGCTCTGTTATGGAGTCTCTGAGCTGTTTAAAATTCAGTGAGTGTACAAACGTATGACTGAGAGTTGGAGTAGTATTTTGCCTTTGTGGTATCTCTCAGGCTACTGCACTGCACCGTCCTGCTTGCACACCTACGCTTTCCTCCATCACTGGGATATTTCTGACTTCCGATAGATATTTCTGACTTCCATGTCATTGATATCCCATCCGTTTCATTTTAAAATGTTCTTGTGCTGTATTTTTACAATTCTTTGCAAATACAGTTACGCTGTATTATATATATATGTATATACCAAGGTAGGACACTACCCTGGTATATACACACACACACACACACGCACACACACACACACACACACACACACACACACACATATATATATATATATATATATATACACATACACCACTGATAGGTTTTCAATGGCACCTGTTAAGGGAGGCCGGGAATATTAGTCAGCAAATGATTGGACAAGTTGGACAAGTATCTGCACAACTTTGACAAGAGCCAAACCGTAATGGCTAGGCGACTGGGTCAGACCATCTCCAAAACTGCAGGTCTGGTGGGGTGTTCCCAGTATGTAATGGTTAGTATCAACCAAATATAGCCCACGGAAGCAAAACCAGCGAACCAGTGAACGGGTGATGGGTGTCCAAGGCTCACTGATGCACATGTGGAGAGAAGACCAGCCCATCCGGCCTGATCCCGGCGCTACTGTGGAACAAACTGTGGAAAACGTTCATGCTGACAATGATGGTCAGAAGACACAGTGAAATTACAGCTTGCTGTGTAGAAACAGACTGCAGTGGATTATGTAGAATGCAGTCCACTGCAGAGAGAGCCTACACCATTCCCCAGATCTCAATCTGACTGAGCCTCTGCAAGATGTGCTGGAAAAAACATCTACAGAGGCTCACAACTTACAAGACCTACAGGATCGACTGCTAACGTCTTGGTTCCAGGTACCACAGCACCTTCAGAGATCTTGCGATGTCCACGCCTAGAGATCGGTGTAAATATATATATATATGTGTGTGTGTGTGTGTGTGTGTGTGTGCATATGTGTGTGTTACATTCTAAATTTCTTTGTAATATAGCACCAATACTTATGAGGCCCACTCCTAACTGTGTATTACATGAAAAAAAAAAAAAAAAAGAAAATCTTTGAAAGTGGTTTATAACGCGTATGGAAAAAAACTCACACTTAGTTACACACACACACAGACACACTAGTTTAAATCTACTTCAAACAAATAACTGCCTAATTGAGCTGACAATCGAGCCATATGTACTGAAACACCCTCTTCCAGCACATCACCCAATTGCTCAGCCGTGTGTGTTTCACAAACTGGTTGTGTTTGAGAATTAATTCCCGATGTATCAGTCGTCTAGTGTGCTCTTACTGTAACAGGCCTCTGTCACTCGAGATGTCCAGTTCTCTGTTGAAAATGATATGACCTCGTTTAGCTCCTCACAAAGCACCTGTGTTTCTTCATCCAGATTTTACACATGTGCGTTAAAATGTTCCCTGCTTGTAATTTTATGCAATGACCACATTTTAATCTGATCTTAATCTCGGGGCAGAATTTGACCTACAATCTGACACTACAATTTGAAACTGGCCCAAAACTGTGTGGCCTGTGTAGCCTGTGCACTCTCTCAGTGATACAAAAACATCCTTCTCTATATTACACCTCATTCAAAAGCCAACTCGAGCTGGAGAGAATGGATATACATAGAAGTGATTTGGTTTTGCAGCTAAATTTTCCTTTAGGCTGTATTGTTTGAGGACTGAATTGCGCACTGTTAAACGTTTCCGGTATTTACATTTCACGTCAATACCTATTTAAAAAAAATTAAAGGAAGCAACAGGCAGATCTTTCGTATTTTGCTGGTCGGCGGTGCCTTACTGGTCACAGTTCCTTTTATGGCAGTGGGAAGTAGGCAGGAATAATATGCAGCTCAGATTCACCTGCTACCTCATGTTTTTGCAACCATTGCACATTCACATTCGGCAGCTAGTGCAGTTCTATGCGGTTCCCTCACACTATTGTCAGGTTTTGACGGCCGCTGCTGCTTATACTTTCTTTAAGGTAAACGCTTTAAACTCACCGCAGGAACGAAAAGACTAGAAACGCATGAGGGAAGACTCTTATTTGAAGTTCTGTGAAATCCTCTTTGAAGGCTTCACATAGAGAGTTCATGAGACTGAGCAAGCATGCATTTCTGGCACTGAAACTCTTGAACGAACATCTGACCCAGTTGCAGAACGTCTAAGGTGTTGCTTAGTAACTAGGCGGCGTGGTCATATGGAGGCATAACCACATTCCAGTGTGTTTAATAATGAGTCCGAGAATCAGCCCCAGTGTCATTAAAGCCTGCATCCTGTCTGCTTCATACCCTCAAAATGAACATCTCTGCATGGAAGGGCTTTGACCTTGCTGTCAGATGGGCCTCCACAATCAAAAGACCGCGGAAAACAGAATAAATGGTCTCATTCTGGAGAGGCCAGCATTATGTCTTCATTCGAGACTGTCTGACGAGAGTACAATTTGAATTATAATGGCAATGCAAATCTTAAGTTATATCGAATTTCCAATCTTCACACCACAGTTATGTATAGCAAGGGCATAACCGGGACGCTAGCATGACACTGAGAGAGAAGGAGATGGATATTAAAGTTGGTTAATACAGAAATAAAGCAATATTTCCCATATTAAACATCACAGACTTATGAAAGTGATCCAAGAGTTATTTTAGCAAAAAATGCTAGAGATAAGGGGTGTTCAGTTCTTTTAAACAGAACTCAAAAGTAGATGGGAGTCGTCTTCTTTTACTGGGACTGTCAGTTTACTGGACAGGATATTGAACGTCCCATCCTCCAAAAAGTAGTGGGCTTACATTAGAACTTAAAACAATTTTGTCCTCAACGTTATAAAAAAGAAAATCTAAATATTTTCAATTTTTCATTTTCATTTTCAACGAGATGCCAACCTAGAGTGAGTTAATGACTTAACCTGAAGAGGGCAGCCGTTCAACAACAGGATCATATCTTTGTGAACATGTAGTGAACAATAAAAAATCAATTTTGCTGAAAGTGCCAAGAGAAGTAAAGTCTGGATGCATTTCCTTGAAAAGAAGGGTTAAGTCTATCATATACTGTATGAAAGTCTGACATTGCTTTCCAAAGAAACACAATATTACCCTCAACCAGCTGAAAAGAAACATCTAAGAGTCTATTTTGAAGCAACAGAATGGTCAGTAAATGGTAGTGTTAAATCTATGCCATCCTAACAAACCAATTTACAGCGACTCCCTGAGGACATGCAGTTCACACCGAAAGTGATTTGCTCAGAAATGAGCTCAGGCTTCCCTTACTCAGCTCACGTTACACTGCTGCAAGCTATAATCTTAATCTGCATATTTATTATTACATTGCTTATTTTTAGCTATTGCTTATCTCTTACAGCACCTCAAAACTATGGGCCTAACTTTGCACTGACCCCTAAATTTGTCCCTAATCAATCAGCAAAGACAAGTTTGAGGTTCAAAAATAGCTTGCAGTATGTCATAAACCACATCCACAAGTCTGTGCCACCTTAATGAAGAGTTGGTTTGGGTTGTGGTGACATATTTTTACAAATCCAATTTCACTTCCACTGTTTGTCAGCTATATTAGCCTCGGAGCTCCAGGGCTACACTAACGAAGCAAAATTCAAACTCCATCAGCTACATCTGGGGTAAGACTATATATTAATAACATTAATAACATATTAATAACAAAGCAATAACAACTTTAGCCGATTAAAATTACAATTATATAATCTGCATTCATTTTATGACATTTGATTGAAAGATTACTTTGTAACAGCTCTTCACAATTGCAGGCCACATCCGAGGCCTGTAAATAATCAATCATTAGCTGATCAATTGACATGAATAATCGACTCTCAAAACTCTCTTCCTTCTGTTTCCCAGTTTCACAAACTATTTTGTGCTTTCATATGAAGGAGGACAGGAACTATCCTCTATAAACTGAACAAACAAACCATGGAGAAACGTCTTGTAGACACCTAAAGACCTCCTCAGGAATTGCAACAGGCTGAACAGTTAAAGGAACTTAACTCATCTTCCAAATTGGAGCTAGAAATGGTTTGAAAACCACACCGTCTGTTGCATCCAAGTAAAATGTGGCCTAATATTACAAAAGCAATTATAAGGGGATACAGACAGTATGGGAACCCTCTTGTGACTCACGATCCTCTCGTGAAACTGTCAGTTAAGACTCACTTAGGATCTTCGGGATGCTGGTGTTGCATGGCAACCCGTGGGCATGGTTGGGAGTAGAAGAACGTGCCAAGGCTGTTGCGCAAAAAAAACAAAAAAAACAACATCTCCTGTCTTTGTTTCGAACACTCTGGAGTTTTTCCCTGACAAAGACTGAACACAGACTACCTACTTTACACCCCTCCAGGCACGATGGAGTTGTGGGAAGAGAGACAGTTGCACCAAACAGCTGGAAGTTTCGATGACTACCAAAGCAGTGCTCACATGTTCTCCTCTGCTGAGGACAGCATCCGAAAACAGCAAATAGGTGGCTTCACTCCAAGTGAAAAGCATCTGGCCTAAAACCTCGAGAAGATCAACCTTAAACATGGTAAACCCAGCGTTATGGGATCTCCAGGATTTAGCTGGGGAAACATCAGTGCCTAAGACGTCCCAGACAAAGAGATTCATTCAATACTAGTCCAGCAGTCAGCATTACAAACACTACAATAGGGTGTTTCTTCTTATTTGAGATGTATGACATATGCTCTTCGCACAAGACAATAAATCACATGCAGCTTGTTTACCTTGCTTACAAAGAGGCATCTCGCTCCACATTCATCCTCCGGATGAATCACCTTGTCATTGACTTGTTATTATTATTTTAGGCAGCAGGCTGTCATCTGCACGGCTATCCATTTCCCTCCAAAAAGTACGAACCCGGACTTGAGTCTTTTACCTGATTTCTATTAAACGCTAACTAGAGTTAAACACAGGTTAATTGGGGTCCTTTGGTTGGGATGGGAATCGATATTAATATAAAAACACACAAAAAAAAGCTGCAAAACCACTTGGCCATCACCTGTCAGTTATCTCCAGAGAAACGTGAAAGCTCTCTGTTCATGTTAAACAGAGATAATGTTTGTAAAATCCTGAAGTTGACAGTTTTAGGTGGTCCCACACTGAACATTTCTCTCACAGGTCACTGGTTTGGCAGCACATTCGAGACACATTCGAGAAAATAAGTTCACAAGCATCCTTGAGACTCAGAGTCTGGACTGCGGAGCAGCGTTACAGCCCAGGTGTTAAATATTTCTGTATTGCTCTATAATGATCATGAAAGAGAGAAAGAGAGAGAGGGAGAGAAAGAAAGAGAGAGAGAGAGAGAGAGAGAGAGAGACAGAGAGAGAGAGAGAGAGAGAGATAACAAGCAGACACTATGGCAGCCTGGAAATGATTTCTAACTGACCTCACGGACAAGCTTCTCCACCTTCTACACCTTCTCAGGCTTCTACACCTTCCACAGCTTCTGTAGCTTCTCCAGTTTCTCCAGTCTCTGCTCCCTCTACAGCTTATTCAGCCTCTCCAGCTTCTACAGCGTTTACAGCTTCTATAGCTTCTCCAGTTTCTCCAGCCTCTACTCCCTCTACAGCTTAGTCAGCCTCTCCAGCTTCTAATGCTTTCACAGCTTCTGTAGCTTCTCCTGTTTCTACAGCTTCTACTCCCTCTACAGCTTGTTCAGCCTCACCAGCTGCTGGAGCCTCATCAGTTTCTACAGCTTTTACAGCTTCCCCAGCCTCTTCAGCTCCTCCAGCCCAAAAACCCCCCAAAAGCAGCAGTGAAACAGCAGGAGTGGGGAAAAGTCTCACTCACCGCGGAGAGAGGCGCCCTGCCGCCGGAGAGATGTTTCCTCCTGGTCGGAGAGGGTGTGCTGGGGGAAAGTCACGCGGGGAGCATGGAGAGGCTGAGGGCGCTGGAAATCCAGAGAGTCTGTGGAGCAGGACGAGCAGCAGCAGCAGCCGCGCACTTCACTTCAGTTCAGCCCGGATCCTCTCAGGCAGGTCGTGCCGTCCCTCTGCTGGGTGTTTTTGGAGCCGTGACTTCACCTGCTCTCCGTCTTCCTTCGCGAGACCCGTTTTCTCCCTGTCATGGCACGAGGCGGCGTTAAACTGAGAGAGAAGAGAGCCCGTCCGTTCCGTCAGCTCTCCTCCCCCCTCTCTCTCTCTCTCTCTCTCTCTCTCTCTCTCTCTCTCTCTCGCTCCCTCTCGCTCTCGCTCACTGCGGCGCGCGCGCCTCTCTCGCGCCACTCCGTGAGCTTGGGCGAGGCGGCTGCTCGTGCCACGCTGCGCGCGCGCGTCCCAGTCACGGTAACAAGTTCGCGCGCGGGTTCCCGGAGAGACAACCGTAAAGACCCAGTGTCAACACTGTGTGGACATAAACCCTGGATGGGGGGTCCCATCTATTTCCATATGTCTGGTTCGACTGTCTGTTTATTCATATAACAATGAAAGATGTGTTTGCGCGCGCGCGCGTTTGTGTGTGCGTGTGTGTGTGTGCGTGTGTGTGTGTGTGTGTGTGTGTGTGCGTGTGTGTGTGTGTGTGTGTGTGTGTGCACCAATCTGCCACAACATTAGACCTTGCGACAGGTGAAGTGAACTGATTATCTCGTGGCAAGACCATCTCCAAAACAGCAGGTCTCGTGAGGGGCTCCCTGTAGGTAATGGTTCATTCTTCTCAACAGTGGTCCGAGGAAGGACGACAACTGATCTCGTAAAGATGCGCCCCGGTGTCAACACCGCGTGGACATAAATGCTGGAGGTCTCATCCATTTCCATAGGTCTGGTTCGATTGTCTGGTTGTCTGTTTACAATCTCATTCACTTGTCTGTTCATTCATTCATTTATGCGCTCAGATAATAATGCAAGTGTGAGTGTGTACACCAGTCAGCCGCAGCATTAAAACCTCTGACAGGTCGGGCAAATAATATTGATTATCTCGGGGCTGGAGCATTTCCAAAACAGGCCTTGTGGGGTGTTCCCAGTATGGTTCCCAACATGGGTCCAAAGAATAACAGCCGGTAATCTGGCCACAGGGTCAAAGGTGGCCGAGGCCCAATGAACGCTAGCCCACCTGGTTTGACCCCACAGAAGAGCTACTGTAGCACAAACTGCTGAAAAGGTTCTTTTGCGTATGAAGGTGTCAGAACACACAGTGTGGTGTCGCAGAGGCTGTGCAGCCACAGACCGGTCAGAGGACCCATGCTGACCCCTGTCCTCCCTAAATGGGGCATGTGAGCATCAGAACTGGACTGTTATGGTTCTGATACTCTCTAGATCTGGTCTGATGTAGTTCTGATCCTTACGCTTGCCTGTTTTTCCTGCTTCCAACACATCAGCTTCAAGAACTGACTGTTCACTTACTGCCTAATATATCCTCCCCGACAGGTGCCACTGTAAGGAGACAATGTTATTTACTTCACCTGTCAGGGGTTTTAGCGTTGTGGCACAACACGCACACACACACACACACACACACACAAATATATATATATATATATACACACAATATGCGTAAGTGAATCGTCTGCCCCCTTAGACCATTCTGACATTCACTTGCCCTTTGTACTTTTATTCATTTAACTTATTACATAAGTGAAAGTTAATAAGCTATCTTCTCTATATACACTCTGTTTAAATATAACAGAGAGGACATAAAACCTTCATACAGTCAGTGTCCAGATAAAGCTGTGGTAACTTTTCAGGAGAAGGAAAACCCTTCTTAACTCATAATGGAAGGTGATTTTACATACATGAAAAAACAAAAAATTGGAGACAAAAGGTTTCCAGACTCTCACACCCTTGTGAAAGAATTAGGGTTAGACGTTAACCCTAACCCTAACAACACCCCGCCCCCAGTAGTCTTCGTCTTGACTCCTGAAGCTGGGTTTTCTTTTTGCTTTTTCACATGGTTAGTCTCAGTTTAACCGTCATTCTCGTCTTCGCCTGTGTTTTGTTCCCCCGAAGTTAAGTTCTGTTTAACCTGTCTTCTCATTGGCCGGCTTGTTTCAGTTCCTCTGTACCTCGTTTCTTCAGACCAGATTAGTTCCCACGCCTCTCCTGTCACCTGCCTGCTGTGGTTCTCGTTTGTACTCCGGTTTGAATGAGAGTCTCCCTATTCTGCCCAGTGACTGTGTTTTCACAGCTTCTAAGCTGTGCTTGAGTTTGTGTGTGTGCTTCCCTCCACGTTTTTGGTATTTGTGTTTTGGTGTTGACTCGTTTTCGTGACCGAACCATGTGGATTAACCAGTATCTGTACGTCCATCGAGTCCCTGCATCTGCGTCTCAGTGTTTCCCACACCGGCCCCACGTGCAAACATGACACAGACGGTGACATTTAAGCTGTAGGCGCCGGTAGGTAAGTGTCTGTATAAGGAGTTTATGCAACTGACAATAGGTGACAAAAATAACACAGGAAAGAAAAGTAGGCTTATCTCGGTCGCCGAGCGGGCCCTTTGGACGGCCACTCGTCTCCCGGTCAGCTGTAACGGCTCAGGCTGGTTTTATTCTCCTTGTGTGAGCCAGCCTGTCTCCTGCTCTTGATGTTTTAGTCCAGACTGTTCTGTTTATCCAGCACTGTCAGCCCCGTGTCTCCCTCGTCATGTCACGGCCCTCTCTTTCCCACCGGCACAGAATTACACTCCCTCACAAAGTCACAGGCAGGCGCCCGCAGGGGTCATCCTGCACTTCAGTGGGCGCTTGTCCTTCACCTGACGCGGGCCTTCATCCGCTAATTAAAAACATCACTTTTGGTTGAGCATTAATTGATAAAGACACACATAATTCGATGTGAGTGACCCGTAGCAGAGAAAATATGACTGGACGTACTTTGGGTGCTCTTCATGCTGCGTTGCATCTGACCCAGACAGACAAACCATGCCACCGGCTCCCATGACATCAGTGTCAGTGCGGGTTATTTCTTTTGTGACATTAAATCATCAAGCTCCCAGCTACCTGTCCTTTGCACTCACTCCCCTGACGCTCCATTACTAAATGAGGAAGTCGGCTTCTGTGATCTCCCTGCGACAAGAATGGGGAGCGTTTCTGCATGGGTCACGGAACTGATTTTGCAGACAAGCTCTTTTATAGTGGTGCACATGTCCACCTCCGAGGGAACCGATTTACCATACACAGACATCAGCACGACCACAGATGTGTTGGAGTGTATTTTGTCCTAAGCCGTACAATCACAGATAAAACTAGTACAATGCTGGTGACTAGCCACTATATGACAGTAGTGCTGGACTGAACTGAACCCACCAAAGCACTTTATTTGATTTTACGAAATAATGAAGACAGCCACACCAACACAGCCATGCTCCAGTCCAGCAAATCAGGTTTGAAATCCCTCATCCGATTTTATTTTATTCCCTCATCCCTCTCCCAGCATTAAACTGGCTCATAGTATGCTGCAGTAGCGAAATGCACCTGTTAGCACTGTGCCTTAGATTCTATCAATTCAGTCACGAGCAAAAGTTTGAACACTCCAGTCAAGTTACATGAGTGAAAATTAGCTAACACATCCTCTACAGGGAATTCACATATGTTGCACTGGGGATCCCTAAGTAGGCCCAGAAACCCATCTAAGCAGATACCAAGACATTTGAGTCCGTCATTAATCACAGCAATCACTCGCCTTTGCCTATGTTAATCCAAACGAAAACTTGGACATAGATGACCCAATTAACGCATTAGGAAAAGATCGAAGTCAAGAGAATGTCTCTGTCGTGCAGACTGTCGAACGAAACAGACATTTAACACCATACGAAACAAAATGTTTTTCACAGTGTACAGATACATAGACCCAGCAGGCCTATGAATTACATTAAGGGTCTCTTTGCAACAGCATGGCTAAGGAAATAAATTCATCAGGAATATGTACGGGAGAAATATGGATTTTACGCAGTCAGAAGCTTGTAAAAGTTCTTTAAAAAAAAAAAAACCTCTTTGAGCTTCAGGGAGTCAGACCAATTTCCACTGGCCTGTGCATCCCTAATCTAATTTCCATAAAGCTTTCTGTTGCCATTTGTAGTCCTATTTATTCATTAGCCATATTGATCTACGCTGGCACGCCCTCTCTTGCTCATTCAGGCGGCAGGCTCTTAGATGAATGCGTCTCTCCTGAAAGGCACAGGGCTGACCCCCCAAGTTCAGGCAGATTAACCAGCACATTGTTTTCAAAGAGAAGCCGGTGACTATACGCATTATTACTTTTGAGTGTTTCACACTTGACTGATTATGTGCTTAATTTCCAGCTCAGTACTGAGGAGGCTCCGGCTGCTCTGCTTTAGTCTGGGAGGCAGAATCACTGCTCAGCCTCTGGGGGAGCTGTTATCCTGTAATTGAGCTGAGACCTATTGGGATATCTCTGCTGTAGTGCAGTTAGGGTGGATTCAGGTAATGTGCATGTCCAAATTTGAAATGTTGTCCTTTGTTAGTCAAAGCATATGGCTAAAAGGTGTTTTTGAATTACTTAATTTAATTAAATTGAGTCATTTGGCCACACCGGACTTTTAATAAAAGAATGAAAAATCATTAAATTGCTCGAAAGCCGACTGTTAGATATTCATCCAAACATTTAGCACTGTAGAGAAATAAGGAAATAGGAGCATTAGGGCCACCTGAATGAGCCACACATTCAGGAAGAGAGTTACAGGAGAGCCACATCACTGAAAGATCTATTCATTTAAGAAACTTTTTTTTCTGATTTTTCTGTGTTGCATGCAAATCCTCCTGTGCTAATCCTTGTAACCTTTAAACCGAGCACAAAGTTTACCCTGATGAGCCAAAACATTATGCAAAGCCACATACAGCCAAAAGCAAATCTTTTGGGCTTACAGCTCTGGAAAAAAATGAGACCACTGCAATTTATTTTGAAATCAGCGTCTCTATGATTATGAAACCGTTCCATGCCAGTTTCTGTTAAACTCCTACACAAGCACCTCATTCTGCTTCATGAGGGACTGATCAGTGATCACCTGAATCACATCTTATTTAACGAGGAA
>JBBPCX010000018.1:12646516-12656887 GCA_037974365.1 Hydrocynus forskahlii | reverse complement strand
TCTATTAAAAAAAACTATTTAATTCAAGCTCTCTGATTAATTCATCTAAATGAATCGCAAACATTCTGAAAGATGTTGCATGGTGTTTTCCCAGTGTTAACAATAGAATAACACCCCTTCACACTATTTCCCCAGTACCGTCCCCACACACTGCTCCCTAGGCACGCATCATTGGTGGCAGTCCACTGCTTCACTTAGTATATGGGTTAAATACAGAGAAAGAATTTCACATTGTTCACACGTGACTCTTTATTTATATATACACACATATATGATTATATTTTACATATAATATAGAAACTACCATGGACTATCATCCAAAATCTTGTTATTACTTGGTCATATACATTAGTTTACTCAATAATACTGTCAGTTCCATAAGTATTTGGATGTTAACAAAGATATTGTTTTTTAGCTGTCTACACCAGCATATTGACATTCAGAAGAATGTGAGATCAAAATGCAGACTTTCAGCTATTGTGTTTGGAGTCTGTTGCCCTTAACTCTCAATATGAATTCCAAATAGCCATCACTGCTAGTGAAGCAAGTCAAAATAGACCCTTCAGAGAGACAGCAAAAACATTAGGTGTTGGGCTGGAGCGATCAGAAAGATCATAAGAAAACAACTGTGGTGGATGACAGACAAATTCTTTACCTGAAGAACACAGCAGTAGGATGAGAGAGAAGACTTCACCAGTGTAAATGCAAGAATGCAAGATTAGAGCCTTTTGCAGTTTTGCAACATCTTATAGACAGACAAAGGTCAACAGTGCTAAAATGGTTCTTTTATAGTTTTTAATGATGCCACTGCTGACAAAAGCAGCATGATTAATTCTCAAAGGCTACATTATCTGCTTTGCTTCAGCCAAATGTACAAGATATATTGTATGGTACTTCACAGTCCAGATGTAAATTGAAACAGAAACCCAAGACTTTTAAGGCAAAATGTGCTTGTTCCACCATGTTCATAACCACAGGTGTAATGATGTCCAAAATGTGGGTGAGGTGTCCAAAATGTGGGATGGGTGCAACAATGTCCGAAATGTGATTTAATGTGATACTTTGGTGTTTCCATATAATGTTTTTCATTACAGGAAAAAGAGTGCCTGTAAGAATGAGGTATTTTTAAAATATGTTAATTCTGGTTTAAATATGGTAATCCTGACTGTTAATTTTAGGCCCTAGGTTTGATGACAGTGGTTTTCAAAAATGATGATAAGTTTTGGAAGAGAGCGAGGGGCATATTTCTAATAGTTTTGCATTTTGATACACTTTCATAACGGGTGGCAAGGTGGTGCAGTGGGTGGAGTTTGAATGTCCGCAGATGTTTCCGCCGAGTACTCCGGTTTCCTCCCACAGTCCTCCCATGAAGGCATGCAGGTCAGGTGAATTGTGAAAGTGAAGTAGCCCCTAGGCTGGAGCGTGTGGCTGGCTGTTTGTCTCTCTGCCCTGTGATTGACTGGTGACCTGTCCAGGATATTTCTCTGCTTTTCACCCAATGACTGCTAGCACAGGCTCCAGCTACCCCATGTTGGATGTTCTATATCATAAAGATGTCTTCAAGTACTACAGTATTACTTTTGCCTGTAATTGATTTTGAGGATGGACAACGAATGGCACATTTGTTGCTGTAACAATTGATAATTGTGCTCTACCTAGTTCAGCGATGACACTAACTGTCCTGTCTGTCTGTGCTTTTCTTTACTACAGACTTTTTTTTATACCTTTTATTTGTTAGACGTTCCCTGAAGATTTTACTACGTTCTTTACAAGAGTTGAGTATATACAAAAGAAAAGGTTCCCATGAAAGAAGCGTCTTCATTTTGTCCTTTTTATGTAGCACAGCAAGTGTGGATTTGTTTGTGCTGAGTGCTGTAGGTAATACGTTCTCTTTTCTTTGTCCATAACGCACCCGCACCAAGCCATCATGTGCCATTATGCGCTGCAATTGCTGCTGCTTAATGCATTAAGCTGGCGGAGTTGTAGCTTAGGTTGAGCATGGCAAATGGAGGAAGATTAGAGTCATTATGGAGTGAAAAATTTCAGTGCCGGCTAGTAGGACTTTGTTGAACTTTTTATGATGAACAAGGATGCGTTTTTTTTTGTTGGTTTTTTTTTTGGTTTTGTTTTTTGGTCAGCTCAGTGAAAGTGGGTTCACAATTTCTGTAGGTCTCACTCTGTCTGTTGAGCAGACATGGAAAGATCAAAGCTTGTTTGTTACCTGCTGCTCAAGTCTGTGATGCCTTGGCAGTCAAACAAAATAAGTAAGATAACATTATGTCCATCTGAAGAACTTACCATTTAACCTAACACAATCACACCTAGGGGTGGGATGATACACATTTTCAGGCTTGATATGATTTTCAAGCTCTGATCAATATTCAATTCAATTTTTTTTTAGGTGTTAAAAAAATAACATGATTCTGCAGGGCTTTAATGACATGCTACACTTGAAGACTGCAAAGTCATGCAAAATAGTGATCTTATAAAACAACTGACCTTTTAGATAATACAAGAATAAATAGGATGGACAGCAAATGAGAGTTCTCTGGAAAAGACAGAGGATTGCGTTAGTAAAACTGTTCTGATAAGCTTTTTGACTGTATTAAAATCACTAAGACTTGAAATTCTCCTCACGTCTGAACCACTGGTTCACCTCAAATACATGAACCAGCTCCACAAGCACAGCAATAACTGAAAATGCCAAACGGCATATTCAGAACTGAGGCTAAGTTAATGTGGCGTGGAAGAGCAACGGACAAGCTTCCACCTTGTGTTAATGCAATGTTCTTTCTTACACGGAGCACCAAAGGTTTTCTTCGCCATTATCAGTTGAGACGAGGCATGCAGCGTATCAGCCTGTTTCCAGTAAGGGCACAGAAAAGATTACACCTTGTGCTCCCACCTAATCTATCTTCATCATTCCACACCACGTGTAACATCGGCTTTTACAGCTTAGCAATATTCATAATCTGTAGTTGTTCAGTTTCTTCATCTGTTTGGATTGTTGTTTCGTCTTGCAATATTTTTTTCACTTCTCATACATAGTGGAAAGATAATGTGCTCTTTTGTGGGAGTTGCTGAAGAATTGATGAGGCACACTTGATAGATTTTTGTGAGTCACCTTATGCCAAGCCTGATTGCGGCTCCAAAATGGCTCGTTTGGATGAAGATTTGCATCCAATAAAATCCACAGTTAATTGAATGGGGCTGATGCCGGAAAGAACTGGATAACAAGCAATTACTGCAATTATGATTAAGTAATAGCCCAGACACTAGGCCATTATCAAATGATTTGTTTTTACACAAGTGCCAAGGTCACTGTGCCAAACCAGTATTACTCAGTGACTCTGAAAAAGTTTTTGGAAAATGCGCTATAGTAAAGACTGTCATACTTTGAAGCTGCAGTGTTAGGCAGTTGTGTACATCAGCAAAAAAATGATACATTATATACAGTTACCCCCCACTTTCACGCGGATCAGCAGTCGTGGTTTCAGTCCATCGCGGATTTTCAAACCTCCCACCTCTGAGTACAGCTGACTGTGAGTCTGGGCCTCGTGAGCCACGCGGAGGTTACCAAGGCAGTCAGACACCTGAATGGAATGAAGCTCCGCTGCTCAGCGCCGCCCCAAACATAAACAACCAGCAGGAGGATGAGGGGGGCCTGTATTTTTATTACTCTAAATTATACTAATTTATTACTGTATTTACCTGCTTATACCAAAGAAAACGACAGTGCATACCAAAGAAAACACCTATGCTTTAATTACAGTAAACTGTACACCACGAATACGTGTTTACCCTTACATTTTCTTTAAGGCTAATGTGTGTTTGGGAGCATATTTGGGGGCGTATTTAGGGTTTACACGATAAAATAGGCATTTTTACGCATTTTTTTAACCACATCACAACAAGGTTTTTCACTATACGTGGGTGCTCTTGGAACGTAACCCCCAGGACAAGCATGGTTTTTTTTTAAATTTTGCCAGCGTATGTATATACATGTCGGCAAGTGAAATCTTAAATCTAGCCAATATATCTAACATTTCTTTTCTGATATTTGTAGTTGATATATCTACAATTTTTCAAAGTGACTGTTTAAAATTATTTTATTCAGTGAAAGTGTCTTATTCTACTGCCACATCATTTTGCTTATCTCAACCTTCATTTCTTGAAACAAGCATCATTATATCTTCAGCAAAATTGTGAACTAGTATAATGTGGCAATTGCTGTAAATAATATTGCTTGTCATGTGCACCAATTTAGGTGATAGCTTGTGGTAGCGCAAGGTGAAGAAAATACTTGGATCCAGCATTTGTGCTCCAGCACCTTTTTGTCCCGTGAAGTATAAATGCTCCACTCAGAAATAGAAATATGAATTCAGAGAGATGTCTTATTCGTTTTTTGAAGTGTCAACTGCTGGGCCAGCAGATCTGGTACAGTAGCAGACAAATAGCAAGAGATTTTTTTCCCCTCGATACGCTAACAGAACAGGCCATCTGCTGTGCATTTGTGTCTCCATTGTCTGACGTCTGCCACCGAGGCTGGAATATTTCAGCCACTGTGCGGAGGAAAAGAATCGTATATGTGTGGACAGTGAGATTGAATTGCGCTGTGCTCCTCCGTCATGACTGACAGGTAATCTTGCTGCAAGTGATTCGAGGGACTACACAGCGCAATTCTAGAGACAGCAGCCGGCTGCATTATTTTGTAGGATGCCAAATGTTTATCTCCAGCCAGTGTGTTTTGAAATTGGGTGGCCCTACTATGCCTTTCTTATGATCTGTTTCTTTCTTAAGCTCGGCTCTGACCTCATGTAGATGAAACTGACAGTGTGTTTTCCCAGTATTCCTCCTTTCCATTTCCAAGTGGAGCCATTTTTCCTGTATTATTCTTAAGCCGCTCTGTTTCTAGCATGTCAGTCACTCTTACCAAACACTCTTTTGCTGGGAGAATTGAGGACGACTGCACGAAGATTATCTGTAGGTGTGGATTGAGGGTTTTTTGGAATCGGGCCACATATAAATAATTGTACATGACTTTTCCCACAGCTACATCATATGGACTAAAGTATTGGGATACACCTGTTTTTCAGGGTTTGGGCTGGGCTCTTTACTTCCAGTCAAGGGCAATCTTAATACTTCAGCATACCAAGACATTTTGGACAACACCATGCCTCCAACGTTGTGGACACAGTTTGGGGAAGACCCTTTTCTATCCCAGCATTACCGTGCCCCAGTACACAAAGCATGGTCCATAAAGGTTAAATGAGTTCAGTGTGGAAGATCTTGACTTGCCCGCACAGAGCTCCGACCTCGACCCCATCCGACACCTTTGGGATGAACTGGAACGGAGATTGCGAGCCAGACCTTCTCATCCAACATCAGAGCCTGACCTCATAAATGCTTAACAGAATGAATAAGCACAAATTCTCAAATAAACACAGAAAACCTTCCAAGAAGAGTAGAGGCTGCTGTGGCTGCAAAGGAGGTACCAGCTCCATGTTAAAGTCTATGGATTTGACTGCATTATCATTAAAGTCCCCTGTTGGTGTGATGGTCAGACGTCCCTATACTTTTGTCCATATAGTGTATGTACAATTATTTATATCATATAATCTTTTTTTAAGATGATAGTAATCATTGTCATTATCTTGCTGTGCCTAAATGTTTTCTATCCTGGTGAAGAGGGGTTGGATCTGAACCTGTCTGGCTTCTGTTTAACTCTCAGTTGCACTCTCTCACACTGCTCTGAGTCATTTTTACTGGCTGGCTTACTGACTAGCCTTTTTGGCCAAAAATCAGTGAATATATCGCCTGGCTCTAACTTTTCAT
This sequence comes from Hydrocynus forskahlii, assembly GCA_037974365.1. NCBI lineage: Eukaryota > Metazoa > Chordata > Actinopteri > Characiformes > Alestidae > Hydrocynus > Hydrocynus forskahlii. Next base: position 12,651,052 of record JBBPCX010000018.1, on the reverse strand, counting down.
ACTGTCTCTCTCTCTGGCACACATTATAGTTAATACATAAATGCAAATTACTAAGCATTTATTTCACTGATTAACATTAGTGGAGTTCAAGCTGGGATGGCTCAATTCCATCATTCTTTTTGAAGTGGGAGATCAGATGTTTCCCCAGTTCCGAGGTGTCGGGGATGCAGTATTGTTTTAATTTACATAGCAATAACTGTGGTATGACTAAAACTATATTTCAAGAAGTATCTTTCAGATGGCGAGCTTGTCATTCAAATAGGTAAAATTAATAAACAATGTAGTTAGCAACTGTACACTTTAACAATAGAGTTGTTAACTAGTTGGTCTTTGCTACCTAATGTTCAACAAGCTTAGTGACAGCAGCAAGTAAACCCTAACCAAAGTGTGGAATTGTAATTTATTATTAAGCTTTGTGGCTGACGAAAAGCTGAGCTCCACTCTTCAGCTGTTCTTGCGGTATCATGCCACGTTCAGTTCAGACCGTAATCACCAGTTTCCAACCTATAAAATTTCTTACAGACTGTTAATACCGATCTTTCTATTACTTTTCTATGACTTTTTTTTGCTATTATACAACATTGCAAATGTACAACTAATGAAGTGCAGAAAACATGTCAGCCAATTAGTGACAGCACAGGGGCACTTCAGGAGCCAATCAGGTTTCAGCCAGGACCAGTGTCCCAGGATCTGTTTTTTTCCCTTTTCATCAACCTCCCTGTGCTTTTCTGCTGGAAACCCAAATAGTAGTAAGCCTCTCAGAATGACAGTACTGGGTTACTAGGAGCAGTGAAGGCAGAAACAGAAGCAGGTCAAGCTATCTGTGGCGGTGTTGGTATATAACTTGACTGTGAGTGTTTTCTGCCTTGGGTCACGGCAGTAGTGGAGCCTGTAGTCTGAATTTTACCCGTGCAGGTGTTTACATGGCAAGGCTTGTGCACTGTTGAATGATGGCTGTGTGATAAAACATGCTTTGTCAGGTGTATGATGCATTCCAGGCGAGAAATAGCTGACAACTATTACTCACACTACACAGAGCGGCCACAGCTTGTTTCTAAATACATCATTGATCAGAGGGAGAATTGTTCAATGCATCAGGATTACAACATTGTCTGGCTTAGATGGGACTAAATAATTAGCTCTGTATTTCTGTTTGAGTGTGTGTGTGTGTGTGTGAGAGAGAAAATGTGTTTGTGAGACAAAAATGTCTTCACTTTGTTGTAAAGCTAAAGGTAAACAGGGACAAACTGCCTCCGGAGAGCCAACAAGATGGTTTTTAAAGGTTTTTTTTTCCACAATTTTAAAACATTCTGATAGGTTTTTTTAAATGTCTAAATATAAAAAGAAATTCTAGATGTTTAATGTGTTTTTTGCACTGCATTTGTACTACTTAGAGGGCATATTTTAGCATTATATGCTCCTATGCACTTTGAAAAGTGTGTGTGTTTTTGTTTTGGAAGTTATGTATTGTAACAAATTAAGTTTCAGGGTCTCTTGAGTGCTACAATGTAGCGAGGCAGCGGGAGAGAGTGGGGGAAAAAGCAGAGTTCAGCTTTTGAAGAGAGAGAGAACAGTGACCTATAGCTTGAATTCTCTAGTCTCTGAGGTACGCTGCAACGCTACAATGTGTCTGGCCATATGTCCTGACATTGCACAAAAACAAATGTACGTATGTGAGTGAACACCACTGAAAAACAGTTTGTGGTGCAATATGGTGCTGAATGCACAAAACTGTCTTTCTCTCTTGTAAAACGGAACAAATCTTTTCAGAGAACTCATGTCAGCGGATAATACAATTAATCACAGCTCTTTGTTTTGGCTGGCACTTCTTTTCAAACAATGATATGCAAACAAATTCGATTATGAATGGGGCATTTTCTGCTGATGAACTGTTTTCCTGGACTCTGTCACTGAATAATTGTACAACTGTAGTTACTTCCCATTGATGGATATTGCAGTCGCTCAACAATGACAGGACAGCCGTATAACTTGCTGTGTTGCATGGGGCGCTATCCAGTGTGTTCTTTGTTGTATGGTGTGATATATATTAATGTATTACAATAGCAGTAGAGCAAAACGTCAAGTTATAATGTGGCAGAGAGAATCATTTTGGTTGTTCAGCACTATGCTTCCCTTCACATAGAACTAACAATACAAACAATGGCTAGATACCGGAATGAATTTACAGCTTCGAAAAAAAAGATCAGAGGAAGACTGAGCAGAAAGCAGGAGTCAGATGTTTCATATCACAATCTACTAGCAATCCAGTCTGGTTAATTCTCACTCCTCCATATAGAAGACAAACATGAATGGGTTAATCTTTTTAATAGCTTTTTACCAACTATAAAAGCAGTATAGCTTCATCTGCAGGGAGCTCAAAAGGGAAATAATAAAGCTTTCTAAATGGATGTTCTTTATTGGCCTGAATCATTTTATGATGGTAGTTAAAAGTGGATTTTTACAGCAGTTGCAGTAACATGGAAACAAACAGGGATAGAAGAAAACTGAGTGTCCTTGAGGGGACAGTGATTGATTGTAAGACAGGTAAATATTTCATGGAAAAGAATATATTTTAGCTTTTCACTTATTTACAGCAGCTGTAGCTTGTTGTAGCTTTTTGCAGACACATTTTTGAGAGACTGAGCCAGAACTGGGCAATTTCTTACAATGGCAAGTCCTTTGATGAGTCTACAGGGACTCCCACCTGGTCCTCAGTTGCAAAGTCTAAAATCAACCAACAGTTTTTTCCTAAATATGATATTTGTGTGACTTTATGTACAAAAATATATATTTCATTTTGACAGAACCATTTTCTAATCTTTTTTTTATTCTGTAATATCTAGTAATACACACATATACTTATGTGTGTGTTTGTGTGTGTGTGTGTCTGTGCGTGTATATAAGATAAAGAAAGTATGTTTGCAGTCTCAAAATGGGCATATTTGCCTGTTAAGCCATTTTTTGGCTCATGGAACTAGGACCAGTTAAGTGCTAGTGTAGTTTTGTGCAGAGCCATAATGTTGTAGAAAATTGCTTTGTAATGACCCAATCACTGAAAAAGGCGTTCAGGCTGAAACAAAGATACCAGTGTGAAACCTTTGAATCTGTTCTTGTAAAACAAAAAGGATTATCTGTAAAATACGAATCCCACAAATTTATACTCAATGGAGTGACAAATAATGGCACTATTGTACTTAATCTTGTCCATTCCTTACATATCAACATGCTCTTTATGCTCTTTATTACAGTCTATGTAGATCAGCCTTTTCAAGCTGAATCAAATGCAAAGTGATGTTGAGGAAACTATGTATATCAGACAAATGCAGTGCTTCAGTGGAGCATGATTCACTGTTACAGTAATAAACAAAAGCTGGCTTTTAAGATAAGCCCTTGTTAGCTACCAGATTTGTATACTTTCTAAGTTAGCACTGTTTTGGAAATTAATGCTCCAGGGATCTCGTAAGAGATGGATTATGGGTATTGCTCCCTGTATTCCTCTTAAGAGTGTTTTCACAGGGTTGTGCAACAACTTAAACATGGTAACCTTTAAGTTCCTTATAAGTTTCTTTTCGGGTGGGGGAAAAAGACATACTTTTGATTATTTCAGGAGAAGTGGAAGGTTTAACAACTGGAGATGGGAATGAGGGAATGAGATAAGAGTGAGGGAAGGGGGGTAAAGGAGTGAGATCAAACGTAAGGATGCATCAAAAGATCTGAAAAGGACAGATTCATTTGCATGCAGAGAAATGTCTTTTGTAATGCTAGTTTGTGAGTTGCTTTGACGATGGCTAAATCATCCTTTTGGCATTGTTGACTGTGAGGAGCGCTGCGCTCCCCTGGTACACGCCATTAATCAGTGGGGTTTAGCTCACAAAGGCAGAGCAGGAGGAAGAGATTTGTGAGATGAAAAGCCAGAGCTTTACAAAACGTCCAGCCGGAGCTGGGGTATGGGTGTGAAGTCCAGATATGAAGCAGCGACTTGCCGAGCTCTTGGGCTGAGACAAAAGCCAAGCCTTCTGACTCATCTCACACTGCAAGTCGCCTTTAAAAGCGTTTTAACAGGCCAGTCTGAGACCTTTGCGGACACTCCGCGGGGATACAGCAACAAAAGGGAGGAAACTGGGTGAACAGGCTGCTCAATACCTCCACACTGGCCAAAGTTTGTGGCTTGGAAGTTTACCCAACACAGACAAAACATCAGAGGAAATCGTTTTTCCTGCAGCCCATTGACCAGCATCTCTCAATTTACCCTCCACTGAAAGGGAGAAGGAGGGGCAGTGCACAGGCCGGAGGTCTTATTGGCACACTTGCCCTTTAAACTGATAAATGAAGCTTTGAGGCTGATTCTGAGAAGAGCAGATAACTGAGCACAGAAAATCGCTCAGTCTCCACCGCATCTTTCATTCACATACTGACATACAGGATCTTTCTTTTATCTGTTTCTTCCTTCTGCTGTCTCTTTCTCTCTCTCTCTCTCTCTCTCTCTCTCTCTCTCTCTCCCACACACACACACACACACACACACACACACACACA
>JBBPCX010000018.1:12604847-12627795 GCA_037974365.1 Hydrocynus forskahlii | reverse complement strand
CACACACACACACACACACAAACACACACACACACACACACACACACACACACACACACACACACACACACGCACACGCACAAACACACACACACACACACACACACACACTATTACCACAATGTCATCAGTGTTTTATAGCATATTTGTCTGGGATCTTGGCAAGAGGTGACTGTGAGTGGGAGGTCTTTTCAGCTTGAACCCCTCATTATCATTCAGGCATACTTTTTTGCTTTACACCCCACCCCCTTTGGTATAAAACAGGAAATAAAAGCTACAGTGTCCAAACAAAACAACAAAATATTCGAGCGCTCATAAATTATTCCCCTTGATTTGTGTGATGTTTACAAAAGCTTCTGTGAAGTCTCTCATCCCGTGTCTGCTGAGGGTAACAGCAGCCACAGGGATGAAACTTCCTGCTCTTTGACAAAGTCCCCTGAGTAACTCTCAGGCTGCTTGGCATGTGGTAGATTACACCTGCTCTGTGCTTTCAGCTTTTGCCTGCCTAACACTCTTTCTTTGTAATGTTTGCATACATGGACCCAAACACAGAGTTGCAAGTTGACCGATTTCTTAACACGGGAAGATAAAAAACACAGTGAGAGAATGGGCATGAGGGAACAACAGGGCCCACCCGGCTTGACATGGGTTGGTCTTTTCACTTCTCATAGATACTCAAGGTTGCGATGCTCAGTGTAAACAATGAAAGGATGTGTCGCTGCCTCAAGCCAGCATCTCCATTCTGCCAGAGAGAACTTGATAGCTAACTTGAGCTTCCAGTAAACCTTCCAGAAAAAAGGCACATGGGTGCAGTTTGTTGAGAGACTCCAACCTCTGATGCGTCAACCTTGGAGTCACCTCAAAGGGTAACTCTGAGTTGGGTTGCTCCAGGACATGGGCAGCATACAACAAGTCCTTTAATGTCTGGAAGGCCTTAGCAACTTGTGGTGATCACATTTAGGTTGCCCATGATCTTCCATATTAAAGAGGTGGAGGGCTTAGTAGTAATTGGCAGGCCTAAATTTATGATGGTTTATGATGGTTTTCATTATGGAAATTGCTGAACTCCTAGAGACTTTTGGGATTCCATCTGAATGGACCTGGCATTGAGAACCTGTCCCAAGAATGAGACTGTGGTCTGGTGAAAGGCAGTTTTCTCTTCCTTGGCACATAATTGGTTCTCCCATAGCTGGTCTCTGCTCATGTGAGTGGCTAGGTCTGGAGAAAATTCAATAATATCATGAATATATATCACAAAGACATCAATCATGTCTTGAAAAAGCTCTGTAACTTACTGGAATACTGAGGGTACATTTGATAATCCATAAGACATGAACAGATATTCGTAATGACCTCCAGTGGTAATAAAAGCAGTTTCCAGTCCCCTGAATAAACACCAAGTTGTACACACTTCTGAAGTCAAGTGTAGTGAAAATTGTGCAGGGTGGAGAGAATGAGAAGAAGTATACATCGGTTTTTCCACAGAGTTTTGGGACGGTAGAGGGTAGGGCCTGTTTTTGGGAAGTGGAACATCTGATAGAAGTAATAAAAGTCAATGGGACAATCCCAAGGTGGTGTGGAAGGAGCATTGGGTAGCAGGAGCATCAAAGAAATCTTGTAAAGCAGTGTAAGCGGAGGGAATGTGGGTTGGGGTGGTTAATAAAGGGCTCTCTACTGTGGTGGCATGTACTGGTGGGGTCATGCAGTTATTTGGACATTCAGGGCCCCATGCTTTTACTTTTCTTTCTCTTAAGGAAATATTTTGGTTATGGAGAGCAAGCCAGGGGTGGCCAAGCACCGCAGGGTCTTGGGTAGACTCAGTGATAAAAATTAGAGGCGCGGTTTGGTGTGTGATGTGACCGGTGCCCAGTGGTTGACTGTCCAAACCCCGGACTGAGAGTCGTGTTTTCGAGGGAAAAAATAGCCTTCCAAGTTCTTCAGTCAAGCGCTGATCAATGAAATTCCCTGCTACCTCTGAATCCATTATCACTGGAGCAGACACAGAGAGAGGACCAAGCGAGAGCAGGACTGGTACAGAAGATTGTTGAAGTGTAACCGAATAGAGACTAGAGATGAGAACCTCTCCTTTGAGTGGACGAGAAGGACAGGCAGCAATCACATGTTTAGGTTCTCCAGAGTAGCGGCACAAATTGGCCTGCAGGCAGCACTGACGCATTATGAGAGACAGAGGGACTCGCCCTAGCTTCGATTCAGGACTGGACTGAGGGGGCATGGCGCGCCGAGAAATGTAGAAGTGGAAGTTGGGTGTCACTCATTCACTCACTTGTGTGAGCTAACTCACTTGGCGTTAAACTACTAATGTTTGGTGTTAAACTAACGTTTGGTGTTAAACTAACTCACTCACATGAACTCACTCGCATTAACTTAGCTGATGCTGGAGGATGTGTATGTTAATGTATGATAATGTGCTATATAAATAAACTTGAACTTGAACGTGAAACTTGAACTTGATGGCACACCCTTGGGTTGATGGAATGTCTACTACCAGAGCGATGTGTCCATGTGGGTGAGTTCTCTGATGGCCTGCACATGGCTTGCCAAGATTTCTCAGAGCTCTGCTGGGTCCATTTGTCAGGAGAAGTATTCTGTAAAATCTGCACACATAGACCCAAACAGCAAGTTCAAGGTTGACTGTTTTATTAATAGAGGGGATGACCGAAATTCGTAATGAGAAAAACAGCATTCACAGCTGAATTACAACAGGCAGAGCAATAGTGAACAGGCGAGATATCCAAAACCGTAATGCAGCTAGAGACAAACAAATCCAAATCTCTGGGTAAAAAGACAAATCCAAAACTACAAGGCAAGAGTCAGTACACAATCAGACTTGGTATGCTAGTCAGGACATAGACAATACTTTACAAGGAAATGCAAGAAACAATTGCATATTTATCCAGGAAGTCAAGCTAGAATCTAGTAATCAGGATTCTCTACAGTGAAACTCAGGACTGGGTGTCTGGAGCAGATTGTCTAATAAGGGGTAAAGACTCCATTCCAGATCTCAGCTGAGACCTTACACTCTATCAACACTATACAGTAAACCCACGCTTAATCATGGTTTAAACCTCCGCATTTTTTTGCCTTTGTGATGTCTGGGCCTTGTCCACCACACCCCTCATCCTCATGCTGGTTATTTATGTTTGGACACGGCGGTTAGCAAGAAAAGCAGACGCATCTAAATGGAATGAGCCTCCACTGCTTAGCATCTGATTGCCTTGTTAAGCACCACGCCCAAAAATAAACCCAGCACGAGGCTGAGGGGGTGTGGCGGACAAGGCCCGGGTGTCACAGTCACCTGTACTCAGAGGCAGAGGGTTTGCAAGTGGCCAATCCAAGAACATAATTTATTTCTCCTTGCTGCTGCCCTGTGACGCATCTCTGGCAGACGCAGTCCAGAATTTCCCACGAGCAGCTCTCGCGTGTTCTCGTGTTTTTTTGTTCTTCTTAAAGCCCTGTATTTTTATTACTGTTAATTAAATGCATTTATTACTGTATTTACACTGCTTATACCAAAGAAACTGACAGCGCATACCAAAGAAAACACCCGTGCATTAATTACAGTACAGTAAATAGGGATAACATTGGTGAGACAGCAGCTCAGTGTAAACTGTACAATACGGATACGTGTTTACCATTACGTTTTCTTTAAGGGTAAAGTATTAAGCTGAGTTTAAAATGAAATTAAGTGTTTTGGGAGCATATTTGGGAGCATATTTAGGGTTTACACTATAAAAATAGGGATTTTAGGCATTTTTTTTTTTTTACCATATCACGTATTCATGGTTTTTCCTGCGATAAGTGGGTGTTCAGTGGAGATATTAAAATACTTTGACTTACAGTGATTATCCAGATGCCTTGGTGTTGAAATATTAGGACTAATTTTATGATGTGATGCCAATTTTTTCTGACACTGATGTTGTTCATCAATGTATCATTGATATGATTGGATACATTTTTTTCTTTGATCTTTCAACCTATCGGGCTCCACTTATTAAATTTATGTGGTTTTATTTATCAAAATAATTTTAACATTTATGTTTACATGATCACACCCACTCCTCTATATCCTTCAGAATTAAACAGGTTGATTTTGTTACTGTGCCTTTAACACTGATATATACTATTCTGCTGGAAGAAATCCACAGCCACCAACTTGTTATGATACAATTTAAGTGTGTGCTGTTTTATTCAAGATTTATTAGCAGATTTGATTGGATCAATTTTCACTCTAATATCCAGGTCGTACTTTATGTTGGTATTATTATTATTAATAATAATAATAATAATAAGAAGAAGAAGAAGAAGAAGAAGGAGAAGAACAAGAACAAGAACAACAGCAACAGCATTAATAATAATTGTAATCAGTAAATGTTGGCAGGTTACTTTCAACAGTGAAATTGTACAATTAAAGCTTGATATATTATTTATTATTATATTCTTTCTATACATCAACCATCTTACCATACACTCAAGTGACAAACTTGCAGATAAAAGCAGTGAATGAGAATGCTAATTGCATGCACGTATACAATGAAGATTAACTGTTTAAAAAATGATTCTCTTGTATCTCATAAACAAGCAACACCTTGTAAGATTATACATAATTAAAGTTTCAGTTAATTGCCAAAAGAAACCAAATTACATACTTCACTGGGTGTTCAAGTCTTAAAAATGTATTAAATATGCATATTATCTTGTAATTTTGCAACTAGAGCTCGAGGAGAAGTGTTAGTGAAAACTGGATCACTAAATCTACCAAACTATTGAATATGGATCACATCTTATGCCAGCTGCATGCAAGCATGTGTGAACCTTTTGTGTTTTCTATTTAGTTCAAAATGATAAAAACTATTATATTGTGAATAGCAGAGAAATTGTTTACAGTACTCAAGAATTCCCCAATAGCCATAATGACAGCTTCAGTAAAACAAATTAACACAGTGATATTCACCTGTGCACTCAAATTAATCAGCAAATATTTTGCATTAAAGGCGACTAGATGTAGCTTATGTTAGCTGTAAATCTGGGATGTGCTGAAGCAGTGACTATCACTACGAAACCATATGCCTTCATTTTCCCCCCTTAAAATGACCTTAATTTTGATCTTAATTTCCCATACAGGAAAATTAAGAGAAAAAGTGCAAAATTGAGGCTCATTTCCCATACAGGAAAATTAAGATAAAAAGTGCAAAATTGAGGCTCATTAAGAGGTAAAACTACTGAATTGTCCCCTTACTTTTTCAAATTTGCCCCTAATATAATAGAACCTCCTGAATTAACGCCTTTAATTTAAAATGAAAGGGTTTCACACTCATGCCGTAAATCTAACACTTAATTAAACGAAAGGGGTTTGGTGTATTTTCAGGGGTAAATTAAGGTAGGATTAAGCACATTTTAAGTCCATTGTGTTTCGTAGTGTATGGTAGTGAAAGCATGATGTAGCCCATGCACGTTGCTTTGTGGTCCGCACCTTGTGAGACAGTCGCCATGTTGGAAGAGTCTCCTCAGAACTGTCACAATTCAGTGGGCTGCATTTCCTCTGAGATTCGCAGTAATGTCTGCTGAGCGCATTTCAACCTCCTCTGGGATTGGCAGTAATGTCTTGCTGGCACAGAATTGGGTTCCCAGTGGGACTCTGGTTTTGCTACCAGAGTTTCTTTCTGACAGCCATGTCAACAGGTTGCGGAACAAAGCAGAGGAGAATGGACCTCCATTGACAGCCAAGAAGGACAGCAAGAAAACCATTTGCGTGATCTTTTCCGCATGTGAGAGTCTTATTTGTGACTGTTGGTGCACTTTTGATCTGCGTGGTGTTTTCAAATGCTGTAATTACAAATAACCCTTTGTCCTGTTTAATTATAGCAGCAGCAGATGTGGACTTCAGCGGTCTAATTGTTCCTTTAAATGGCATTGCTGCATCATAGATGAAGGTGTTTAGTGAAAGTCAGAGCTGGAAATGCTTGTTCCACAGAAAAAAATATATAGCTAAATTCCATTTCCGATGGTGTGAGATGGCAAATCTTGCCTGGAGTTTTCTCTTTCAATCTTTTTTATGTTAGTGTGTTTGATTGCGGGAAGCACTGAGGCATTTTGTCATCTCTGAGCTCAGCAATCCATATACATGGAAACAGAGCTCAGTACTCCTTTACAGAGCTGCTCTGGGACCACCACACACCTCCATTATCCTGGATGCACTCCTATAAGTGGAACACATGTGTACAGAGACCACCATCATGTATATGAGAGTACATCTGAGCCAGGTTGCAGCATTAAAGCATTTGCTGCATTGATTTACATGGGCTGTTGAACACGTCAAAAAGATTTTTTTGACTTCTCACTTTCAATAAGGCATTAGTTTTAGCTTGTGTGGATTTCAAGTAAGTCACTATTTGTGTTAGCACTGCTAGAGACACGTTGCTGGTGTCGCAAGTGGTTAATTGTGCAAGCAACTCATGCAGATTTATGTAAATGCATTGCTCCTCTCTCTTTCCTGGGCAAGGCTTGCTCTGTAATTATGCAGATGGAGGTGGTCAATGGGTGAACACCTCTGGTGGACTGGGCAGCCTGGGTCAGGGATATAAACTCCCAGAGAGACCCTACGCACAATGAAATACTGAAATGCATGTGAACGTTAAGATGCATTTACATTCATCTCACATCCACCTCCCTATGTGAGCATATGGCTGGCACACCCATGGACAAACCCATACTTGCAACTTGCAATATAGCCAACCATACACCATGACAAGTACTATTATTTCCATATGGACAGAAAGGGTGGCTTCATGAATAATGTAGATCACACAGACAAATAAAAAATGCACAGGTGAATTCAAAGCTAGCCCTCCTGAATGCTGATGGTGTTATCTCCTGTCTCTCTGTCCTGCCCATGTCCTCGGGTGACCCCTGGAATTTGAGCGTGGCATGCATGTCTGTAGCTGCTGGACCTCTAATTATGCTGGCCGCATGTCCATAGAACACGAAGCCATTTTATTTATATCTGTTTATTTTCTTTCCATGCCGCCCTGTGAGCCGAGATCCATTGGGGAATAGAAGTAAATTAAAACATGATTACTTTCACACCAGCTCGACAATTTCTGCGACCTAAATGAGAAATGAAGTTCCTCTCAGTTAACCTCTTTGACAAGTGCAAGCACTAACAGAGGTGCAGTGTTTCTTCCAATAGGTTCAAGTCTTTTTTTTAAATCACTAAAAAGAAAATCAAATAAAGAGGAGTGCTCTCCAATCTTAGAGTGCAGGTTTGGTTCATTGAGGTGTGATCGTTTTTCAGAGCTCAGCTTTTCGGCTGGTTATAGCTATCTCTTTTCCTCACGCTTTAATGGAGAAAAGAAAATGGAACACAATTTTATGAAAAGCCAATGAGATTGATCCTGTCGTGTCTCTAAGCCTGCCCGCTGTTAATTCAACACCAGCTCCAGTGTCACATGGACATTATTCCACTGGCAGAGGGACGTGGACATACCACAGATCTGTACTTTTCAGAGCATATCCTGATGCCTCAGGGAAATGAGGAAATCATATTTCCACAACTTAGCGTCTGCCTGCATTTAAATTAGTCTAAGTACATTTTTTTTCTTCATAAACAATCTTTTCTCCTGAACCGTGTTTTAGCAGACAAACTGAGTTGTCTGGCCAGAAGCTACTGTAGGCATTAGATAGCGTCAAATAGTTTTTCATTGATGTTGAGCCTACATTTCTTAGGGGATTTGGTGACTCCAAAGTACTACAGCTTTCTGCAAATCTCCAGTTGTGATCCTTTTTTTGCAAAGGTAACCTCCTTGAACACAGGTATGTTACAGCTCTGGTTGGTTTAAACCTCTTTAAAGTCCAGTCAAGTAGGTATTTGTCATCTCATCCATTTATCCAGTACACAGTGAAATTAAACAGTTTCTACAGATGTCTACAGAAGTGCAGACCATGCTATACAGAGTGCAAAAAGTAAAGTAAAGCAAAGTGGAGTCATGTGTGAACAGACCTCAGCACAGCACACAGTGTGAACAGTGTGAAATTCTTTCTCTGCTTGTAATCCATTCACTATGTGAAGCAGTGGGCTGCCACTATGTGAAGCAGTGGGCTGCCACTATGTGAAGCAGTGGGGGGCACCCAGGGAGCAGGGCGTGGGGATGGTATCTTGCTCAGGGGTACATCAGTTGTGCTACTTCCAGTCCTGGACTTTAAATACACGATCTTATGATTGCAGGGGCAACTCCGTAAGCACTGGACCACAAGTTGCCCCAAAAAGTGTACATGTAACACCCAGTGTGGAAGAATTTAAAAAGACAAGAGCAAACAATACAATGGAACCCCACATGATAGCTTACAGTTCAGACAACTGGAAGTGAAAACAGCACCGAGAGTGAACACAGTATTAAGTCAGAGACGGTATTCTAGTAGAAGAATAATTAAATGTGCAAAAAATGCAAGGATTTATGAGGTAAGGAATTACAATAGTAAATTATTGGACAAAAATGACCAGCAACTTTATTTAGTGGCCTAACAGTGGATATGAGGCATCTCAGGCATGTAGCTGGATGTACTGTATAATACTGTATATGGAGCTTGAGGTACTTAGTTTCTTTGCCTTCTGTATAATAGGCAAACTTTGACTTACACTGACATTATCAGCTTGCTTTTCAGTAGGTAATGAACAGATCACTGTGGAAGGTCTGTTCTGGTCTGGCCTAGGGCCCAGTACTTATTAACTGTAAGAGAAGACCAGTTTCCTGGCAAGGGCTCTGTTTCCTGCCACTCCATCAGGCCTGACTAACATCATGCCAAAGCATTTGTCCTGTTGTTTTTCAAAAAAATAGATGCTCCCACTTGTGCTCCCACTTTCTCTTCTGTTTTATATTTTGAAGTTACACATGTTCTCATATATGCTCACTTCAAGATCATACACGTGCACTCATTCTCACACACACACACACAAACATACATCCACACACACCTGCAGAGAATCTTTCATTCAGTAAATGTGTTTGATAAGAGGGTGAATCCTTGGTGCTTTTATTTAATAGAATGCTTCAATGGCTGTAAAATAAAACGGGAGGACATGTGATTTAGCCTGCCACATATTTTTTTTTATTGTATTTATTATTTGTGAACTCTGCTTTTATATAGCTGCATTTAGTTTTGGCTTTAAAATGCTCACATTTGGAAACATACCAACAGTTCAGCATCTTGTCCTTGGAAGATCGTCTCAGGGATGAATGAGTATTTTAATATGTTCACTAAAAACATCTTAGGTATAATCATAGCATGGCTGCTAACTGTAAGATTTAAATAGAGATGGCACCTGTCCAGTACAATAATCTGCTTCAGGCTGTTATCAGCTCACAGTGGAATAAATATAGCCTGTAGTTTCACAGAATTGCTTGTGGCTGAGTGACATGATAGTTAAGTAAAGTAAGAACACCAAGCAGCTTGGTGGTAACATTTAACAGTTACAATTCCTGTTAATTTAACTAGCATAATTTTGCATAGATTGAAAATGTAAGCACTAGCACTTTTTGTGAACCGAATAAAGACATTTTTCTCTTATCATTGATTATAGCTATTTTTTCTTGAAGGGACGTGGTGACGAGTACAAGAGCGTTTGTGTGAGCAGTTTAAGGTTGTTTCTGACTGACATCTTAAGTGAAGGCCTTCGATTAGGAATATACATTTTTTCATCGAAAAACTTGTTTAACTGGTGTCAAAAGTACAAAGAAAAAAACACAAGATGATATATTGAATTGGTATTCAATCTCAGTTTTGGAACTGAGCTTTAAAGCCATGTTTATTTTAGTTATCAGACAGTGAAAGCAAATTCCTTTTGCCATTCACATAGTGTCAGGCTTCTCTCCAAACTTTGTCAGAGGTTCTTCTGCATGAACCAGAACTTCAGCATGTAGCAAATTTTCCCCATCTCCCTCTCGGACAGAGTTCCTCTCCAGACTACACCACTCGTGCAGCTGTAATTGTGTTGCATTAATCACTCACTCCACACACAACAGGCTGCATGGGGCCTTTTTGGGCCAGTTTTAATTGACTATAAATCATGGGCATGCTTGACAAATGACGGTAATTACAAAGCCTTGGATATGACGCAAAGGCGCACGTTTCCCTTCAGTGACGAGGAGATGTCGAGAGGCCTCGGGACCTGTGTGGGAGAGGCTAAAAGAGGGAATATGTGTCTGCCATGGCTTCCAGTTCTTGATGGCTGACCTTGAACTAGAGCAGCAGGGAAAGGAGGCCTGGACTGCCACATAAAGCTTCCTGAACCTACTGATAGAAGTGTTTCTCTGAAGTGGGAACGGAGTGCACTATATATAGACTTATCAGGGAAAAAAAAAGTGGTGGCGGCAAGGAGGAGGGGCGTTTATTTACAGCGAAGTGTGTTTTGACAGCTTGCGAGTAAGACCTTTTCTTGAGAGAACATGACTTTTCTCTTATTTGCCCGCAAAAGTTCCCTCGTGAGCATTCCCAGGTTGATAATCTTTATATTAGTGCGATGCCTTCCAGGTTTTTACATCTTCTCCTTGGTGAGCCCGGAGTGAAGAACAGTGGAGGATTGTTCTATAGCTTGAGGAACCAGAGAGGAACAAGGGGGTTCTGGGTCACTGCTTTGGAGACATTGGCCTGAAGGGGCAAACCAGGCAAGCATCTGCTTCTTGCTCACACTCTGAAGCCTTGCTGCCATTTGATCTCCTCTGCAGAGGAGTCTTCTGCACTGGGCGAAATTGCCCTACTCCACTCTCTAACCTACTTAGTGCTGCAATTTACATTTCTGATGCAAATCGGGGCTACATCTGCTAGCACTAACAAACATCATTCAAAACACTGGAGGAGAAAATAACTAAACATGTTTAATTCAAGACCGCCTGTTCGCCAAGGCGTGTGTTCATCAATTAGTAACATGATCTTTTTAATTGTGCCTTTGAAGGGGAATTTAAAGAGAGCAGCGTTTACCATGCAGATACAAACTGTCGGAATTAATGCCCTCCTGTGTCCGACATTTGGAGGTTTAAATTAATGCAGAATGGGAAAGCGTCAGAAAAATCTGCACTATCACTGCTGCCTAAAAGGTCAGCACCAAACTTATCCATTTTAATGAGCTCTTGGTATTCAAGTCTTATTGGCCGTTAATTTGAATAACAGTTGTTCAACAGGAAGACCTGGCCATTATAGCCGAATCACTTGAAATCATGACAGTGTGGAATGGGTTCATCCTTTTAGAGAGTTATACTCGAAAAGTATGATCTAGTGCTAAATGCTCAAAGCCGTGCGAAGCATAATGGTTGCATGCTGTATACATTTGCATGCTCACACACTTATTTGTTATTCAGTGAAATCCCCAGTCCTCTTACGGTTTTCATTAAATGAGCACTGTAGGTACTTATTCAACACTGTGGGTGTTTATTCAACACTGGTGATTTAGCTGTGTATCCAGTTATTTATCCGGTCGACTTTTGTCTGATTTCGGTGTCTTGGTGTGTGAGTAAAGGTCAGTTTGAAAGAGAAGCAAGCTCAAGAGATGTCAACGGAGGACAGGGTTTAAAGGGATAGTTGAACATGTTGCCAATTTGCCCCCTTTTCATGCTTACACTATGTCAGAAAAACTCAGTGATGCAACTTTTTTTTTTTGCAAACAATTGAAAGCCTTGAGTCAAACTTCCTAGCTTAGCTGTGCATAATGAACAGGAGTGTTGGAGAGCAGCTTGCAGGCTTATCTTAGAACAGAGTAGATCTCTTAACAGTTCAGGACAAAGAAGAAGTTAATGTTGTGCTCCAAGTTCTCTCTCACTTTCTATAACCGCTTAATCCTCACCAGGGTTGCAGGTACCTGGAGCCCAACCCGGGGTCAGTGGGCGTGAGGTATGGGCTTACCCTGGGCAGGGCTACAGCCCACCAGAGTTACTCCAAGTTGCTAGATTGTTTGTTTTTGATTTTTTGATTTTTTATTTATTTATTTTTACTGAATTTAGTATGTTTAATTCTGCCCACTAACTAGGTCCTCCCCATAACTGGATGCCTCTAACACTGCAAGGGGGAAGGCAAGCACTTACTTGCTCCAAAAGCGGTCACAAGCCAGCCACCACTTCTTTTTAAACTGCTGCTAATGACTGGAGAGTTAAATGTACTTGGAGAAGAACTCTAACTGAGGGTGAAGCCAATTTTGCTAGCCATAACCTGCAGTAGCACAATTGGGAATCAAACTCACGTGGCACTTGGAAGTTGTATTTGATATTTTGAAGCTTCACTGATTCTATGGATAGCCCTTGTAGGTACAATAATGTAACATACTTTCCACCTGTCTCCTTTTTGGCAGGGTGGTTCTTGTGCCATTTGAAAAACTAATAAAATCTATCGCTTTGTTCTAACACTGCTTCCCTCCATATCCACAGGGGTGGTGGTAGTCTAGTGGGTAGGACACGTGCCTCTGGACCAAGTGGTTGTGGGTTTGAATCCTACCTTCAGCATACCACCACTGAGCAAGACCCTTAACCCCAAGTTGCTCCAGGGAGACTGCCCCCTGTAGTTAGGGAATGGAAGTTGCTTTGGATAAAAGCGTCTGGTAAATGTAAATCTACATGGAGATGTAAATTTCTCTGGAATGGAAAAAAGGAAGAAATTGTGAAAAAATCGCTCCTCAAGCCATCATAATGATAGAGCTCAAAACCATGACCTGTCATGCTGACCTGAAGCTGGCTTGAGATTTGAACATTTTAGCCGCTTTAAAGTTCTTAGAAGGTGGTGCATTTGCCTAGCAGACTTTCTATTCTCCTGGTATCACAGGTCAGACTCCTACTGATTGTCAGACAGTCTGGTGGGTTTTGTCACTTTACATGGCCATTAAAGGGCCATTTGACTGACAATCAAACAGAGCAGCCACAGGCCACATTTACTTGACGGGAAGAGGATTGTCACACAGCTCTGCAACAAAAACAGACCCATATGAAACACATAAACACACGCAGACACCCGAATACCAACTTTTAAATACTTCAAAGTATTCTTCTTGCTCTAAAGGGCTCACTGCTGTCAGGCACCAACAAAAACTGGTGACAAAAATCAGTGTGTACAGGATAGCAAAAATGTAACTGATTTCAATCATTGTAGTTACTTAGTAGGTGCTTTATGTGAGCAGAAGGTCTGGCGGAAATGTTACTGGAAAATGTTACTAATAGATATTGATATTATTATTGATAATTGATCAATATGTCCTTATGGAAATCTTCAGACTCTTTGACTCTTTTATGTGAAGTCCAAAAAAGCTTCAGTTTTTACATTTCAGACTACTCTTCTGCTATAATTGCTGAAAAAAGCTACCGTCCTGGTAAGGTCCTAGGTAGTCCCCTAAGGTACAAAGAGGATTTTAAACATACATAAAATAAAAAGTCTGGAGTCAAGACAGGGTGCTTGGAGCCAATGCAGCTTACACCTATAACTACAATAGTCCCCAAACTAAAGGTGAAGCATACTTACCCTTGAGGGTACATCCACAGTGACAGTGCTTGTACCTAAATAAAGTAGTAAAATTGTTTTAGTGTAGTCATTGTTTTTTGTTTTTGTGGATAAATTACCATTTTGATTAAGAAAATAAATACATGGGAAAGTACTTTACTCCCCTCTGAATAAAAGCACTTAGTGCTCCAAACTCTGGATTTATTAGGATTAGATATAAAAGCAGCTAGTGTACGAGCCGTTTTTCTTCAAAGTCTCCATTCAGCTTTAAGTTAGTCAGTGTGGAGACAGGCACAGCAGGCCACCGTCCATAATAATCCATGTACCACAGAGTATTTTCAGAGAAAAACCAATAACTCTTCATAGGAGCCAGTGACACTACCCATGACTGATGCTGAGTGCCATTCTATTGGCCATCAGTGTGAGGCCGTGTGTGCAGAGTGCAGCTGTATTTCTCTGTAGAGGGTTGATGCCGGAGCACTTGCTTGGCGAGGAGCCTATGCCCTGGGTGCTGGAGTGACGGGCTAGGAGCAAAAGTCTGATCCTCCACTGTTGCTGCCTTCCTGAGCTGGCATCGATTTGGCATGGTGAACAGTGGCAGGGCCATTCAGCTGCAGTCAGGAGACTGACAGCCTACGGCCTCGGCAGTTAGGGGCCAGAGGTTTGACTAAAATATGGCAGCTTTTGAGTCTGAAAGGTCAACCTCGCCTCTGTCCAGTTTGCAGACTGTGACTGATGTGACCATATAATGTAAAAGATTTATAACAAGTAATGCATTCAGGATACTTTATAAAAATGCAAGGTTCCTGAACAGTTCTTGGCTTGAAGTTCTATGAAAAAAAAAAACTTTTACATTATGTCAATATTCTTTTCCACTTTACCTGCCATTCATTTCCACTCAATAGGACTCCCCCCGTCAAACAATACCACCAACATTGGAAGGATGAAGGCTGGCAAATGCTTCATCCATGCCATAGCATCTCTTTGAACTGTTGCTAATTTAATGCCATTCAGCAGCTCAGCATGCTTGGAGTAGACAACTAACTGCCACTAACACATGCTCACACTGGCTACGACTGAGTAATGTGGAGAGAAGGTACAGCTAACAGATGTATTGTACTGAGTGCTGTG
Organism: Hydrocynus forskahlii; assembly: GCA_037974365.1. Classification (NCBI taxonomy): domain Eukaryota; kingdom Metazoa; phylum Chordata; class Actinopteri; order Characiformes; family Alestidae; genus Hydrocynus; species Hydrocynus forskahlii. The sequence continues at coordinate 12,613,176 of JBBPCX010000018.1, read as the reverse complement.
CCAGTTGGACTCGCATCCATGGATGGCTGTGACAGTATCCAGGGTTGAACTCATGATAGATTGTTAAAATAAAGGTTTTTAAAGTCCCTTCACACACACATCTCATTTACAAAAGAACTGTACACTGAAAGAGTCTTGAAAACTCTAAAGGCTTCTTCTGCTGCATCGCTCCAATGAACCCTTTTTGTCGCATCTAGATTTTACACCAGTTGATGTATAATCTACATGCTTTAAACAACCCACAACAGACTCCTTTTTTGACTGTAGAAAAGTCCATTTATTTATCATAACACACATTTGCCCCCTAAACTGGTCATGCCTACAGCCGATGCTTTATGCCATAGAAGAATGACTCATTTTGAAGGGATTTTCTTTATCCTAGCAGTGTCCTACTGTAAGCTGCTTCATGTTTCTTAGAAGCGCTATACAAAACTGAAGAGTTATCCTCTGGGATGTAAAGTATGAGGGTTATGCAACCATGTAGTCTTTTAAGGTTTATATCTGGTCCAGGAACAGTCGGTGACCCTGAGAGTAGAAGTAAATGGAAAATGAACAAATGAACTGATGAGCAGCCATGGCTGTGCTTTAAATAAGCGCCTTTGATGTGTTAAAATTAAAATTCTCCCTGTTACAACAGCCTGTCAAGGTTTTTCCTTTCTTTTTGACCTATGAGCATTGGGATAGACTCCAGCACCTCCGTGATCCTGGTGAGGATAAGCAACTCAGACAGGGGATGAATGCATGAATCTCTCTCTTTTTTTAAGGACATGGCAAGAAGAACAACTCCAAGCTTTAAGTGAAAAATCAACTGCTGATTCTGGCAGACCTGAGTATTTTGGTTACAAAATACTAATTTAAAATTTATTTTCTTTACATGAGCGTGAGGCACAGTATTGGCTTGCCTGCAAATATTTATTCACAGTCTTGCTCCTCCGTAAGAGAGAGAACAGTCAGTGCTTATCTATGCTAGTCAGCTTATCACAGATACACTTTCATGGTGTAATTAACTCTCGATAGATAACACACAAAAAAAAAACAGAAACAGGGGGAACAAGGGGAGAAAAATAATAACATTTGTGTTTACATTTTTTGTTTTGGTTTGACCATGAATGTTAATGTTTTTTATGATTCCTGTATACTGTGAGTGAGTGCCTAAGGCGTGTTTAATCACTCCGAGCGGCGAGAAGGTTCTGTCAGTACATCTGTGTGGTGTGGGCATCACGCTGGTCCATGGCTCTGCTCTCTCTGCAGGCTCCGGGCTGGCAGACTGTGGGCCCGGCGGGAGTGTCAAACCTGCTGTGGCCAGTTCAGAGTCATGATGGGAGACATGTTGATGTAAAAATGAATATGGCATGACATTGTCCCATGATATGGATTTTTCCACACTGGGAATCTCGTGATCAGTGCACAAACAGCAAACTACCACAGATAAATTAAATGCAAACATAAACAGGGGCTTGTAAACACAACAGAAAGCATGATGGCATTTCAATTTACAGAGAATGTATTTTTACATGACCGTTTTCTAACCTCTTGCTGTCTCTATCTTGGATACTCTTGTTATTCTTGCTTTAAGACATACACGATCTGCCTTATATTGTGTAGGTCCCATGCATACTGTAAAAACAGCTCGGACCAGTTCAAGGCGGTGCGGTGGTGCCAGGCCAAAGTCCTGTTTAAGTTGAGGGGTGGTGAGGTGAGGTGAGGCCTCCATGGATCAGACCAGTTTGTCCAGCACAGATGCTTGATCAAACTGAGATGAACTTGTCAACACTTTGTCACGCCCCTCTATCCAGAGTCCGAAAAAGCACTATTTGATTCGCTCTCTCTGGGTTGGTAGGATCTTTCTTCCTCTGCTTCATCACCCAGCACAATACATCTGTTATCTGACAAAGCAGAAATTGAGGGTAGTGAAAGATGAAGATTGGGGAAAGAGCAGCTCCTCTGTAGGAGTGAGTGGGAATGAGACAAGCTTTCTTCCAGAGGTGCTGTACATCTCTCTGCCTGAGTGCAGCTTCATGCTGGCAGATGTGTATCTCAGCTTCAGTTATGACAGCCCCTCTCCTGTCTGATGGCCACTGGTTGCCATGTTTAAAAGGCTCCTCTTGCCGTTGCTGAGGCAGCCGAGTTTGCCCCGCTCTTACCCCGAGGTGTGCAATTTCAGGATGCAGAAGATGGTGTGAGCCCCTCATTTTCCTGTTTACTTAAAATGACCCGATACCTCAGGGCTTTGGTTGTCAGAGTGTGTACTCCAGCGTACCTGAGAGACTACAGGTATCCTGCTGTTTCGGGAGACCTGTCAAAGAGTAGAGAGGTTGGACAATAAGGAGAATAAATGGTAATCTTTTTTCATGGTGACTTTTCTTTCACTTCCATTCATTGTTCAGAAATTGTTTCAAAAAGTTTTGAAAACATTTTTAGAGGAAAAATCCAAAAGAGGGACCATCTTTGATTCCCTAATACATTTTTCCAGTAGACCAATTGAAAAATGTATTGAAGCCCCAAATTTGAAAGATTCTATGTGGAACCAACTGTGGCGTTTTTATGGCTTATCGTTTTTTTTCTTTTGTAATTTTACTAAACTGGTTTTAGCCATTGCCGGTTTCCATCCTCGAGCAAGATCTCTCAATCACTTGATTATATAATATGAGGAATGGGTAATGGCACTCAATGTATTTTTGATTAATTCCCAGATAATACAATAATTAAAATCTTAATACCATTACTGATGCCTTTAAAGTGTTCTTACGCACAGAAAAGAGGAATGATGTGCCATTATAAAGCTTAAGCACTTCCTTATTAAACAGAGGGAGAGAGTGGAAGGAAAACTAGTATATCTCCCACATACTTATTTGCTACAATATTTTTCTCACGTGTCTATCATTAAAGGTCTGTTTCCAGCACTAGCTTAATAGAAAGATGCATACTGAATTTGCTTGTTAAATAATGTACATACGAATGCAGGTGTCGCTCAAAATGTGCCTTAATGTGACCACAATATGTGGCAACTATATCTCGCAATTTACTAAAACTTCACATAGTCCTCTTCACTCACTGCTTGCTTGAAAACTTTAGTTAGTAATGAGAAATATGTAATTAGTTTCATGTAATATCTCCTTTATGGGTCCTTAGTATCAATGCAAAAAAAATATATCTGGACCCTGTATCACACTTCTTGACAAAATGCCATTAATGCAATATCATTGGACAGCTTGACCTGTTTGGAAGCGAATGCTAATTTCTGCACCCTTATTGGCGAGTATCATAGTGGGCCACCCCATCCACCCAGAAAGATCAAGGTTGATTAATTGTTTCTCAGACTCCTGGCTATGGATGGCTGTGGTGTCATCAGGAATTGAACTTGCTATCTTTGAGAGATAGGGCCAACAACTCATGAGACTAAAGATTCCATGGTTCTCATTCAAGTATTAATTATGTCTGGAAGTTCTGTACATCTCCAAGAGATAAAGAGACAGACAGAGACTGATACCTGCTATTAAGAGCCGAGAGGCTCTGGAGCTTTTGGGTTACTTGTGTCACGGCATGATGTGAAATGTTATGACATTTGCATGTAACACCTTTGCCACAAAACATCTGCCATGTGCATTTGCCTAGGAACATCCTTTCAAAGTGATGTAAGCTCGGTCGGATGCATTCATTCGTCATCGCTAACAGTCAGGGGATTATGAAATGTGGGTATTGAGCTGCACTTCTATGATAATTGTATTGACTTTGTTATGACATCCATCAACAAGAGACATGATTCAGATCAATGCTGCTCAGTAGCCCCTCATTTCCTGTAATACAGAAAAGCTACTCTGGAAATATGAGGAGAGCAGTAATTTCCAGTTAACCCTGCGTCGTTGCTTCCAGGGAAGAGAAAGTCATGAGTTTTAAAAGAAGAATATCGATAATAATTAGGGCGGTGGAATATGCTCTCGGTTTTTAATGTTTATGTGTGAGAGAGAGAGAGGGAGAAAGAGCGAGAGAGAAAGGGAAAGAGAGAGAAAGAGACTCTCATTGGCTGCGACTTCAGCGGCTGTATACTGATAACAAACAAGAGCTGGGGTCCCCATAGGGGGAATACACAAAGCAATTACGGCAGGGGAAAGTTGCCTGGAGAACCTTATTAAAATTTAATAAGCCCAAGGTTCTTTTTTAGCCGTTGTTCTGTGATGACAGAACATTATGTTCCCCAATCCTCAAATTAAATCAGGGTGCGAGGTGAGGGGAGAGGACGGAGATAAAAGCAAAAGTCGACTGAGTTTGGATTGGCAGTTTTTCATGTGCTACATTTATAATGTGTGAGTGTGTGGGAGGGGGGATTCAGCTCAAATATTTACAGCACTTACGAGAGTTCCTTCATGCTTTTCACAGAATAATCAAAGAATGATTAACTGTGCTGAGTAGCGTGTTTTGTTTTTTTAGTAATTTTTGCAAATATTTTTGTGCTGATAAAAAAAAAAAAATGAGGTGAGTGATTTAAAATGCAAAAAAAAAAATCAAAATGTCTTTCTAGCTCTTACGGTACAGACATCAGTCAGTCAGTCTTAGTCTGAAAAATGCTTGTTACCTGTGTCAGATAGTGAGTCTTGTTTGTTTGCTGAAGAAGTGCATTTGTTTCTTTAAATTGATTAAATGCCTGAGCTGAGCTGTTTTCCGTATCGAGATTTCTGGTTATTTTTACAATGATGTGCTAAAATGGGACATGAAGGGTCTGAGATTGGAGACCCAAATTTACTTCTTACTGTGCATTTATTTTTCAGTGCACTGGCCTTTCAACTCTAATGTGTGCAGAGAAATAATGAGTAGGTGCAAGAATGAAGACATTCCAAGAGTGCGTGTGTGGCAAGAATAACTAAATAATAAGTGCGCAAACACACACACGCACACACGCACGCACACACACACACACACACACACACACACACACACACACGTTTACATGCATGCATATACATCAGTTTGCCAGCTTATTAGGTACAATGGCTGTTTTGTTACTATAGTGTATAGATACACATATATGTGTGTGTGTATTTTGAATGTATTTTTTAGTTCTTTCTATTGGTTTTGCTGCTTCTGCTTCTTTCAGTAAAGGGTTATCTTTGAAAGTATATATGAAAATGGAATCACACTTTATAGTTATGATGAGAACATTTTTACTTTATTGTTGCATGTCTTGTTCCTCATCTGATTCTAGCATAATGGGCCTCGTTGTCACTGATGGCAAAGACAGAGACAGCCCCCATGACTGGCCATATGAGCATTTTCTGCATGAAGTTTAAGGTGGAACAGATTAATAGCTCCACTTGTCTTTAACATCAGAAATTAAGCCTTCAACGCTGTTGGAATCACCATTGGTGTAATCGTACACAGCAGAATTTTGTGTCGCCCCCGGGATAATGAGACATTATTTGTCTTTGTGTCGGTGAAGGCCTTTTTTTTTTTTGCTTCCTTTTTTGTAAACCCTGTATTATCTCCCAGTAGCCAATTAATTCTTAAAGCTCTTTGTGACAACAAGAGTAATGGAATAAACCTCCTTTCCCATCAGCCTCTAGATCTCGAGTGCATTCTGGGCGTACACAGACTGAAGCATAATCAAATCATCAACTGATCTCATTTTAAAAGCCTCTAAGGTCACATGCATTAGTCTGTGACTCGTCGCTGACATTTATTTGTTTGATTGTCACAGGTGCAGAGTATTCTTATGAGGATGAATTCAGAAATGAAAAAAGGCTCGGTTCCACAACTTTTCCCTGCTATTTTCTGAGTGGCAGAGCACCGATAAGACTTCACCTCCCTTTGCCCTTTCATCAGCTCTGACATTTGGAAATCCTGGTGTTTGTGGGCGAAGTTTTCTTGCTGAACCATTTATCTGTTAAGTACACATTTTGAGAGCAATTGTGTTACTAATTAGCCAATTAGTCTTCTGTCACCTGAAAATAAATTATGTATTTAGTTTCAAGGTCTCGTTATCATTCTGCTGTGGGCAGACTATCAGAGAAAACAATGGACAAAAGTTTAATTCGATGTAAACCTCCCTCTCTTTATCGTTCTGTGGCATTTTATTGTATGTGAGGGAGAAAGGGAGAATGGAACGAGCGGAAGAAGAGATAATCTGAAAATAAGCCTTAATCCTTTTCAGACCACTTTGTTTAAGATGTGTTTACAGCATGAGACAAAAAGAGCCCATAAATTAGGTGGCAGTTGGTATCACTGTAGCTGGTTGTGATGACATCTTGTGACGGATTCCTTTGAAATTAAGCAAATGGCATCATGCCATTGTGAATGAGCCTAGAAAATTTCATTAAGATTGAACTTTCACATGTATTAGCTGTAACTGTTGGAGATGTGAGCCAATGAAACAAAATGTGGCATATCGAATTTTAGAAAATTGACATGGTTCTTGAGATATTGAAATGTGTCAGGTGCAGCACCATCTATGGAAGAAATTTCATGACAGTTGGCTGAGAATGTGGTAGTGGTGCAGGATGTGAACCTTCGCATCACAGGATAACTTCATGAGTTAGGCTCGTGCACATGTCATAAACATTTTGCAATGTTTGGCAAAACGACTGTTGTCCAACGAATGCTATGCACCTTCTCTATTCTGGGTGCTATAGCATGAAGGCCTGTGCCCACCAAAGGACACAAATTTCTTATTTCGTTTCGGCCATGTGGACCTACAATTACACCAAGTTTCATTTGGATTGGTGAAACATGAGTACATCAAATTGTTGTCCAGGCATCAGTGAAAAACCCCCCCCAGAAAACAGAAAATAACTTTGGCAAACACTGACCATGCTGTGCCACAGTGGCGGTCATAATTACTTTTTAGGATTTTAGGTAGAAAACAGTGTTCTTGTGAGATCTAATCAGTTACTGCCTCTCTTTGTATTGGAATAAATTTCACAATACAAGGCAATTAACCTCGGCTCCCACACAGATTTATATTTGAAGTGCGCAGTATTAAAAGAAGGCCTTCTGCGGAACACTGCTTCTTGATTATGATCTGAGATTAAAACTAATTAATAGATGGCCTCTCTCAATTGCTGAAGTGCTGATCTACCTTCTGCAGTCCAGTTGTTAACAGCATGCTATCAGTCTCCTGAAATACTTCACAGGTTGTGGTTAATCACTCTAATGTGGTAACTGCTGATTTGCTGCATTGCCTAGCTGAATTAGATTTACTGTGTATTAAAAGGGCAAAACCTTGGGTGTTCGATCCCTCTGTAATTCCAGAACCATCCATGCCTCTCCCTATCCCACCATCACCCAGTGTGAAGTTAGCCAGAATGCACATTTGTTAGGTGACATAATAGAATTGGCACTCAGTATCCAAGCATGTTGAGCTGTCCATGTGTCCTATATTAACAGCAGTTTGAAAAAGATGCAATGAAGTTTCACATGTCTCAGAGGAAACACAGACCTCCCTCTCCCAGCTTGGTACCACTGTTTGATAGGGAGAACTTGGTTAGTGTGTCAACTGACCATGACTAAAAAAAAAAAAAAAAAAAGGATGATGAAAGAGTTACTCCCCAGTCCCTACAGTTCATATGTGAAATGAAGCCTCCAAAAAGTGTTTATGTTCCAAAGGCTGCAGAAACGATCAAAAACACACATTTCCTAAAATCACTGTCCGTGAGTGTTTGATTAGTCCTTGTCAATGAGTCAGCTCACTAGCATCCAAGCTTATTCACTTACATACTAAATGATAAATGCCCTCATGCCCTTGGAAAGGTTTCACATGGAACTGCCAGCAGATTTTTTTTGCAGATACGTAACACATGAACAGCTGACACAGCTTGGCATAATAAGGGTATACCTCACTATAAATAGGTCCTAGCTTAATACAGAAATTCTGCTGCCATGGAAAGCCATCTGATCCCTCTCTTTTGAATGATAGCTCTGTACTGCCACTGTCTGTCATGAACCTTGCAGCAAAAAAGCCGGTGCTACACTATATGGACAAAAGTATTGGGTCCCACCTGTTTTTCAGGGTTTGGGCTAGGCCCACTGGAAGTAAGAGAAAATGCCATACTTGCAACTTTGTGGACACAGTTTGGGGACTGGGATTGTGCTCCAGTGCACAAAGCAAGGCCCATGAAGACGTGGTTGGCTGAGTTTGGTGTGGAAGAACTTGACTGGCCCACACAGAGCCCTGACCTCAACCCCATCCAACACCTTTGGGATGACCTGGAATGGAGATTCCGAGCCAGGGCTTTGTAAGAGAAAAATCAATATATTCACTCATATTCTAAGGCAAATGAACATATTCAGTTTGTGATTCTTATATTTGAATGATTCTTTCTCTAAATACTATATTAAT
>JBBPCX010000018.1:12583892-12595952 GCA_037974365.1 Hydrocynus forskahlii | reverse complement strand
AGCTGCTTTAGGATGAACTGGACAGAAGAGTGAAAGCAAAGCAACCTATAAGTGCCGCACACTTATGGGAACTTCTGAAACATAGTTGGGATGAACTTTCAGCAGAATGAACAATGAAACAATGAGACATTGAACCGCTTGAATTTCAATACAAAAAACAGGAAAAAAGGGGAAGAGGAAACCAACTTTTGCAAGCAATATTGCTTGCTCTGCAGCAATGAGCCTTTTGGAACAAGATGATATTTTGAAAAAGACACTCAGACCAAAACGCCCATAAAACTTATTCAGGAGTTTTGTTTAAAGCAGTTAACAAGCAGTTTGTAGCGAGTAAACACAGTTAAAATGACTTTCATGCTTTAATCCTACTGAGCAATAATAGAGCCTACTTTTCCTTTGCCACCTGGTCAACTTCTGATGCTCACATGCTCATTGTAAATGCTTCCAGTGGTGGACAAGGGTCAGTATGAGCAATCTGAGCCCTAGCCCTTGATGTACTGTATGTCGTGACGTCTTTCCATCATAGTCATCATTTGCATATTCAGCAATTTGTGCTACAGTAGTTCTTCTGTGAGACTGGACCAGATATACTAGCCTTCACTCTCAAAGTGCATCAGTAAATCTTAGACATCCATGGCCCTGTTACTGGTTCACTGGTTCCTTGGTTGTCCTTCGTCGGATCACTTTTGGTAGGTACTCACCACTGCATACTGTGACACGCCCAAGACCTGTCGGTTTTGGAGATGCGCTGACACAGTTGTCTAGCCGTCCTTGTCAGAGCTGCTCAGATCTTTACACAGGCCTGTTTTTCTTGCTTCCAACAAATCAACTTCAAGAACTGACTGTGCACTTGCTGCCTGCCTCTTGACAGGTGCCATTGTAACGAGATAATCCACATTATTCACTTCACCTGTCAGCACTTAAAATGTTGTGTCTGAGTATGCAGTGAATGCATGCATGTTATTATATGCTCATACAAACTCTTGAGAAAACTAGAAGGTTTGTAAAGTAAATCTCATGTTTAGCAGCTATGCTATGTTAATTATGTATATGTGGACAGCTGTGGCTCCAGCTGCGTAGTACCGCCCAGTGGGCTGGTCATCCATCCATGCTGCATCTGTCCACCTGCTCTGACTGAGCGATTGCTCCGTAGTCTGGAGAGATCACTAAGAATAGGACTCCCTTTTTCTCAGCCAGTCTGAATGTCAGTGCACTCCACTGTAAAGACCAGATTATCTAAAGGAAATGAGCAAAGAAATGTGGGGGTAGGTCAGAAAATGCGGTTAGGAAGCCAGTAATTGTCGCATTATTCTTAAACTTACATAATAATCAGTTCACAATAATCACTGATAGCATGCTTGCCCACATCTCCCAAAGGGGGCGGATAGGCCTGCACTGGAGCACCAGAGGCTGCGTTTATGTTTCATCATCTTCCAGAGAAGCGTCTGTAGTAGGCACAGAGGGCTCCTCTCCAAAGACAAAGCATGAAAAATGTGAGAAAATGAACTGCTTTTATTCATATAGAGAGACAATAGCCTTTGTGTTGTTTATAGCACTTGAGCCAAAGCATGACTATCATTGCTGTGGTAAGAAAACCTGAAATCTGAAACAATTGGAGAAGGGATTTTTTTTTCTTAATCTGTTAATGTAAGACAATTAGGCTGGGAGGTAGTCACAGTAATTCGTAATTCAAATATTGTCACCTTGTTTTCCAAATCTATCAGAGGATTGTTTTTCCCCTAATTTTCTCCCCAACCACATCATATCCAATTCTGCCTGCTAGGCAGGGCTTCCCAAGTCACTCAGTCCTACCAACAATGGGGAGGGTGAAGACTAGCATGTGTGTGAGCCACGACACGCCACTGCATCTTTTCAAATTGTCACTAATACAAGGTCATTGCTCTCATGTGAGTTTGTGTTATTACTCTCTTGGTCCATTTTCCTGCACATCTCACCAGTGCAGGAGCTTAAATGGACATGCTTTGGCTGTCCAAGCGAATCAGAGTGTGTTTGGGTCATATTGTATTGATAGGTTGCCTTCTTGCTGTGCTAGTGTCTGAAATATAGTATTTGTCACACGAGACCACATATGGTGTGTATTCCCTGCATTCTTTGAAAAAATAAATAAACCTTATAATAAACTTCCTGAAAGCATTGTGTGTAATGTTCACAGATATGGACCCAACTGCATTGTGCAATAAATGGAGGTTTTAATCCGAAAAAAAAACAGTTCAAAAGTTGTAGCAATACTGTCCAAAAACCAGTACATCAAATATGAGGCAACCAAGACAAGAGAAGTCAAAAATCCAGAACAGAAAAATCCATCTGAAAGAGGTGAAATGGAGCTTAGTGGGAAAAACAGTTGCCTGTGAACCTGAAGACCAAAAAGTTGCACCCCCACTTTCTACCACCGTGTCCCTGAGCAAGACACTTAACCCTCGGTTGCTCCAAGGGGACTGTCCCTGTAACTAATGATTGTAAGTAGCTCAGGATAAGGTCGTCTGCAAAATGCCATAAATGAAGGGTATGACAGGCATGGAAGATCGGGCATATGTCAAAACATCAGTATTTCAGCATTTTCCTCACTGGGGAGTATAGCAGGAATGAAACATGCCTGGCCTTTGCTTGGATATCTAATGTGGCATCAAGCCATTGCCTGCACCACTGATCAGTGCCACTGTCTCCTCTGCCCTGCTGCCTTACAATGCCCCAGGATTCTCAATAATCACATTAAATAAACTGACTGACTCCAGTGATATACAGTAGGTATCTCTACCTCACTGGAACTTCTTTCCTACATTTTCCCTTTCATGTAATGCTTTGGGACATGTAGCACATGCATACATGGATGTACTGGAAAGGAAGGGATGATTCCATTTGCTATGTTGTCGTGTTGCATTACACTCCCCCCTGTAGAGGACCAACATAGGGGACTGTGCTGGACAGTTATCAGTGCAGACAAAGGTAGTGCTGCCTTACAGATTAGAATTCCGATTTCCCATCTCTCTCTTCACATCTGTTTGACATTTAGACACCAGCAAAAAAGAAGCTTTTTTTCACAACATTGCTGCAAAGTAGTCTCACAGTTCCAGATGTAGGCTGTCCTAAGCTGGTTTTCTCTCATCAAAAAGCCATATCCAATTCTTACATGCTTTGGCTGATGGATTCAGTGAAAGATATTTCAACAGTTTTTCTTGTTCCCTGCATTTTCCCTCATCCCATATTTTCCATATTATTAATATTTCATTTTGAGGGCCTAAAGATATTTTAATGAAATATTTGGTTTTCCACTTATCCCATAAATGCATCTCCAAAACTTCTCTCAATCCACTTAAACGACACCCAGCTCTTCATTAAGGTGGTGCAGACTTGTCAGTGTGGTTTAGGACACAGTTTGACTTACTGTGAGATGTAAATTTCACAGTGTAGCTGAACACCGTAAGCAGTCATTTTAGATGTGGACTTTTTTCAGAAAAATGTCATAATACAGAGGAAACTGATCCAACACTTCTAGCTACTTTGTGAATACCCACCCCCCAAAGACTGGTAGTGGGGTTGCCTCTTGAGGCTAGTCAGGCTCGAACGTGGGGGGATGAGCTCGGGAGGAAGTCGAGGACTTCCCGGGCAGCTGATCAGCGGACTGGAGATGGTGTGGTGTTGCGACCCACATCGCCTCCTTCGCCCCAAGCCGCAGAACTCCCACCTCGCCAGATAGCGAGCCTCAGCAGGAGCTCCACCTCTGCTGGGCCAAAGATGAGGGAGCCGCCGAGCACCTCCAAGCCCAGGATAGTTGGCGCCTCCGCCAATCCGCCGCACTAGGTGCCTCAATCTTCCCCATCCTCTTCTTCTGAACTGATCCACCCCAGCAGCTCGGGGATGGAGTACCGACTCGTCCATGTCGGGTCCTCCCACTACTGGGAGCAGTGCACCCCACTCCTTTCGCCTGTCTGCAGTCCACATGAGCCCGTGGGGAAATCCGCTGCACCGCAGCATGAGGTCAGTCCTTCTGTCACGTCTCGGGTGTACCAGTCTGGGAAGAAGGCACAGGCACGGATTTCCATTTTCTTCAGACTTTATTTACAAAACCAAAAACACAAGAAGGCTCGAGGGCCAAAACATAAACTAACAGCAAAACACAAACAACTGGTAAAACTAAGGGGAATTGTGAGGGAGGACTTACAAACTAAACATGAACTCAGAATCTATATATATCTAAACAAACTTGACTCCAAACCAATGAATAAACACAATTACTTCAACTGAAACAAACACAAGCTGTTGCTGAACAATAGGGACTCTGCCTTCATGATCAACCCTTTCAAAATAAAAGGGCTGTAAATGAGATTTTTCCCCAAGCTATCATTTTAAAGTCCCCATTTTTTATGGCCCAAAACAGCCAGAATTTGAAGGCTGAACTGTGCATTAATAACACTCAAGCTCACAGGAATGGGTAGAGCTAAACTGCTGTTGGCCTAATAGCCAATTATTTGTTTTGATTGTTATGCTACACCATGACTTCACCATGCCTGTTTTTGCAGAGTAGTTTTGATATTTGGAATCTGTGGGCAGGGGAATTAATTTTTATTTTTTGGAACAATGCTTACATAATACATTACTTTTTTTCAAGCAAGAGAAGTGCGGTTTTCCACGATATGGCACACCACTATGAATGGCATTATTTCATTAAGTGTATGAAACTGTACAGTCTGAGCAATATGTTCACTGTGTCCAGCATGCATTTATTGTGGATCACAAGGAAGGACAGCATGTGATTAGGCGCAAAGGAGTGTGTTTTGCGCGTGGAGAGTTCTGACTGGGCTTGCACAGCAGCTTTGGCAGGCTAATCCCTGCTGTGCATTGCTGTTTCTACTCACAGCCACTTTTCTGAGGACGAAGGGGCTCAGCTATTGTCACCCGACATCAAAGTGGCCTCTTTCTCTCTCTCTCTGCTGTAAACACACGCTTTCTCACCGCTGAACTGACAACATTAGAATACCATCAAACACTCGCAGCCTGCCTTCAGAAGGCCTGACACTGTTTGCCTTGCAATTTGCATGCTGCAAAGAGCCGCTCTTGTTATTGAAATAAATCTAAAAGGGTGTAATGGAAAAGGAAATGAACACATCCGTCATGCTTAAGGGATTTAGTACGGCAAAAAAGTGCACAGGGCCACTTATAACAAATATGTGAGGCTTCTCTGAAGAGTGTCCGCACACTTTTTCATGTACATTAAGTGCTTTATGGTTCTTTTTTGTTTTGAGTGCTGTTTTGCTGTGTGTGTGTGTGTGTGTGTGCGTGTAGGAATGTGGGAGAAAGAGTGTATGTAAGTGTCGTTTCCTGATGTAGCTTTGCTAAATGAAACAAAAGTGTGGCGGAGGAAAGGTTAAACTTAATGAGAGAAATGTAAAATTAGTTTATTTTATCAACTGAGTGAATAAGTAACAAACTGATACATGCTCATACACACACACACACACACACACACACACACACACACACACACACACACATATATACACCTAGATACCCAACAAAGTGCAAAGTGCAAGCTACAACAGAAACAATACAATAAATAGCCAAAACAACAATGTAATAGTATAGTGTGAATGGGATGTAAACCTTCCAGAGTGACTAATGTTACATCAAAAGTATGAAGTTGCACAAGAGGAGGTTTGCAGCAGTGAACCACACTGAGTGAGTGGCAAACTATAAGCTTAGTAAATAACATGAGTGTGCATGAGTGTGCCTGTTGTGATGTTAAGCACATTAATGAGGATCTTGGCCAGCTGATTTCAGTACCTTTAGCGCCTTTATTCTGAGAGAGCACATATCCAGTGTAGCTGTGCATGTACAGCCATGGAAAAAAATAAGAGACTGCATAATTTTTCTCTGGTTATTGTTTTTTGTGAGTGTGTCTGTGTAAAATGTGCATGTCACTATTGTTTTATACACTATTGACCACACTTGATTCACAATTCCAAACCGAAAAATGTTTGGAGAAAATGTAAAAATAATACATATAAATAATGTATTATACATTGGAAATGTTAAACTACACAGCACTCTTACATTAGTTTACAACTGAATAATTAAAATAGTGATGTTAAGTGCATAGTGTGTGCGTGTGTGCGCTCTGTTTCATCCCATCAGAAACTGAATCAGGAGTGAAGCAGCTGGAATACAGTACATAGAATACAGTAGCTGCTATGCAAACATGATTGCAGTTACAACACATATGGAAGCGTTCCTTATTTTTTACACAGTTCACACTGCAATAGTTCATAAAAGAATAGCAAACAGAAAACAGTGAACAGAAAAAAAGAGAAAAGTGGTCTCTTATTTTTTTTCCATGCCTGTACTCTAAGGCATATGCTCACCACTAAAGAGACTTACCATATATCATATACTGATTTACCATATACTAGACTTGTAGTCAAGACCACCTAAACCAAGACCAAGACACTACCTAGACCAGAGGGTATCGAGACCAAGACAAGACCAAGACCAAGACTAAGACCAAGACAGACAGAGTCAAGACCAAGAAGTCGAGATGAGACCGAGACCGGAAAAAAAAACGACTTTTGTGTGCTGTTGAGGACTGACTTGACAGGTACTGACTGGTCCCAAAGTCATCTGACAAAACAGCTGTCTAAAGAATGGGAAATATGTAACTGATTTCAATTATACTTAATTTGTAGATGTATGCCTAGCCTAGCAATGTTCCAGAGACACCCTTGAAATGCCCATCCTTCCTTATGGGTCAGCAACCACATAAATATGCCCATTAAAGTCATTAACAAACCACACCATACCAGCCCTTAAAGTGCTCACTGAAACGGTTTCAATATATTTCTGCTCAATGAATTCGCCAAAATATCTAAAGTTAGTGAAAACTGTTAATGTTTAAGTAGCTGATAGCCACTGATAGAGCTAGCTACCTGTACTTAGCATGTAGTTACACTCTTCACCAGAAAAGTTAAGTCTGCAGAGAAGCTTGCAAAACAAATCTGTCCCTAAATAGTTTATAACTAGCGCTACACTTGCGTATTTTGATTGGGTGAGCGCCAAAGTCTGAATCACAACAAAATACATGTCTGTCATTGATTGGTTGCAGTTGAAGGGCCGAAAGACCAAGACATGGCCAAGAACAAAAACTGGTCTCGAGACATCCAACTCTACCATATACACACCCAAAAATGTTCACATCTTTATCTTGTGATGTTTTCTGGTGTTGTGCTCTGTATAATTCTGTCTAGATAGCAGCTAGCTAACAGATGGCGGGAGTGTGAGAATGGACACACCGAACCATGTTATTTATGGTGTAGTAACAATTTACATCACCTTTCACACTTGATATCTATGTCGGTCATGACCTTAAACCCACTGAGAAGTGAAGTAAATAACTAATAATTATCTTGTTACAGTTACAGTGGGATGGGATATGTTAGGCAGTAAGTGAACAGTCAGTTTTTGAAGTTGATGTGTTGGAGGCAGGAAAAAAGGTCAAGCATAGGAATCTGAATTTAGTAAGACTTCAATTTCCAAATGGCAGGAGTGGTGTGCAGGGCTGTGTGACCAAAGATGAGTCAGAATGTCCATACCCATATTTATAGAGTATATAAGGTGAAATGGTGTTCGTGGTGTGACCTAACCACAATAAATAACCTCAGTAACCTCAAAAGGCAATCTTTTGTCTGTGGTTTTCTGGTTGCCTGGTTTCAAGCGCTTATTATATACAGCACATTCTGCACGCAGAATTTCATGCATGCGGAATTTCAAGCATCTCAGGAGACCTCTCATAAAGCTGCCTGAGAGGATGCCAAGAGTTTGTAAATCTACATTAAGACACTAAAGGGGCTAGTGTGAAAAATATAAGATTTGATCAATGTGGGCTTAAAGGAAACTGATGAGAGATTTACAGACTTTATTTACAAAAACGGACAGAACAAGAAGCCATGACAACACTAACAATGGGAATGACTGGTGTATTACACAAGACAGGTAAGTGAAAATTCCCATGGAAAGAGTGCAGGAAGACAGACAACGGGTCGATCCACTAATACTGGGGCAGGACTATTGTAGAGTAGGGAAACAACAAGTGACACGATCAGATGGGGAAAAAACCAGGACAGGACATGGCAATCACAACATAATTCAAAGCTATCAGTGTTTCATTACTTTGATTTATTTGCTGCTATTCAAAAATGTGAAGAATTTACACATTATTTGAGTAAGAGCAGAGGTGGAAAAACAACATACTACATTTACATTATTTATCAGATGCTTTTATCCAAAGCGTCTTCCATTCCCTAACTACAGGGGACAGTCTCCCTGGAGCCACTTGAGGTTAAGGGTCTTGCTCAGGAACCCAGTGGTGGTGCTGAAAGTAAGATTCAAACCCATGACCTCTTGGTCCAGAGGCAAGTATCCTACCCACTGAGCTACCACCACCCCGAAAATAGAAACTGTACTTAAGTGTATTCTCTCAAAACCACTGAAAGTGGAATTCTGGAGCCAAAAATATACTTAAGTGAACACACACATACTCGCATCACCTAGGGACAGCACCTATCTGTTTGCTCAGAACCCCAATTTACTCTCTGACCTCAGAAAGATGGCTACTATTATAGCAGCAATCACAAGCTACAATATGACAAAAGGTGAAAGGAGGTCTGCTGGAGATGGGGAAGAGAGAAGAACATTAAAGAACGAGACTGAAGCGGACAAAGAGCGATTGAAAAAGACTGAGCATGAACGAGAGCGGACAGACTCATAGAGCGAGAGTGATAGACGTAAGGAAGAGGATGAAAGACAGGAATTTATATAAAAGAAGAAAGGTGATGTGTGTGTGTGTGTGTGTGTGAGAGAGAGAGAGAGAGAGAGAGAGATAAGTGTGGATGATAACAGTAAAACTGTGGGGTATTGATGCCAGGTTGGTTGTGTTTGGCTGCAAATGCATAAAAAGACACTGACCTGCAGTGTTACACACATTCCAGCACACATACACACACACTCACACTCATCAGTGAGGGACAGCAACACAAACCCTCACATTTGCTCACTGCTCTTTTCTTTCTCCATTCAGTGCTTTCATTCATTCATGGCCTTAAAATCTGTAATGTCAGTGTTCTGTGGATTTATCACCATCAGCATAAATCCCACCAATAAACCAGTAATAATGTGTCTGTAAGAAAAACACGTGCAATATTCTGGTGTTATGTTTTTGTTTTGATAAAGTTATGGTTAAAGTTCACTTATTGTTATCAACTTCCTCTTCCTCTGTGATCATAGTGCACATATAATGATAACATTGCACAGTAATAATGTCTTTCTAAAGTTCAGAGAGTGGGCATTAGGCATGAGATACAAGACCATATAAACAATATACAATCCAATTGCACTTACTGTGTATGTCAATGTACTACAAAAAATAAGCTTTTTACCTGCATATATGTGGACAATGGAAGATTGCATGTATATCAGAATAGAGTTGTGTGTTGCAATTTCTTTATATGCATGTGAAAAACAGCCATTCTGAGGAATTTGAAAGTGATGTGAAAGTGAAAGTGACCATTCTGTCATACGGGAACACAGTGTGAACAGCACAAAATTCTTCCTCTGCTTTTAACCCATTAACCAAATGAGGCAGCGGGCAGCCAGGAACACAGCGCCCGGAGAGCTGTGTGTGGGGACGGTACTTAGCAGTCTTGGGAAGTCTTGCGAATCGAACCCACAAATTTGATGCCTCTGACCCCCTCGATGGTGGAACCACTGGGAGTAGGGAGTGATCAATGCATGATTTCCTCAAGTCCACAAACATCTCTTTTGTCCACATTAAGAGACAAGCTGTTGACCATGCACCAGCCAGTGAGCCTTGGCACCTCCTTCTTGTATACTTTCTCATCATTCTTGTTGATAAGACGCACTATTGTCTTATCATCAGCAAATTGATGATTAGTGCTGACTTGTGCAGAGCAGTCGTGGTATAGCAGCGTGAAGAGCTGTTCAGGCACAATACCCTCAGCTTCATGCCCAGCCTCTACGGGATTATGGTCTTGAAAGCTGAGCTGAAAACGATGAACATTATCCTCACATATGAGTCTGATTTTCAGGTGGGTCAGTAAGAGGTGAAGTGCAGTAGATACAGAATCTCCAGTGGACTGTTTAGGCATTGTTCAAACTAGAGAGGGCCAAATGTGCTGGGGAATCTGGCTTCGATATGGTCCATGATGAGCCTCTCAAAGCGCTCCATAATAACTGGAGTGATTGCTATCAGATGGTAATCATTTAGACAGGTTATAGTAGACTTCTTTGGGACTGGAACTATTGTGGTGGTTTTGCAGTATGCTTGGACGATTGCATGTCTCATGGAGGTGTTAAAGACATCTGTGAAGACTGCAGTCAGCTGGTTTGTACAGTCCTTTAAAAACCAACCAGGTATGTTGTCAAGCCCGGAGCTTTGTAGGTATTCGGGTTGCTTAAGGCTGTCCTCACACCTGTTGTGGACAGACAAAATACCTGGTTAATAGGCGGAAGGGTGAATGTTACTGTGAATTTTACTGAATCAAACAGTGCATTGAAGGCATTGAGGACATCAGGAACAAAAACATTGTAGTCACAGAATGGAGTGGTTTGTAGTCTGGTTTGTAGTCTGGTTTGTAGTCTGTCATTTTCTGGATGCCTCTGGACATGCTCCATTGAGGTTCTGACAGTACTCATAGATCTTCGAGGCATATGCATATTTTGCTATCTTAATTGCCTGAGACAGGTTAGCTCATGCAGTGCTGAGGGTTGCTTTGTCACCAGATCTGAATGCAGCATCTCTGGCTTTCTGTGGCCGCCAGACCGCAGCAGTAATCCAGGGTTTCTTAATTGCTCTTATATTGATGGTTTTGGTGAGAGTAACATCCTCTGTGCACCTACTGATGCATCTAGTCACAGATGCTGTGTACTCCTCCTAGTTAACAAGCTGCATGAGTGGCAGCTTCCTTGAACATATTCCAGTCTGTGCAGGCAAAACAATCCTGCAGTGCTGAGATGGCCACCTCTAACCATACTCTCATCTCTCTCTACACTGGTCTGGTCCGTTTGAAAATAGATTTGCACACCAGTGTTTACTTAAATAAACAATATTCCAGTAAAGATTAAAACACAGCTTTTTTTGTCTTTCTTTACATTGTTCATGGGAGACTTAGATTTTGTTGTCTACTGAGCTAACATTTGAAAACAGAATCGATGAAAGCACAGTCCAGTAGGTTAGCCTTTAGCTTAGCATGGAGTCCTGCTCACTTACTGCCCTTCTGGGTTCAGTTGCACCGCTTTAGGATGCATTTCTTCTGGCTGATCTCTCCCTGCGGAGAGTTCAAGGTCCTGCTGTGTCCAAAATGTGACATGGCTAATAATTCCATGTCCAACAGGCATTCTCTTCCAATTGAGGTAGTGGCAACATTTCAACTCTGACTCATTTTTAATATCTGGTGAATCCTGTGTATATACAGCTTTTCGACTGGTTGATCAGGAGCCAAGCATTGATCATTTAAAATCAATAATTTTCCCCATTGACTTGTATGGTGGGCCATACAGGCATTGTAACGTCACAACTCTCTGCAAGCTAGAATGAGCTGTAGAAAATGTTCTGGTGCACAGAATGAGTATATATCTCCTTATAAACAGCCTTTAAGACACTAAAGCATGGGCCAGTTATGAAATGAAATATGTGTGTCACTGTTATGGTTTATATAAAAAAAATAATCAGCCCTTGAAAGCTTGTTTTTAGCACTGAAGCTGGCTGTTAGGTAGTCAGCAAGCTGCTAGCCAGTTCATTTAGCTGTTCATGCTAGCCATATCAAAATGCTGTTAGTGAAAAATATTTTTATGTGGAGACTTAAAGAGAATAATGTGTGAGTTGGATAGTTTAACTGAGGCTGCTGTGTTTTGCTAAAACTGACTTTATTATGCTTATGTAACGGTCACCTCGCCCTCGTCTCGTCTGTCCCGGTCCCTGTCTCCTGTGTATTAGTTCTCCCTTCTGTTCTCCCTTTGTTTTCTATCCGTCCCCTTATT
>JBBPCX010000018.1:12563107-12575232 GCA_037974365.1 Hydrocynus forskahlii | reverse complement strand
CACTTACTGTTATTGTCATTTTACAGTGAAGGCACTCTGCTCTGCTATTCCCAATATCTTTAAACTGCAGCCAGATGTTGCTACGTGTACGGGTGTCAGTCATATTTACGTGTTATTGCGACGCACTTGCACCCTCCTCCTCACCGCTGTCTACTGTCTCACTCACTGACCGAGGGGACGGACAGACGATCCACCTGACTGTCGCGTCTGTCACCCTCTCTGTTTTCACAGAATGGTATTATCTTATATCCTCACATGTGATTGGCCACAAGGCCGCCAATCTGCCAATCAAAACAAAAGTTCTGCTGTGAGCAGATCTGAGCCACTGAGAGATGAGCAGCAAAATGAAAAATGTGGGGAGCCGACTCTCACTCGATGGGAGTCGGCTCTTCTGATTCACTTAGAGCCGATGCTTTTGCACATGATACATCACTACACGCCAGTGTAACACCAATCAAGCGCAGATACAAAACGCTACAAAAATGCCTATGGCGTTCAGAGCGCGTTCATTTATCCAAGATTCAAACATCCATGTGGACGAGGCTTTAGTCACTCATCCTCCTGTTCCAGAGGGGTGTTCATGGAAGCCAGAGATGGCCATGAGTCAGTTTATGTGAGAGTGAGTCGAGTCTCAAGCCTCTGAGGTTCAAGCCTGTGTCGAGTCTCACTTCTCGAGTCTCTGAGTGTAAATGTGAACCTTGAGGCTTTAGTAGTTTAAGCACGTTATTATCTGCAGGCATGCAGAAGGAAACTTGTCAGTGTCAACACGGCTTCAAATAATGAGACTTTCTTTAGGAGAAGAAAAACTTTCAGTCTGACAGAACTGCGGGGCTACATGAAGTAAATTGGGTGTAAATGGTTTAAAAGAAAGAGGAAAATAGAACTTGTGATAGCTGGTTTGCCTGTAGTTTAGCGGGAATGCTAGCTAGTTAGTGGAATATCTAATAGCGGAATATTTATTATTAAAGGAATATTTATTCTTGTTAAAGGAATATTATTGTTAAAGAAATATTGTCTGTTCTTTTCCTGTAAAAAAGGGCTTCTGACTTTACTGTAAACTACAAGAGAACAGCACTGTGCAGAACTAACAGGGCAAGTCATATGCATAAGGCTGGACAAAATGTTTTATTGCTTTTTGACATTATGGTTGGCTAATTGCTCATGCAATCACACGATTGTTCTTCTTAAAGCTTTATTATTCTTTTAATAGGTGAATTTTGAGGACGCTTCTCCTCCCAGGGCATTTGAAAAATTAGAGTGCCCCTAGTGCACGTGTGTATAGCTTATCAATCAGATGATTGTGGTGGCAGGAATTTTACCGTACCCCAGTCGTATTCAAGACTCAAGATCAGAGAGAGATTAAAAATTAAACAAAGTTTATTATGTTGCCAGCAACAGAGCGATCCGTACTCAGAGCAACAGTTTGGTACATCTGAGAGGGATGGCTCTGTTGCTGGCAACATAATAAACTTTGTTTGACTTTTAACCTCTCTCTGATCTTGAGTCTTGAATTCCATTGGAGCACGGTAAAATTCCTGCCATTCCAATGATCAGGTTGAGTCACCTCCATAATGTATGGGGAGAGAGAGAGCACAGGGGCGAACTGCAGAAAACTGCAGAAAACACTGCAGTGCCGTGGAGAAATAAGCTGCTAAACACACAGCATTAGGAAAGACAAACCACGAGACAGGAATACGTCAAATCTGTGTTAGTTTAAACGAGCAGCCATTTTTTGCTGAAATGGATGTTTTCTCTTAATCTCTTTCACTGCCACGAACATATTTTCCGACCCATTTCAGGCACATGTGTCTGAAAATACGGTTGTATTTAGCCCTCATTGCCTGTAATTTAATTAATTAAAAATATTTGTAACTGTCGTTTTGGTTATTAAAAAGGAAATTATCCGTTTGTGTTAGAGCAGCTTGAAGTGAGTTTCTGCTCCATCACATTCACCCCTTTGCGCCAACCGTTTTCAGCCATGCTTGATCATAAATTGAGTCTAAATACATTCTCAGCAAACCCCTTCTCTGTAGCTCACTAGGTTTATGCTAAGGGTTAAAGACAGCTGGGCTTATGTTAAAGAGCCCGAGTCCTGGGTTCAAGTCCCTGTCTCTGATGGAAGCCAGTGCTGTATCTTGTCCCTAGCAGGTAAGAGCACTCTACTAGGCTGTTTAGCACACTTACAGCTGCAGGTATAGCAGCTGTGTCCTCCTTGTTTTATCTCACCATTTTTTGAAAATCTACAGTGCCTTGCCCTTAAGCTTTTGAACTGCTCTCATTGAAGTTTGTACACAAAGTTGTAGTTTGAAATCGACGGCGATGGAAAAGGAACTATCTCGCCGCTTTTCACGCCTCACTGTGAGTTCCACGTGAGCCACTCACAGCAGTAATAGCCTTGGTCAAGTGATTGGTGCAAGAGAGGAGAGCTGGATTAGAATAGCCGTGCGTGAAGAGACAGACTTAAGGCGTGGAGAAAGGCCTCATTATGGATCATATAGCCTGTAATCACTGTCAAGCTGGCAAAAAATAAAGAAGGAAAAGAAAGCTGGCTCAAAGCCACTGGCCTGCTCGCAGCAGTAAACTGCTCATTGTCTTGCTGAAACAATAAAGCACAAATTATAAATGTTGTATTTGATATAATTGCCAGGTTTATTGCACTTTGATTATTGATAAGTGTGAGAGGAAATGGATAAATGTTTTTATGAGCCCCAGAGGCCAGCGCAGTGATGGGAGCTGCTGAAGGGGCAGGGCTCTGATGAATGGAGGCTATTATCGGGGAACTGAGAATTCACGGCATAATTCACACTCTTCTGCCCAGGATCAATATAGGAATTAATGAAAGAACAGATTTCAATTGAAAATGCACGCAGGAGATGTGCAGCACTGTTGCTTTTCATTTCTCTCAAGTTTTGTTGTACGGAATTAGAATGCGTTGCCTTTCAAGGCAAATGAATAAAAAGCAGAAAGTGATAATAGCACAAACAACAGCTCCAATCGAGCACGGAAATGCTTATTTATGAGCCCTTTTCAATTCTTTGGTGTCTAATGTCCAAAAAAAACAAAAAAAACAAGAGGCGATTCTAGAACTAATAAGAACACTGAGTCCTCGTCTCTTGCTTTCCTTGGTCCTCAGCTTGCATTACACCTTGTAGTAATGTTAAGTAGAGGCTGACATGATTAGTAGTGCAGATGATACTGAAATCACACATTCACTTGGTCATCATGGTTTGAAGATATGGTGCATGAGGTTAAAGATTTAGGCTAGACTTGCGGGTAGCTTCTGCTTTGCACTACAGAAGCATAATAGAGATGGAAGTATAGAAATGGAGATGAAGGACAATGTAAACTTTTGTGTTCTCCCTTAAACTTCAGTCAGTGCCTTAACAGCGTCAATGTATGTTTTAGCAAGGCTCTATTAAAAACTGATCCTTTCATTTATTTTGTTCATTATGTCCCGCATTTATTTTTGTTCTACATTCATGCACTACATTCAAGAACTGACACATTCATTTGTGTGAAAAAGGCAAAATATCACATTGTAGTTCTATTGCAACTCATCATGAATTCTCTTGATGTGACACATTTAAGGACATATCACCATTATTTGGACCCTATTTCTATGGCCTAAAAATCTTTATATCATCATACATCTTCCCTTGATCACATAAATGTCTTACCATGAATGTTCACAGAACACTCAGCAAGCAGCATCCGTGGTCAGAATGCTCTTGGCGCACAACAAACAAGGCTCTTGTTTGCATATCGCAGCCAATGTCTGCAGCCAAGATTGAGCTTTCTAGTTTGGAAGATTCCTTCAATATATGGTTGAACTATGATAATGTAGGGCTGAACGCCTGGGAAGCTTCTGCATGAGTGAGAAGACCAGTCCCCATACTGATGAACAGAGATGAGACTGAGGGAGGATTGAGGAACCAAAAGGACATGCGAAAACTTCTTCTGAGGAAGGTAGAGATGAAACTTATCGGATGTCACGTTAGGAAAAGAAAATGATTGGATGTTACACATGGACCTTCAGGTATAGTTTTCCTCCCAAACTTCAGTTACTTCATTAATCCACATGACGACAAACTAACAAACTTATTACAATAGTAACTCTCAAACAAGGGTTTCAGATTTTGTCCAAACCTGACTGGAAACCAACTATCCCCAGTCATCCTTTCTCAAATCTGTGTGGGGGTTGGGTCAGATTTCTCATCATTAACTTTAATAGCTTTTACCATTTCTTTAGTTATTGTCCATATTTGATCCTAAATCATTATTGATCTGGCATGCTAAGGTCACTCCTGCTGAGGCCAGTGAGGCAAGATGAGTGAGTCATGGTCGTCGAAACCATGATAGTACAGGGGTTCATGTACAAACAAAGATTCAAAATAATTTGTTTGGTCCAACCGACGTATTGTTTCCCGTACAATGGCTGAGACTCTGCATGCGCGCAACGCCCCTCCCTTTTTCCCCGGCCTCCCCAAAAGGATCGAGACTTTTCACGCGCACAACAACCCATCCACCACCCTGCCCAAAACCCGCCCCCACCCCAAGCCCCACCCACGCGTGGACAGATGCGTCCCCCTCACACTAAAAATGCTTACAGCACCCCTGAGAACAGTGCTTTACATAGTTAGGCCAGACTGAAAACTTTTAAAATGTTTTTTAAAGGCATTGACTTACATTTAAAAAATGTGGTAAAATGGAATTTAAACTTTTGAATAGCTTACCACTGTGCTGTTCTTTTAATTTTCTTTCTTGATTGTTGCTAACATTACAGGCACTATGATTAGGAATGTGGAGTATTATGAAGTTTTATTCAGTGTCCTGCGCGCTATTTTGTCAGGCTGTGGTCGGGTCTGGTGAAATTCTAGGCCTCATCAAAGCTCTGCTACAAGTTAGTGCTGAGTGCTGACCTCTTGGCTCTTCTAGCTTTCTGATCTCTTGTAAAGTTCATCGTCTGTCTTGCCACTTTTATTCATCTCTCTCTCCCTCCATCTGTACAACATGCTGTTCTCCCTCCATCTGTACCATGCTGTCATTGTGTCAGTGGGCCACAGGGGCAGTATCTGTCCTCATGTCCTTAATCTAGTTCCTCTGTCACTCCCTCTGTCAATAATGTGCTGTTTAGGAACTGTCTCATGATGCTGCCATGAACAGGTCAATAGTTCTTTTGTGACTCTCTCTCTCTCTCTTGCTCTCTCTCCCTCTCTCTCTCCCTCTCTTTCTCAGTGTCAGAGCAGACATATTGGAGATAGTATGCTGTACCTGGGTGTAGGCTGCTGCGAAGCTCAAAATATGCAATGCAAATCCGTGCCTCAGTCTGACACTTTGGCTCCACTCCCTGTGTGGAGAAATGAAACGTCAGAAATGAGTAATGACACATCTCAATATAGCAGTCTGCAGAGGCGTGGCAAAATTGACAAGGACGGGACACTGCTAGTACACTCGTTCTCCTCCCAGTTACTGTACTGAAGGAGGCAGATATATGATGACTAAGGAACACTGAAACAGTGTTCCGTTCCCCGCAAGTTCCTTTGTCCCGTATTACATCTCTCTGATGGCTGATTTTATGAGTGACAGACAGGATGTGCAGGAAACTGTCTGGCCATTTTAGGAATCAAGAGAGACAAGAATCACAGCCGAAGCCGACTCCCTTTAAATGCTTCCTTTTTAGCCTAGAGCCATTTTCTGTTAAACGCCAACTTTACTTCTAATGTCAAAATGTGCAAGAGTGAAAAATAAAGTTCTGAGGTTCTTGTGCTTAGCTATTAATAAGCGGTGGAGGTTTGAGGTTGGGTGGGAGTCATCAAAGCCTGTGATCAATGAGCTTCTATTTGTGCCTTGCAACCTTCAAGGAAAGGGACACACAGTGGCCCTCTTGAAGAAGAATAAGGCTGATTTTCTAAAGAATAGAAATGAATCACAAATTGGCTGAGCATACGGCTAAGCAGTGTTCATGGGAGGATCATTAACTGGAGTGCTGGTTTATAAATTGTATCCTAGCCCTCCTTCAGAAGCAGATGAATCTGACCTTCATCACCTACAGCCAGTGAGGAATGGCAATCATACCCACCTTTGATTTGACAAAATATGTTCAAGTGGGTGGTACCCATATTAACATAACTTCCTGCGGCCTTTATAAAAAAGGAGCCTTTTGAGGAGTGGTGATCAGAATGCAGAGCGGAACAGTAATTCCTGCAGCTTCGCCGAGCAAGTGTGTTGATGTGTAAGTGGCGAACTGGTGTTCACGCACCACAAATCTCCCAGGCTCACTATCAGTTATTAATGAGACCTCCAAGTCTCTCAGAGAGCAGGAAGAGCTGAAGCCCAGCTGATTGTGCCACCGTAATTTATGAGCAGGAAGCATTAAAGATTCATGACTATCTTCTCTTTGGGATGTCAGCCAACCCAATACATCAACCCGGAGAAAGAGGATGTAGTGGAACAGAGGCAAACTTTTCAGGTCCTTTCCACAGTTCTCATCCAGGATGCACGGTGATCCGTCCTTGAGGATGTAGGAGGGGAGGAGGAGAGGAGTTAATCAATAACACCGCCATGGCCCTGCCGTGCACCGCTCGAGTTCCATTGCCGTTTGCTTCACTCCGTCATTGCTCACCTCTCTTGGGCGACGGGGCTGACAGAAATGTTTCATCTTCACTGTAGTACCCGTCACTCTCTTTCCAGCGCCTCTTATCTAGCTGCTGAAAATAATATAAACTCCCATTACATGGAGAGATATTGCTTAGCTTCCTAAGGACATTAGAATGGAGCAGCAGCCAAGGTGAATCACACTCTGGGATTGATGCGGTGCTGTATGAGCATGTCGGTCAGGAGAGGCCAGCCAGGGGACACGAGGCACCTCTTAGAATGGCTGAACATTTTAAAGCTTTCATACCAATGGTTGTAGGTTTGATAACTTACTTGCAGCTTGAGATGTTACGTGAAACATTCCAACGGTAATCAAGATCACACACAAAGAGATTTGATTATTGTTCTAGTTAGCAAGAAATACGTAATTGCTAAATGAACATCGCACTTATATAAGCTTATCGGACCTACCCTTCCAAAACCACTGGCATTAATATGAAGGAGCCCACCCCTCTTTGCAGCTGTAACATAATACTGTTATTATGTTATAGCTGCATTACTAGCCTCTCCTGAGGCTAGTAATGTCCTATTTAAAATGTCTGTGTAAATTGGTGCCCATTCAGTCAAAAGTGCATTGGTGAGGTCAGGCACTGATGTTGAACGAGAAGGGATTGGCTTCAGTTCAGAGCTCTGGGCAGGCCACTGGAGTTCCTACTCATCAGTTTCATCAAACCATGTCTATATGGACCTTACTTTGTGCACAGGGGCATGGTCACGCGGGACCTTCTCCAAACTGTTGCCACAAAATGTATGTGCAGCTGCTGAGTCATTGAACCCGTTTCATGAAGCTCCTCACGCACAGTCCTCAGGTGATGAATCAGGAGGATCTGTCGGGATGATTTGTCAGTTTATTTAGCTCATGTCATTACATGCTATATTATCAACATTTTGATTGGCTATTGTTTCACAGAGCTGCGGCAGTCTCTCACTGAGCACAAAGTTTTCACTGTTTGGAAAATTGCCCCCCCGCCCCCCGCCCCAGTTAATGGGACATTTTAATTGATATTAACCTTAGTTTGACTTTTCGTCTGTTTTTGCCTATGGGACAGTGTTTCATGCAGTTAGGGGAATTGAAGATATTTTTAAATAGCAAGTGACATGAATAAAAAAGTGGTTAGAGGGTGGTACTCTGACAGAAATGTTTCCTAAAATATTTATTTATGCCAAGAACCAAATGTACTGTAAATAGTATCTGGTCCCCAATTTTCATGTGACCATGAACATCTGTAGAAATAACAGTATTTGTGTAATGTTTTAGCCACTCCTCAGCCTTACATATGACTTTGATCTTTATACTTGTAATAACCCTCTCAGCTAAAACAAGAAATGACCATTCTGCTACGCTCCAGTCAGCAGCCCTAGGGTTTTTTAACATGACATTTAAAATCTGCTTGCCAGCCCACTGAAGGGAGGGGTGGGTGCTAGGGGTGGGGGCTAGTTTGCTCTGGCTGGGTGCTCTGTGTTTGCTCTCTTGTTCCTCTGTTGTTTTGGGCGTTGGCCTGCCCCCCTGCAGCTCCTTGGCCCAGGCAGCTGGTGTGTCCCATGCATAAGGGTGACAGTGTGGGGCACTGTAAACAAATGGCTTCATTTCTCCTCTCTTCCAGCCCCACACTGTCTGTCATCCTGACAGCCGCTGGGCTCTGGCAGCCCGGGACCTGACAGCGCACTGCCAGCCTCGCTGCAGCCAGGCACGAGCACACAGGAAGGACAAAACCCACCCAGCTTCCTATTCAAATTAATGCTCAGCCCCATGTTTGCTGTTGTTTTCCCCCCTCAAATGATGTTATTTTAGTCCGAGACAATGAATGGCCTGTCACTGGCTTTTTTTTGCCTCCTCAGCATGAATATTGAGTCTGCTGCTTTTGTGAGTGGCAGGGGCACGAATATTACATGCCAGAGCAAAATACAACAAAGCCACAAAAAAACCCAAAAAACGAGAGGAGGGGGAAGAAAGAAAGCAAAATGCGCAATTAAAAAGAGAGAGAATGAATTAACCTCATTTGTTTATCGGGATGAATTGGTGAATCGGTGCCTGACAGATTCAAGAGAACTTAACTGAGAAAGAGAGAAATTGAGAAAGAGGGAGGGAGAGGGTGAAGGAAAGGGAGATAAAGGGAGAAGAGCTGGAGGATATTTAGAGAAAAATCATATCAGATCTTAGACCGAAACAGACAAAAACAGAGAAGACAGATAAGATGCTCTTTTTTTATTCTGACATTCCATGCTGGTGCCCCACTCGCTGTTTCTGCCAGTGAGTAACTCCATGACACTGTATCCTGTTTCTTCCTTCCAAACTCCACGCTGTATCACTCTCTCTATCTCTCTCTCTATATATCTCTCTTTCTCTCTTTCTCTCTCTCTCTTTTTCGACTGCATTTCAGAGGGATCAGAGTAATGATTACGGATTCATGCTGAGAGCTGCATGAGGCTCATTCTTTAAAAGTCATTGCTGGGACTGCTCACCTGCCAAGAAGATGTGCCTTAATGTGCACAGAAATGGGAATATTAAATGTGTCATTACCTTTTTTTTTTTTTACTAAATGAGACTGAATGATTATTAATGTTAATTCTGACTGATCTCAAATTGTTTGTTTAATAAATCCTGAGAG
Organism: Hydrocynus forskahlii; assembly: GCA_037974365.1. Lineage (NCBI taxonomy): Eukaryota > Metazoa > Chordata > Actinopteri > Characiformes > Alestidae > Hydrocynus > Hydrocynus forskahlii. Next base: position 12,565,969 of record JBBPCX010000018.1, on the reverse strand, counting down.
ATGAGGGCTTTGTTTGCCAAATTGTGTTTTGACTGTGGTGCTGACAGCACAACAACTTAATCTTTGAATTTTCTCATTGAATTAGAACTGTTTTATTTTTGTTTAACTTATTTTTGTTAAAAGTGTTTTTTCTCCACTTGGTAGAAAGGAGATTAACTAAAGCCATGGGTACCGGTAAATGAAAACACGAGTTCCTCTTGTTGACAGAGGAACTCCAAGTTTTCTCCAGTCATGTTTGACTGTTTAATATTACCCATTAATAAGCGCTTTGTCACATACCTAGACTGCCTCTGGAGATGGCAGTGTGATCCATCCATCCGCCCTCTAAATGGATTGAATGGAAGGGCTTAGAAGGAAATGGGCCAGGCAGAAAGATGGGCCTAATCGACTAGGATGGGCATGTTATGTCTCCTGATGTCATTTTGTTAATCCATTCTGTATTTCATCCTCATTTTAGTCTAAGATATTTTCTCATCACCAGGCTTTAATCAGGAGTAACTGTTTGTACTGATGAAACATTTGATACTATATGCATGTCTTCAGTGGTGCTCTGACTCCAGTGTGCTGAGCATTTTAGACAAGGGTTCATTTACACATTCTACCTGTATGCATGTTGAGTACAAGACATGAGTGTATAAGCCATAGACAGTTCATGGGCCATGCTCATGAAACTCAAAATTACTACCTATTCTTTAAGATTCATTTTCTTGTGATAAGTTTTGTGCGAACCTTCTCCACCTACTAAAACTAGGCCTAAAGTGTAGTGGTAGCATGTCAATAGTCTGGTGTTGAAAGACATCATCTAAAGCAGCAGTGATAGCATCTAGATTGGCATGCATTCGTCAGTGTTCACTGATCATTTTTGACACTTGCCATGCATGTAATGCTAGCTCTTTCTAACAGAACACAATTAGGTGTTCTTACTATATTGATCAACCCATTATCAGTGGACAGCTGTATTCTAAGCTGTAGCAGCAGCACCGTAAAAACTTCAGGATCCTTCGAAAGTGTAGTCTTTCTGCATGTGCTGGTTCTGTCTGGGTGTAAAATCATCTTTTACTGAGCTCCCTTCCAACTGATGTGGATAATTACACATGCTTTAGTAAGCATGGATAAAGGTAGTTACGAGTCTAACAATCAGCAACCAATCACTAATGATACCACCCAGAATTGTCTTTTTTACCTCAGCTAACGAGCAGACATACTGTAATTTCACCTCCTGACGTTTTAGCATTAAAACAGCAAGTTTGTGAGAAACTAGTTAGAGGGAACCACACCCGACAGTCACTGATTAAAAACTATTCCATTAAAACTATCTGAAAAGCAAGTACAAAAATAAACTACAAAAAGTCTCATTCCCTAAAAATGTCCTCAAATAAATGTGGAGAAGCATTGCACAGCACACTGGACATAGGAAGCAGTCCTTTTTCTCAACAACACATGCACCTCTGCAGTCATCTATGGTTTCTGGTTGGGGTATATGGCGATGGTTTTTGAGATAGTAATGTCACTGATTCGCTTGCTGAAATAACCAGTCACTGATGCCCCTCCAGGTTGGTAGGGCCACTATAAGTTGCAGCTATCCCAAATGTCAGTATGCTCAAAACTGTCTTAAAGAGCAGAGATGGCCCCTGGGGCAAGGTCTTTGTCTGCTTCCAAACAGGATTGGCGTGTCTAACAAGTGGAATCAGGCTGGAATGGGCATAACAGAGATGTAGTTTGAGTAGCTGTGATGGGGAGTGGTATGCACCTCCCTCATTCACAAGTCCACATTCTGGTGGAATTCAGGGAGAATTTACTTGAGATTTGCAAGGTTGAAATAAGTAGTGACAAAAATGACATATGTGACACAAGTAATGACGTAAGTGGTGATATTGCACATTTTAAGACTATTGCGCTGTCATGTCCTGTCAGCGGCCACTAGAGTCCGCTCTTCGTCTGTTATTCTGTTTTGTTTTGTTTTGTTTTGGTACTTTTATTATGAAATCCTGAGCACACCGGGATCCTGTTCCATGAAACAGGATTAAGGGAAAGTCTGTCTTACTTTCCCTTACTTTCCCTTGAAATAAGTCAGACTTTCCCTTAATCCTGTTTCATGGAACAGGACCCTGGTCTGAGTTTGTTTGTTATGTTTTTCAGCTGGCCGGTGTGCTCAGAGAGAAAAGCCTGGGTTTTGGTTGGTTTGTAGTGTTTTGTGTTTTGTATTTGGTTCGCATTGAGGTGGATTTTAGTTGTCGGTCCACCGTCAGTCATGTTTGGTGTTTTGTGTATTCTCCTTACTCCTTTGGTTTAGTGTTGGTTTCTGGCTCTTGTGCCTGCTTTGTTTTTGTTTAAATAAAAAGAAACTAAATTGCATGGCTGCCTACTCACCTGCCCTCATTTGGGAGCGAAGGGGAACTGTGACATGCGCATGAACTATGGCAAACAATTAGTGACATAAGTGACATAATTAGTGATATTGCACATAAGACTATTCCACATAATGATATTGCATATAATGATAATGCCCTAATGGACAGCGGAGTGACAGGAGACTGTGATCTTCTCAGGTCCACCACCAGTTTTTGGTCTAGTTGAGTCCCTCTTATGTTTAATTGATTATTTTATAATATGCACAGCAAATTAACCCCTTTTTCAATTAATTATTTGAAGAACTGTCCCTGTGGAACAATAAATAAAATATCTTACTGTTCTTTTTTCTTCTCTTTCATTCTTTCTTTGGCTGGAAAGTCTTATGTGGCTAATAATGTCCTATTTCTTATCTCTTCTTCTTCTTCTTCTTCTTTTTTTATTTATATAGCGCTTTTTACAACCAGGTTGTCACAAAGCAGCTTTACAGAGTCCAGGTCCGAGCCCCTAGTG
>JBBPCX010000018.1:12514267-12542409 GCA_037974365.1 Hydrocynus forskahlii | reverse complement strand
CTCTCTCTCTCTCTCTCTCTCTCTCTCTCTCTCTCTCTCTCACGCACACACACACACACACACACACACACACTCTCTCTCTCTCTTTTTTGTCAAGCGCGCACACACACACACGCACACTCTTTTTGTTGTCTTTGTCTCGCTCTTTCTCTGTCTTTGTCTCTTTCTCTCTCTGTCTCTTGCTCTCTCTTACTATTTCTCACTTTTAGAGAAACTCTCCTTCTCCCTCTCTCTCTCTAACACGTGCACACAACCCCCCCCACACACACATAAACACACACTGTCTCTTTTTAACTATTATTTCTCTCCTACATGCTCTCTCTCTCTCTCTCTCTCTCTCTCTCTCTCTCACACACACACACACACACACACACACAAACACAAACACACACAGTTACATATGCTCTTTTTCTCTCTCTCTCTGCCTGCTATCTCACTCTCCCACACTCTGTCAATATTTCTCACTTTCACAAACTCTGTCTTTCTCACTGTCTTAGTCAATCTCTTTCTCTCCCAGTTCAGACATGAATACATGAATGAGTGCCACTGAATTGAGAATTTTATAGGTGTTATATGTTGAGTCTTAGTAGTGGAACAGTATAATAATCCTCTCTCTCTCTCTCTCTCTCTCTCTCTCTCTGTCTCTCTGTCTCTCTTTAATAGCATGTTGTTGTGGTGTACTACACTCCCTTTCCACAGATGGGCTTGCTCTCATCTTGGGAACCTGACACATACACACACACAAACACACACACACACACACCATCACAGTGAGTTACACTTGCACACATGCACACAATAACACCTCTGCACTGCCACACTCCACCTAATGCTGCGGTGGCAGTAATTGCTGCCTTTCCTGCCTGATCCTGCTATGGCACATCAGGAATAATTACCATTCAGCTAATTCTACCTCATCTCACAGCAGCGGTAATGACGGGCAGCATGACACAGATGAAGCAGGTCCAACCTGGGCACTTCTCTCAGCCATGGCTACGGTTACCATGTCCCACCATCACTACCAGTATAACACACACACACACACACACACACAGGTCTTCTTTAGGGCACAGCTGAAATGAAGATTTTGTGGCTGAGACCAATTTCAGGAGGGTAAAAAAAATTACAATAATTCATAATATCAGATGATAGAATTTTAGATTAATATTTTAGATGTAGATGTTTTGCTCCAGTAGTTTAAACAGATGGGAAAAATATGATGTGCTGCCAAAAAGACTTAATGACAGGAAAAATATGAATTCACATGAAGGGGATGAAATTTGATGCTGAATTAAAGATGATGCGGTAATGCTAGTCAACTGCATCCGACTCCCGTACAGGTTAAAATGCTGAGGCAAGAGCTGGTCTCATTGCTCTAAAGTGAAGTTGAGACAGTCCTTCATGAGCAGGGATCAGAGGCAAATCCAAAGAATAAAAAGTATATATAGTTGTAGTCCTACTTAAGTTTGAGTATCTTAAGTCTTTAACCTTTAGTGGCTGATTGTTAGAGACACATTCAAGACATGTGTAGCAGAAGTAAACTAAAGTAAGCTAAAATAATAAAGGAAATTGTTACAGCGATTTTGTTGTTATGCACTACAAATGCTCAACTAATAGTTTAATATATTTTTAATAATAATAGCTCAGTGGTCATCAATAATTTAGGTGCATACATAATGGGAAACTGCATTTGTCTTCTTTAATTTGCTTGTTTGTTTTTTTCTTTTCTTTTTGTTTTCCTTAATAATTGAGACTGATGTACATGAGCACTGTGAAAGCACTGTTTTAAAACATAAAATTTTCTCCCCACTGATTATGGTCCATGTATTCAAATGTACGTACAAAAGCAGTAAATTCAATATTTGCAAATTTGCTGATTCACAAATTCACTCATTTTTGATGTTAAACACCTCTCTTCTATGATGAAAAACATGCTACTACTTCGACTACTACCACTACTACTACTAATAATAATAGTAATAGTAATAGTAATAAACCAAAAAGACTGCTAGTGAATGCACAGACTGATTTTTGTTTTACTCAAATGCAATCCTCAATATGATGTGCAGTATTTACACATGCATGGAGCTCTTTCTCCTGTACCTAAGCTATCAGACTTGAGTTGAGTTGCTTGTGTGTGTGTGTGTATGTGTGTGTGTGTGTGTGTGTGTGTGGATGAGAGTGTTTAGTGACTGTGTGTGTGTGTGTGTGTGTGTGTGTGTGTGCGTGAGTGTGTGTGTGTGTCTAAGGCACCATCTTTCATGTGTGCTGGTACAGCTGGACTTTAACTGATGTTTACTGTTATCAGCCTTAACTGAGATAAAGAGTGTTGGCTGCAAGGAATATACAGTAAATGGCGACGTGGGCACAAACACTGATGCGTGTGAAAACACAGCGTTCAGGTCACACACACACAGCCAACACGGAGCAGCTGCACCATCAGAATAATTTACTCTTATTTATTTTCACATTACAGTCAACAGAAAACGTTTAAATTCCCTTGTCCCACAGTACCAGTGCCAGTACCAGGCACGCATACACACACACAGGGATCCTCCTAGGGACACTTCCTGTTGTGAAAAGGCGTAGCATTACCACTGAAGGTCTAACTAACCATGCAATTGACATATTTGAAGCATTTTCTCTTGCTGGTGACTGTGTAATTATGCTCTTCACTGGGCTATTCATGGCCAGGGTGCTGCTGGACACTGGGCCATGAGGATAAAAGCTCTATTATTGGTCTAGTCTGAAGACAGACCTCTATGTCACGCCTGCTTAATTCCCTTTAAAAGCTCCTCCTGCAGAAAGCCTGCTTTGTTTGAAGGAAACTGTTGAGTATGGTTCTCATAGTCATTTGCATATTTAATTACACAATGAGTTACATTTATAGAGGTAATATTCTAAAATTTGGCAGACTGTAATACTCATTTTGCAGCTGCCGGTCCTATATTTGGTACAACTGATGAGGAACTGCCTCTAAATGTAAAAGTTACAACCTTTGCTGTAAGCCATGATCTCGCCCTTTCTCTTCTCACATTGTAGATAAAGCCCTAAACCATATCAACACTAGGAATGAACAGGACAGCATGGTTTACTATCTGTTACGATGTAATATTGTTTAATATTTTTATTATACTATCACCTCTATTGTGGACTGCAAAGTACGCCTCTGTGATGATGACACCGTTCTGTACTGTTCAGCTGAATCTATCGAACTAGCAGTGGAAAAGTCGTTCTTTTAATACTCTACAATCTGCTTTTTACAACAATGAACAAGTTTTAAATGATTTTGACACTTAACATATTAACCCCCAATAAAATACTTTGGCATATGGCTAGATGACAAATATGAAATGGCACATTAATAAGCTTACAAATACACTGAGACCAGCAATAAAAACTAAAAGTATTTCCCTGTGTACATAAGGAAAAAAATCAAAAATCAACAGTACTCTTTTACATTTTTGTTGAAATGGGATATCGGCTTTTTGCTTCCATCATACATTACTAACAGGACACTCGAAGGCTCCATGATCTTTAACCATGTCCGCTTAGCTTGTATCTGTTTTTATCTGTTCTTAAGTAAGCTTTTTGTTTTAGTTATTGTTAGAATTTCTATCATTCCCTTTATAAGTTTTATGTTTATCATTTGACTTTATTTTTACTTTCATTTTAGATTTGACTACTTGTGCTTTTATATCTTTTTATTATGATTCTAGATTTGATTGATTTTTGAACAGTTTTATTTTTAATTTGATTGTATTGATTTAGATGTTTTTATTCTTTGTTACTACTTATTTCTTACTTCAGCCCCTGTTTTTTTCTATAAACACTCAGCTACAGTAAATTAGGGTCATCCTCAGTATACTCTGAGTTCAAATGCGAGTTGATTGATTGTTTTATTGGTTGTTTGAGTGTTTCAGCTTTAAGTTGACAGTGATGAAAATGTAAAAAAAAAATTGAACCATAACAATGCATCAATTGTAAATATTACTGAAGATATCCTGTTGTATTTGCAAACAAGAGTGGCATCATTTGAAAGTTTAGAATCTGCAATTTCTCCACTGGTTTCAGTGAGCTAAAAGTGAAAAATGCATTTATAGTAAATTAAACCATGAATTCCTTATACCAATCAAGGATATGCTTTTACCAATCAAATGACTTCTGTTGGTCAAATGAATGTGGATTTTATCTGCTTGATGGACTCAGAGGAGGCAAAATATAAATTAAGTTGGATGCATGCAAAATATAAGCATTACAGCTATATGACTGACGTAGAGCAGGCAGCATGACATGTCATTTTTATTGCTGTTGAGAAAATGCTACAAAATAATCCATCATACATTTGACAGCAATTCATTAGAGGAGATCTAATTAGTGGTATAGATTTAGATCTATCAACCATGTGTGCTTCACATTCCCAGAGGGTGATAAAAGCATTTTAGCAACACTTTGGCACCTGCTGACCCATTACATTTTCAATATTTTGAATTATTAGATGTTGAACAATAAAATATCTAGCACTTGTGAACCTTTAAGTTAGGTCAAGTCAACAAAACAAAACAAGACCGCAGAGGAGCGGGCAGGACGGGACTAAAGAGTGCAAAAAAAACCAAAAACCCAAGAGCAACAGTATAGTCATTTACAAGACAACAAACCATTGCAGCTGGGAAGTAAGTTTTCTTTGTTTATGGCAGAACTTTGTGTGTGTGCATCTGTGTGTGTGTGTGTGTGTGTGAGTGTGTGTGTGTGTGAGTGAGTGATGTACAGTAGTTATTCAGTTCTGATTTCGGTGGCTTTTTGCCTTGGGGAATGAAACTGTTCCCCATCCTACTAGTGAAGAACCAGATGCTGTGGAACCTTCTGCCAGATGGAAGGAGGGAAAAGAAGGTGTGTGAGGGGTGTGTGGGGTCATACACAATACTGGTGGCTTTGCAGATAGAGCTTGTGGTGTAAATGACTGTAACAGAGGGAGAAAGGTCCCAATTATCTTCTCAGCAGTCTTATGCAGTCTAATGGGGTGTACTCTTCTTAGCCTCCACAGGACGTAGAGATACTGCTGAGCCCTCTTGGCAATGGTTGCTGGTGTTGAGGGTCCATGTGAGGTTCTCTGTGATGTGAACACCAAGGAACTTGGTGTTCTGGATGATTTCCACTTAGGAGCTGTTGAGGTTCGGTCGAGAGTGATTACGTTGTGCCTCTTTTGTTCGGTCCACATTCAGAGACAGGTTTTGGCTTTGGACCAGTCAGTGGTACTTCCTCCCTGAATGCTTGTTGTTCCTGCTTATTAAACCCACCATGGTCGTCTCATCAGCAAACGTCATGATGTCATTAGAACTGTTCATTACTGCACAGTCGTGGGTCATCAGTGTGAGCAGCAGAGGGCTGAGCACATGTCCTTGGGGGTCACTGTGCTCAGTGTGGTGGTACTGGAGATGTTGCTCCTGATCCTAACTGAGGTCTCCCAGTCAGGAAGTCCAGGATCCTGTTGTAGAGAGAGGTGTTCAGGCCCAGCAGTCTCAGCTTTCCTATCAGAATGATGGTGCTGAATGCTGAAATTAAGTCTATGAACCGCCTTCTAACTTAAATGTCCAGTGTTGTTTGGTCACTTCCCTGCTCAAACACAGCCATTGTAGGTGAGTTCAGTTAGGTGTGTTCAAGCAGGTAAATTGCCAAACCATGGAGTTGAATATTTGGTTCCTATAGAAGCCCTCAATACATGTTACTTTAGAGAACCAGTATAAATGTCCACATAATGTCTAGGAAGAATTACGAAGAACCTTTTAGTCACGTGAAAGGTTCTTCACACTTCACCTGACTGTCATGTTTTATTTTTAATTTTACAGCTTCGGGTAATACTTATGTTTAACTGGGAATCCAGTTTAAGAAAGTTCCCTTCAACTCATTTAAATCTGCCACCAGAGGAATTACAGGCACATGTCCCTGTTGGCCAGCATGAAACACCTCTGGTGTTGTCAGATTGTGAGCTCAATCAGTGTGTCGCTTGAAAAGGTAGGCATCCATGTTTTATCAGAGAACCTGTCAAACTTGACTGATTTGTATTTGGGCAAACTCAAGCAAATGACTATTTTTGTTGATTTTCTTTGTGGAAATAAGTACACAGTTTGTGGCATTTTAATGCACAATTACTGTTTATTTGCTGAATTTGACATATTGGGGGGAAAAGCGTAAACAGAAAATAATCTCTGTAGAGCATTTCTACTGATAGCAAGTAATTTGATGGGGAAAGGCGTGAACTTTTGAATGCAACTGTATATTTCTGTGTTAATTTGTTGTGAGAAATGAAAAAAGCATGAAATTTAATGATTGCATTTGTATTTGTATGTCCCATACCAATCTCCTGATCCAGAGGATACTGCAGCGCTTCTCATAGGGAATATAAAATACATGGGAATGAACAGAAGTTGTCAATTTGACATCTATGACTAGCATGGGAGAGGTTATTTTAGGTCCCTTACAAATGTTAATATTCCCACAAACTGTGCAAAACATTATAGGGCATCTAGGAGCTCATAAAGGGCATGGAACTCCACACACTGTCATCACACTAGCCAAGGCATCCATAAAGTAGGACATAGTTGTCCTCAATAAACAGTCATGACCTAAGGGCTGTAGCTTGTAATCCTTTTTGTGGACTATAAAATTTAATACGCAGAGAATATACGGCAGACGGATGTACTGAAGTGAAACAGTATAGCACCATTTACAGTCTAAATTCATCATAGTTTTGCAATGAGCCATCAGCTATTGTGGGCACTTCCAATCACAGAGGGCACGAACACAAACATCTGGGGTCAGGGGTAGTGTGCAAACAGTGATTTATTTACAAAATTGGTGGGTGAGTGAAGGGTGATAGAGTGCACAGGAAAGTGGTCGTGGCTTGGAGTGGGTGGTGTATCTCTTGGCTCTCACGTTCCTAGTACTCAGCTTGGCGGTGAGTGCCACAGGGGCAGGCTCGAGGTGGAATGGAGACCAATGGAGCAGCTAGTAGTGCGGGAGGTACACCGGGCTTGAGTCTGTAGGCCAAGGAGAGCAGGAGTCAAAGTACACATCGACAGTCCACAACGGACACCTGTGCTGTTGTGCATGGGCCCTTTCATACCCACCACTCTTCTTGTGATCACTTGTGCTCGTTTCCTGACTCGGCCCTCACACTCCCTAGTGTGGAGCGGTTGCTGTCCCAGGTGCTGAACTGGCTCGGCAGAGGCATGTATGTGGGACGCTGTGGTCGAAGGAGGAGCTCTTGTCCAATGACATCACGGGGTTGGGAGCCCTCTGTCACCACATTTTTTAAGTTAAGACTAAGTTTGTTTTACTGTTGACACAGTTAACATTCTGTACAAGACTATTAAAGAGACATGCATGATATGTGCATTCGGTACAGTAAATGGTGAAAAGTAGCCTCATCTAGAATTTTTTTTTTTTTTTATCGGGACTATCAGAAGTGATGAGCACTTCATCCTGGAGTTTTTTTACAGATGGGTGATCATGATCAATAATTTCATGAAATTACAATGTAGTTCAGTGGTTTTCATTTATATATTTATAAAGACATGTATATAAATGAAATGAAGACACACACACACACAAAAAAACAAGTATAGTTGCTCAGTGGAACTTGTAACATCCAAGTGAAAGGTTTGATAGCAACAGTTTAGAGAAAACAATTCATAAAAAACAGAATCACATTATGCCGCTGTGTCACTACATTTACATTTACAGTTACGGCATTAAGCTGACGCTCTTATCCAGAGTGATGTACATCAGTGCTCAAGTAATCCACATCTATATCTAAGACCTGTAAAGCTAAACTTAAGTCAGCAACCACCATTCAACCAAGTTACTGCACACTCAGTACACCTAAACAACACCTGTCAAATGATCCCTAAACAACACCTGTCAAAGAAAAACAGAAGTAAGACAAAGTTAGGAAGGGATGGGGGTAAGGTTTTTTTTGTTGTTGTTTTTTGGTTTTTTGAGTTGTAAGCAAGCCAAATGAGAGACATAGTAAGGCACCAAGGTGCTCCTTGAAGAGGTGGGTCTTCAGACAACGCTTTAAGACAGCGAGGGACTCCGCAGATCTGATAGGAAGAGGGAGTTCGTTCCACCACTGGGGGGCCGAGACTGAGAGGAGTCTTGACGCATGTCTCCCACTTCTTTTGAGCAGTGAAGGTTTAAGGCAAGCTGTGCTTGAAGCCCTGAGAGGACGAGAAGTGACACGTTGTTTGATCAGTGCTGTTATGTATGGGGGTGCAAGTCCATTCTTGGCCTTGAAAGCAAGTGTTAAGGACTTGAACTTAATGCGAGCAGCTACAGGGAGCCAGTGAAGGTTCCTTAATAAAGGTGTGGTGTGAGTGAACTTAGGAATGTTGAAGACTAACCTTGCGGCTGCATTCTGAATCAGCTGAAGTGGTTTAGTTACCTTCTGTGGAAGTCCAGCCACTACTTTATGGAACCACCTTTTACTTTACTTGCTGCTTTGAATATGCCTTGAAGCTGGACTGTGCAATATTTGCCAGCTCTCCTTTACAGAACTGTTAAAGCTCAGTCAAACTGGATGGTGACTATTGGTGGACTGGAAACATCAGTGGGGTCGAAGTCTGAGCTCTGACCAGTCCATGCAAGAACATACACCTTCTTCCTCTTCAACCACTGTGTGGTTGATTTTGTTGTGTGTCGTGTGTCACGTAGAAAGCTGAACTTTCTTCCCATCAACAACTTTCTGGCAGATGGCAACAGACTTACTTTAAGAATTTGATGGTATTTCGCCCCATTTAAGTGCCCCCACAACAGAATGGGGGTGGTGTGCTGCTAAAACTGCTAGAATGGTTTCAGTACCCACGCATGAGGGGAATTTGTAAAAGGCATAAACATACATGTTATTTTAACTACTTTTACAAAACACTGAAGAATCATCCTTTTTGGTTTTGCTTATAAATCTGAATCAAAATAATCGTTATATAATTTATCAATAATATAATAATATAACATTGAAAATATATAATAATTAATTTACATTTAAAATATATAATAATAATGTATATAATAATATATGTTTTTGTTTCAACATTTGTGATATAACACCAGGGCTTTTTCAGTCGTTTCAAAACATAGCCTCCTCTTACATTGTCTTACTGCACAGAAGCACTGCAAAAAACTTGTAAATGCTTTTGTTACACAAAAAAATCTGCGAGTAGGGTAAGCAAAGTTTGATCCGCTTCATATGAAAAAGTATGTAGTTACACATTAACAATGCTTTCGAAAATGTAAGAACTGGTGATTAGATGAGTAAAACTGAAGTTAATAAATGTGCATATTCACATAAACTGTACAACTGTAATACAGTATGCTTCAAAATAATAATTTAGTGAAGACAGATAGAAAGTGGGACCTAAACTAAAGATTTCATGAAATAAGCAATGATATGCAGTTCTTTTCATCACCATTAATCTCTTAAAACTAGTAAGAAAAATATCAATGTGTCACTTTAAACATGATCTAATGGAATGAAATAGATATATTTAGTAAAAGTATTTCTCATCCTCTCATCATCCATGGAGTTATGGGGTTTGTTGCCATGAAATGGAAATTTCACTTGCTAAGATTTTTTCTGAAGTGTATACAGTATCTAAATTTTTTGGCTTAATTTTGCTTATTTCATTTAGATTACCCCACTGATAGCTTTTGCAATTTGCTAACATGTTTTGCAGTGCAGGTTTTTATAACTGTGTTTTACATACCTTGCAAAATCAGTCACTCCGGAAATACAGTGAAAAACCCACGAAACGTCTTCACCATCCAGGTAAAAAAATAGCTGTGAGGATTATGTTAGAACTGTTGTAAAATAACTATTTAGCCTTGCGTGGAGACTTACTGTCACAATAAGTGCACAAAGTCAGTCATGAAATGAATGTCAGGGACAGATGTCTAAAGATGTGATAAACAGTGATTTGATTTTGAAAAAAATGGGAAACAGAGCTGAACCTCTTAGTCCAGCATTAAAAAATGTCCAATTCATTTCAATTCAGTTATTATAGCGTAATGTTGTCACAAAGCAGCTTTACGGAATCCAGGCCAAAACCCCTAGTGAGCAAGGCCAGAGTGACAGAGGTGAGGAAAACTCTGTCTCTACGGAAAAAACTAACAATAGAAGGAACTAACAATAGAGGGGCTTAGTGATTGTTGAACAGATTGGACATCTTGGTACAGTTAGGAGTCAGTAGAGGTAGTTTTTGTTGGAGTCAGAGTGAAGAGTAGTTTGCGAGTCTCTAGTCCACAGATGCAATTTACCTTCTGAGATGGTTACTTGAGATGACCATGTTATTCTACATTTATTGTCATATACTGGGGGTCCTTGAGTTACAACAGTCTCGAGATACAACGTTTCGAGTTTATGATGCTCTCTCCCACTCAACTTACACTGTTAGCCTCATACTTACGGACTATGTGGGCGAACTATTTTGGTTGTGCGTGGTGTAGAATATGCTGTGTATGAGAGAGAGAGTTTTCCTTTTCCGTTTTCTGTGGCTTAGTTGTGTTTTTTACAACTGTGTTAGGATCGGTAAGTGACTTAGGATACAGTGTGTCTTGACTTACACCAAAATTCACAGCCGAGAGAACGGATCTGTGTCACAACACAAAAAGAGTTCAAAACATAGCAATAATAACAATAAGAAGAAGAAGAAGCGGCAGACAAAGAATGCCAGCGACTGCTTGTGTTTCTAGTTCTAAAACAGAAGCAGTGTTTAAGCCAAAGCACTGCTCTTATTAAAGAAATAAAAGGAAAGTTAATTGGCATCAACAATGAAAGCCCCACCTAATAGAGACCACGCTGATCTCGCTCTCTGCTCTCTTTGTCAGGAAAATTTGTTCTATAAGAGTAGAGACGGCTCTCCTGCGTCCATCTGAGAGCTGAAAGGCTGCAGGAGACAGAAACATGCTCTTTCTGCAGGAGCAGAGTACCACACTCCTGCAGGAGGTCTGATTGCCAGGCTCTCTCTCTCTCTCTCTCTCTCTCTCTCTCTCTCTCTTTCTCTCGCTCTCTCACGCACACACACACACACACACACACACACACACACATACACACATCAGAGAAAGGCCGACAGAAATAAAGTGAAAGAGATCAGATGGAGGCAGAAAAGGGGAGAAGGAAGAAATCATCCATCCATTGATAAGGAACATATGGATGCTGCTTGTATTGTACAGATGAATTCTGCAGGAGTGCGGCGGTAGCCATATGACTATGCTGCTTCATTGCCTACTGAATAGTTTGCTGATGACATGCAATGACTTTCTCTGGCTTCCTGTCTCAGCCGAGATCCGTTTCTTCTGGCCTCCAGCAAGTCATAGATAAGTCATCACGGTAGGGCGGTTCTTCTCTCCACGCATAACTGCGGCCGGGCCAGGTTTGCTTACTGCTGGCACAGGGAATGTTTTGATCCACTGCAGGGAAGTAATGGGATCGCCAGGTCCAACAGCTGTTTGTCCTCCATCGATCCGCCTCTCCCTCTGCGATCCTCAGGCTCTGGCACTTTGCTCTGAATGCTGCAGAAATGATTGTGTGTGCTTTGTGTGTGTGTGCTCAGAGCTGTAACTGATATTTATCTGAAGTTAATCACAGGCAGTGTACTGTACTGCACGGTTGAAATGAAGCTCAGGCAGATATTATGCATAAAAAAAGAACTCATTGGAAGAGCTGTGAGCTTGTTTACATGGTAGTGCCCTTTAATCATAAGTTGTGTTCAGTCAGATCTGACCGTAAAATGACTGTCAACAACCGACAGTTTTGTTATTAATCAGTTTCTTCTTTGGTGTATCTGTGGGATCAAATAAATATGTTTTAGATGAAGTTTAAAAAAATTAATTAATAATAATAATAATAACAATAATAATAATAACGATAAAGACAGACCACGCAATTTCAAAACAATGAAAAACAATTCGAACAACACACACCAACAGAAAACAATAACCCACCTACACAGGGCAGCCTGACACAATACTGGGCCAGTGAAGTAGTGCATTACAACTATGCCTCATGGGTCAAGGAGGAAACGGCGCAAGCAAATAACATCACACCGATGCTGTTTGAACAAATAACAACTACAGATCTCCTGCAAGTAATAAACAAAACATACAACTGGAAATCCCCAGGATTAGATGGGATACACAACTTCTGGTACAAAAAAATCACCACCCGGCACCCAATAATAGCACAACACTTTACACACATTATACAGAACCCACACAACACAACACAGTTGGCATCACATACATGAAACCAAAAAACAAAAATACTACTGATCCCACGAATTACAGACCTATCACGTGCCTCCCTACAATGTACAAAATACTAACTGCACGTATCAGTAACAAAATATACACTCACATCACGGACAACAACATACTCATAGAACAACAAAAAGGATGTCGTAGGAAACATATGAGCTGTAAAGAACAACTCTTGATTGATTCTGTCCTGCTCAGAGAGGCACATAAAAAACACAGACAACTACACACTGCATACATCGATTACAAAAAAGCTTTTGGCAGCGTCCCACACACGTGGCTAATTCAGATTCTGCACATGTACAGAATACACCCCACAATCATTCAGTTCTCACAGACACTGATGACACACTGGAGAACAACACTATACTTTCACATCAACAACACAATACAAACTAACAGAATCCACATCAGAAGAGGCATCTTTCTGGGAGATGCACTCAGTCCTCTCTGGTTCTGTCTGGCCCTTAACCCACTATCAGACTCAAGAACACTCAGTCTGGATATAAAATCTCAAACCAACGCCAAGAGTACACCCTATCACATCTATTTTACATGGATGAACTGAAAATACATGCAGGAACCTACACACATCTACAACATCTGCTACACGTAACAGAAACATTTTCACCGGACATACACATGGAGTTTGATCTGGACAAATGTAAAAACACTTCACACAGAACAAGGAACACTGAGGGAAGGAGGCTTCACTCTGGAAACTGGTGACCAAATCGATGCCATGACAGAGGGGGAACATTACAGGTGCCTAGAATTCCAACAGGCCAAACTTCCGGAACATAAATAAATTAAACACACACTCACACAAAAATACACATCCCGTCTTACACAAATATTGAAAACCCAACTACATGCACGTTGCACAATCAGTGTAATACCAACACTAACATACTCCTCTGGAGCAATAAATTGGACATCCAGAGAACTACAAGAGCTCCAACGAAAAACACAGACACTCTTAACAAAACATAAACAGCATCACCCAAAATCAGCCATGCAGAGGCTCACCTTCCCACATACCAAACCTACACAACACTCAAACCTACTGAGAAGCTTCTTCCACACAAAGCAAAACACATCAGCACTACACAAAGCCATAGTCCTAGCAGACACCATTTATACTGCTCCTAACTTACACAACACACGCAACAGAACAGAAGATATGACAGCTTCACATGAGAAGATGGAGCCAGAAAGAACTTTATGGCAGACTTCCCTATGAGCTCAGCCAGCCTCATTTCGATAAACGAGCGTCGAACAGCTGGCTGACTCATGGAGATCTGTTCAGTGAGACCGAGGGTTCATGTTAGCTATTCAAGACCAAGTCATCAACAGCAGAAACTACAGAAAATCCATACTGAAGGACACAAGCATCACAGACACCACCTGTAGATGCTGTCACACTGCGCAAGAAACAATACAACATATGACATCTGGCTGCAAACTACTGACACACACAGACTATACACACAGACACAATCAGGTTGCAAACATCACACACCAACAGTTAGCACTACTACATCAACTAATAGACACGCACACAAACCATATTACAAATACATACCAAACACAGTACTGGAGAACAAAACACACAACCTGTACTATGACAGAACCATCCTGACAGGCAGAATCATCCACCACAACAGACCTAACGTCACACTGACAATCGCAGGCAGTGTCCTGTATTGAATGGGTTAAAAATATAGCTTTTTTTCTAAATAAAGCTTTCTTGGATAATTAATCAGATATAGACTGTAGCATTGTTCTGTACCCTTAATCAATAATATGAGAGAAAAAGAGTTATAATACTTACTACACCAGGGCATAATCGCTCTGAAATAGAAGAAAATTCAATTTGAATGTAATTTGCAAATTTGTGAACCAAATAGCAGTTTCCGGATTTGTCCACATGCTTCTTTTGTAGCTATTTTGTTCTTCAACTGAGTAGAAAGTACAGTCTAAATGGAGCCTGTGCAGATTTAGCAGACCTTAAAGGCCTCTGTGCTGCACTTGCAAATGAAAGAGTCTGCATGAATTAGGGCAATCCTGATACTGAAGATCAACCTTCCTGCAAAGGTTATAGTTCCAGCGAGAGCAGTAACTGTTAGGACTGTATTAGTAAAAATGTGATTTAAACAAAGAAAAATGGTCTTTAAACAGTTTTAAACTAGTGTTTGCTGTCCTACACGCTCGCCGCTTGCTGCTCGTTCACTCGACACATCACTGCTCGGCTGCTCATGTGACACTGGAACACCAAACAAAGCTCAACATAACAAGAAACAAGTTGTTTGGCCTTATGACGATGATTTACCACTTATTGCGCTGCCTGCATGGATCCATGCCATTTGTGTTCTAAGTTAAGTAAGGTGCGGGGATGTTAGATTCAGAGTGGACCTAAACATGGCAGGAAAGCAGATCTTCAGGAGGAGGGTTGAGGATCTGAGTTAGGACATGTTTCATGTAAATGTATATAATGGTCAGTTGTGTCATTTGATAGTCTAGATAAAGTGTATTGGTGCGTGTTTTTCATTTCATTCATTGCACTCATCATCATTCGTTTCAGTGTTTTAACTTTTTCTTTAAAAATCAGCCTACTATACTGCTTTACTGAATAAAGGCCAGCATGTGTTTCACAGAGGGAGAAAAGTGTTCATTTTTCAGATACCTCTATGGAGATCTCACAAAGGTGCACGTGGCCTAAGGTCTTGTCATACTGCAACGTCCATTAGAGCGCTCATTTTTTCAGCCCATTACTAATTACTCCCATTACTTTCTCCACTAAAATTTATGACCCCTGTGGTACGGCGACAGCTTTTTTCCTTGTTGGACATAAGGGCACTTCCAGGCTAGAACCTTTCTCACCTTCAGCTCTCGTGACCTCTTGTCATACTTCACAGGCTTGTGGACCAGCAGCGATCTGCCGCCTTCTTGATAATGTTGTGGAACTGTAAAGCTGGCTGGTGTTGGCATTTAATGACCCTTAATGGTAGCACTCTCTAATCAGCCTTCTCCAACAGCTCCAATCAAAGCAGCAAGAATGAAACATTAAACGTTTAATGAGAGAGTGAAACTCTCCATTAAGCTAAAGAGTGCTAAAAGGCAGAAAGGAGTAGCTCGGCTTCCAGGCTTTACTGTGTCTTGCTAGATCCTCTGAAGGTCAGAGTCAAACAACAGGAGGCAGCACCTCCTATAGGCCATCAGGAAATGGACAAGGTTTACAGAAAATCCCCTTTCAAACAAATGAAAAAAAAAAAAAACATGCTTTAGTGTTTAGAGTCACTACTTACTGTTGAGTTCCCAGTTAAACTGGGATCCTATGAGCTACTCGAAACTAGGCTAGGCCATTATGACAATATTAGGGACAAAAAAGCTACATCTGATCTATCCTAACATCTTTCAAATGCATACAAAACGAACCCTTTAGAACTTAAAACCATAATGCCTGAGAAGACAATAATATGCAAACACATATAAGCTCAAAACTGGGCTTGATTGTCACATTTGTGCTAAAAAAGTGACAAAAACATAAGAAATGAAATATTTTGAGTGACTATATCAATCCTAAACCACTTTATCAATCCTAAACCACTTTATGAGCTAATAAAAGTCACTGGAAGTCTCTGTTGTCTAAATGGACAGACCTGTGATCATTTTTTTTCAGTGCTCTCAGCAGGAGTTTGTATTTAATGCTGGGGTTGGTGATGTGATTATCTGCCTTATCTGCCAGCAACATGTTCCATAATAAAGGTTTAATATAATTAAAAATAAATGTAAAAAATGAGTTTTTTTTCACAGTTTTATTGATAAGTCCATGTATTCTTGTAAACTGCGTATATCGTACTCTTCTGGGTTTTGGTGTTCATTTTGATTCTTCATAACTGGGCATACTGAGTAATAATATGAATTATGTTACATTTATAGGATATCAAAAGATTGATGCAGTGCCTTGGGCGTGATGAGGTAATTGTAGTGATGCACTCAGGGCTAAATGGCTAGTGATAGCGAAGTCTTGTTCAGAGCCTTCAAAGTGTCCTTACTCTGTGGGTTAATGATGATGGATTAGCATTAGCATTACATTAGCACCGTTTAGACTTCATGTCTTTTCAGTGTCAGCATAAATCAGCTTAGATGTACAGCTTTGCAATGAGCTCTGAGTGTAAATCAACTTATTATCCATACAGATTAAATCAATATGAAGCGTGAACATACAACATACAATAGAGAGATTTTGCAGAATATAGATAGATAGATGGAAGGATAGATAGATAGATAGACAGATAGATACCACTTATCCACTTATTTAATGAACTGCATTGCAGATATGTTAGTTTTCACATGGAAAGAATATGTAACAGTGCATGTCTGACATCCTATTAACTGGTTATGTTTTAGGCCCTTCTTTAACTTTAAATGCACTAGTATCACATAGAAAACATAACTGTTTCATCCCACTGGCTGTCAATTAATAGCTTGTTAAATAACATATGCCTGGTGATCCATTTTATAATTATATTTGGTGCGTTTCGTAGGTCACAAGTGATGAATAAAAAATGTGTCATTTACTGTCAGGTCAAAAGTCATTCAAATGTTTTACATGAATTCAGCCCAAAAACTCTCTCTACCTACTCAAACTGCATCTAGGTCTTCATAACAGGGTACAAACTTGTCGACATGGTTCAGCTACAGATTGACAATGTATTTTTAGAGCTCACAGTAATTCATACTGTGTCTTCAACCACATTTGCAAGTCTTCACTACCATAACTGCTGAATGCAGTCTGAGCCCAATCAAAGAGGTTTATTAGTGTTGATTTAAATGTCTGTTTACTATATTGTGGTTGATCCACTGTGTCTGAGGTAAATAAAGTTATGGGGTTTTTTTGTTGTTGGTTTTTTTGCTTAAGTATCCAGGTCTAACCAAGTTCACAGTTTGAAGTTTAACAAGAAAAGAAAGACAATGTTTTTGTTTTCACACATAACAGTGCAAAATGTCCCACTTGTGGTGCTAATAAAGGATTATCTTATCTTATCTTATTTGACATGATTCAAAAACAGAACCTGAAGATGACAAAGTGCAGTAAAAGAAGGTGATTAACTACGCGTGGATACAGTTGACAGAGTCCATGGTTTAAAAGGAAAATAATGGTATAGGTCACCATGACAACAGGTATTAAAGTGAAAGATGTTCAATAAATGTGAACAAAAAGGATCCTTTGATTGTCTTTTTTCTAAATGAAAAGCTAATGGTAGGTTATTTTTTCTACATAATTTTAACCATGCACTGATTGTCAGTGATAGTGATCTTGCCAGAACCAAGAAAACCAGTTCAGGTCTAATCAGTGCCCATATCTGCTTGATCTTTTCTGCTTGATTGTTAAAACAAAGTTATTAAATAACAGTAATGAAAAGAGATTTGTGCTTAGATGCGGTGCTATTGATAAGTGCTGACTTGTTTTTGCAACTATCTTTCTGTCTTCTATCATTTCACCATTTGTTCTTTGCCAGAAATAATATTTTAGCCTTTGAAATACAAATGCCCTCCTGTGGGCAGCAAATTATGTTTGTTATTAAGAAACACACATGTGTGGGCAGCACAGAAGAACTGTTCATCACTGAGCAGCACATTTTAATAAAACATGTATTATTCACTAAGGTTTAACTTCTGAATTTTGTCAAAAACAGAACTCCCCTAGCCTGGAGCTAGAGAGGATAGGGCTCTGAAATTAAAAATGAACCCTGTCTAATTGCTTGACATGAAGCCATTACAAAGACCTGTCACTACAATGTTCTTTTTGAATTATTTTTATTTTCTGGACTAACACAATCCTCAAGTGAATTTTCCTGACACGAGTTATTTGCATGTGTTTGTCTGTGTTTGTGAATGTGTCAGTGTGCAATGTCATTACATGCCTAGAACTAGCAATTTTCTGCCTGCTTAATTAAATGTTCAACCATTATTTATATATTTAACACTCATTTGACTGGATTCTGCCCGAAGAAAAGTGAAAGCACAGTAAAAACTACAGCTAAGCGATCTTTGGAAGAGATCTGTTTAACTCCCACCTTTTCCTCAGTTTCTGAATGGACGGTACACTGTATAAAACAAGCTATGAAACATTCGGTACCATCAAATGTATCATATACCAAGTAAATGAATATATTCCATTCTTAAATGAAGATTTTGTTTTCCAGAGCAGATGTTTTATTAGCCATAATTTTAGAAAGCAGTATTCAGTTTGTTAATAGAGATCTGTTCTGCAGAAGTAATAATTGTCTAGCCATCGTAATTAAGAGCAAAGCAGTCCTGCACACAGTCTAACATTGTCAGTGAGAGTGCTATGAGGACTGAGAGGTGTTGGAGACAATGATGCCACATTTACCGCAATGTCTGACATTCTACATTTTCTTGTGGCATTTAATATAAAACCAAGAGGGAGCCAAATAGCTCCTTTAAAAATACCTCTATGGATCATCAGCCCCGGCTTAGGGAATGTGTGGGTGGTGATATTTCCCTCATGACCATGGCATGCTCTAGGGCACTGGGGGTGAAAAGAGGAGGAAAAAGGAAATGGAGAGGACGAGAGGAGACAGATGGGTGGAGGTTAAAAGGAGAGGAAAAGAGGAAAGGGTTTAAGGAGTATCTGCTGAGAGCTATACTCTAGATCTGAGGAATTTTTCTCTCCTGGTGGACTCTCATGTCTCAAGTGTTCCTCTAGAAACAGAGCCTCTATAAACACCCACACCCACACACACACACACACACACACACACACACTCAAGGGGACTTCAAAGGAAACTAGCTGGGTTCATTCACACCACACATGGCTGTTCAAAGCACTCAAATCAATTTTATAAATTAATGCTATATTCAATTCCATGCTATTTCTTTATATTCCATTCTGTTCCTCTAAATTCTGTACTCTTTTTCTTGTTATGATCACAATATACAGACATCAAATTAACATCTGTACCGAAGTTAATTTGCCACTAGTTGCCACTGAACAACACTAGTTGCACTTTGTAGGTAAGCAGTTACTGACTGTAGCCCATGTGTTGCACAATATTCTGTGGTCGTAGTGGTTCTGTATTTGAATATTTATCACGTTAAATAGACTCTTAGTAAAAATATAAAATAAGATGAGAAGGATGCGAGGAAACATGAGAAAATAGTTTTTACAAGATCTTTTCACGTATTGAAGAAGAAAAAATTGTCAACAAGTAATTATTTAATAACTGGTTGTGTCCCCACCACCAGCAACAATTGCAACCTTATACAATTCAGAAGACACGGTCTACTGAATTGCTTCAAATGAGCCACATTGAAGGGGATTTCAACCATGAACTGCCATGCATGAAATACTGTTGCATCTTAGAATGTATCATGCCAGGACTTTAAACAGGCTTAAAAACTGTCATTTTTATTTTCTCCAATGTGCTTCAGATCATTGTATTGCTGCATAACCCAAATATGCTTAAGCTTTAGGTCAGGAATGAATGACTGCTCCTTTGGCTGAGATTAGAATTCATGGTTCCATCAGTGATGTCAAATTGCTCAGATCCTGAAGCACAAGACATCACCACACCATCACACTACCATCACCATGTGTGAAGCCTTCACTCAACAGTGAGCTTTGGATACTCATGACCCTGTTGCTGCTTCACTGGTCCTCTTTTTGATCACTTTTGGTTGGCACCATCCACTGAATAACGGGAACATCCCACAAGACCTGGCATTTTGGAGATGCTGTAATCAAGACGTCCAACCATCACAGTTGGGCTCCTTACACTTGCCAATTTTTCCTGCTTCCAACATATCAGCTTCAAGAACTGACTGTTCTTGAAGCTCATATGCTGCTCTTGTGACGAAGATGCAAAAAAGAAGAAACTAGGAAGGGGAAACTTTTGTTTGTCTGCTTGTTTTTCTTCACCTGGACATTCAGTCATCCATTTCTTTTCCTTCCACATGCATTATTCAGGAATGGAGGGCAAGCTTGGGGATTCGGAACAAAAACTGCATAAACACACTCACAAATACACACAACTGTTGCCTGTAGGAAAATGTGTTGTTCAGACCACTTTTACAGTGGCTGCCTATCTGCGTGTGCGGTTTGGAGGCCAGCACGCTGCTCTTGCAGAAAAAGGCAGCTGTTTGTGCGAGGATTTCTGATTAATCCGAGGAGCAAGTGGAGGGCTCAGCAGAAAACAGTTCAATAAAAGCAGGAAGCCAGCACCCATTGGCCCCGTGGTGGGTGCCGGTGCGAGGAGAATAAACAGGCAGTTGTCCACTTCATTTATGCCTGGCTTTGGGGATATGAGCAGAGACAGGTGATGCTCGTGTCCAAATCCCACACCTCTTTTCTGCTTGACTAGACAGTAATTTACTGGGCATTGGAGAGCACAGCACACTGGCCTGCACACAGGAAAACTGCCTGTTGTATTTCTTGCTCTCCCTCCTTCTCCCCGAATACTTCTGTAGTTGTGCGTCAGAGAGATAGCACCTCTTGTGCCCCCACACTCCCACCTCTGCCTCTTCTCACACACACACTGCATGCACACATGATGTTAGTTTTTTTCTTCTTCTAAACTTAGTGTCTGTGTTTACATGTTAAATCTGGCTTGTGCATTTGCAGTATATGTGCTTTTTTTTTTTCCAAATAGTCAGGAGACCAGGTGCGTTCAGTGCCAGCTAATAAAGCTTTAGTGCAGCACCATGTAAGTTCAGGGATTTGGAGCCCTCTCTGGTTAAAATCTGGAACCGCAAGTAACTTTCAGAGGAGTATTTTTGTAATATCATTTGTAATGTCAGCACTGGATTAATCTGGGTATCTGGAGGTGCCATTTCAAAGGATCACTCATGCTCCATTGCAGCTCACACTGTTAGGTAAATATGGATTAAGTGTTTGGCCTCAAGGGCCTTTATAGATCAGTCTTACTGCATTTGTCTCTCATACCAGCACTGTATGAGAATATTCTTCCTACCCAGCTGAACCTCAGTGCGCCTAAGTGTGTTAGTTTTTAAATACATATGATGGTGTTCGGAAAACTCACACCAAATCTGACTTGACCTTTGAGTGAATGTTTTAGGCCTTACAACATAACTTGCAGCAGCTCAGATACACCATCTTTTATTGTTTCTTTTACTTTGCTGTTACCTCTTGCTGCTGCTTTCACTATTTCACTATTGATTGTATTAGGCATTGGATAATCAACTGATCATAGTTTGGCTTACAGATCAAATATGAACTAACAAATAACAAATCTGAGCAACAACAGACATTTCATTACACACATTTCAAAGATTCCACAATGCTTGATTGGAAAATGATGAACCTAGAAAAAAGAACTTAAACACATAATATAAAAACACGGTAGGCCTGGACGTGGATTAAGTGGAGCAGTACTATGGCACCAGCAAATCACTTATGGAAGTTTTTCTTAGTCTAGACTTTGTCTTAATCTGGGTCTGGGAAACTGGCCTTATGTGGCATAAAATGCATGTGAATGGATGTTCATCAGGCTTTGCTTCTAAAAGACAAAGTTCGGATGATTTATAATACACAGTATCAACATACTGTTTGACAAAATAAGCATTGCTCATTCATCAAGAGCGCACGATTTTATTTGTCCGCATTACACGTAATGTAATGTCTGGCCTGTACAGATTGCTGAGTCCCCTGTGAACAGGAGAACCTCAGAACTTACCGTCTTGCTATCCTGTTTGAATGCATTCAATCAGTATTTTCTCTCCATAATCATTAAAATACTTTAATTTGTTGTCAAATGTAGCATTTGTGACTTACCAAGCTATTTTTGTGTTAGGTTTTGAATGTGTTTGTAAGAGTATTTGCGAACATTTGTAATTTGAGCTCTAGACATTCACCATTCTGCCAATGGCTGGAACTGAAACAGCAGTGGAGGAAAGAAACTGTGGCAATCATGTTCACTGGATATATGTTAACACTGGATATATGTTAACACTGGATATGTTTTAATACTGGATATGTGTTATGCTCATGATTTGGTTTAGTAGTGTATTGTTGTGCTAACTGGGTGTTTTGAAAAAGAGAACTTGGTTCTGAAAATGCTTTATAACAACTGAGTAAATCTATAATATGGCAGTCTTTCTTTTAGTAAAGACATCTTTACGTTGAGCCACTTTAATTACAGTGAATAGCCTTCATTTGTCCTCTTGGCATAGAAACTGTCTCTACATCCCAGAGTGTGAGTTATATCTGGTCACAGTTTCCAGATAACTTGGTTAGGTTCATATGCGAGCGCTCCTGTGGTCAGTCCATGTGCACCAAGGGCAGTAATTCAGTCTCGGGGCCAGCTGTTTGGCAGCTTGGCCCATAATGCTCTCTGCATGAGAGCCTCCCCCCTCTGTGTGCTTAGTCACAGCCTCTGAGCCTTCACTCCCTCCTGATGCTTTGAGGGACATTTATGGCTTGGGATGAAGATGACTAGAAGGGAACTTCAGGTGACTTTTTGGTGGAGGACATTGCTGGACGCATCAGAACACAAGTAGCTCTCTGCACAAGTTTTCTTTTCCTGGAGGTTTATGGAACACACACAGCATTTATTCTGCCAAACACAGTTGCATATTCTTGCCATTTACTGTTTATAGCCTCTTTTTGCACAATCCTAACTGTGCCTTGATGTGCTGTTACAGGACCTCCCGCTGAGTATATCTAAACAAGAACATACTGCAATTGTCAAACATCTCTGAACAAAGAAGTTGTGGGGTTTCAGGTTTTGGGAGCTATTATCATAATTTCTGTAGCAGAGATTTTCACTTTCAAATAAAGATCTAGAATAACAGTATATTTCCAGGTGATTCTGCTGTTGTCTCTTAATCGAACTATGAGGCTTCTCGGCCATCTCTGTGTGTCTCCAGGTCGAAATGGGTTGTGGTTTTGGCGCTGGAAGAGACTCTCTCCTATCTGCAGGCTTACAGGGTGCGATCTGAGCGGTGCTTTTGCTGCCACAGCCGCCACATAAAGGAGGATGAATAATACCTTTTGAGAGGAGAGGGCCATTCCTGCATCATGAAACACCTTCCAAAGCCCTGGCGACTCTTTCAGCACATTTCAGCGGGGGATTATTTTTATCTGCCCGCTCCCATAAAAGATCTCCCTCGGTATCATTATCTCTCTCTCTTTCTTCCTTTTCCTTCCCTTTTCTGGCCCTTTCCTCTCTTTCTCTGCTTTGCTTTTGTCTGATGCTCCTTTTTTCGCTCCTTTTAAAGTTGAACTATTTATATCTACACACATCAGATGATGTGCTTTATCTTTTTATGTATTTATATTAAAAAAAGTTCCAAATCAATTTCAATTTTTCCAGCCCATTTTTTCCCCAATGCCATTGCCAGAAAAAGAAACCGCACATCAATTAATAACATCAAGGGTAGCATTTGGGGAGGGGGAAAAAAAAAGACGTAATAAGAATACTGCCCGAGCTAAATAATTTAATACACTTCATGCATATTTATGATGACAATGAAGATTAATGAGGCTTTTAAATTGCCATTATCAATGAGTGTTTAATCAAGAGGCTTTTGGCGTTTCAGAGATTTGAACTGTGACTATAGCAAAGGAGATGGAGACGTGGGGATGCTTATCATCACTTTTATCTATTGATGGTTTTCTATGGCAGAAAAACACACATCTGCCACTGTCTGGAGACATCTGCACCAAGAATTTGTTTTGCATCGTGATTTTTGGCTAATACCTTACATCAGCTGTGGGGCTATGGGACTATAGTGCAACTTTATATTATTTAAAGAATGTGTGGCAACCTGTAAAAACCCTCCACATCTCTCAACATTTACGGCATTTAGCAGACGCTTTTATCCAAAGCGACTTCCATTCCCTAACTACAGGGGACAGTCTCCCTGGAGCAACTTGGGGTTAAGGGAACCCAGTGGTGGTGCTGAATGTAGGATTCAAACCCATGACCTCTTGGTCCAGAGGCAAGTATCCTACACACTGAGCTACCACCACCACCATCTCTCACTCAGTTGTGAAATTTTCAGTTTGATTAAATCTGAAAACCCCAAAAGATTCCACTGCATTCTCTCAGTGTTTAGTTTTATAAGGAGAACACAGTCTTTTAACCCAATCTGTTATTGCATTTATGAGCTCTCTCAGCACCTATAAACACTTTGCATACCTGTATAAAGTCCATCGTTAGCCATTCATACATCATAAAGTAATAATAAAAAATA
Source organism: Hydrocynus forskahlii (assembly GCA_037974365.1). Taxonomy (NCBI): domain Eukaryota; kingdom Metazoa; phylum Chordata; class Actinopteri; order Characiformes; family Alestidae; genus Hydrocynus; species Hydrocynus forskahlii. The sequence continues at coordinate 12,517,854 of JBBPCX010000018.1, read as the reverse complement.
ACTGTGTGCTGTTATCTGCTATGCCTGTCAGTTAACCTGCTGCAGACCACAGGAACTGCTCTTTCTATCTTCACTTGATTCATCTTTTGGTTGACAAATCTTTTGGTTGACAAATGATCACTTTACGTTGATAACTGACATAAACATCACATTTGGTATTTCAGATGGTTCAGGTATTTAGATATGTAATGGTGTTTAAGCTGTTCATGAGAGTTTTCTACCCTCTGCACACTAACACACACTGTCCTTCACAAACACATTCATTTTATTCTCACACCGATTTATTGGATAACCTGATGGTCTTCAGTACTCCTCTTTTGCAGCAAAAGACAAAAGTGGGATACACACAAACACATCATCTTGCCTATGTCCTAGCAAAGTAAGTTGTACTGTACTATTATTATTAATCAATAAATAAAACATAAGCAAGCTCATAGTAGTAGTAGAAGTAATAATAATAATAATCATAATAATCATAATAATAATAGTAATAATAATAATAATTCAATATTTGTCCTTTTGTCACCTCTTTCATTACTATGTTCACCAGCTCTCTGGTTTACTTCCCGTTTTGTCCCGTTTACATTTACGACATTCAGCGCATGCTCATCCAGAGCGATGTACATCAGTGCTTCAGTAGTCAACATCTGTTCTTCACACCTGTAAAGCAAGACTCAAATCAACATCAGCTTTTTAACCGAGTTACTGCCAGCTAAGTTACACACCTTAACAAACCCTGTCAAAAAATGTTAAGGGTTAAGAGAGTAAGTGGCCATTTTTTTTTTTTTCAGATATAGGAAAAAAGAATTCAAGCGACAAGCATGCTTAAAGAGCAGGGTCTTCAGATGAGGCTTGAAGACAGCAAGGGACTAAGATCCCGATTACCAAAAGGCCAAAATATTACTTTCAGACCAAACTTTTTTTCAGAGAAGACTGAAATTACCCCTATTGACGTGCATATCATATGCATAAAATAGCTCGCCTTTTTCATTCTGAGTTTCCCAAAGTATTTTTAGCTATAGCCTAAGGTTAGGTTTACAACAACACAATACAGGCAAATTGTGTTGCTTTTCCAGTCTATTTGTTGTAGTTTGACAAAGTGCATACATTTCAAATTTAAAACTGCCTTGTTGACGTAAGAGTGCTCGTTATTGCCTTTCCAGGAATATGCTGCTGACTTCCCTAGTCTTTTCTTTCACCATGGTTTCACACATACCTTTCTTCTCCATTTTTTATCATCCACTTAGCCCTCCTTTTATCATTTTGACATGGAAAGCCAAAAGGGAGGATGATGAGAACATTTGTATGTACTTTGCATGGGTTCCTGAGCCTGCTTTCAGATGGCTGTGTGAAATATTTAGAGAGTGTGCAGACACACAGCAGATGTGAACAGGAATCGTGGATTAGATTGGCCCCCAGGAGTTCCCTGAAAAGCTGTGCCTGTGCTCTCCAAACATAACATCAAAAAATCTGTCAGGAATATCTTCAGGAAAAAAAAAGAAGAAAAAACAAAACTTTTAATGATATATCTCACTTCATCCAAAGTATCACCAACACTTACATATAGGTGCATGATAGTTTATGATTACAGACTGTAGTCCATCTGTTTCTCTGCTCTAGCATGACTGTGCCCCAGCGCACAAAGCCATAAAGGCATGGTTGGATGAATTTGGTGTGGAAGAATTTGTCTGGCCCACACAGACCTCAACCCTATCCAATACCTTTGGGATGAACTGGAATGGAGATTGTGAGCTAGGCCTTCTCATCCAACATTAGTGCTTGACCGCATAAATGCTCCACAGAATGAATGGGCACAAATTCGCACAGAAACTCCACAATCTTGTGGAAAGCCTTCCAAAAAGAGTGGAAGCTGTTATAGCTGCAAAGGGGGGGACCAACTCCATATTAAAATCTATGTATTTGAAAATAATTCCCTGTTGGTGTGATGGTCAGGTGTCCCAATACATTTGTCCATATAAAGTATCATCAATAACTTTGCATCTGCAATGTGGACCAGCAGGTTAGATGTGTCTAATAGAGTGTGCAGTAAATGGATTCCAGAAGCACTGCTGTTTGTGATCCATTTGGTATAACACATGCACACAAATAATACATGCTCACTGGTAGTCCTGACCATTGATGAATGATCTAACTAACAAAAGGGGATTAACAAAGGATGCAGAGAAACAGAGAATTTAACAAATGGGAAAAGAGTGTAGGTACAAGGCAGGTGTACCTAATAAAGTGGCTCATCAGTGTATATATAGGTGAAGGTCCAGTTGTGGGCAACTCATAATAATGTTAACCCCAAATGACTACTTTCTATCAAAGTAGGTTGTTTGGTTACATAGAATGTGATACAGAAAGCCCTCCAGCATTGGTCTGTGGAGCAGAAGAACTTCATTCTCTGGAGAGATGGTGCACATCAGATAGCTTGGGATGTGGAGTCTGTGATCCAAAACTGATTATGCAACATCATTACCTGACCTAACAAATGCTCTTGTGGCTGAATGCAATCAAGCCCTCACAGCAGTGATATGACCATAGTGAAACAGCCCCATCTGTGCTCACAAATCAGGCCTTGTTATGACATTCACAGTATTTTATTGGTTGGTCGTTGGGAGCTATAAAATACTGTCTTTGTAGCGTTTATGTTTCTCATCCAACTTCTTCCTCTATTGTTATTCAGAGTGTATCTCTATATGTTCCTATCGAAAAAGGGAAAGCAATAAGTGACAAACTGCTGTATTATGATTCTAGTAGGATTACTTTCATGGATATTTTTGGAGATCAAGGCTGCATAGCTCTCTCTCTCTCTCTCTCTCTCTCTCTCTCTCCCTTCTTCTGGGCATCTTTGGACACCTTCCTTTTATTCCCTCTTAGAATTCTATCCAATCACAAACTTCCCTTCCTTAGAACCTCTGAGAGTTTGCCAGAGATTTTGTGCTTTCTCCTTTTGGTTTTCTGTGAGCGCCGGCCAGTCACTTATGCTTTTTGTGCACCCCTTCGCTTCTTTGAATCTTAGCCAGCCGTGTTCTCGTCTGCCTCTGCCTCTCTGAATGTTAAGTAATTAGAAGCTGCCTTTCCTCAGTTTCACACACAAAGTAAACATTCTTGTTTTGCTGGATCATTAGGCACTGTGTGTCATAAGCCTTCACAGAATCTATACAAGAAACTTCTTCATTCTTCAGAATCCACATCAAAGTAATTGGGACTAGAAGGATTCTAAATATTCTGGCATATGATGGAGCCCTCTGTTTTTGCCATTTGCATTAGGCTGGCCAGATTTCCCTGTCTTTCCTGAATAGTAATTGTCTGTTTCATTGTGTTAGTTCAAAATCGCCAAGCCCCAGACAGTGCACAAATGTTTAACCCCAAAGAGCCCTTATCCAACATTTTTCTTTTAGTTATTTATTTAGATATTTATTTGTTTAATCCACCAAGGTCCACTTACAATTTTTATGCTGGTTCATGTACCAAAATCAGTCATCATCGATTTTTAACTTGTACATTTTCTATCTATCTATCTATCTATCTATCTATCTATCTATCTATCTATCTATCTATCTATCTATCTATCTATCTAT
>JBBPCX010000018.1:12488185-12509369 GCA_037974365.1 Hydrocynus forskahlii | reverse complement strand
CTGTATATATATATATACAACCAAATTGTGAAAAAAATGTGGTAAAAAATGCTTAAAAATATCTATTTTTATAGTGTAAACACTCTTTAACTTTATTTTAAACTCAGCTTAATACAGTACCCTTGTGTAAACGTAAACCCGTATATGTACTGTACAGTTTACACTGAATTCCTGTGTCCCGCAGTGCTAGAATGTAAAATACTGATGTTACCCCTATGTAGACTGTACAGTAACTCATGCAAGGGCATTTTCTTTGGTATGTGCAAGGCCCATGTAGACGACTTCATGGTGGGTACAATGGATTCTTATGCAAATATATCTGCTAAAACATCGGACTGGAAAGGAAAATGTGCTCAACTATTATGCGAAGAGATTAGTATGTTTTTCTGACAACAAGCCTTGCTAGGGAGTCGAAGTGAACATAATGATCCATGCTCACTGTGGCTATGTGTTTAGTGTAACTTGTAATGTGTAAATGACTGCATCTGTGCTTTATAGTTCAGTTTAACTCAAAAGTATGTTGTGCTCTATGGGAGGGCATGCTGAGTGTGCTTTCTGTGTGTGTGTGTGTGTGTGTGTGTGTGTGTGTGTGCGCGCGGGCAAAAGAGTATGATAAAGATCAGGAAATAAATGCATGCAGAAGAGGCAGGATTATAGGTTAAGCACATGTGAGGGACAAGCAAGTATTGGTAGTTGCGCTGGCATTTAAAGAGTCTCTTGAAAGTAATGAGAATTTCACTAAAAGACTTCACCGTCCAGAACAAAGTCAAATTGCTGAGCAGGTTGAATATAAGGTATTAAAGTTTTCTGGATTCTGGATGACACTTTTATAGTTTTTTTGTATGATTTCCCTAAAATTACTGTTTGCTTTAGTATTCAACCACTAGTTTTATATTTACTCAGGTAAAAGAAATTGCTCTAAGAAAAGCTATGAAAATGAAGACCAACCTGCATCATCAAAATCAGAAAACTTTAGTGGTCCCGGAAGGAACTGCTTATGTTATGAGTGTGAAGACACAGAGATAAGAACAATATAAAATATAAGATCTAAATAAAATTGAAATAAAAATCTACAGAAAAAAAAAACTCAATATGAATATGCACTATGTTGCATTTAAATAAATGCTGCATTTAAATAAATACCATAGATAAGGAACACAAGTGCTGCGTAAACAGACTACAGATGAGTAATTATGTGCTTGACATGCACAAGATAAGAAAAAGCTGCAAAATAATATCATAAGGAATGATGAGTGTTGTTAGACATCCCACAAAACACTCTGGATCACGTTTGAGGAAGTAGACACTTTTGAGGAAGTAGGGGCTTGTAAGGGAATTTACAAAGAAGCCATCAGTCAAAGGAGCTACAGAGTCCAGTTCAGGAAATGGAGTGTCAGTATTGTGAAGAGGTCTGCATAAAAGTAACCCATAAGAGGGTGTCTAGAGAGAAAACACACTAAAGCACATCTGGAGAAGATAAAGTGATGCAGGGTAAGATTATGAGTTAAAATGACACAAAAATGAAGCTTTAAAGCCAAACTGCGACTGCTATTTATGGCACAAAGCCAAACACTGACTATCCCTCGACAAACACCATCCCAAAAGTGAAGTTTGGGGGTGGCAGCATCATAAAGCGTGGATGCTTTTCCACTTGTTAAAACAGGACAGTGGATGGCGAAAAATACAAGGAGATGCTCCAAGACAGCCTGTTTCAATCTGCTATAAAAACTACAGCTTGGGAGAAACTTCAGCTTCCAGGAGAACAATGATTGTAGGCACAAAGCCAAACATCCAACAGAGTTTATGAGCCTAGAGCAAATCTGCAAGGAAGAATGGGCTAAAATAGCTGCAAGATAGTGTAAGAACCTGGTAGAAACTTTTAACCACTGATGTATAGTTGTTATTGCAGCAAAAGGTACTGCAAGAATTGAATACTTATGTAAACACTGAGTGTCAGAAAGATGCACACGTGTGCATGTATTGATAAGTAGCTTTGTAGACAGAAATTCATTCTTTCAATTCACAGCAGTCACTCACAGCTTATGTTGCACAAAGCATTTGATCTGCTCAAAGGATCTTTTTTTCTCACCAGTTTTAGAGAGCTTCCTGTTTGGTCAAATCTAAAATAGAGCATAAAGAAACAGAGGTTAAGCATTTATTATTGTTATTATTATTATTATTATTATTATTATTATTATTATTATTATTATTATTATTATTATTGTATGAATTATGAAACTGATTGTCATGCTATCATTTCCACAGACTGGCACAGCCAATGGTCTGGTGGTTAGGGAGTTGCCGCTGCGATTGGAAGATTGAGGTATCCTTGAGAAAGGTACCATCCCCACCCACTTCTCCACACTGGTGGCAGCCCACTGCTTCACTTGGTGAATGGGTTAAATGCAGAGAACGAATTTCACATTATTCACACTGTGTGTTGTGCTGTGGTGTGTTCGCGCGAGGGCATAAGGAGCCACTTTACTTTCATGCTACAGAATGGGTGTCATTATAATTTACACTGAAAATTTATAGGATATATAAGATTTAGTTTTAATACAAAGGCTGACCAGTGAAAGCTCTTTGGCCCTTTAAAATGGATAAATAAATAAATAAATAAATAATAAGTGGGACCCCAACCCAGTCCATGTGCGTGCCTGTTTGTTAGTGTTTACAGTTGTCCTTATGTTTTTTTCCTAGGAATGAGCTCTTAAAGGTTTGTGCCGAGTAAGCGCTCTGGCTGATGAGGGCAGGGGGAAAAAATGAATTTTTGCGAACACCTCCCCTCTACCCATCTGCCCACAGCAGTGTGGAAATGCGTTTGATGATGTATTGGCCATTAGTAGTGTAACCCCTGATGCAGGGAGTTGAGACGAATCTGTATCATTAGGACCATTAGACTTGTTCAGCAGGCCCAAGACGGTGTTGGCCAGGGCCAGACGGAGTGGCTGAACCCAAGCCTCAGAAAGATGGAGAGACAGGAAGAGCGATGCCATGCATTATTGATGGTGATAGCGAACTGTGGTAATGTTCTGGCATGCGGAGCAACTCCCCCACGCGGGCCACTCAGTGTAATGGATCTTCCTGGATGGGCTCTTAAGGTAATGCACAATGGCAAGTGCTATAATTGGTCATTCCCACCGGAGTGAAAAGGGAGGGGAGAATCACTGTCCATTACTTCTATGATCGGACGTGGTGCCAGGAGTAAAGTCTCACTAATTTGAGTTCTTCATGTCCTTTTTTCCGGAGCCAAGCATTTTTTAAAAAGCGAGTTTATGAACTGCCTGGAGGGGGTGACTTTGTCCAAATGTATTTGTAGGGCCAAATTAAAATTGCAGTCACACTTGGAAATTTACCTGAAACAAAACTTTGGCAACAAAAACATTCTCCTTTGGGTGCAAGTTAGCTAAATTACTAAACTAAATCATTAGTGTAACAGTAAGGCCTCATTCACACGGACGTCTGACTCTTGCTCTGAACGCCATGGGCGTTTTTGATGCGTTTTGTAGCTGCGCTTGATTGACTTCAGTGAGGCGTTACACTGGCGTTCGTCTGATGCTGTTCAACGCCAGCCTGCAGCTCGATGTGTAGTTCCGTGTGTTCACCTGTGGGGGCAGTAATTCTTCAGTCCAGATTGTTTACATGTGGAACATCTTGATTTGTAGTGCTACATGGTAAACATGGATCCTTACAGTGTAGAACACTGGAGTCATGGGACTTATTCGGTCCTCCAGAACGTCAACTGAACAACATGTAAACGCAGTACCGGTGTTTTCTTTGCGTTCGTCAGGATTGCGGCAAAATTGACGCCAAGAAAACGTTGCATGCACCGTTTTTTTGACACCACCCGAACGCACAGCCAACCGAGCGCCGGGCCTGAACGCCCGTGTGAACAAGGCCTAAGGGCTGAGTCGATCCCAAAAAGAACTGATACCTCGATTCCAGGCATTCTAGGATTCTGGGGTCATCTTCAAAGCTTTGACGTCAACTGCACACATGGACAGTGTGCCTGCACCTGTGTGCACACACCCCTGAATGTGGGGTGTTCTGTATGAAAAACTGAATTAAGTAAATGCACTTTACTTCAGGCAAAGTGGAAAACAAAGTAAAACATAACATTTGTAATGAAAAATAGATTATAGGGCTGATTGAGGGATTGAGGGCAGAGCATGTTTTAAAGAATAGCTTTATGGGGCAGCTGGTGGTCTAGTGGTTAGGGAGTTATCCCTGCAATAAGAAGGTCGTGGGTTTGAATCCCAGTACTCCAAGCGGCACCACTGAGGTACCCTCGAGCCAGGTACCGTCCCCACACGCTGCCGGTTGCTGTGTCACTGGCTGCCCACTGCTTCACTTGGTGAATGGTTTAAATACAGAGAAAGAATTTCATATTGTTCACACTGGGGGCTGTGCGGTGGTTTGTTCACGTGTGACTATAAGGAGCCACTTTACTTCCAAAACATTTGAATACATTCCCAGAGTAGAATTAGATACACAGGAGAATTCGATAAGTCAGAGAAGCTTATTAATAGTAGACTCTTTATTTACGGATATCCCTCTGTATGTAATTCTTGTAATTCTCTCCTTTAGCTTTACATACTTTATTGATGAATTAGAGGCTGTTATTTTGGACAGGATGTTTGTGCTGACCTCTTGTTGGATTTTGAATAGTAGCAAGAATAGAGACATGAATCAGTGAGATGACTTTTTTATTTTTGTCTTATTTTTATATCCCTTCATTTTTTTTCAGGAAGTAGTAAGTAAAGTAATCCTATCATAGTTTGAGAGAAGCAATGTGCAGTCGCAAGTGCTTTAAGACTCCAAATGGGAGGCATGGATTTCCCTAAAATTGCATCATAATATGGACCTGAAATGGTGATTAATGTGTCTCTATTGCAGATAACATCTAAACCGTCAAAAATGTATTATGTATAGATGATCACACTAAATTGCTTTTATTTCCATAATTTCCTATTGGTAGCAGAAATAGAAATGTCTGTTGGTAGTCTAATATATTTGTTTTAAAAGTTTCTTTTTGAACATGAATATCGACTATATAGGACAGCCAATCTTCAGAGCAGTGATTTTTAATTACTCATTTGTAACACATAACCTCTTTTGAGTAAGAACCTCTTTATTCCCCAACAATGAACTTATTAAGGAAAGTGGCTTATAAAGTAAAGTAGTCACGCGTAAACACACCACACCACAGCACAGCACACAGTGTGAACAGTGTGGGGACACTAGCAGTGAAGACACTTCTGATCACAGGGGCAACTCCCTAACCACCAGACCACCAGCCAGGCCAAACACATGAAATTAATAGAATTCCAGCCTCTTGACAGACTGTGTTAAGAAGACATACCGGTACTATTTTACATATAAATTTAAAGCTGGACAGGAAGAAGCGTATAAAGTGTCATGCTTTTTAATTGGGGTCTACATTGCTATAAAAAGACCAGCCCTTCAGAGATCAGCATGATGAAACATTTGTGCTATAAATGGATGAGACTGATTTACCTGCCAAATCAGTTTCTGACTCATGACGAGTTGGTAAATCGAGTGTTTTTTCTTTTCTAACATGATTTAGCCAAAGACTCAATATACACATACATCCGAAAACAAGATAATAGCTGAAAAACAAGATAAAAACAAGATAATTGCTGGGACTAGGTAAACTGTGATCAGAAAACAATTCTATATTTTACCTATCTGTGCAACATACACATCAAAGTTTATTTTCAAAAGCCATGTTTTGTCCAGGATGCTCTAATAGAGCACAGATACCCATACCTCAGAAACATTATTGCTTCATTATTGCTTCATAGGGCGTGGTGATACTGTTAGGGGTCCAAACTGAACATGTTGAGACATGTTGAGATCACACATTCAGGTGAACTTTGAGGGTGCATTGATTATTGTGATTTTATACATATGGGCAGATCCTAAAGCAAATCTTTATCCAAGCATTCGTGGTCAGTGGAGAGGGCCACAGGTTGTAAACGATTGGGAACTCCTGTTTTAGTACAGTGTGGGTAAAAAGCTTGTTTTTTGGAACCCATAACCGACATTTTTGCCCGCTTTGCAGAAACGCAAATAAAAAATCACTGTCGCAGGAGTCTTATAACAAAACAGGAGAGCGCTTTGAGCACTTTGATGAGATCTACAAGTGAACTGTGAGAACTGAAGTGCTCTGTCTGCACTGCACATTGTTCAGATGTGTCAAGTAAGCAGCAAGGCATCTAGCCTAAGGTATTACATTCAGTGCGCGTGTGTGTTTGTGTGTGTGGGAATCAGACGAGGAGCAGGGCGGTTTGTTTGTCTGTGCCACATGGCTCCTGTGGGCTCTGCAAGACAGTGCTGATACTGTAGAATAAATGAATAAATGATGTAGGGTTTAAGCAGGTCCTGCGCACAGAGAGCCACTTCCAGAAAGAGACTTTGGCCTCTCCGTTGGGCTTTTGCCTCTCTGAACAGCAAATAAATCCTCAGCTTCTGCCTGTGTGTTATCCTCAGTCTCACATTCTGTGCTTTCCTCCCTTCCCTGCCTGGTTTTCTTCTAAGTGTTCTCTTCAGGTTCTTGTATCAACTTTTGTTTTGGTCGGCCCAGATTTCACTCCTCACTCATTTTTTTTTCTTCCTGTTTGTGTCTGTCTGCTGTTCTATTTTCCCCTCACGCTGGGTTTAAGAGTACTTTCCCAAGTGAAGTTGAGGCTTGCCTAGTCTCCATCTGAACAGAAATTCGAACAGTACACCAGAGGACTGCTGTACGCAGTCGAGGCTGTAGTCTGGGAAAATAAATCTAATTTTTGTATTCAGTCAGTGAGGACATGTTTGGTATCCTAAGTTCACTTCTTTAAATTTGCTCTGGAGCTGCAAAACTAGTTAATGGATAAAATACAATCAGCACAACTGCCTCAGATCACTTTAAGTAATGTTAAATATACCTGCTTGACACTGTATATCATGCACTGTAAAACATGGAACAAAGGAATTTGAATTTGGTTTGAGGTTTAAATAGATGTAAAATGTTAATTTATCCATAACATCATGTATGTATTTAAGCTGAATAAAGCATGTTCAATTGCTTTTTACCACATTAAGTATTTTTTAATAGAACCTTTTTTTACAGTGTGCTGCAGAGTGTTTTGTGTCAGTTGGTCCAGGACCAGTGTCAGATTCAGTATTTCTGAATTTCAGAAGTTCGGGTTTAGTATCGGTGAAGATATTCAGGTACATATTTGAACGTCTCTTTGGGTGGTTTTTTTAGATGCATGTGGACGTGCAAGACAGGTTCTGGAAGCCAGCAAAAGTTGTCAAAATCAGTCGTGTTTTGTTGCCTGTTGTAGAATAATGTTCTACAAGAAATAATGTGCTGTCACTGTGTATTTTCCAAGTATTTGGAGAATTAGTACTGAAAGGCTGGCATTATTATCAACATTGTTCAGAAGAAAGACATCATTCAAAAACATAAAGCTTTCATTCTGGCTCAGGGGAACGTCTCTTTAACAGAACTTTGTTTAGTGGAAAAAGTGGACTAAACAGTTGATTGCGTTTCATCCAGAGGTTTGTCTGTTTGTCATTCTACCATTACAGTGTTCTGCAACTTTGAAGCTATCAAAAAGATATCAAAATATGTTTCTGCCTGCATTCTTTGGTCTATTCCTAAACTGACCAGCAAAAGAACAATCTTTTGTTCATTTTTATGCCAGTGATTGTTTAAAAAGTTGTTTCTAATTAATTTTTATGCTTATTTTTCAGGTGAAATGACTCCAGTGCCTTAACATTATCCGTATTTTCTTGTATTATTGTAAATGCAATTTCAATTTGATTATATGATTGTCCCAAGCACTATTTTGTGATTGGTGTTACAGATAAAAAGATAGTCATTAAAACCTTAAAGGAAGAAAGAGTAAGTCCACAGTTAATGAATATTTTTTCACTCATTCATTTTGGTAAATCTGGCTTAGATCTGGCTTAGCTTCACGTGTGCCGAAATATCGAGTAATTTTTAAATCTCAATAATACGAACCTGCAAACCCGAATTATTATAATTTGACTGACTTTGAAACTGCAATACCAGTGGACTGTATTCTAGACATTTTGTCAGGGGATGTTAAAACTTGATTCATGTTCATTGTAACAGACTTTAATACTAAACAAATTATAAATCAGCTTCCAATGCAGTGGTAGAATTACCTGGATAACTGTAGGTCATGGAGAAAAGTAAATGTTTTTGTCAAGCTAGCCCTATTACCATTCTATGACTGAAGAAGGACCTTTTCTCTGGCTCTCAGATCACAGGCTGCTTGGCTGAAAGTTAGTGTGGGGTGAGCAGCCCCTCCCTGCGCTTGCCTGGATCTGAGAGCTGCTTTGGGCAGGCTTCTGCTAATTTGTTCGGTCTTTGTACTGCGCCTTACTTGGGCAGAGGAGCCCTCATAAAACAGATCAGCAGCAGTCAGGGACAAGCACTCATGCTTATCGCTAGCTGTGGTTGATCTTGTGCTTCACTGTAATTGCTGAGCACGGGCAACAAGAGGCAACAATTACCCTTACAGCAAGCTGGAAGCTTTCTGGTTAACATTCACAGTATCACTGTGCTCTTTCTCTCTCTCTTTCTCTCTCTTTCTCTATTCCATCCTCTGAACTGCTCTCTTTCCCATTCCGTGCTTTTCATTTTGAAACGAGATAAATAGGCCTGACATCATTTGTGAGTAAATTACAGTCGAAGGGCTTTCTCTTGGTAGGCCTCTTTGTTATATTTCATGTTCTGGCATTGCATGAGTGTTAGACAGAAGCAAAATCAGTTCTGTGACTCTCTTTAGTCTGTTAGGCTTTAGTCTGTCAGGCTCATTATTGCACATTGTTATTATGGTGAACCTTTGATTTTTTTTTTGCTTTTGTTTGTTTTGTTTTCTTGTATTTATTTCATATGCAGGCAGTTTACATATTAAAGACAAAGCAGATTCTGAGGAGAACAATACCACATGCCAGAACTTTTGACAGCATTTGTGACAGCACTGCTTTTGTTTTTGATATATTGCCAAAAATTCAAAAAATGTGTTGTGCTTGTTGGGATAACCGCACTCATCAGCAGTCAAACTGTTCACCTATTTAATTACCATATGGAACAATGTAACAAAAATCTGTCAGCTGAATATTTCTGCAAATGTTACTTTTCATATTGAGTGATGATGAACCGGAAGGCCAGTGATGCTAACTCACAGGTAGAGAACATACACTATATGGACAAAAGTATTGGGGCCTGTTTTGCAGGGTTTGGGGCTAAGGCCCTCACTTCCAGTGAAGGGAAATCTTAATGCTTCAGCATAGCAAGACATTGGACAATGCCATGCTTCCAACATTGTGGACACAGTTTGGAGAAGAACCTTTTCTATTCCAGCTTGACTGTGCCCCAGTACACAAAGCAAGGTCCATAAAGGCATGGCTGGATGAAAGACCTTGATTGGCCCCCACAGAGCTCAGACCGCAACCCCACCCAACACCTTTGGGATGAACCAGAGTAGAGACTGACCTCAAAAATGCTCTGCAGAATGAATGGCGACAAATTCCCACAGAAACACCTCAAAATCTTGTGGAAAGCCATCCAAGAAGAGTGGAATCTGTCACAGCTGCAATGGGGGGACCAGTTCCATATTAACATCTATGTATTGGAATGCAATGTCATTTAAATCTCTACTGGTGTAATGGTCAGGCGGCCCAATGCTTTTGTCCATATAGTGTACCTGTCCTCATACAAAGACCATATCTGTTCATGCTTTCTTCTGAGTGGTAAACTGACGGGGCATAGACGTGCATGCTAGATGAGAGAACTCTTCGGTTTAACAAGCCCCCATAATGCTTCATCTTGTTCTTTTTCCTCTCACAGCTCCAGGTGTCCACCACTGATATGAGTGGCAAACTGGTGGAAGGACCCGTTGACCTGGACGTATACGTTATTGACCAAAATGACAACAGACCTATCTTCAGGGAGTCCCGCTATTTCGGAGAGGTTCTGGAGGGATCGCCCACAGGTACAGACTATCTCTCTCTCACCCCTTCACCCTGTTGCTGTTAAGTGTGCTTGAACAGTTCAGAGAAAGGTGGTGGTGATGATCTTTCAGTCTGATGAAGCTTAATACTCTTACACTGGAATGGAAGGGTCCAGGGACAGATCACTCGTGATGGAAGACAGTCACTGCTGACTGAGATCATTGTATTCCATTTAAAGTAACATAACTGCCTGTTCTGCCCCAAAAATATAAGTCATGCTAATTTTATTATCTTTCATTACCATATGAAAAGTAATGTAACATCTTTCTGAAGTGACAGTGTTTTTCACTGTCTCTTAAGACTTGAAACAGTAAATTTTATAAAGAGGTGAAGAGAAATGCATTATTTATAGCATGTGTACCCTGAAGAAGCATTCATTTTGCAGAATACAACATAATCAACCCAGGCCTACCATAAGGGGGTCATTTACTGGGACAATGCCCCACCGCCCAATCATGTCCCACTAAAGCCACTTTTTTTGAAGTATTGGCAAGCAGCACAAACGAAGTGAAACTAAACTGTGCAGTAAAACTGTGAAAATGCCCAAGAGTAGGATTGGACAGCTGTGATTTTTAACTGGCTTCATTTGTGCCAGTCAGTGAATCTACATTAAATGTTGAATTAAATTGCAGGGATCTTCTAGCTTACTCTTGGAGGCCCACTGTCCACTGACCCGCTGACTACAGTGTAGACTTTTTTCCTGCACCTGATCCAAGTAATTAGCTCAAATAAAGTTCTCAGAGTTCTTGTTCCTGCTACAGATATATAGTCTCTTCTTATTCCTAATTGTGGATAAGGCACGAACCCTGAGTTGAAGTAGGTGTGGTGATGCAGGAAAAGCACTGAAATGTGTAAGACACCTGTGCCTCCAGAACCAGAGAAAGACCGAGATAGAATATCTCTGGTCTTCCTGATATCATAGCTGCCATCATCTCTGCTGGTGAGAACAGCTTTGTTGGTCTTATGATGTTGCACTTAATCACACAGGAAATGGAGCATTTGCGGTCAGAGTGAAAGCTCCCTTCCTTTGGGCTGCCCTCCTGGCCTGCCGAAATGGGATGTACTCTCAGACACCACAGAGCCTTCAGAGCCCTCCCACCCTTCCAGAACACACTATCTCCATCACTCTCTGCTCCATTTCCATCTCTCACATCCCTTCCCTCTTAATTTGCCAGCTTCTCTCTGGTGATCATTGCTATGGAAACCTGTAAATGTAAGAAAGAGAGTTGCGGAGGTGTTTGACTTGCCGAAAACACACACATAAACACACACACACACACACACACACACACACACACACACACACACACACACACACCTACACACACACACACACACACACACAGGTCTGTTTTATCCAAAGCCAGGACCAATGTTCCATATGTATTATATACTATCTATATGTAAGAATTTTCTATGGCTAACCCGAAAACTTACCATAACTCCCGGGAAATGCTGTTGCTTTTTTCGTTTTTAAAAGTACAAAGAAAAATTGAACTTTTGATGAAAAATCATTTAAAAAGTCAGGACAGTTGTAAGTTAGCCCTCTTTTTTTCTGTTTTAAATTGGAATGTCTTTTTTCTAGTCTCCCACTGAGCCGTTGGAGTCATCTGACAAGCGTTCTATAAGCGATGCATTTGCAGTGTGTGTGAGTGAACCTTGTGTGTCGGGTTGCATAATAACACTGAGATCACATCATCATAGGGCTGTTTCAGTGCAGAGATGGCCTGAACTTATATCATTAGGACATAAACAAACCCTCATCAGTTTAAAACACGGACGAGCGCCGAAGCAAAGCCTAATGGCGACGAACAACTGCACGTCTAGGTTTTCTTAGAGTGTTTTTTTTCCCCCACATTTGTTAGTTTGTTTGTGTGGAAGTGATACATTTAGTTCAACGGAGTGGCACCGCCTGTGCAGCCGTGAAGGCAAAATAAGATGAGAGCTGCAACAGCAGGAGGCTTCTGTGGTGCTTGCGGAGCTTTCGCTAACTTGGTTAAGCAAAGTGGGTTTATCTAATAGCCAGAGGAGGAAATGAAATTTGGCTGAAGGACTTAATAAAGTTAAAAGTAAATCCCCCCTCTGTGCACAGGGCTGAAACCAGAGAGGTGCTAAACACCCACAGGCCTTTTCACTGTTCTACAAGCCTCGGCCAAACAGCCCAGCAATACTCCCCTCAAGGTGTGTGTGAGAGTGAATGAGAGAGTTTATTTTATTTATTCATTTTGCATCAGACAATATCTTTATTTGTGTGTTACAGCTGTGTCTACATCTGCGGTGTGCTAGCCACGTTTAGTGCAGGCAGTGTGTGTTCACCGTGGGAGATGTTATATGAATAAATGAGTGTTTGTTAGAGGATTGCTGATCCAATATTCAGTGTCTATATCAGTCCAATACAGGCCAAAATCGCTTAGCTTTACTCTCAGTTTATTTGCTTTATGAATGAATTGTTTCATTCTAAAAGACTGTAGAACCATTCAGAACAATTTTGGATAAGAATAAAAGTGTCTTGAATATGTAAAACCCACTTCCGACAATTTATATGAGGACAAAAAAAAAGACAATTCTTGAAAGTGGTCTGTAATGTATTGAAACCCTTCAAATATTTCTGGGTCAGTCTCAATATTGGAAGTTATGTACCTTAAAAGTATTATATATTGCCTTATCAGTGAATCCTTCAACACTGATTTAAATTCTAAATGCCGCAGAAAAAAATCTCCAATTTAGTTCAGACTGCAGGAAATACATGCAGTGCTGCTTTATCATCAGTTCTGTTGTCTTCAGCTTTCTATAACAGCTGCTTTCTTCTGCATGTGTTCCTCACCACAGTGTGACAGCAGCCTCGCTCTCTCTCTCTCTCTCTCTCTCTCTCTCTCTCTCTCTCTCTCTCCCTCTCTCTCCCTCTCTTTCTCTCTCTCTCTCTCTCTCTCTCTTTCTCTCTCTCTCTCTCTTGCGCTCTCTCTCTCTCTTTCTCGCTCTCTCATCTACAACAGGTGTGCAGTTTGGGTGTAGTATATATTCTGTATGCATGTGTGCCATGTATTGTGTATGCAGGTGTGCTTAGTGGGTGCGGGCGTATCTCATTGCCCTCGTCTTTCCAGCTGCTTTTATTTAGCTGCAGATGTGCGCAGTAGGTTTCTTCCTGCAATCAGTGTGATGCTGCGTGGGGAGCGGAGGGAAGATGAATCCACTGTGCTTTACTGCTCTTTGACAAAGGTCCCATTGAGAACGAGCGTATGCATCTGTGTATGAAAAACAGGATTTAAATAGTTTTTTAAAGTTTGGACCTTCTGCTATAGCCACGAGCAACATCACCAATCAAATATACTAGACAGTTAAGACACATTCACAACCAGGTGTTTTCCGGGAAATAAACATTTATTTGTTAGGCATTAGAGGACATTTAGATAAACATCACACTGTGAAGAACTATATCGCACCAGCCAATTTCAAACTTTAGTTCAAGGCTCCCTTTGAGGATGCTGAGTGTCAGTGACCCCCCCCTTCTCCCACTCATCCCTTGCATCCACCAGATGTCCATTTTCTTCTTTTTTGCACAGCTGTTGGTGACCGTCTTATATAAGAGACATTAGGCTTTTATGTGAAATTACAGATACACTTGAATAATGGTTGCCATTTGCCATTTTAAACAGGTTCAAGAGATATAGATTTTGTTATTTTGTGACTATTATTCCTAACACTGGCCATTGGAAGGAGCTGTGACACTTTCGAATAAAGAGAGAAATCTGAAAGAAAGAATCAAACACAGGATAATAGTGAAGTTTTAACTCATAATACCAGTTATTAGGCAGACACACACAGACTTCTTTTACCTGTGTGTACACAATTACACTACAGTTGAAAAGTTTGATAGCGGGTAAGGATTTACAATTATTTGAATGCGAATGTCTTGTTCAACATCATTACTTTCACTTAATCAGTGGGAAACTAGAATGGCTTTATTGAACAAAATGTGTCCACAATAATGAACGGGTCTGTAGAAGATTCTAAACCAAATGAAGCCGCATAGCATCAAGACTGAGGTTATAATAGAGTTGACCAAATTACTGTACATATATATTTTGATAGTACATTATTTATACATTTCAACCATGATTCATATGGGGGGGTGAGGAGCTCAGACTGGAGATGCTTGCATTAGAGCCGCTGCCCCTCCACACTAAAAGGAGCCAGTTGAGGTGGTTCGGGAATCTGGTCAGGTTGTCTCCTCAGCGTCTCTCTTTGGAGGTTTTCCAGGCACAACCAACTGGGAGGAGACGACAGGGCAGACCCAGAATATGCTGAGAGGATTATATATCTCTGCTGGCAGGTGGAGGAGCAGGTGGACGTGACTGGGGGAGAAGAATGCCTGGGCTGCTCTACTCATGCTGCTACCACGGCAATCCAAACAGCAGAAAAATGTGATGAGATTAATATGGAAAGTGATTCCAAACTTTTGAATGGCACCTGGTCCTGCTGCTGCTCAGGTGTTATCCCCAGTAGCACTGACCCTAATCACAGCCTTTCCTGTCCCTCCAGTCACAGCCTTTCTGTTCTAGTTGTGACTGGTCAGCGCCTCAAGCAGGCTTTCCGTTCCCTCACCTACTGACAAGACGCCTCTCACCTCAGGTGTGTGTCACAGCTCGCACTCCGGCACCGACACAGTGGTGTGCGAGTGCCGGGGCATCAGCCTCTGAAAATAAAAGGCTAAAAAAATCAATAGCTAATTGCCAAGACAGGCCCCCGAGGAGAGGCAGCCAGACCCCAGTCCTGATTGATCCAGCCAAGAAAATGATTGGGCTGTGGGTGACACTAATGCCAGCAGGTAATTTGTAGCATAATGCCGTTTTGTGTGCGCTGCTAGGATTTCCCAGCTGCTGAGCAAAGCTCTCACACACCGACCCCTGCTCTCTTCTCCTCAGGGCCTTTCACTCTCACAATGCCTCATTATCTGTCCCTCAGTCTGGCAAAGCTTGCTAAATTAAGGGCTGTCACGTGGCATGGATCGAGTAAGGCCGCTTTGGTGACTCTGGTGGCCTTGATGGGCTGGTTGGGAGCTTATTGAAATCTTTTTCGCATTTGCACCCTGGAAAAAAAATATTTCAAAAGTAGGTCTGTCACAATTGCTGTTTAATCAATCATTATTTGAACTCATGGCAGTTCATTAAAACATTTTCTATTCTACTGGTGCAACAGGTAAATGTGAACTGTGTGCACTTGGTTTGAGGCATGTATTTATTGAGACATGTATCTTAGAAAAACAGCAAATGGTCTAACTTAAACAAGGCAGTTTATTTATTAGCTATACTCCAACATATCACCAGTGAGCACCAGGCGCTGGAAGGGCAGCCCGCAGATCAGCAGCTCCGTGGATTTTTGTTAACGGCAGATCTCTCTCCGAGCCACAGTGCCGGGCCTGTAGCGGTGAGAGTTCTTCACGCCGCCGGTGGCCGGGGCACTCTTGCGAGCAGCCTTCGTGGCCACCTGCCTCCTGGACGCCTTCCCACCGGTGGATTTGCGGGCCATCTGCTTTGTTCATGCCATTGTACAAAATAGTTAAAAAATAGTGAAAATAATAGTAAAATATATAGACAATACAATACCGTGTATTGAAAGGATGAATATTTACATTATATCATACAGTTTTTAAAAATGCCAAATAAAAACATGCCAGACAGAGCGGCGTCAGTCTCGCCAGCGTCCCCGAATGGAGGTCTCACCTTGCTTACGTGTGAAGAAACGTTAAAGAAAAGGGGGGAAAAGAGCCAGAATTCTGGTCATGTTGAGCAGCAGACAACACTGTTCCCCACTTCCCAGCATTCCCAAGTGAATGCCCAATCTTTGGAAAACAAACTGGATGAACTATGGGCCAGGATGGCTCTCTGTTGAGACTTTAAGAGCTGCATTGTCTCCAGCCAATTAGATATTACCGTACTGCGTCCACATGACGGACTGGAAAACTTTCCAGGTTGCTGCAGACAATGTTATCAACAACTACGCTGACTGTGTAACGGAATACATCTGAGAAAATATACTGACGATACTGTATTGTGAGTTACTTTACAGACTTACCCTTACCAGAAGCCATGGGGTTAATGCAGAGGTCTGCACAGTGCTCAGAGTGCAGACAGCTGCTTTTAAATCTGGAGATCCATGCACTCAGAAAATCAATAAAAACGGCCAATAAACAATATAGGGAAAAGGTGGAATCCTGTTACAGTGACTCTAACACGAGGCACATGTGGAGTGTGCCAAAGACTATCACAGATTAAAAGGGAATGAACTGTAGTGTGAGGAGGTGACTGCTTCTCTCCCTGAGGAGCTGAACACCTTTTATGACTGCTTTCAGGACTACACCAAGTTGGAGTTTCTGTCAGAGGACAATTGCCCTTTTCAAATATCTCAGGCAGACATGTGTAAATACTTAAAAAACTGAACAGACAAAAAGCTACTGGAGCAGACAATATCCGTCATGCTTTTAGAGCATGTGCTCATGACCTGGCAGATGCCTTCACAGACATCTTTAACCTTTCTCTGCTCCTGCCTGTAGTCACCACATGCTTCAAGAGGACCACCATCATCCCTGTCCCAAAGAAACCAAATGTGAGCAGCCTTAATGACTATCGTCCAGTAGCACTCACCTCCTTTGTCATATGGTTAAAGCTTACATCACATCCTCACTACCTGCACACTTGACCACAACAGATCAAACAATCCTCAGACAATGTAATAGCACTCACACTGCACTCTGCCCTCTCCCGCCTAGACCACAAAAACACATACATACGGATGCTTTTTATGCTACAGCTCTGCTTTCAACACCACAGTTCCATCTAGTCAGTTCCGTGATCTGTGCATCAGTTCCTCCCTGTACAACTGGATCCCAGACTTTCTAACAGGCAGGATGTCAATGTCACATCCTCGACACTGACACTCAGCCACTCAGGGTTGTGTGTTCAGTCCCATGCTGTAAACCCTGTTCACCCATGACTGTACGGCCACACACAGCTCCTGTACCATCATTAAATCAACCGACGACACCACCATCATTGGCTGCATATCAGACGGAGACGATAAGCCTGCATAGAGGTGAGAGCCCTGACATGGCGTTGGGACAACCTGTTGTCCAATGTCAGCAAGACCAAGGAGCTCATCGTGGATTACAAGAGACTGCAGAGAGAGGGAACACTCCATCCACACAGGTGGAGAGAGTCAGCTGTTTCAGATTCTCGGGGATTAACATCGGTGAGAATCCAAGCTGGTCACAGCATATAGGTGTGATCATGAAAGCTGCAAGACGACGGCCGAGGAGGTTTTGCTTGAGCTCCAGCATCCTCACCAACTTCTTCTGATATACCAATGAGAGTATTCTGTCTGACCTGGTATGGCAGCTGTAAAGTTCTGGACTGCAAAACTCTACAGAGGGTGGTCAGATTGGCACAGGACTGAACTGCCAGCCATCCAGGACCTTCACAGACATCAATTCGGGAGAAAGACACAGTGGATCCTATCCGATCCCAGCCATCCCAGCCACAGATTCTTCACAGGCAGGCTATACAGGATCACACCAGCAGGTTCAAGGACAGTTCCTACCGACAAACCCTCAAGCCTCTGAACTGCTGAATGCTGCTGAATACTGAAATCTTAACACAACCCTGGTCCCTCTACAGTCATTTTAAAACTACAGTTACTTTAAACTCACCTTGTTTACTTCTATAGGAACGTATATACACTCTCTTGCACTGTAGACATTTCATAAATACTTGCAAATGTTAAACAGTGTTGTCTACTATGCACTATATTATTTTACTACTTCCTTCTTTTACTTTTCTACTCATTTTATTTCATTCTACGTAAGTGTTAAAAGTTATTTTATTGTGCAAACTGTTTAAGAATCCAAATGTGCAAGAATTTCATTACTGGTATTAATGATCTGTTGTTACTTGTGTATAACAAAAACCTTGAATATTTGAAACTGGCTATACCTGAGCTTAAATTTTTACCTTACTCTCAGAGAAAGATAAAAGCTTTGCGGCCAGGTAACAACAGGTTAACATGTTATGTCAGTAGATCAGATTACTAAGTAAAGATACTTAGAACCATAGTTAATCCTTCTTCTTTAGACTTGTTTTAATGGATGCAAAAAATAAAATTGAAAGTTAAACAGCTAAAATGTAAATGTAGAGAATAATTTCATCACTCCAGTCCTTTTCAGGGATTCACCAGTATGTTTTAATTGTGTTGCAAGGCAAGGTAACAGCTTTGAAATGTCAAAGTGTAAGTTGGTGTTAACTGAAGTTTTCTCACCTGAGGAACATAGCTGAATCTCAGGTCTGCCTGTTTATGTGAGCTGGTGTGCATGTGCGTGGGTGCGACGAGAACTCACACATGGCTGAGGTGATGCAGGTGCTCAAATGTCTCATCTGGCTTCCATCACACAGCAGAGCGTCTCACAAACATGCACTGGCACACACATTTGTACACAGCTGGCTGCGCTGTCAGTTAGAGAGGAAAGGGAGATTTCAGCACAGCTAGTTATCTTCTGAGAGTGCCCACACTCCTCATGAGTTCACGCTCTCGTTCTGTTCACAGCTATCATCAGAGAATCAGAGATGGTTACAGCAGTGTCGCTGCACAATCTGTTTACTTTTTTCATTTGGGCTCTGATATTTCTCTGCTAAGAAGTTGACGCTGGGCTTACTCTGCTTCTTTTTGAGATTGGGCCACCGTACTTTTCAAATGCCGCTACATCTGAATACAATTTATAACTTAGATGCATATTTCATCAGTGCATTTGGTCTTGAAGGGGTGCCCTGCATCACTTTACAGCTAAATTGCATCATTACGGGTGAGTCAAATGGGCTTTCCCTTGCCATTCACTCTCGCTCACTCTCTCTACTTCTCCCTCCCTGATGGTGGATCGTTATGGGTGAGTGCTATGCAAATGGACGAGCGACTCCCAGAGTTTCAGAGGACGATCAAGAGAGTGCACCGCGCTGGGTGTAAGTGCTGGTTCCGGCGGGTCTCGCCCTGTGGGGGTTCTGCTACACAAGTACCGCTAATCTATTACAGAGTTTCCATTCCCTTCCTTTTCCCACTTCTCCAACAGAGCTCTGTACACATACTTGATTACCCTGTCCCTCTCTGTCTGAGAGAGCAAAAGGCAGAGGGAGAAAGAGAGTGAGAGTAGAATGGCAACACAATCTGGCCCCATCTCTGTGCTTCCTCTGTCCCCTGTCTCCGATGCCCTATGCCATTTTAAAGTCTCTGCACTCCATGCTCTCCAATTTAGATTATCTTCCTTTTCATTGTTTCACTGGAACATTTCCAGACAAGATAACTGCTTTAGAAGTGGACCACAGCCCCCCCCCAGTGGCTCTTAAAGGGCTCCTGATGAAATGGAATTCAGACGGCAGGTCCCGAGGAGATAACATTTCCAAAGAACGATTCCTCTCTCCGTTCCTTACTTTTAAATGTAAGGCAGGACATAATCTCTGCATCAGTGGCGGCCATGCCACTGAAGAAGTTAGAGCCGGCCCTCTCTTATGCAGGTAGCGTAGGTGCATCTGGCCCCTGCCATTGGGGAGGGGAAGCCTTTAGCGCTCCACTGAAGCTTGCTAATGTTTTCACACTTTTTTCCCGGCTGCCTGCCATCACCTACGATTGGTTGAGCACAGCTCTCCCCAAGGAGGCGCTCGAGCATTAAAAGGAATACGAGATCAAAGTACGAACGAGGTGCTGGGAGAACTTATAGGAATGATTACAGATGTTTGCATGAGTTCACAGCGGTACATATTGCAGCATTAGCTGGGAAGGAGCTGTCATCGGTGCGAGTTGCCGGGTGCGCTGCTGATTTTTTTGCCGGGTAACTCGCAGACCAGCTGGATATAGAGGCAAGAACTTTTAAGTTTGCTGTCAAATATGGAAAAGGCAGAAGCTAAGAGTCCTCTTGTTTGTTTTTTTTTACGTGTCGGTTCAAATGTCAAATGTGACACGTAGCTAAAAGAAGAGTCCTGTGAAGGACTATATATGCCAAAATCACTTTTCAGTCTTCTCCTCGCCCTGCCCTCAAATCCTGGAGCTCTCTCCGCACTCGCGGGCAGTCTTTATGTCTTAAACTACTCATTCACTATTCAGTATGGCTCAGTAGTGTGTAGATAAATGCAGATAAATGCAGGAGCCAAACTTCATCTGAAGCCTTTCTGTTCTGTGTCAATGTAGCTGCCAGTCACCTACTCATGCTTACAGTGGGGGAAATAATTATTTGATCCCCTGCTGTATTTGTAAGTTTGCTCACTTACAAAAAAATGAACAGTCTAATTTGTGAGGTAGTTTCATTTTTATGGAGAGAGACCAAATATCAAGCAAAAATCAAGAAAAAACATAAAAGTTATACATTGATTTGCATGTCATTGAGTGAAATAAATATTTGATCCCCTAAACCCAGCCAGACTTCTGGCTCCCACAGACTGGCTGTGTGCCCATGTTGCACACAGATTACAATCAAACTATCACTTACAGATACTCCTGATCTTAACTCATTATGTGTATAAAGCACACCTGTCCACAGAATCAGTTTCTTCCATTGCAACCTCTCTACCACCATGGTCAAGACCAAAGAGCTGTCAAAGGACATGTGGGGCAAGATTGTAGACCTGCACAAGGCTGGACTGGGTTACAAGACCATCAGCAAGAAGCTTGGTGAGAAGGTGACAACTGTTGGTGTGATTATTCGGAAATGGAAAACATATGAAATTATCAGCAATTGCCCTCAGTCTGGAGCTCCATGCAGTATCTTGCCTCATGGGGTGAGGATGATCATAAGAAAGGTGAGGGATCAGCCCAGAACTACACGAGAGGAGCTTGTTAATGATCTGACGGCAGTTCAACCTCATTATCATTAACATCTTCCTGTGTAGTTCTGGGCTGATCCCTAATTTCCCCCACTGTATTTCAAATGACATCAACATGGCTTGTTTGGACAAAGAGCTGGTCATTAATAACTCAAACAAAGGCTCGCTCTTTCTCTTTTTCACTCTCTCTCATGCTATCCCTCTCTCTCATGCCATCTCTTTCTCTCTCTCTCCCTCTCTATCTATCTCTCTCTCTATCTCTCTCTCTCTCTCTCTCTCTC
>JBBPCX010000018.1:12470704-12488128 GCA_037974365.1 Hydrocynus forskahlii | reverse complement strand
CTCTCTCTCTCTCTCTCTCTCTCTCTCTCTCTCTCTCTCTCTCTCTCTCCCTCCCTCTCTCTCTCTCTCGCTCTCTCACTCTCTCTCTCTCTCTCTCTCTCTCTCTCCTGCTTTATTCGTTTTGTAGTATGCAGCTATAAGAGTTTTGTGCATTTTGCTGGGATAGCATAGCTCCTGAAGCACATTTGCCTTGGGGATATAAACACTTTGATTGAGTATTGATTTGGAATGGAAGTGTCGTGGATGTGACATAACCTCGTGAGGGATGATGGAAAAGGGTTTCATCACAGCCAAATCGCCCCACCTTGATAGCACCATGTAAAGATGATGGTGTAAGTGCTACAAGTCACTCAAAGATGTTCTAGTCACATTTTACATTTCACCTAAGGCGCTGTCTCTTTAACTCATCAGCCACTTTATCTTTTCCCAACAAAAGCAAGAGGCCAGCTCCATCAGCATATATCAATTGGTCTATCATTCATCTCTCCTTATTAAGCTATAAAATTATATAAGCCCCCCCACACAAACACATACACACACACACACACACACACTCAGACTGTGTTGCTGCTGAATGAGAGCGCTCTGATTTGTGCTGAGAATTAAAAGACGGAGGGTCACAGCATCATCTTGTGAACCAAGAAACGATCAATGGGCAAAAGGCTAAAAAGAGTGGAGTGGCACTGACATTTGTGATGTGGCAGATTCACACAGATCTGCGAATGGTTTTAAGAGAGCACCCGAGGCTTGAGGGGCACGATCCAGCACACACAGCAACAATCAGCGGGACGCTCACCTAAGAGGCTTCTCGCCTCATACAGATTTAGATGTGCTCTGCAAGTCCTGCCTAAATGCTTTGCAAATGAAATGGATTTCATTTTCTTATTTTCATTGCCTCCCCCTTGCATTGACAGATGGCAGAATGTGTTTTGTAAAAGGCACTCAAAGCCACAATTGAGCTGGATGAAAGTGGAGACCTGTCAGTACCATATTTCCCTAAAGTTCTGCACTAAATCACTTTGAATTGCTTTTCCTTCTTGTCAAGATGTGTGCAAGTTTATTTGTCCCCCCCGGGAGGAAACAAGTATAGCATTCTAGTTTCAGACACGAGCAAAAAAGCCGCTTAATTACTTTGTGGGCCTTTTATGGTTT
Organism: Hydrocynus forskahlii; assembly: GCA_037974365.1. Lineage (NCBI taxonomy): Eukaryota > Metazoa > Chordata > Actinopteri > Characiformes > Alestidae > Hydrocynus > Hydrocynus forskahlii. The sequence goes on along the minus strand of JBBPCX010000018.1, from coordinate 12,486,976 downwards.
CCACCATCATAGTTCTGAACATCAAGCTTGATAACCAGATAGCTCTTCAGGCCCATGCTCAGTCCTCGGACAGATTCGTTTATGTGAGGAAATGACTGCAACATCCATAGCAGGAAAAAAGAAAAGTCATTCATCAGCTTGACTGGCGGGCAAATACAAGTGGGTGAAATGCCCATCCCTGGCTAAATCAGCTTCATGTTGGTAGTGCAAAGGTCTTGTTGCCGTTAACAATATATTTCAGAGAAACATTTGGTCTATGAGAAGGAAGTAAAAGGTCGATTCATTTCAAACTCTCTTTGATGTGGTGCACTGTAGGGAGCAATACACTGTAAATCCCAATGTCTTGCTTTCAAACAGTTTTCTGTTTTGTTCTAACGTCCACTGGAAATGCTCTCCAGGGTGGAGATTTTTGAAAAAAAGTGAAAAATTGCAGCTTTTGGAAATACACAGAAATACTTTGTGATATTTTGTACATGGTTGTTGCAGTTTCCATTTACTGAACATGCAGAATTCTGTCTGAAATATTGCTGATGACTGTTTATATGTGTTTGACAATTTTAGAGCTGTGATAATGTTTATGACTGAACTTAGTTTCCTTTTTCATATACTAGTGTGGGGATATTTTTTTTAAATGGAGATCAAATTTACACTGTCAAATTGATGTGATTATTCAGCATTCTATGATTTTATACTGGAAAACAAGTGCAGTAGGTACTGCTGTTTGCATGTTTCCTCCAGGAGCTCTGTACCACCCACTTTGTGACCACTGGTATGGGTTCTTTCACCCTCCATGACCCTGGTTAGGCTAAAGCAGCTTGGATATGATGCTGCTCAACACTGTGATGCATTAAAAAAGTGTTAAATGTTCGGAATTACCTGGTAGGTTTACACGGAGAAGCCTGTGCCACAGTGTGTTCTCCTGAGCCTCACTTACCATTCAGTTCCGATCCTGCCCCACCTATGTCAGAGCTTGATAAAGGCAATTGAATAATACATAACCGAGTGTCAGCAACTTTAGATAGATATAGGCATTTATGCTGACTCAGCCTTGACTTCAGTGCATTCTGAATGAATTCTGGGACAGAGAAAAGAGGAATATTTTGAGATCAGGACCCTTAAAGCTTGCCATAGAGACACTAGACTCCTTCACACCTTTCCCCTAGTGTCAGACACTCTATGCAAACTGCTGAGCATTGCGTGCTTCTAAATAGCATCTTTAGTTTTCTTCTCGTAGATTTTTGTGAGTTCTTTTGCACTCACTGCACCCAAGCATAAATATAATTTGAATTTACAGAAGACTACATTGAACATTAGAAAAAAAAAATCAAAGTGTTTACTGTCAGAATGTGGAAAATTAGCATACCCACATACATATTATGCTGAACAAAAACTGATTTATAACACATTTCTGCTGTGCCTGAGGGAGATTAGCTCAAAGCCAAATGGGTAGGCAGTACTTTCTGTGACTGGGCCTGGTGTGTCTCATATCAGAAACACTGGATTTCAATTACAGAGCCGAGGCCCAGAAGTCAACAATGAGACATGTAACACGCTATATTTATGTCAGTGAGACATGTAGCATGTTACTTATAATAATGCTCACTCCAAAGCCCTAAGCAAGCTTAAAATGGCTCTGATTAGACCTGCGACTGCTCTTTATTCTAATCACAGTGATTACAGCACACTAGGGTAAAATTTGATTAAACAAAGGCACATGCTTTGCACGTCCCCTGGACTTAGGAGGATTGAGTCTAAACCTAATGGCAAATCTAATTGCAAATTAAATTGTTTCTAATCAAATATTCCAAATCCAAATAATTGAAGAAGGTTTATAGCCCATTGAGGAGTGGTAAGGCATTATTCCAACCTTCTTTTTTTTTTTGACATCATAAAACCTGCTTGTAATTCCTTCATACACTCACTCATTCATGGGCTTACATGCACAGGGAATTACAACCCAGTTTTCCTCTCCACCACAAAAATACTGAAACATTTATGATGTGGAAAGGATATGTTTTATGAGCCTGCATTGGTGAAGGCACTGGCCAGATTTTTCTGCAGCCTTTATTCTCTTCACTGGACGGGATCAGTTTTTCATGGAGAGATGGAGTATTGTATTTTACCACAGTACATCAGTGATGTGTATGACTGAATTCAAACAGGATAAGAAATCTCAGTATATATTACAGAGACGAGTGTGGCCACTCAGTCTACCCATTCCCACAGCACAAAAAGTTCCATGTGCAAACATTTGGCTGCTAGAAAGTAGAAAATATGTCCAAACTTTACATTTTGTCATAATTTCATATACCCAAACTATCCAGCTCAGTGTATTGTCATTAGCCTTGCCAGTTTACAGTCAACAATCAACATCACTACGGTAAATCAACCTTCCTTTGCTTGTTTTACAAATTTGAATGCACATTAGCTTAAAATGAGCCACAGAGAATGCAAGTAGATACTTTCTGTCTTTGAGTGCATTCATGAGAAAGAAAAAAATCTGAAAAATCCTTTTCCAAAGGGATGAACTATGTACTGATTTGACTATATTTCTGGGGGGGGGGTTGTTTGTTTGTTTGTTTGTTTTTTGCAGTGGGATTCAGTTGATCTAGACTGATATTTTGTTTGTTCATTTTGTTTTATTGTATGTAATAAGTGTGTAAAATGACTGACCCGGGAGATTTAGCCTAAAATCACTAAGATATCCTGGTAATACTTACATTAACCCACCTCCTCAGGTAAAACCAATCCATTTATGGCATTTGGCTGCCGCTCTTATCCAATCATTAGTTACAGGGACCGTCCCCCTGGAGCAACTGAGGGTGTCTTGATCAAGGACACAGTGGTAGAAAGCGGGAGGTTCGGACACGCAACTTTGTGGTCATCAGGTTCACAGGCAAGTGTTTTTACCAACTAGACTACTACCACTCCAGCCCTTTCATTAGTTTCAATAGGAGTTTTAGGAGACAGCACACACACACGTTAGTCATGCTGTAATGCACTTTATGTGCTTAAACAACATCCTTTCAGAATCACTTTTGTAGTCGACTTGCTTTAAATTGTTGGTTAGTAAGCACTATTCTGCTGGGATTTGTTTTACGTGGGGTAATATAATTTTATATTTGTTTCTCAGTCATTTTAGTCCTGCCTAGATCCTCTGTGTCAGTCATTTTTATGTGTCAGGAAAAATTCCGGTGCCTTTCATCTACTATAAAATGAACTGCAGAAATAACCTGAGGGTATGTGAAACCTATGCAAATCGACATGTCAGTAAACATTCATCTATTCGCAGGGATCGTCTTCAGTATGCAGCTTCTCAAAGAAGCATTTTTTTCCATTGGCTTAACTCAAGCTAATATATAGGCTATACACACATTATATGAGCGAAAGTATTGGGACACCTGACCATTACACCAACATGGACTTTAATAATATTGCATTCAAATACATAGACATTAACATAGAGTTGGTCCCCCCTTTGCAGCTATAATAGTTTAGATTCTTCTTGGAAAGCTTTCTACAAGCTAATGGAGAGTTTCTGTAGGAATGTGTGCCCATTCCTTCTGTTGAGCAGAAGGCCTAGCTCACAATCCAGTTCCAGCTCATCCCAAAGGTGTTGCATGGAGTTGAGCTTAGGGCTCTGTGTGGGCCAGTCAAGTTCTTCCACACTGAACCCACACACTGGACCTTGCTTTGTGCACTGGGACACAGTCATGCTGGAGTAGGAAAGGTTCTTCCCCAGACTGTGTTCACAAAGTTGGAAGCATGGTGTTGTTCAGAATGTCTTGGTCGCATTAAACATTACGAATGCCCTTCACTGGAAGTAAGGGGCCTAGCCCAAACCCTGAACAGCTGTGTCCTAATACTTTTGTCCACACAGTGTATATGGTGATGACTGCTGACTGTAAATCTCCATGACAATGCTAATGACACATTTCTTTTATCCAAAACAGCAAAGTAGAAGGCTGAGCTAAACGTTTTGATTTTTCCCTACCAGTTTTGGAGTGGATGCAGTGTTAATAAAGTATCCACTCCCAATTTCTTATCAAATAGGATTTCTTATCCCATGTGAATTGGTAGTCAACACACCATCAACATTACAAACATCCTCTGGTAAAATTGAATTCCCCTCCTCCCCATGAAAAACTAATGACATTTAAACAGAGATAGAACAGGTACAAAATATTTCGACCATGGAATGCATTGCTAAACACTAAAGGAGAGAAGTACTGATGAGTATTCATGACTGACATGTTCTCTTTGTTGTCTGGTTTATCTAAATAAGAATGTTGGTCTTGTCAGCTTCCCTGATAGAAACACTTTTAAGCAGCAGTTGTGGACTTAATTTTTCCAGTTCTCTTATGGATTCTTCAGTCTCAAATGAAAGTTTTATTGCTTGGATTCTTATTTATTTAGAGATATCTGCTCTCATTTAAAGACAAACGTAAGCAGTACAACTCATGGAACAAATGATTCTGCCCTAATAGGCAGTCAAGGTTATAACTGAATTCAGTCAAGCATGTTACTAGAAACGAGAAGTTCATGCCTCTTGGTTAATCTATAAATGGAGTTGGTCTCATCTGGTTGTATCCCAGTTGACCCAGATTGGAGGGTGTAATTGAGCCCTCACTACAGCACATGCTGCCATCATCCCTGTAAACGCTTTCATATGGCAGCCCCTTTCTGGTCAAGCATGCAAGCCTGCCACTGTCCTCCAATCCCTGAAGGTTAGGTGGTTCTCCTTGCATTTTGCTCCCATTTTTGAAAGTCCATCCAGCTTAGCAGAAACAGCAGTAAGTGCCGTCACACGGCATGAAATGTAGACCTAGCATGAATGTAAAACAGTGGCCTACTTTTCATGTGCACTTTAGTCTTTCTGCAGATTGCATCAGGACCAGTGATCATGAAGCATGATGATGCCGAGAGGAGACAGAGAGAGCAGCAGGTTGCATATGGAATTTAGAAAACAGGAGATGGTCCGTCGTCATCGTTTTTTGGGCAAAATCTGACAGACTTTGACATTAATTAAAGAACTTTCCCTCAGCCCAATTGCCTTCGTGGAGCTGCGTGTGCCCTTCGTAGAATGATGTTTTCATTTATGATGTTTCTTGAAGTCTAATTAGGTTGCTAAGATGTCAAATGTTTGAAAACGTGTGACTCCGAATAGGCAGGGCTGCACTCCAACATAACATTTTTGTTTGATCAAAGAGAGTGATGTCCAAGATCAAAGCACATTTAAGTGCTCCCCTTGTTGCTTGAGCAGAGGCTACAAGAAAAAGAAGAGAAAAGAGAAAAGAATCTTACAAGACTTGCACATGAATATGTCACCTGTGATCTTGTTTCCATGACACCTGTGGTTATGGAAACCTGCCAAAGTGTTATCCATGTTCTTGCTTGCTTTACACCCCTGTGAAACTGCTTCATTAGCATCTGGTGCTGCTAATTTAACAGTCTACAATATGGTGAACAGGTCTCGTCAGCAGTGCTGTGCAGAAGTTTGATTTGGGGCAGGCTGGGCAAAACTGCAGAGTGTGTTAGTGTGGTTGGGTAGTGTAGTGGATAACACCGCTGCCTTCCAAGCAGGAGCAAGGGATTTGATTCCTACCACACTACACCAAAAGGAGTCCTTGGACAAGACTCTTAACACTACAGTCACCTGTGTCTGTGATACGCAAAAATTGTAAGTCACTTTGCGTAAATGATGTAAATTCAGGGTGAGGAGGAAATGCTGGCTTCATGCAATTATTCATCACTGTTGTGAAAAGGAGAACACAACCCTCATGGTCCACAGTAACATTCACATGTATCTACACGTCTGGTTAGACCCCTGTGGTGCTTACATTTTATTTAGTTATTTATTCGCGTGACTCACTTCTTTTCTAAGTTGTGAGTATGGTTGAGTTTCTCATGATTCACGCATTCAAATGATCCTGTAAATTTTTGGCCATTTTTGTCTAAACAAATAGAACCAGTCATAACAGCATGCATTAAATGCGAATGTAGCCTAATTAATTACTTAGCTAGCGATATTATGAATTATGCAGTATTTGATTAGAGGTCCACAGAAACTCATGAGATATCATTCCAGTTTGTCGAACATGGTTCCGTATTTGTTGAAAGTTTGAATTTAATGTTCATTTATTTTGTTTGCTTAAATTGTAAGTGAGGGGAAGCGCCCATTAGCTGGCTAGCATGTTAGCATCTGCATTACTATTGCTTTTATTACAAAATCATATAAATGATTTCAGTTATTGATCTAAACGGACACAGATATGTATAATACCTGGAAGGAGATCATCTACAGCACGTTAACAGGCATCACAGAATATCACACTTTTAGAATATCACTTTTAGTCACTATCATTTAATATCATATATGCATGACTAATAGTGGGGTTTATATGGGGTAGTGTCTGAAGGTGTACAACTTGGTTGAATAGTGGATGTTGATTTAAGTTTAGCTTTACAGGTTTAAGGAACAGACGTGGACTACTTGAGCACTGAGGTACGTAGCTCTGGATAAGCGCATCAGCTAAATGTCGTAAATGTAAATGTAAATAATAATAACAGATTATTTTCAACATCATCTAAAAAATGAGTTCTGGCTCATGATAAAAAATAAAAACATCTTGTAAATAAAGTATATGCAGAATATATTTGGGTGTAAGGTTTGCAGAATAGACTTGAACAGATCGTTCTCATTCTGTAGTTTTGGGCTGTTATGAGAGTAAATATGCTAATGGCTCTCATAAGGATGTGCTAATGCGTTATTTATGTGTCCATCAATGGTCCTGAGAGAGAATTAAATCATGTATGATATGTTGTCTGAGTGGCTGCGAGTGTGTGAGCACGATTCAGTTTGGCAGCGATGTTTGATGTTGGGTCGTGAGGCCATTCATTAGTGGCTAGTACAAGGTCACGACATCTGATGAAGTCTGTGCCTCTGCTGGATGCCAGTGAGACTGAATGACTTGCTTAAGGCTATAAACTGGTGGAGAGGCAGATGCTCAAACACAGCCATCCCTCTGAGAGCAGCACTACAAAGTCAACAGTGATGAGGAAAGAGCAGGCGGAGAGTACATTTTTTCAGGTTTGCATACATTTTGTGTAGCCGTTGTTGCATTTGCAAATACAGCTTTTCTGTTTTTGTGCTTTTTGACTAAGTATATTAAATACACCCACACTCAACAGCCTTTTTCTCAGAAACACCTACAATGAGTGCACTTGATAGATGTACAGCTGTACAGTCAGTATCTCGTCTCTTGGTATGTGTTAGCGAACTTATACACAGTTCATCAGTGGATTGAGACCTCATAATGATACAAACATCATAGTGCCATGTTAGGGTGTGTTGCACTGGTATACACTGTGTCAGGCACAGCACTTTTCTTGGTGTTTTTTAAAAGAGCTCATATAGTGGAAAAGAGAATTGATGTAGTATGTTATATGTTAAAGTTTCTAAAAACATGTATTCCTCTGTCCATAAAGTCCCAATGGTGAAACTAAGCTGCAAAAATGGCCCGTTTTGTGATGTCACAAAAATGATCACATTTACTTGACATGAATCCCTCTTTCATATAGTACAACATCTGTCTCTATAGAAGACTTATGATATGATACAGTTAAATAAGTCCTGATTTGATTCGCTTCTGATCCAATTTGCTTAGATTCATTTCTGATCTGATTCAGGTAAATACAGATATGATTCTTTTCTAATATGATTCAGAATTATTATTGTAGCACTTCACTCTGTTTTAATTAAGCCTACATAAACACACAACTCTAATTCTGTCCCAGTTCATTGGAACAGATCATTCTCTTCGGAACATTTGAGGGTGAAGGAGCAAGAGGATGGCCAAAAGCAAGATGGAGAAAATCCAGAATTGTGACCATGCCGTTTTTAAGCTTGAAGACCCCAAAAGAAGACAAAATATGTATTCTGAAGAAGCACTATCCACTATGGGCCCATAGTCTCGCTCTGTACAATGACTGAGTTTTCTAGCATGTGGTTCTGCAAGGCCACAGATGAGGTAAAATCAAGGAAAGCATATTGGAAATCATTCATTCAACCAGCCCTTGAAGAATCGCTAGTGTTACCTGTTAAAAATGAGCCACACAATCTCTCTCTCTCCTTCTCATACACAGGGACATGCCAGGAAGTAACAAACCACATCAAAGCTTGTGCATTGATGCAGCTGTTTTGTATACCACTACACTGATTTTTTTTTATTCTCATGACATTTAAATATATACCGGCTAAGCCATTAACAATTAAGCTCTGCCCATTCACATGAAAAAAAATATATATAATACAAGCCTGCCAATTAGAAAAAAAAATTACAATATCAGTCATAGTAAGAAAAACTGCCTGTTCCAAAACACAATATTAAACTCACTGTACACTTATTCACCTCTTTATTAGTAATGCCTACTTAAAGCTTGTTTTTTCCATCCATGGTTTGAATGTCATCCTCTAGAGCTTCATAAAAAGTCCAGTGGACCCCTGCTGGCTGAATAGTTTTGAGTGTAGGTAATATATATGAATGTATATTTACATGTAAACTCATTCTCATAGGCTTCAGAAATCATTATTTTGCCATTATTACAGTTTAGCTTTGAACGGCACAAAGCACTTATAACCACTCGCCAATATCACAAAGAAGTAAGATCTCACATGTGCTTTATCAATCAGGATTCAAATTTTCTGCTTTAAACACAAATTAAAATGAAATTCTATAGAATGAAAAGAAACACTATTAAAATTGCTCTCAGAGAAGTATTTGAATTCTGAATATTAAGCTTAAAACGGGCCAGTTTCATGCTGTTGCCAGTGTGTTCATCTGGCAGTTAGGCCTAGGGGACAGACAGCGAGGATAATTATGTTATCTAGAGTCCTAATGCTAAATTGCCTTTGATTGTTCGGATAAATTGGAACAAAAATAATGAGTTAATAAAGTGATAGTTTGAATGAGTTATTTAGTTCTTTAATATAATGACCTCTGGGTTGCAACAAGCACTGGCTATACTGGCCTATGTTTAATTAGTAGAACTACTGTCTACTTCAACAAAATGCTGTCTCGTGATTACAAAAGCAGTTGCTGTCAACAAAATCCTATTGTTTTGCCCATTTTAAGGGTATATTTTTACATTTCAAGATGAGTGGACTAATAGAAAAGATCCAAACCTGCTTCAGAAGAACAATTTTAACACTCTTTCCTTCACCTGCAAACTTAAAATTGTGGAAACATGAGGTTTTGTTCTGACAGTGCAGTGATTACGCTTTGTCCTCTGTTTTAACAGTTTTTTTGTGTACTTTGCATTAAACATGTGTTTCTGTGGTTTTATAGATGCCTTTGTCTTCCATGAGAGCTCTTGCAAAATACATTCCTGTCTTATTTCTTAGCAGCCGGAGCCCAGTCTTAAGCACAGGTTGGACTGTGTTTGTTCTGCAGTATGTATACATGACACTTGGATGCTTTTCTAGCCTAGGAGAGTCTGATTTTCTTTCTGTATTACTGAGATCTCAGATTGTCAGTGACAAACACTCCTTTCATCAGTGACCGTAGCACTCTTTTGAATAAAAACAATACGTATTTTACTACTCTTTCTATGCCCAATCTAATTTCCGTAGTTTTGTCTATACCTCACTTTTACAGCTCCTCTCTCTGCTTTTAGTTTTCACATCCAGTCCCACTTGGCCATCCTTCCCTCTTTTCTTCATTTATCTTCATTCTATTGATTGCTTCCTGCACTTTTAGTTGCTCTAACGAATTCAGGCTAATAGGGTTCTGTTTCATTTGTGCTTTAGTGGTAGTGATAAGAGGGACCTTCCAATGATAATTAATAGACACATTTCCTCTTCTGCCCCATTATTCCTGTTTAATTTAGTCAGCCATGTTTTAAAATGCTTATGTTTATGATCTTTTGAAGTAATTTAATATTTGTTCCTTTCAGTGAAAAATGTCCAATTGCTCTGTATATATAGTCATCCAAAAGAATGTTACTAATATAGTGTATGTTTCTTCTTTTATTTCTCAAAGATGGAAGTTTAACATGCTGCTTATCTGATGATGACAGACTCAGAAATCACTCCTTTAGCCATTTGACTCCCTGACAATTAAACAAAAATGATTTTTTGGGGTGAAAAATATAACCCCACTCCCTAAAAAAAAAGTTAATTTTTTTTTTGTTGTAGTCAATTCTCCAGTATTAGTCATAGTATTGGTTTCAAGTGGTGAAATTTGATATTTCCCTATGAACTGGAGATCCATAATCAGATATCAGGCCTTTTATGTTGTGCTTGAAAGTGTGCTTGAAACGAATGCTGTGAACTTTCAGGAAAAAAGCTGACTGTTGAGCACTTTTTTAAATGTATGAACAGAATTTGGAGTATGGCTGTGTGTTCAGCAGTATGCCATAGAGATATCAGGTAGCCAGGCTCCAGATGTTGTGTTCACTTACAGATGTTGCAGTGAGAGGCTTGTCAGTTTTGCACCATCAGCCTCTTGCTTTGCACTCGACAGAGTGAAAGTGAGAGAGCGCATACACACAGGCTCACACACACACACACACACACAGACACACACACACACACCTCAGATCTCCCTGCAGTTACACTGTCACTCAAAACAGGGATCCTGGGCCTGCCCACCAACCACCCTCCCCTCACACAGCCTGCTGGGACTGGAACTGTTTTGACTGACTGAGCTCTGCTCTCACGGTGTCAGAAGCAGAAGTTCTGAGGAGACATTTTTTTTTCTGTCTTTTCAATTCAGAGGTTGAATGATTTGACAACTTTAACACGTGAAATAGGACTTTTTGAATTTTTCAGATGTTACATAAGGGTTTAAAGGCCAATTGAAGTTTGAACATATACCATGATGAATAAACCTCCTAATTAGGAGTAGCTATTCACACAGGCATGGGTACAGATTTCTGATAAGCTTTTGGTAGGCATTTGTTGAACAAGCCAAAAAGAATGACAAGAGACAGCCAAGTGTAAACATACCAAATTTCAAAATTTTAGCTAGGTGGCACTACACCTCCGATCAGTCGTAATCATTATTTAAAGCCAAAAAGTACTTTACTTTAGGGGATGCTAGCATGAAGGAAGGCATGAAGGAAGACATCTAGGGTCACAAATCTCTTATTCCGGATCAGCCATGTGAGGCTACAACGTCACCAAGTTTCATGTGGATTGGTAAAGACTTGAAACCAACATATGAGCATATGAAACCAACCAACCAGAAATCAGTAAAAAGAAGCAATCAACTGAAATACAGGATAACCTGTTTATAAGAATGTAGAAATAAAGACTCCATCCACATGGCTAGCTTACTTCTCTCCTGAGGTTCTTTAGACTATACTGCACCTGCACACTGATTAATATTCTACTTCTGCTGAAGACAGTAGTTGTTTGTTTGTGCCTGTACTGATCCTGTGTGTCTGTGTATTGAGAGAGGGCTATGTAAAGTGCCCAGGCTTTGATTGTTATCTGGTGGCATAGCCCATCACAAGCCTTTGCTGATCTAATCGTGTCAAATCCTGGTGTGTGGCATTCCAACAGGGGGACTGTGAACGGAAAATCACAGTTAGACATGCCACTTCAAAGAACCTTGTTGCTTCAGATCTCTCATCTCCACATCCAAAAGCAGCAAGGTTAGAGGCTTGTATATTCATGTAGCATCACATCTAAAATGTGTCTGTCTGTGTGTGTGTGTGTGTGTGTGTGTGTTTGTTTGTGTGTGTGTTTTCTTCTGTGCGCCACTTTGAATCTAAAGTGGCATCATGCAGCAAAAAAAACAAACAACTCTGTATCAACACCTGTTTGACTGATGGTTGGATTGTGGACTTGTAGAGTAGGTGTTAAAAGTGCAAGTTTTTGTTTATTGAATTATTTATTTATTTCGGATTGCAAATATATAAAGACTGATATTCTTGTCTTATTTTCCCGCAGATATAACCATTCCTCCTCAGAGAAAGTGAGACTTGTTGTAAAGACTTGAGAGAACTTTCTGTAAGAGTTACAAAGGGCTTGCAGATTTGCTTCTACTGAGTGACTGAAGCAGCCCCGACACAGATGAGCAACAACCTCCACTGAAAAAGGAAATGCAATGGACTCTAATTTAACCTTTTGTCTCCAGATGTGGATGAGACTGATTAACAAGCAATATTCAGCAGATACTTTCTGTACATTAATAGGTCTGTTTTTATAACTAGACCTAGAACAGCGACTCCCAATTGAACAAATACCTTCTTTATAACTTACAGTAGTAAGTAAATGAATGAAATGCTCCAGTCAAGTTACATTTGTTGAAAAGAAATGCATATCGTCTACATAGAATGCAATTAAATTGATCATTTTCTTGCAAATTTCTAATTATGTGCGTATAGAGTTTGATATATTGGAAAAAGTAGAACATAAAATACAAAATGTACTGTAACTCTTTTTTTTCTAGAGGTCAGTTATTTCCTCAGTATGTGAAATTCTTTGCAGAGGATGTATTTTTGTTCTCTTAGGAGATCAACAATGCATGTAATTTGATAGGGATGGACAAACTGGGCAGGACTGCGCCAAAATATAAGCTCTTCTAGATCACAGATACGATAATTGGACCTTATTCGATTAATTTAATATTCAATTATTTGTTATTCAGTGCTATGCAAAATCATAATCTTTCTCCATCAGCAGCAGTCGTTTAGGACGTGTGAAGAAAGAAAGAAAGAAAGAACGAAAATGAATGAAAGAATGAAATGTAAGCCTTTTCATTACAGTGATTTTGAGTTGTTTGGCGCTCAGCTCAAATTTAACCTTAACCTTATGTCTATACTCATTGTTCATTTTATCATCTCCATTTTATTATCTGCCCTTTGAACTTTAAAATTGCAGACTGATGTCCATCATTTGTAAGCCAATTTACCTTATTCACTAATGGATGTGGCCCCAATTAGACCACCAGTGAGCACACATTTTTTAGGAGGTGGATTATTTTTACTGACGCGGTAGTGGCACATTAGTGTGTGCACTCACAACAGCTTTTGAGAACACACACAGTTTGCCAGTATTAATAGTGAACCAGCTGTGCCATACATTGACCAGAAGTGTTGGGTACTTTGGTACAATGTCTTTGGTGTACTCCATCATGTATTATTTTGTCCATAGAGAGTGAGTTTGACACGAATGAGTCAGTCCACTCCAACAGACATGTGCCCCTGAACAAACATGAATCGACTGAATCAGACATTCGATTAATTGAAGCAAATGTACACCATATGTGGGACACCTGACCATTACACCAACAGGGACCTTAATGACAGTGCATTCAAATATTCAAAGACATTAATATGGAGTCAATGCCCTTTTTGCAGCTATAACAGCTTCCACTCTTTTTGGAAGGCTTTCCACAAGATTTTGGAGTTTCTGTGGGAATTTGTGCTCATTCATTCTGAAAAGCATTTATGAGGTAAGGCACAGATGCTGGACGAGAAGTTCTGGCTCTCTGTCCCAGTTCATCCCAAAGGTGTTGGATGGGGTTGAGGTCAGGGCTCTGTGCGGGGCAGTCAAGTTCTTCCACACCGAACTCATCCAATCATTTCTATATGGATGAATAAAGATTGCCTGTTGGAAATGAATAAGTATAAGTATTATCTGGCATAAATGCTTGGGTAAGTCAAAGTCTATTACTTAAAGTCAACATTTGACTGGAGTATATGTAGCTGAGTCAATGTTTATAATGCTAACAATGGCTCATGCCAGAAGCCCCACTGGTGGGAGGATAATGCAGTAGCTGTTTTTGGTTTTTTGAAGTAGAAGAAAGCAGACAGATATAATAACTGATTTGGAGCATACACGGGATGTCCTGAAGAAACTCTGTAGCGTTTGTGATTCCAATTTGTGACGTGTTGTGAGGCGTTAGGGCATCACTGCTTTCAGTCATAATGAAGTTCCGGTGGCTTGAATCAAACCTCAGACCTGGGCGGCACTTGGTTAAGCGAATGTTGTGAGAAAATGTTCCTCTGGCATTTGATTAACATGAGAAATATCCAGCAGTTCCTTTCAACGGCTAAGTTGTTGCATAATCCTTCCCAGCACAAAGGCTTTCAGGTGTAAAGCATGAGAGCTGAGATGGGCAGTGAATGACAGGTCTGATTTGGCTCCAGCTTGCAGAGGGAGTCTCCCAGATGCAGTGGAGAAGACAGAGTCTGTCAGAGAGGATCTGTATGAGGAGTGAGGCACAAGGTAAAGGCCTGAAGGCATATTTATCCTTCTACTGTCTTGTTTATGCTCCCCTAATGGGACATTTTGCCATCTAAATGTGCCACTCAAACGCAGACATGTTAGACAACTCACCACAGCATTATTCCTCACAGCTCTCTAAGTTTAAAATGACCTGTGATATGTAAATGGAAACAGCAAGAAAAACACATCTTCTCCAGCACAAGGTTCTGCTGCATTTCGATGAGAGGATTTATTTATTTATTAATTTAATTCATTCATCTTCACCTTCCCCAAGTGACTCTCAGACGTGGACTTTACAATTTATTTTCCCTCCACTGATCTTTTTTTCCTAATTTGATTCGGGAGTGTTTAGGTTTCCGCCGGACACAGGGCAACAGAGAGTCTTTCTGTCTCTAACTTTAAAGAACCAGTGTTTGAAGGTCTGTGTGTGTGTGTTAGCACTGATACTGCTGCTGTGTGTGAAATGTTGCCAGTGGGATGTCAGTCTGTGTGTATGTGTGTGTGTGTGTTTATGTATGTATGTGTTTGTGTGTGTGTGTGTATGTGTGTGTTTGTGTGTATTAGTGCATAAGGCAGGCCCAGAGCTACTTATAGAGCAGAAGGTGCAGACATTAGCACACACGGGAGAACAGGTGCCAGACAGCGACTCAGGCTCTGCAGACCCCTAGAGCGTTACAGAGACACAGACGTATGGAATACATGCCCACCTTTATTATGGTTTTGTACTTATACTGTTCAAGTCAAAGGAAAAACATGTATTTCCATATTTGTAATTTTACATTGTGTGAAGATTATGATGATGGTCTAAAACTACATTAAATGCATTTTTTGTAAATTGCTTCAGAGACACACTGCCTGTATTTAGAAGCCATTTTCTTTCATTCAGAGCAGAGACAACATGAGTTACTCATCATTCAGCAGATCTAGAGAGGATGGAAAGATGTTTGGTTGCAGAGTTTTGAAATTATAGAACATCTTATAGAAAATCTTATAGAAAAATTATAGAACCGTCTACCAATTAACCCTTTAAAATCTTATTGCATATTAAGGTTTATTTTTCTGTATTTACATGTACTACAATGCAAACAACTTCTTAGCTTATATTAAGAAACATTTGCCAATTAAGCTATTTCTGTCTCTTACATTCAAATTATTGTATTATTCCTGTATTCTTCTTTTATATACACATATAAAAGAAGAATACAGGAATTCATTTTACCGGCATTCACTTTATTTCTGTGTATATTTGTACTGCATTTATATTCTTTTTGTTCTTATTTTATGTGGTATTTGCTAGTTTGTTTGCTGTTTATGTGAAGCCATGTTGTAATGTGTTTGAGTCACATAAGGTGCTGTAGAAAGCTGAACTGAACTGAGATACTGTTTGCATGTCATGCATTTGACTGATGCATGTGGTGTCCTGCAGCTTCACAGAATCACAGCATCTAAAAGACAGTTAACCAAGGCAGCAAGCCCCCACAGAGGCGATATTTATATATATATATATATATTTTTTTTTTTTTTTTTGACTCCTTATTTTGAATCACATACACACGCACACACACATATCCAAACACTCATGCACACAGTCTCTAAGCAATAGCCGCAATCTACATTTGTGCATCCATATTATTTGTTTAATTAGAAACAATGTCATTTTCATTACATTTGCTCCGTTACATTGCCATTCCATTTGTACATATTTGCCCAGCATAAGTCCCTTGTTTTCAGTAATGGGCATAATATTATGTGTACTCGATGTAATTGAAAATCACTCAAGAGCAAATTAATACACAAAGCACCGTTAATGAGAAAAGGGGGCTATGGTGAATCCTAATCCGCTGCCATCGTTGTGTGCACTTGTACTTCCGCTCGTATCCGTCAAGGTCAGCGTGCGGCTGCAGTCGTGTGGATCCATACTCTGAAGAGGAACAAAAGCATCAGTTGATAACTAAATAAAGTGGCATGTTGTGTGTGTGTGTGTGTGTGTGTGTGTGTGTGTGTGTAGGTGTGTGTGTGTGTGTGTGTGTGTG
>JBBPCX010000018.1:12412501-12443663 GCA_037974365.1 Hydrocynus forskahlii | reverse complement strand
TAACAATTGGGAATTATGCAGTGACTACTGAGAACTTATTGGTAACGTCTGTGAATTGGTTAATAATTACTAAGAAATATGCAGTAACCACAGACTGGTGTTAATTATTTGGTTACTACTATGAGTTTTCCTTTAAGAGTTAGTACAACATACAGAGAAATGCTTTTCCAGCCATACAACTGGTTGTGCTACACCGAATCAACTAGATAACATCAATCTAACAAGACAATGTCAATCTATAAGAATATAATTTTAAAAATATTTTTTGTCAATTGAAAAAATAACAAATGTGTGCAAGAACTCCAAGTGTGAAAATTAAACTGCAGCATTTTATATGAACTATGAATTATTAAGTACTGGGAGTAAGACTATGAAGAACTGCTATGAGACCAGTGTGTGGGTTATGTAGTTCCAAGAGTGTGGGATGGGTGTCTGACACCCTCTATTGTTCCTTGAAATCTTAGTAGTTAATAGAGTCCACTGATTAGCTCTGCTCTGGTTATGAATGTGCAGTGGATAGACTGAACTGGGCCTCTGTCACCTTGACTCTCCTCTCTGTCCACTTCATGGCTTGTTTTGTGGCCCTGCAGTGGTGGGTAGAAGTGGGGCGCTTTGACGCTGATGGGGTCTGCGTGCCTGTGTGGGCAGAGATAAGGAAGGGGTCAGTGCTCTTCCCAGATACCCATTGCAGGACGGAGGATTGGTAATGAAGTGAGTGACGAGCCTGTCCTTTCTCTCTCTGATCTGGAGGTCAGACATGACCAAGGATGGAGACAGAGAGAAAAAGAGTGAGGGAGGGAAGGATTGTTCTCATTTCATTTATCAGTGTGACAAGTATGACATATTAGAGCACAGAGCAAGGATTTAGCCAGACCTGGTCATCCCGACTGGGTCACCGGCCATCCTTTACTGTGCAGTATTCAATAAGAGGGACTCTTAAGAGGATGGACACGCCTCTCAGAATCTGTTATTGCCTCCTTATTCTATCTGTACCACTTCTCTCCAGGCAGAATTTGGTTTGATCTACATTTGGTGACTTGTCCATGAATTTCTATTGGGGATCTATATAGAAAATGGAACTGAAATTACAAGAAGGATTCCTAATTGCTTTTGCAACAATTTCAAGCAGGGAATTACTTGAGAAGTGCCTGCCAAACAAGTTCTCAAAATCTGGAGCATTTGTGGGTATTAAATTGTGCTTTTCTGATGAAATTGGCACTTCTTGTCTACTTTTTATGATTCATGCATGTTGTGGAAGCTGGTGATTCACATGTTTGTGTATGTTTGTTCTAAATGAGAGGCTCTAGACAAGAGGATACACTTGGCAGTATTATCCATAAACAAACAGAGCAAATCAGCCATTTTTTAGTCATAAAATTGCACTTCAACTGACTCATTTCCTGTCTGCTAAAATCTCAGAGTATTGTTTTGAGATGTGCTCTTCAGGGCAATTTTAAAAATTGCTATCAGTTGTGACGTTTCAAGCGGTCTTTTTCATAGTGATAAGTATGCTCTAAGATATCCAGGGTTTTTATTGTGTTTTAGGCCCAGAAAAACATCTTTATATGAGGTGGCATATGCAGGCATACTGTGTGTATGTGTGTATGTGTGTGTGTGTGTGTGTGTGTATTTCTAATACATGATTCATCATTAGAGAATTCTCTGACAGGCGCGGAGACTCTTAAAGCATGCGTGTTTTTGAATGACTGATGATAAGACACTTGCAAAAATACCATCGAGACCTTTTTAAAATTCAAAATTTCAAAAATAATCTTGTGGCTTGAGCAGGCAGGCTTTATCAGCCTGACCAAAGGAGACTCTGAAATGGCAAAGACGAGAGAGCGGGAGGGAGAGGGGAGGAAGAAAAGGATGGAATGTAGCGGGGCTCATTGCGAGCGCTGGAGGCTACATTAAGCAGCGGAGAGGAGTTCAGCAGTGACAGGCGTCTAATGGTGGAGCACGGTCATTAGCCCACCTCATACCTCTCTTTCTCTCACTCTCTTTCTTTAACTCTCTCCTTCTCATTCAACTGGGTCACACACACACACACACACACACAAAAATCTCCCAGCAGCCCATCTGCTGTACAACTCTGCCTTCTCCAAAATCTCTGGACTGCACTGTCCTTTCATCTTCCCTTTGTAACTGTGGACCGAGAAACATTTTACACAGAGAAAAAGTTTAGGAAACTTGAAGAACTCAGAGCATTTACACATGCTGCTCTCCTTGATCTAACAGTGGCGACTGTGTCATCACCTAGTTGCTTGGCTTTTCAGAGGTAGCTCTCGCTTCCAGTTCGGCTATTATGTCGTTGGTACAAAGTGAACAGAATATGCTGTACCTGCCTTTTAATTCTGCACTTACATTTTAAGTACTTGCTAGAATACAGTACCCGTCAAAATACTGTATTCATCCAGTTTTTTGCTGTTGCTGTCGACTGCGCTAAGTGTTGTCTTGTCCAGTTGTTTTGTTGCTCTTGTGTTTTTTCGTGCACTCTATTTGATCCTGTCTACATTTGTGGTTTTGTGGTGCTCTGTTTCTGTTCTTGTGTTGCACCATGGTACTGGAGGAACATTGTTTCGTTGTACTGTGTAAAAAGTAAAAAGGAAAAATATTAGTTAAACAATGCAGCCAGGTGTCATGGGAGATTTGATTTCAGGCAATGGATGTGTTTCAATTAATATATTTCAACCTCTGTGTTTGAATACAGGGGGTCCTCTAGTTACAACACCACTGTCCTTCGACAGTGATGTAACCTGAATTTTGGTGTTAGTCGAAACACACTCTAGCCTAAATAATTTGACGATCCTAACGCAGTTGTCAAATCATAAAAACACAACTAAGCCACAGAAAAAGGAAAAGGAAAACTCCCTCATTCATATGCCACGTTACTGCGTATTCTTCCAGCGCGCGCTGAGTGGGAGTGAACATTTCGTAAACACGAAACATCGTATGTCGAGACTGTTGTAACTCGAGGACCCCCTGCACTTCTGTATTTGAATTCTTCTGTATTCTGTATTCTGTACTTTATTATATATTAAATTTTATAAGTGGGTGGAGCTTGCATGATGCCAGGCCATTAATGTAACCAAACGGGCTGCATTGTGTTTAAACTACAAACAGATCCTATCACACTGAGTGCCCAAGTACCTTGGCATCAGGACAACAGGATCTGAAAAACTCAATTCATTCACAAATGTGAGTGGACAACATCCAGATTCTGGACACATTTCAGTGTGTAAACCTCACTTCACTGAGCTTGCTGTTGTGTGAAGTGTCTTGTTATATTTTCGAACCCTGATGCTGGGCTACGTGATTTGACTTAATGCTTAATCTCTGCATACTTTGCATGCCTTACAAGTATCAGGTGAAAACCTGCAAACTGAGGTGTGTTTATCACTGAACCCTGAGTGGTAGGCGGCTTCTGTCCTGCACAATCTACCTTCCCATTCCTATATTTGTAACCGGTTCATTTTTGTCTGTTCAACAAAACTTTTAAATATTTCTGCAGAGGCTCTTCACATAACTTCTGATATAAGAGATGCACTGTAAACACTGGTTTCAAATTCATAATAAATTCCTGGCAAAAAATGAACACAGTGTGCAAATTCCTATTTGTGAAATTGTCCGTATCCGCCTTAGTCCAGCAGATTGGTTCTGTGAGGATTTACGTATATAGACTGGAACATTTTCTCCCAGGATCTTATTCAGAATGTATTGTTTGGTCTTCAGGTTTAACACAAGAGAAATCTCCAAAGCTTTTCAAGCCCCTGTATAATGAACATGGAAATACATTACTTGAAAGTGACCAAAGGAGAGCTTGACATAAGGTGTGGGTAATTTGGGGTGTTATCTTCAGGTAGTGCTTTCTAAATTGCTGCTTTTATGGTCATTTAATTATAGTTTTATTACTAATATGACAATCTGTCACAGTATTGTTCCCCTTAGCTTACTGATCCACTAAGTTTTATAGCATTACTCCATATTCCACACTTATTCTGGTCCACTTTTAAAGCAAACTGAGTAAGCATCATGTGAACCATGCAAAGTTTAGCTGATTAAGCAGTATGGTGGAAAGTGTCTACACCACATGTTCTTCTCATTCTTATGGACTTGGCATCCTGCTCATCCATTACCGTCACACCAGGGAGCCTGTGAGCATTATAGCCCTCTTCTGAAATATGCACACAGCTCACAAAGTGATCTTTATAATTTCAACTGTTCAAAGGGCAAGCATATAGCCACCAGGGGCTGTGAGGACAGCTGTGGGAGGGTTCACCATAAAGAGCCATGATTATTAAAGCTTCATCTGCCACTACTGAGATTTATCCCTGCCTTACAGGAGCCTGACACTCTTTTGGCGCGTTTCTAGGCTAAGGATGGAGGATTGCTCTGCATGCAATAACTCTGGCTGCCAAATACAATGTCCTTAGGAGATGGAACAGAGTGTGATCTGGTCCTAGGTTTGAACAGCTGAACATCAGATATTATAAAGTGCGCTTACTACAGTGTATGTCATTCGCTGCCATTCTTTGCTTGAGAATGTTCAAAGGACAAAAACTGGTATAACAATTGTGTATTTTCTAGTTTGTGTCTAGTTCATGTTTACAATAATGTATAATGCTCCTATTGGTATAATATAAATTCTTTCGCACACCTGAAGTTCTAGATTAGAATAGTCTCAACCATGGGTGCCGGAAGCATTTTTAAAGGGGACATATTATGCAAAACTCATTTTAGTTATAAAAGGTCTATGGGCTATACAAAATATGTTCATGAAGTTCTTTGCACAAAATCACTCCAATATAAAGGGATCTCACTAGCTCTGTTCTTGACAGTTTTAGTCCCTTTCAAAATGAGCTCTGTCACTTTTATGCAAATAAGCTGTTGCTGGCCACACCCACCTATCCCATGATGATGCTGCCCATTTAGCACATGTGAAACAGAGGCGCTATCCAGCCCTATATGTTCGACCCCGAGTCGGACCCACAGCAAGATGAACACACTTCGTGTGTGACTTGCCTTTGCCTGTAGCCATAGCGCTCGGCGTCTTATGCATGCTCGTAAAAGCAGCAGACAAAAATGGCGGATCTTCAACTAATCTATTGGGTGGGGGCTCAACAGATGAGGGGTAGTTCCATGCAAATTTCCCTATTCTGACGTCACAATAGGGGAGCCGTCCAAACGGCTCATAGAAGCATATGATTCCTGACACCAAAATCTGTTTATAGGAGCAGTAGAGACCCAAATGGAAATACAAAAGGATGCGAAAAATGAGTTTTGCATAATATGTCCCCTTTAAAGTGGGGGGGACACAGCGCTCTACGCCTCAGCTGTAGTCTGGGGGGCAGTAGTTCGGGGCTGTGCGGGATGGTGGGAGGTGGGGGTCAGGGGGTGGGGGTGATGTGGGGGAGGTGAAGCAAATGATTTTGAAAAGTTTTGACTATAATGGTTCTGACGCCCATGGTATAAACGTCATGTGCAGAGTGGTGTTGTAAACAGTAGGTTATAAATTTGTAATTTTTTTTGCCCAAACTTTCCACAGTCATTTGATTGATTTGTGGCACTTATGTAACACTAATGTCTCCCTGTTACATAACACCAATACAATTATCATGACAGAAAGAATATAGTAGTGGCTGTTATTTCAGTTTTCAGTGATGGTAACATAATCTGTCATGACAGCTAATTACAAAATATGACACCTGCCATGACTTCATAGCATGGTTATGTCAGTTTTATATAGCACGGTTCAAGTAAAGTGTTGCTGCCATTTTTTATACATTTTAATAAACCCATGACCCATCATAACATAAAATGACAAATATAAAAAAAAACATTAAAGACATAAATCACATACCAGATAATTATGTCTGTCTCTTGCTCCCTCTCTGTCTTTTTCAGACTCTCTCTCACTCTGTATCTTTCTCTCTTCTTCTCTCTTATTATTTATTTGTCCCTTCAGTCTGACCTCTCTCTCTCTCTTTCACTGACACCTCTTTCTCTCTCTTTCTCCCTCTCTCTCTCTCTAGCTCTCTCTCTCTCACACACACACACACACACACTCACACACACGGTTCGCCACTCACAAATACAAACACACTCACTTATTCAAATGCACATAGCTGTCAGAAATCAGATCATCTGCTGTTTGTCTGGACTTGTGGCTCTGAAATTTGAAACTTGCATTTTTCACTCTGACAGCACTGAGGGAGGGGTGATAGAGAATAAGAAAAAATGATAAAAAAGTGGAGGTCTTAACATTAAAATAGACAAAGTAAAGAAATCGAGGAGAAGAGAAAGGGAGACCAGAATGGCACTGGAAGCACCACTGAAATGTCAAGGGTGGACAAAAGTGATGTTGAAATGTGGGAGAGGAGAGGCAGAGTGGGAGAGATAAGACAGAGGAAGAAAGGGAGAGAGAGAGCACATAAGGTTGGAGAATGAAGGAATATAGCAAGTGCTGGGAAACTTCTTCAAGGCCCTGAATAGATGCTGGAAGCCTGCCTCTGGAAGACATAATCAAGTCAATAAACACATGTACAAATGCACCTGTCCCTGCCTCCCTGATATAGTATAGAAAATATGGTTGCCAGCTCTGCACAAATCCAGAAGATCACAACCTTAACCAGTTTGGTCTATACGCAAAAGCAAGCCAGAGCACAGACTGTAGGCCAAGTTTATGCATGTACGACAGCATAGTTCAAAATGTGCCTTAACATGCTTGCAGTGAGTCTGGTATGAACATTTACTTTAATAAAGCTAAAGCTAATCACACAAACTCTACGTACGGCTGCCTATTGCACTGCACTGTGCATGAGGTACATGTTTACAAAGTGCAAGTAGTGGAGCCTTTAACAAACTTGGGATAAAAGATGAAATTCAGGTTCAGTAAATATGTAGCAATGATAATAAATAAATTTCTTTCCCACCTGAACATTCTGCAGCAATATAATTCTATTCTGGCTCAAAAATTGAATTTATAAAATACCAACACCCAAAATCAATGTCACTATTCAATATGTATACAGTTAAAAATGTACTGAAGTTGTTGTTCCATTGGGAAATGTTTCCACAAATCTTCAAGATCTGTGCCTCCATCTTGCTGTTGCTGAAGGCTTGCTGTAAGAAAAAAAAAGAAAAGAATGCAGAAACTTGAAACAGAATGTGTTATCAGCCACAATTCCAGGAGCTCCACCCTTCAGTCTTTGTTTTGCATGATACTTCATTAAATGCATATGCATGACAGACGCAAATGCAATCATTGTGTTATCATATGCCAGTTTTGTGATTCACACTTATGCTTTTTCAGGTGAAATATATTCCATTCGAAAGCGGGCTTAGTATATCTGGGCCTGTGATTGCTATCTGTGATTTTTCCACTATCAAGTAAAATGGACTGGATAAATGTAATTTTCATTAAGAAAGGATAAAGCAAATGATTTGGAATCGGATAAGCCTTTGTGCAGATGCTGGGCTTATGCTTATTTAGATATGCATGGTAATAATCAGCAGTTTCAATAAAGCATAAATGTGGGGAAAACTGTGCCTGTGGAGCTGGTTCATTACCTTCCTGAACGCTCTCATTTCACAGACTTGGGCTGTCATCAGAGCCGCCTTGAGGTCCTGCCAAGAACCCCAGCACCCCATACCCAGCCAGCCGCCCTCTGTTCTGTTAAATGAATTTAAGTCACAGTAGAGCCACTAATGGGCTTAGTGTAAGCATTGTTTACTTAACACCAAGCATGTCAAATGTGTGTGTGTTTGATTTGCCTAATACCTCTTATTAATTAAACAGACCTTTATTCATTATTTAACCCTTTAGTTTAATTTCACTTTCTGCTTGCACAACTACCTCATGCTAGTTACAACTCTCTCTCTCTCTCTCTCTCTCTCTCTCTCTCTCTCTCTCTCTCTCTCTCTCTCTCTCCCCCTCTCTCTCATATATATATACATATATGCTGCTCAAAAAAACGTGAATTAGTTTCACCTGGAATGTATTTGCAGGCGGTGGCCACAAACTGTCGCCTTTTCCTTCTGGACTGATTTTTCTCTAGCTTTGCATTTTGCGAGTGCTCTTGTCACTACTGGTAGCAATAGGATGGTGCCAGCAGCCCTTTCGGGGATGCACAACAAGTCCAGATTGTCAAGGATGGCACATCAATATGGGCTGATGCAAGAAAGTTTGATGTGTCGCCTTGTACAGTATGAAAAGCTGGAGAGGGCCAATGAAGGGCAAGAGCCTAGCAGCAGGACCGGTATCTGCTTCTGTGAGTGGGGAGGAACGGGAGGAGCACCGCCAGAGCCCTAGAAAATGACCTCCCCCAGGCCAATTGTGTATATGTTTCTGACCCAACTGTCAGAAACAGAGTCCATGAGGGTGCTTACAGCCCAGCACCATGCAGCTTGATTGGCCTTCACCAGAGAACCACAGAATTGGCAGATTCACCATTTGCCCCTTTTCTTCACAGATGCAAGAGCAAGTTCACACAGAGCACCTGTGACAGATATGAAAAAGTGTGGAGACACTGTGGTGAACAATATGCTGCCTTCAATGTCATCCAGCATGACTGGCCTAGTGGTGGGTCAGTAATGGTCTGAGGAGGCATATCCTTGGAGGGTCACACAGAACTCCACATGCTAGCCAACAGTACCCTGACTGCTGTAATGTACCGAGATGGTTCCGCGTGGTACAGTGGCCCCTGGGTTCTTCGTGGGCCAGAGTGTCTAGGCAGTTCCTGAGTGACAAAATCTTTGTTGCAGTCGAGTGGCCCCCATATTTCTCTAACTGAAACTCTAGTCGAGAACCTCTGAGACATTATGCATCACTGTACCTGACATTGCAAAGTAATTTTCCATTTTCTACTTAAATTTTCTGTGTCATCTTGAAACCAGCCCTTAGTGGCTTAATAATTTTGGTTTCCATTGACTGTTCTTCTGTCTTTTTTTTCTCAAAGATTTACAGTAGAGATTTTCAATTAGATCTGATGTGTGATTTATGTGTGTATATATACTTGCTAGCTTGTGGAGACGTTAATTGTGTTAAATCGACGGGTTTCTTTGATTCATCGATTGGCCTGATCCAAAGCCTTTTGCCAGGCTTTAACAGTCCAGCATACCAGAGAGAACTGAAGTGCCTCTCTCATTTTTACTGAGGTAACAAAGGAGAAATGGAGAGCTGGAAAAAAAGAATGAGGAAAGGAGAAAAGAAGCAAGAGAGATATACGCTGAGGGCAGTTATTTAAGGTTGATGCCATTGGTTCTCTCTCTTTCTACATATACAGTAACCCCCTGCTTATTCGCGGTTCAGCAGTTGCAGGTTCAGTCTCTTGTGAATTTTTTTTTGAGAACTAATAATTGTTCCCGGCAACACCTGCAAATTTGCGGAAACCTTTACATTTTCTTTAAGGGTAATGTATTAAAATGAAATTAAAGTGTTTTGGGAGCATATTTGGGGGCATATTTAGGTTTTGCACTATAAAAACAACCAATTTATGGCATTTTTTTGCCATATCACATATTTGCGGTTTTTCATATTTCGCGAGTGCTCTTGGAATGTAACCCCCGCGAGTGTCGGGGGTTTACCGTATATATAAGTAAACAGTCAGTTCTAGTAGTTGATGTGTTGGAAGCAGGAAAAATGAGGAAGCTTAAAAATCTGAGCGACTTTGACAAGGGCCACATTGTGATGGCTAGACTACTGCGTCAGAGTATCTGCAAAGTGACGGTTCCCCGTATGCAGTGATTAGTACCTGCCAAAAGTATTCCAAAGATGAACAATCAGTGAATGGGGTATAAGGTCATGTGCACCAAAGGCCCATTGATGCAGGTGGGGAGCGAAGACTAGCCCATCTGGTCTGAGATGGAAAAGAGCTACTGTAGCACAAGTTGCTAAAAGCATTCAGCATGCACAGAGCATCACAGCTGGATCAGAAAGGCACAAGAATGTTTTAGAATTCTGCTAGGGTCTTACATCTGAGCATGATCTCCTAAAGCACTGACATGTTAAAACACTGAAGAGTTCTGTGAAATTTGTAGATCTGTTCATTTGGAGATTGGGGTCCTTTTTGAATTGTTTATCACCTTTGCTTGTTCAGTCTGTGCTTCTTTCCTTTTTCTCACATCCATTCTGATTTAAATCACTAACATCTCCCCCTTTTGCTTCTGGTCTTACGAAATTGCAGTGGCACAAAGCTCTCAAAGCACTTAACAAGTCACTGTGAAATGACGAGTCTGTTCTGGCACTTTTACCCAAAATGTAAGAGTTGCATAAGTGGTATTAACAGTGCCTGTTGAACACTTGTGAATTTGGTGCAGTAATATGACATTAGTGCCCATAATTAGGCAGGTTTCTTTGACTCATCGATTGGCCTGATCCAAAGCCTTTTGCCAGGCTTTAACAGTCCAGCATACCAGAGAGAATTAAAGTGCCTCTTCCCTTTTTACCGAGGTGACAAAGGGGAAATGGAGAACTGGAAAAAAGAAATGAGGAACGGAGAAAAGAAGCGAGAGATATAGGCTGAGGGCAATTATTTAAGGTTGACGCCATTGGTTCTCTCTCTTTTTCTTTCATCTGTAGAAAAAAGACATGAGAGTCAGGAAGATGGGCTGCAATGGACAATTTGCCTCTAATTAGTTAATAACTGGACATAGATGTAATCTAATTGGTAGGCCATTATGAAATTTTTAAGGCTGGCATTTAAAAGACTAAAAAAGCACATTTATCATTTGCCGCCCCTGTAGTGGAGCCTGCTTACCCCGAGCAGTGCCAAGAGAGTTCATTCTTGACTTAAAAAAGAGCTTCCCTAGCACTTTGACAGCAGACTGTGTGCAAGAGAAGAACACAGCCTGTGAGGCCCACTACCTGCTGTAACCCTGCCTCAGCACCATGTGCTAGATGATCAAAATCTCTTTCTTAAAGAGAACAGTAAAAAAGCCAGCATCATGTGCAAAGGTTGTGAAGCTAAACCAAATGTGTGATGATGAAGTTGTAATGGCTCTTAATCGTAACTAAATGAGTAATGATCTATGCAAGCACGTTGAGGAAAAAAATGAAAGAAGCTTTTTTGGTTTAATAAAAAAAAAAAAAATCAAAGGTCTTATTTGAATAATTACACTGACCTTTCAAAAATGCTTTGAGATACAAATTTGTGTTTCAGTCTCCTTACTTTTAATGTAGGCAAATAAATGCATACTTATGAGGATCACCAAACAAAAAGCACGGCGAGAGCTTCACATCTCATTCATTACGTTCAATTCCAAATGCAGCAGTAGCACAGCATTACTAAAAACACATTTCAAGAGTTTATAAGTGACGCAATTTAGATATGGGCATGTAATTGGATTCTGTTTTAATATTCAGTTAATGCTAATAGTGCAGCAAACCACTGAGATGAAAGGGCTGAAGTAATCTCTAAACAGATATAACTCTCAGGGCCTTGCTCCTGCGAAGGGCCACACAAAACATGGGTGGACATACGGGAAGTGAGGCTGATTACATATTCCACTCGATTTACTACAGCGGCCGGATTTGCAATCGATTTTCCTTTGCTGTTAGAAACCAGATGTTGCCGCCTGAGAAGATGTGAGGTGGGGAGACTTCCTTTAGCAATGGCAGCAGACCTAGTGGTGAGTCAGAGGCACCAATTGTAAGCATGCACTAAATGAATATTTATCTGAATAAAACTGCCTCACAGCCATCTATGACCGGTAATCCAGGAGAGCACAACTGGATTTACTTTCTCTGGGACGGTAAGATGGCCCTCTTCCCACACCACTCAGTGTCCAGTAGTCAGCGTGGGCGTGTGTTAGCTGAATTGGTGTTTAGCGGTCCCCTCCAAGCACGTTCAGGAAGATGTAATAGATGGCTTACGTGACTCAGAGGAAGAATATGGCAGCATAACAATGAACTGTTGTACCAGCATATTTTCTGCTTTAGTAGTCATCACCTTTTTTAACGTCACCTTTTTAATTGATTTCTTTTCAACTTTGTGTGTTAGGGCCAGTGTGTTATAAATTGTTGAGAACAAAGGTCTGGAACTGTGTTTGGACTAAAAGCCACTAAATATGTTTAAACATTCTAGGCCATAGTTTATTATTTACATCATTCTTCTTTACATTAAACCAATCGGTTAGAAATAAGATAAGGAGATCAATCAGAATAACGTACTCATTTGCAGTGACTTGCCCTCTAAGAGAGAAAGTGGACCAAACTCCGCCAGTAAAACATACAGCATAATTGAACCACTGAACCCCCTTCAATGCATTGCTTAAGGCTTGCACCATTCTTCCTTTATGCTGCATGTGATCTCACACACTTGTGGAGAATATAGTATAGGATGACTCATCTGACCATATCACACTTTTACACAGCTCTCTAGATCAGTGCTACTCAAACATGCATCAGTCTTTATAATAAGGGATTTATGAACTGTAGCCCTACTGTAATACCCATTCTTTGTGTACTTTCCACCACAATTTCCAGCCATTTCTATTGATGTCCTTCCTACAGATATAAATGCTGGTGTTACTTTAGTCACTCTTCCTGCTGAATTACTAGCCAGTTAAACAATCTCTGTGGCTCCTGCTATTAGTAACCCAACAAAAAGTCACTTGAATCTTTTCTTTTGGTCATCTTAAGCCGAATAGAGTCCTCCCCAGCATTTTTATCCAGATGATCTTAGAATGTCAGTACCTTAAATGAATCATGCACGATAGCTGTTTGGAAACATCTGCACTTTCTACTCGTTCATTATGTTTTTTTTTCTATTGTCGTCACAGGCAGACAAGCATTATGAATTGAATCAGGTCTAAGGTCACCATGCTCAATGCCAAGTGTTTGCTAATTCTCTATAGCATTGATATGTTCAGCAGTGGAAGTGTGTTCTCTGGAGCAATGGAGAATTTTTGGGATGAGCTGGCGTGATGTTTGCGATCCACAACTAGTCATCCAACTTCACCTGTGCTCTTGTGGCTAAATGCAATCAAGTCTTCACAGCAATGTTCTAATATTTTGTGCAAAACCTTCCTAGAGGAGTAGAGGCTGTTCATACAGCAAACTGTTGACAAACTCCCACTTAAAACTCTAGTTTTCCGAAAATGTACTGTATGAGCAGGTCCAAGTTTAGAAGTGTCGTGCTGATAAACAGGCATGAATAATCTGAAGAACATATTGGGCAAGTTATATTACATATGTGTGTGAATGTCTCATGACACTGCACTGGGCAGGGTGATAACCGCTGAGGAGACAGGAAGTATGTACAGGGCCGTAAGTACAGTGCTGTGCAGAAGCGTTGACTGTTTCATTAGACTCACAGAGGGGGGTCTTGTTCCTCGTATCACATCCTGTTCACTCCCAGCTGAGCCAAATCAGAGCTAGCCCTAATATTAGCATAGCACATTATAGGCTACTTAAATGGAACAAGTCATGTTAATGTATTCCCTCAACCTTCCAATCTCTGACTGTCTCTCTCTGTCTCTCTCTCTTTCTCTCTCTCTCTTTCTCTCTCTCTCTGCCTCTCTCTCTCTGCCTCTCTCTCTCTTTCTCTCTCCCTCTCTCTCTCTCTCTCTCTCTCTCTCTCTCTCTCAATGACAGTCAAGCGTAGGGCATAGTCCTCTTTTGTATTCTTTTTATCGTAAGTCTGTTTCTTTAAGTGCATTTGTTAAGCAAAAGCCCTGCTGGAAATTTGCATATAATTGAGTGAAGTGGGCATGTGCATGAGTCCCATTACTGTGTCATTATCTTTTACGTATTTGTTTGTTTTGTTTGTTTGTTTGATTGTTTGTTTAGTTGGTTGGTTGGTTGGTTTCCATGGTGACATTTTGCATCAATTATGCCCTTACTGTCGATTTCAGATAAATCTCTTGCCTCGTCTGCTGCGTCCAGCTCGTGTGTGTTAACACCTTCAGTTTCAGAAGAGCATCACGTACACACACACACACACACACACACACTCCGCTATACACATACATATAGCCCTCTCCAAACTGAGTACAGTGCCGCACTCACTACTTTAATTAATATTCAACACTAATCAGGTGTGTGTGTGTGTGTGTGTGTGTGTGTGTGTGTATGTGTGTCTATGTCTGTGTCGTGCGTGTGTGAGTGGGTGGTGCGTGCGTTTGAATATATGTCTATTTATGTTTGTAATTACCTTGTTTTTACGTTTACGTTTTTTTTGTTTTGGCATTTCGTTATAGAGTAACGAGTCTGTGACTGTGCTGTGTACATACCATATGTGTTCTCCGACAAAATAAATGTATCACAGATGATGAACAATTCTCATCTCCTACAAAGTCTTTCTCTCACCTCTCTCTCTGTGCCTCTTCTCTCTCTCTGTGCCTCTTCTCTCTCTCCCTCTCTCTCTCTCTCTCTCTCCCTCTCTCTCTCTCTCCCTTTTTTTCTTTGTGTGTGTGTGTCTGTCTCTCTGCCCCCTCTGTCTCTGTCTGTCTCTCTCTGTTTACTGTCTGCCCTTAGCTGAATAAAAACTTCCAGCTCTATCTAGGCTCTATCTGGACTGAGTTTTTCAGTTGGAAAACAGTCCACTTTATCGCTCAGTGTGAGGTCCCAGCACCTCTCCTATTCACTTTCTTCTCTTATTGACAGAGGAGAGGAAAGGACAAGTAATTCATTCCTTGTATTTCATCTGCTGAAGTTCTGTTTTATGACCAAACTTATTATGTCAGTCTGTCTGCCTGCAGGGAGACAGGCCGTTGAGCCCAGGTTGCTGTATACATTATTTAAGCGATGCGGCCGTTACGCTTGTGAAACTAACTCGAATGGCACAATTCAGTACATTTATGGTCGTAATTATGAGCCTAAATACCAGAGTTGTGAAGTTATGGTCATGTCCATCACTGTTAGAACTCGGCCTGACAGCCTCTCGTATGTGCAATGGGCTTATAATCATACCTTGCCCACTCTTTAATGGCATAATCATAATGCCCAGCACTGTTATTGCTCTCTTCATATGTCAGTGCAACGTTTTTCTCGGCCTCAGATTGTTCCGCAATTTCGAGCTACTTTACTTTTAGCAGTGTACACTCAGCATGTATGCACAGACCTGCTAGAGGTATAGCGATACAGATGTTTCCAGGTTTGATACGATTATCATTATTGAAGCCAAGATTTGATATGAATCCGATATTTTCAAACTCTGTTTAATATTATAATATCTTGATTCTACAGAGCTTAAAGTACTACACAGAAATTGCTTGAACAATTGAAAAATTGTACTTTTGTAAAGATTAAATAACTTCCTTATAAAATGGAAGAGCTCTCATTTAAATTGGTGAAGAATCTTTACATTACATGAAGATTCTTTATAACATTAAAAAGTTCTCATTTGCACAACAACATTGTTCTTTAGGGAGCTAAACTTTTTCCTCTGTGGCACTGATCAAATTTATAGCACCATAATTTTTAGAGAGCATAACTAAATTACTGTTTCTGTTGATTCGTGTTTCCTGGTTTCCATAAAAGACAATATATGACACGACGAACAAGAGATAATAACTAGTTCTGTTTACTGTTTAAATCCGAAGTTTTGAACAACACAAAACAAATTTGGTCTGAGATAAAGAACTGAAATAGCTTGAGAGTTAATAACATTTTGTATCCAGAAATCTTTATTTTTCAGATGTGACGTTCAAATCTGAAAACAGATTAAGAATGACTCAGCATCGCATAACATTTTTAAAATATATATAATTTAATAACTTATTATTTGAACTCACTAATAAAACATCCATTTAAGTGTCCCATGCATAATAGTCTACAGTGCACTGACTGTATTATTGTGTATAAAAATACTAAATATATTAATATAACAATCTTAAACTTTCGTGGCATGTCTGTGTCTGACTGTTTTTAAAAACTAATTTTGTCTTGCCCACAGTGGCCCAGGAGTTTACACACACACACACACACACACACACACACACACACACACACACACTTTCACAGTTGCTTACATAAACACACACTCAGTTCAGTCGGCTGTTATCAGCTCCAGTTGTGTGTATAGTGTAGAGATCAGTGCAGCGGGGTTCCTACCCACCGACCCTCAATGGAGAAAGCGGGGGGGCTTTAGTAGTAGCTCAGTCACATGCAGACAGACAGGTGAGCAGACACTGATACTGCATGAAAGCTAATGCTGCACAGCCAGGCCTGTTTACAGCACAGCACAGAGGAACGAGCTAGACTAAGCCTCTCTCCCTCTCTCTCTCTCTCTCTCTCTCTCTGTCTCTGTCTCTGTCTCAGTCTTACTCACACACACAAACACCACGCACCATAAGGCAAAGTTCAACCTGCTGTTGTGTTGCTATGGCAATGATCTCATGCGTCCCCCCAAAACAGTGAAGCTGGAGTAAACAGGAGCAGGGAAAGGACTGATTCTGTAAATCTGTGGTGAGGGGCAGGCCCCTGTGGAGCTACAGATGTTGTCAGATATTGTGGGGTGTGTGAATGTGTGTGTGTGACAGTCCTAGGGCTGGGCTGCCCTGCTCTCTGCTGGAGACTTCCAGACACGTCCAAGCCGCCTTTCAGCTGAGGGTAAACAGTAATCCCGCAGAGGGTCAACATCAGAGCCGCAGAGCAGGACCACTACTGGTACCCGCCCAAGGCGCAAATGGTTGGTGGTGTGCCATCCATGGTAGAGTGAACAATATTCCAATAGAGTGTAAATATTTTATAGTGTCAACCCTTACATATCTAAAGTAATGTATGCAATTCTTATACTATGTAATTATATAATTACTGAATTAGTCAAGTCAAGTGTATTTATAAAGCACATAATGATACACAAAGGTCATTCTGTGTGCCTTAGAGGAATAAAATCAAAAATAAAATAGCATAAAATAGTATAATAAAAATCTGAAGGGTGATTTCTGCAAACCTAATTGGAATCAACACTTACAATGGATTTTTTTTTTTTTTTTTTTTTTTTTTAATGCCTAAGAAATAATTAGCCAAAATGCTAGAAAGCACATTTCAAGACATACAGTAATGTGGTCAAATTACATGTTACAAATTACAAGTGATAATAATTATCCATCCTCTACAGAGAATATGTTTCAAAGCACAATTACTGTTTATTTGCCCAATTTAACATACTGGCGAGAAAACATAACAATTTATTTACAGCTGTTTTAGTTATTAAGCGCTGGAGTTTATGACTGAAAATGTCCTACTGTTATAAACTGGTATTTTACGCATCTGCAATCCCCTAGCAGTGTTTGTTATCAGTGTATTTTTATGGAATTGCTGTTCATACCTGTCAGAGAACAGCCTGCGCTCCCCAGCTAAACAGAACTCTCAAGTTCCTCCCGCTGCTGCAACTTATAGAAACTTAACACTTTTGGCAAACTTAACAAGAAAGTGGAAAAATCTGCTGTGACATTTCCGCAAGCCCAATGCATCCTTCTTATCATCCGTGGCCTTGTTCAGGGGCACGTTCACCCTCTTCTTAAACTCCGAAACTATTCCGAATGCACTTAATGTTATGAGAAAGAGAGAAAACAGCATATAGGACCGAATAAACAAACAAGCCAGAGTGTGTGTGTGTGTGTGTGTGTGTGTGTGTGCGAGAGAGAGAGAGAGAGAGAGAGAGAGAGAGAGAGACAGAACATGTCGCAGGGCCTGAAATGTACTTTATAGAAAATCACTCATTAGTAAATCTACCCAAGCCTAATGCTACATGTGAAAATCAGCTTTAACCCGGTGCAAAACCCAAAATTCTGCCAGGGGCTTTCAGACTGTCGCAGACCACTAGATGGGGTAAACCAGTATTGTGGAAATTTCCCTCTGTTTGGGTTATTGAGGTGACACAAGTATGTCTTTTGCATCTTCCTCAAAAAGCTCAAGCTCAGAGAAAAGCAGGGAAACTGTTTCGTAAGCTAATGAATTACGCTAATGGATGAAGCCCGCTCTGTCAGCTAATGAATCGATCTGAATCGGTGGGATAGGGATGTGAGGATGTATTCCTCACTTCTTATCCCAGCCTTCCTCATTCCCTGGAGCACTCCTCTTTCTCTTCCCATGCCTCCACTCCCTGGAGGGTGGCAGGCTGCCTTTGATCCATGCTAATCTAATTAACACTTAAACAGAAACACCTGTGCTCTTCAGCATAAGTACTGCTGCCACTTCCCAGATGGGTCTTTGATGGCCCTGATGGTGCTGATGAGGAACGTCTCTCTCCCCCTCCTCCTTTTCATCGCTTCCTCTCCCTCCCTCTAGCACTTAACGGGGCCAGAGCGTAATAGGAGGCTATTTTGAGCCTGGATATGTCTCTAAATGTTTTGTAATTGACAGCGATTAGTCCGCGGCTGGATGATGCACCTGATTAGATTAGCCCAGCTCTTTTTTCTGCTCTGTTTCCTGGCACCCCGAAAACCCCAACCTTGATCCCAATTAGCCCCGCTCTCATCAGGAGCTGATGGGGGAGCATGAGAGAGTAAAGCGCTTATCGTCAGTTTTCTAATTGGCCTGATGAAGCTCGGTAAATATGGTCAATGGCAGCAGTGGAGTTTCCACCGCAGGAGTGCAGAGGTACTATTTGTATGTGGGTGTTATGTATGCCTGGACAATTAAGGCCACAACGGGTGTTTTGTGTTGCACATGCTCTCATCCCACGAGCAATAAAAGCTATGCAGTCACAAATGAGTAATGATCAATGAAAAAACTACTGATACGTGCAGCGTACCATTTTCTTTTGGAAGCTGATGTCCCTGCTTAAGATTCACCGTACAAGTTACAGTAAGATCCTTTAAAAAATAGCTAACCCTGAATTCCATCCAATGCTAATGCTAATTGAAATTTGTTGTATTTTTAGTGATTTGTCTTGTTTACTATGGTTTTGCATGTTCTGTACAAATTCAGAGAAATATTCTTTGACAGGTGTTGTTTAGGTGTACCGAGCGTGCAGTAACTTGGTTGAATAGTGGATGTTGATTTAAGTTTAGCTTTACAGGTTTAAGAAACAGATGTGGACTACTTGAGCACTGATGTACGTCGTTCTGCATAAGAGTATCAGCTAAATGCCGTAAATGTAAACGTAAATATAAAATACTGCATTCATAATTCTCATAGTAACACATCACCCAGCTACAAAACAGTGACATAAACTTGCCATATACTTCCCTTTGAAAAATGTCATACGCAGTCCTGAAATGTCATTACGGATTAGGTCTAATGATACAAGTGTCATGTTAGGAATACTGTAAATTATCATGACAAATACAGAGATATTTTCTTAATATGTCAAATGCTAACATAAAGTCATGACAGATATAGTTAGTAGTAGCATGACACTGTTACAGTGCAGTTACTGAATAATGTCTTACAGCTCAGTACTGAATTTTTGTCAGTTGTTCACTGGAAACTAAACTGGTTGTAACTGTATAATATTCCTTTTAATAAGTAACAAGTCAATTTTGCAACCTTTTTTTGCACTCTGGTTATGATCCATTCTAAGGCTGTGAAACACTTTGGTTCAGTTGTAGTTGGCTTAAATATGTTACATAAAACTTCTTTCCTTACTTACTACTATCATGGCATCACAAATGCTTTAAGCATTGCTGAGGTTTGTCATTTTCTGACCTAACTTGAACTTTTTCACTGGTGCTGTAGCCAAGCAGAGGCTGCAGTTTCAGCTGATTGCACCTTTGCACCGTTCCTGGCATCATCCCCCTCTCTGCTTGTTTCTTTGCCAGGATGTTTGTGCTCCTATGCTGGAGAGCCACAGGGCTCAGCGCCTGTTTGAAATATCAGAGTCAGGAAAGAACCAAAGATCAATCCTGCCCCACATCCCATATGTTACACACACATATACATACACACACACACACACACACACACACACACACACACACACACACACACACTGCACACAAACATACACACTAAATGAGCAAACAAAGTATTGAGCGAATCTCCTCTCCGAGTCTCCCACATTTGAAAAACTCACCTATGCTGGGACCTGACTTGGTCCTTTACCTTCCTTCTGACTTTTCTATAGCCCATCTCAGGACACGGCTTTGGTCCAAGAGTCAACCAAGTCCAGGTGGATTTTCCTTCCCTCCAGCAATATAATATACTGTCACATCTTTCAAGGTTGTGCAGATGGTGATTTGCATCCTCTACACCTCACGACAGTTTTATTGTTTTTTTTGTTTGTGTTTTACTTCCATTCAGTTTCCGGTAGATTCATATGCAGAGCCAGCACAATGCGACATATCATAGGTAATAGTTACACTATGGAGATATATTATAATTTCACTGAAAGGTTATTGTTGTTTTCGCTGTGTTTTGTCATTTGTTGACATTTAAAAAATGGTAATGTTGTTGATGTAGAAGTCGAATCAAGTGTTATTGTAATTCATCATGCAAGTAACAGTCTATGTAATGATGAAATAACTTTTAAGCGAATTCAAACATTCATTCTGAACTGGGCTTGGTTCTCAGTGTACAGTGAGGTGTAAACCTGGCAAAACTGCTCTACACTTTAGACAAACATCATCCTGTATCAGAAATGCAACTCTGAGGAAAATGGTCTTTTGAGAAACCCATACACACGGTAATTTCACAAAAATACCTTTTGTACATTCAGTCACATAGAACTGTATGAGAACCAAATTGACACGCGTTTCTTAGATCGTTCATCATAATTGGTCACATATTAGCATGCTGCAGTGTCAGCACTTTAGTCACTTGGATTGTTAGTACATTTTTCATGCTAATTACCTTTAGTTGGAATCTCATGATTCATTTACACACCAAGGGTGGCTTTTTTGGGGGGCTCCATTAAGGAACACGCTATGAATCAAGCAGCCGGGCACAGTGAGATCCATCAGTGTAGCTACTGTTGGTTAGTTGTGATCAGTGATTAGAGAAGTGAAGGGGTGATATGAAATAACAGGGCTTATACATAGAAGATGAAGGAAGACACTGTGATATGAATAATTCATGTAAAGGTTTTTGATGGATGGGAAGCCAGTGATCTTGTTAAAAAGGTCACTTAAGTGCTTCATACAAGACAAAGAGCTTCCCAACATTTCGTCATTTCAGCATCACTAGTTTTTTGCCCCAGCTAAAACGGATTCCCCTGTGAATACTTGAGCACTGTAATCCAAGTCTTGAAATCGGAGTGATGTGTCCGCTAAGTATTTTCACTTGTCTAAAATGATTTATACCACTTTGTTTGCATCTTCCTTTTTCAAGTACAGTAAAACCACGCTGTGTATCAGAAGCAGCAGAAGTGGGTCAAGCTCAAGTTCAAGTGCCCTAGAAAAGAAATGAGACACTTGATTTTCATGTGGCTGTAATTAAGGCTTGGCGGGGTGATTAATCAAATGCCTTAGCGTCCGCTACCAAGAGTGTGGCCTAGCAACCTCAATACCCAGACTTGTTTTTGAAGATGCTGCTTTATAAGCGGTATCGGTGTTTACCCATTGTTGTGTGGTGTGTGTATGTATGTGCGTGAAGAAATTCTAAGGAAAGGAAATTCCTTGTTTTCAATTGTTCAAAGACTTCAACTCATTAGAAGCTAGAGTACAAAGCCTAGCAAAATCTCCTGAGGAAAGTCTGCTGTAGCTGTACAGCCTCCTCCCCTCCTATCCCCAACTAAATATCAGTACTTTATTCTGAGCCCAATAGACAGTTGTTGGATTCTCTGTCTTAGAGTTTCGAAACAATCTGCCTTAAGCTCCTTAAAGTTCCCCGTTACGGAAGAAAATTAGAGGCATCAGACATTTTCTTTGGTTAATTCCCTGAGGGCAAAAACAAATTCCACACTTCACAGTGGCACATGAGCTGGAGGTTTCTGGTAGGTTGCGTTTGCGACAGTTCCCTCAGCGTGTGTGTTCAGCTTGCCTGGTGTTTTGACTCCCCTCTAAGCTCAGCTGGGATCTTGAAGCTAGAAGCTGTGCGCCATCATCCGGCAATGTGCTCAGCCAGTCGACTATCCAG
Source organism: Hydrocynus forskahlii (assembly GCA_037974365.1). Lineage (NCBI taxonomy): Eukaryota > Metazoa > Chordata > Actinopteri > Characiformes > Alestidae > Hydrocynus > Hydrocynus forskahlii. The sequence continues at coordinate 12,421,699 of JBBPCX010000018.1, read as the reverse complement.
TGCCTATTTTACTAAATTTGCAGCTCTGAATTGTTGGAGCAGATCTATGAACACTGAAATGCTGATTAAAAATGAGGTACAAATGACAATATTTTCATTGACAACTAAAACACATTCACATCTCCACAAAGTGGAGATACTTTTACTTATCGGATATACTTCAAAGTCATATATCACATCTAATTCCAAGTCAAACAGATGATATATTTTATATTGGCTGTTCAGAACACTGATAAATCTGCATATGTGTGTCTATACGTATAAGTGTTTGTAGAAATGTATTTTAAAAGATGGTTAAGAGTAATTAAGCCAGTTAAGATCCAGCATGTTACAGTTTCTTATGAAGGGTGTTCAGAATTCATTGAACATACGGAATGGAGGAACCGCTTCAAATAACAGATGGATTAACTTGCTGAATCACAGACTGTGACCAAACTGTTCGATTTATTCCGAGCCATGTCTTGAGAGTTAAATCGAGACACAAAGGTTAAAGGTGCAGTTTTCCAATCAAATCTCTTTCTGTGTTGTACAGCTGATCACCGCAGACAATCCTTTTGTTTGTAATTTTGCACTTGTACCTGATCTGCCCATTGACGGCTGTTGTATTGTACTGTGCTTTGAGTCCACAGTTCTTTATGGTCATCAGTTGCATGCTACAGGAGCAGCAGATGGAGATTAAGCTGAAAAGCACGGGAATCTTCTTCAAGACATATGACTAACAGAGAATTTACACTCACCTCCCACCATATACAGTATCCTAGCAAAGTGTCCATGTAGTCTCATCTCTTATCCTGAGGGAAGCCGCACATTTATTCCTCTCTGACAGGCACAGCTGGGGTGAAAAACGATAACATTTGCAGTGTCTTGGGGTTCGGTCGGGGTGTGGATAGAAGTGATGAAAAAGTAATGAAGCACAAAGAGTACAATGAGAATAACACTGTTTTTTAACATCTCCACAGTTGAGGAGGGTGGAAAAGCAAGTAGAGGAACTCCAAAGTTATAACGATTGCAATCATCTTCGCTGCACTGTGCAAAGAATAAAAAAATAAAAATAAAATAAAATTGCAAGTGGGAAGCAGTGAGACATTAGCATTTTAAGAACTTAGTCAAACTTTGATAAAGCAGAAGTTCAATCAAAATGGGACTTAAGAAGGGAGAGAATGGAAAAGTGCAAAGAAAACAATCATTTCAAACCAGCGAGGATTTAAAAAAAAGGACAAGAAAAAAAGGGAAAGGGGGCAGACATGGACATGACAGAGTTTATACAGCATTTCCATATCAGCCAGCCAGCTATACTTCATATTCATATAATTCCGGTAGGCTTCTCTAAGGCTTTTGTGTGGATCATTACGTTCTTGAGGGATGAAAGGAGGTTGGATGAATAAGCAGAGGACTTGGAAGAGGAGGCCAGTCCCTTTCAGAGAGCTGCAGAGAACAAAAGGGTGAGTGGAAGCATGATTATGGCATCACACCTTTTCATGAAGGCAGGGCAGTAATCTCAGCCTGAGGTTCATAACTCTCTCCCCACTCACCTTTCATAGCTCTGTACTTCGAGAGTAGCTTCCAGTCAAGCGTCATGCCATCTAAAAAAGGCTTTTGACTGCTGGTCAAAGGAGCAACACCAATGATTACATCATCTTCTGCTGCTTTAAGTTCTATAATAACTTTTTCTCTGGTCACCACTTTTTAGGTCACTGTTCAAAAAAGATATCTAATGTCCAGAGGCAAGAAACTGTTATTACTGTCTCTCAGAAGGAAGTTATATGATTTCCTTCTGCTTAGTTCAGTCACTGAGATGTTAACAAAGTTGTTCAGTAGTTTGATGTTAAATGGTGAAACAAACACAATGTCATTAGAAGAGGTTAGATCTACACATACCTTCTGATTTTGTATGTTGGTAATCGTAAATACACTATACATTGTATGGACTATGTGACCATTCATTCTGTACAGCATTTATGAGGTCAGGCACTGATTTTGGACGAGACGGCCTGGCTCACAATTTCTGTTCCACGTCATCAAAGATGTTTAGGACAGGGCTCTGTACAGTCAAGTTCTTCCAGACCGAACTCATCAAAACCTTATCTCAAAACTATCAGAAATGATGATTTCTCAGGCATCAGACCTAATGTTTAGAACCATTTCATGTCAGTGCTTCCTTTGATGCATCTTTTAGATCCATTAAACACTTAATTCACTTGTGTAACTCTGACATGCTAAGTTGCTGTAGTATTGAAAAAAAAATCAGTGGAATTCCCCTTTAAGGTTAAAAGCATTCAAAGTCTAATTCTTTTTAGTAAAGTGAAGGCGTCTTGTGCATCAGAACACATTAAGGGATTAATCTCTATCTGTTGCCTCTGTAGCACAGAACCAGTTACCATGGCCATCAGTTTTGATGCGTTTCCCTGTACTAAATAAAAGAACAGAAAAGCCATTGACTTGCAATAGCACTTATAGCATCTGCTCACTGGCTTTAACTATATGTGTTATGAGTCAACATATTTTAATTTGTAAGTATTTTAATTTGTGTGTGTGTGTATGTATATATATATATATATACATATATATATTTATATACAGTAATGGAATGAAGCTCCGCTGCTCAGCGCCGCCCCAAACATAAACAACCAGTTTGAGGATGAGAGGGCGTGGCGCACGAGGTCCGGACGTCACAGTCAGCTGTACTCAGTCAGCTGTATTTATATATTAGGTTTATATAGATACATATATTAGCATACACACACAAATGTCTGCTGTTTTATTTTATCTTGTTGTGTTGTAAAACTTACTGTTGTGCAACTTACTGCTGCTCTTACCTTTGTTCTGTCCACTTTCTGCCATAGCAATGCAAATTTCCCACTTGTGGGACTAATAAAGGTTTATCTTATCATATATCCATTGTCTTCATTAGAGAACCCTTAGAGAGCCATTCCTTAGGCTGTAGGAAGATATTTTGAACAATAATACCATAAAAAACAACTATGGGTATGTGATATCAATTTTGGCAGACCTGCAGTGCAGAAACAGTTTAGTTGTCCTTCCCAACCTTCCCAACTTTCATGAAGGTTAGGGACATGGATGCATGATGGAGCTCAAGGGATGAACTCAAGGAGCACTTTGCTCATTATGATGTTGTCATGTCACACAGGAGCTCTATGTAAGGGCTATGACACCAGTAAGATTAAATCTCCTCTCACCTTCCTCTCATCCAGATGGATGTCTCCCCTCAGTTCCTCCAACTCACAGGTCTGTGAAAGACCATCTGTTTATCAGTGGTAAATAATTTCAGAGCCGCTTCTCAGTGACACCCATCCTTGCCAATCTCTGTGGCCATCTGCAACAGCACATGCAACAGAAAGCTCCCAGTGCCCTGCTGCGCTTTCCCCACTGATCTCCGGTCAGGTGGATTAAAGTGCGATAGCACATTATTATCAGAAATGGATGAAGCTGTCTGTCAGATTCAGTGTTAGTTCATAGGTGTGGGAGGAGTGAGGGTTTTGAATTAGAAGATATGGCCTGATGTAAAGGTTGCTGGGTGCATTAATGGAATAGAAATTCTGCACATGTGATGAGTTTAGGAGTACAAGCCTGAATTTTTTTGATGGACTCTTATCTCTGTTTCAAGACACAGACCAGGTTCAGGTTTTAAGATGCCTTAAGATGGGGCAGCTGGTAACCTAGTGGTTAGGGCGTTCGCCCTGCGATCAGGAAGTTGTGAGTTCAATTCCCAAGACTGCTAAGCACCTCTGAGGTACCCTTGAGCAAGATACCCCACACACTGCTCCTTGGGTCCTGCGCTTCTGGCTGCCCACTGCTTCACTTGGTGAATGGGTTACATGCATAGGAAGAATTTCGTGCTGTTCACACTGTGTGCTGTGGTGTGTTCACATATGACAGAATGGTCACTTTCACTTCTGTAGTGTGTTTGGCTATGCAATGTACTTTTGGATGAGAGTTTAATACGGTGTCAGAAATTATATAAATATGTTGTGGGCTGGCCCCACGGGTAGTGCAGTTGCTTCACTGCTCCAGGGTTGGGTGTTGGAATCCAGGGCCTGGCTGTGTGTGTGTGTGTGTGTGTGTGTGTGTGTGTGTGTGTGTGTGTGTGTTTGCATGTTCTCCTCATGGTGGCGTGGCTTTCCTCCGGGGTCTCCAGTTTCTCCCATAGACACATGCGTGTCAGGTGAATTGGGGATTCTAAATTGACCGTAGGTATGTATGTGTGAGTGAATGGTGTGTGTGCTCCTTGTGGTGGGCTGGCACCCAGCCAACCATTTGACTATGCAGTGTGCTTTTGTCTGCTTTGGTTTATGGATGAAAGTTTCATAGAGTGTCAAGATTTATATAAATCTGTTTCTGATTCATTTGATTGATCATTTATACTGTGCTAATTGTTGCGGTATAAGCTTACATTACTTGTTTGTTACATTAGTATTGTAGCTGCAGAACTACAGAAACAAGTTTCACATGCCAAATGTATTGTCTTGACTGCATTGAGTACGTTGTCAAGCTTAAAATGTGTGCATTTGATTTCTACCAAATGTTTTTCCTATACAGTCTTGTATGAAGGCAAAATTGTAGCTCCTACTCGGTCCCCCGTCTTCTGTCCCTTGTTAATGTCTGGAGTTATACCCATCTTATGTCCGTCTTCTGTGTATAAAGTTTGCCCAGGCTTCAGGTATTTGGTATCTTTGTATTTTGGCCCTCGTGCCTTCTTTGTGTTGCCGTTAAATAAAAGTTAAGTAGAAATGGAATCCTGCATCTGCGCCTCCCTACCTAAGCCCCACGTGACAATACTTGGTATTGAAATGAAGATGTTGTCTGTATACACAGTTAAGAGACAAATATAACCTGATCACCGTGTGTTCGGTTCTAGCTGTCCTGATGTCAAGGCAGTTGAACGCATGGTGTTCCACACAAATCTTTGAATATTTCATTACTTTTAGCTAAAATAAAACACCTGGAACACTCTGCACTGGGCCTTAGTCAGAATTTGCAGTCATCAAGCATGAGGGGATTTCAAATTAATTATTCGTCACTGGCTGAAACTTGCAGCATAAAAAAATCTCCCAAATTATTTTATAATTTCAGTTGATATCACAATCGTGTTTTGGAGTAGAATATGAGATATTTTTTGTGATATGGTGTTATTACATTTAATTGATGTTACTGTGTTTATGGATAGCTAGCAATACAAAATGTAAATTGAGTTAAAGACGAATTCCTGTTTTATAGATTATTATCTGAATTATAATATACTTTGCGTTTGTATTATATTGGACTATACAATTATAGAGTATCTGTTATATCATTACATAATTGACCATGTGACATGTTACATAATTACAAATATTACAGCAAATAAAAAGCAATAACTCAAGTTTTTTTTTTGCAGGGTGCCCCAGCAATATAGGCTTCATGTGAGGTATTTTCAATCCATAGGTGCTTGGTATTCATACTCTGAAACAGAATAATTAGGGCAAGTCAAGGAGGAGTTCTGCAAATGGCTCGGATCATTTAGTCGACTTATGTGCCTTCCTTCTCCTCAATAAAACTCTCAGCAGTGACCAGCATATTAAAGAAAAATTTGCCTCTCTTTTCTCTGGCCTCCAGTCTTCCAAATCCTCTACTTTCAAGGTCTCCTTTGAAAAAGTCTTCACTCTTGAAGATACCTCACTTTCCAGCGTGACTTTCTTGCTTGATTTTTTTTTTAGGGCCCAGACCCTTGCCAAAATTCTGTCTTCTTAATCAATTTAAGTGTTCATGTTCAACAAATTTGGAAGGAATATGGTGAAGAGGGAGCGGTGCATTGTGGGCACAGGGAGCTGCATGCGGCAGGTGCCTCCTGGGGACTCTGTGATACAGATGGATGAGTTTTATTAGCCATGTGGTACTTAACAGTGCACTGAGTGGGATTTCAATATGGGAAAATAAATGTTTGTATTAACAACACCACTATGTTTAATATGCTTTTGGTTCCACGTTTTTTTGTGAGGAATCATATTACAAATGCCTAATGTCTCAGTAATTATTATTAATATATGGGTTCTCTTTTGTTGAAAAGCTTTATTTCCCATATGAAAGGGAACAGCTATCTGCCAGAGACAGAGTTGGCAAAGAAAGTTAAATGATTTGTTTTTATAAATTTGGAAATTATAAAAGCTGGAGCTTTTTTGTTGTTCAATTTATTGCATTACTGATGAGTAATGAGAGAGGAAAGCAAAGAAGTATAGTTTTTATATTTCGATGCCAGGGTGTATGTTGGGCACAGGGAAAGAAAGGCAACATATTAACACACTGACACGTTAAAGGGCTAATATCATGGGGAAAAAATGTTTTCTTTGGTTTTCCTGAAATAAAAGACTTTGATGTAGTTTGTAATTATTGTATATCATTTACTCTTTTGATTGATATGGACCGTGTATGGAAACCAAACTGCCATAACAGACCATCTTCTATTCATTATTAATTATTTTATGGCTAGATAGACAGACAGACAGACAGACAGACAGACAGATAGACAGATTCAAAATAGATCAATCCATTCACACTGAAGTTAAAACAAGTGTTTTAGCATGGACTGTTTTTTACTGAGGCAGCCAGTCAGAACGGAGATAATTAACATACATCAGTCTTAAAGGCAGAGTAACCAATAACAGTCTGTTTGATTCTTAGGGATGAAGAGCGACTGGAAAATGGTAATACAGAAATAAATATATTTTTGGTTCATTAAACCACAGGAAATGTTATATTTAAATATTATAAATATGGAATATGGGCCCTTTGACTGGCATATTCTTTCCTCCAATGACTGTAAAAGAGTTGGACAGGGAGACAGAGTCACAGCCCTGACATTTCTTTCTGGCTTGACAGTTAGCCCTGCACAGATTTTCTCTCACTGTAATATCATAGGCCTTCACACAACTCAAGCCCACAGCAGCCGCGGTCCTTCACTAAGCCTTTACGCACTCCAGGCTGAGTGACTGCAAATCAATGCAAAGGAAATCTCAGCCTTGTGCCTCGTTTGTCTGCCGGCATCCATTGATGAAGCGGCGTGGTTTAGGGACGAGCTGAGCCGTCTGTCGCAGTGAAGTGCTCAATTCCACTTTTCTTTTGCTGCAAAGACCTTTTTTTCTGCCAGGGAAGAGTGTGATGAGTCAATGTAAGGATTTGTTGATTACTGTTTAATTACCCTTGTTTTTATCAGATGATTGAAAGTGTAAATACCTTCCCAGAACACCCATAATTGTTTTTATTGCCTATTGATGGCACCTAACTGCTGGTAAATCAGCCGCGATTGAACAATTTGCTGGATGTCGAATGAAGGCTGCTAGTCGAAGCTGGTTAACCCTTCGCTGTGACTCTGGTTCTTCTAATCCCTGGGCTGTGGTGTCTTAACAAGTCAAGAAAGTTATTTTTGTTTGTGTTTTCCCCGCAGACTCTGCCCACCACGCAATATGAGCTGGAGATTGTTGCTAAGGACATGGCGGGAAGTGAGGTGGGGCTGACAGGAACTGCCACTGCCACCATCACCATCACAGACAGGAACGATCACGCACCTGAATTCACCCACTCACTGGTAGGACAGCCTGATTATTTCTCCTTAGCTTCTTTCTCTTACAGGATGCCCATAAATTTGGAGAGGGGAGTCGGACAGGTTAGTTTAATTACTGGCTGGAGATCTTCTTGTCTCAGTGAGGTCCTTGTGGTTTTTTCTTAGATAGAGAAAGGCTGCATTGGTTGCATTGCAGCCTTCTCTAGCTATTTTGGTACCTAAAGTGTAAAATAAATCATTAAGACATGAGATCATGATTTATTGGACAGCATTTGACTTGTTGGTGCTGAAGTCTTCAGGTTCAGCTTTCTTTTTTCTTTTTAGATTCATTTGATTGATTTGATTTTGCCTCTTTTATACACTACCACGATAGATAAGCAAGTTGATTGTACATAATCTGACTATCTTAAAATGCATTATTTAACTGCAGCTAATAAGTTAACAGAATGTACATTTTTCTGCTAATTTAGCAACAGCTGTTAACTGAATTTAAATTAACCATGTAAAAACACCTCTTTCGTTTCAAATAAACATCCCAAGTTTAAGTGTGACAAATGCTCAGAAATACTATTTAAATGGGAAAGAAGGTAGGTGCTACAATGTCACCTTGATTCTTTCTTATAGTGTTGGCACACCCAGCGTCTGGTGATGTCTATGCATTCCAGACTTCAGGCTGTAACTGACTGCAAAGGATTTGCAACCAAGTATTAAAAAGTGAAAGTTTGATTTATGATTGTTAATGTGTCCCAATGGGTAGTTCACATTCTCATGTGAACTGCAGTTTGGCAATGTTGGTGGTGCCTTTGTCATTTGAATAAACGGTTCATTAGATGTAGGAACTGTTTAGTAATGTTGAAGCGTCTACGCTTCGTGCAGAATTTGGAGAAGTGCTCACTTGTTCAGTAGTGTAGCGAAGCAACCCTGATCTCTAACTTTGCTTTTTTTTATACAGGAGGCTTGATACTGCTTGCTAATCACTCAAGGACATAAAATCAAAAGTGGGCTTACTAAAAATGGTCCGAGCTATGAATGTGTCACATGGCCAAGTTGGGTGAAGTAAAAATAGATGCAGCAAACAAGAAAGCGTCCGTGAATGAGATGCATCTAAAACACGCTCTTTCATTTTAATATGTGTTTATGAGTTTTCTACTTTTCTCAAGGATGAAACGTATTTTACATCAGATCTAACAGCAATTTGCTGGCCTTATTTTTATCAGTGGAGCTGTTAATGAGCCTCACAACTGCCTCATCACTGCTGTAAGCCTGCTGTTTTGCTCTCAGAGACCTTCACCAAGCTCTTCAGCTGTCAGTCTTTCTCTCACACACACACACACACACACACACATTTATTCCTCTTCCTCCTTAGTCCGCCCAGAGCTTTTTCCACAGATACACAGAGTAAAAGCTGGCAGGGCATCCATCACTTCAATCAGACATGTGGCACAGTGACAGATTTGATTCACGCACGCTCAGGTGATGGACGGCACCACACATACACATGCTTATCCTCTCTGACCTTTGCTTTTTCCCTTTAAAATAACTGCGAAATAATTCTCAGGGTTTGCCCTGTAGGTAGTGTGCTACACATCACTCTGTGAGTGTGTGTGTGTGTGTGTGTGGGGGGGGGGGGGTGTTTCGACTTC
>JBBPCX010000018.1:12380045-12397632 GCA_037974365.1 Hydrocynus forskahlii | reverse complement strand
GTGGTGTGTGTCTGTGTGTGTGTGTGTGTGTGTGTGTGTGTGTGTGTGTGTGTGTGTGTGTGTGTGTGTGTGTGTGTTCATGCATTTGGGAGCTTTCTTGTGGATCTATGCATCCCTTTCTCTCTCTCTCTCTCTCTCTCTCTCTCTCTCTCTCTCTCTCTCTCTCTCATCCCCTCTTCTTCCCTGGCTCTTCTCTACTGTAAATCTGTCTTCTGCCTGTGGCAGCGTCACCCCTTTTGATCTCCCTTTGCCAGTGAAAGGGCCTTTGAAGTGCCATAGCTTACACCTGAGGCTACGGGGACGAGAGAGGACAGCAACAGATTGACACGGAGAGGGAGGGAAGATGAAGGGGAGGGACGCAGGCAGAAAAGTAAGAGAGGAGAGGACAAGAAGGGTATTCAGATAACCTTCCCCAATCTGTTTGTGAATTCGCTCATTACATGTTGCTCACCAAACTTTTCTCTGAACTCCTCTTTGCTGGATATTCGACTCCTTCATGGAGACTAAATTTAACATCCTCACAGTTTTGTGCGGGCAGGCTTTTTATCTGGACTAATATAGGAATCTGCTGTGTCATGCATGAACTTCATGATTGATTATGAGTGTTTCAAAGCCAGTGTGAGCCTGAAAGTTAGTACACTTACGTTTCTTTTGTGCATGTTAGAGATAAAACAGCAGAAACCCACCCACGGAAACCAGCCAGACAAACACTTTTAGGACCCTCAGGCTTTATTGGCAGTAACCTGGGTAGCTTGCTCTTCAGGGAAAGTTTGCATGAGCTCATCATCTTTAATGTAAGAATGCCTCTGCAGTATTATTGCATTCTCATCAAATATTATACTATCAGTTTCCTGAAAGGGCGAATTCTCAGTAGAGTAATTTACTGTAACAGTGACCTACTTCCAACATAGCATTTGATACTGACACAAGCAATGCAGCAATCTGTTTCATTAATCATCATATTTTACGCAAATGTGTCACTGTGTACATAGACAGCCAGTTTCCTTGTTCTTTAGTCTTGGACTAATTTTCAATGGCAGAGTTCATTTACTGTTAAGCCTTTCTGGTTCTGGGTTTAGGCCTAATCTGGGTAATAGGCTCAGTATAAGTGTGGTAGTGATACATTTGTAATAACACATTTTGTCACTTCATCACATTTTATGCAAATCTATCAATAATCTGAACAGGAACCAGTAGAAACAAACTTGTGCAGGTATAATTATGTTTGTAAAGTTGAAAAGTCATGCATTGTGGACAATTGTGGAAGAAATGCATAAATCCAAGGTGTGTGTATATACACGAATGTGTATTTACATATATTGAGATTGTGAGTGCTTGTGTCCCTGAGATGTCAGGGGAAAATGAGGTCGACAGGAGATGCAATCGATTAGATGCAGCAATGGAGATATGCAGCAGGGCTGAGCAGGAACGTGTTCGCTGTCCTATCTGCTGCATTCCCTCAAAGATTTTTTCCTATGGCATATTTACCTTTTTGACAGAATTTAGTTTACCATCCACATTGTCTTATACACTATATGGACACAAGTACTGGGACACAAATGTTTGTCAGGATTTAGGGTTAGGCCCCTTATTTCCAATACAAGGCAATCTTAATGTTTCAGCATACCAAGACATTTTGGACAACGCCATACTTCCAACTTTGTGGACCTTTTCTATTCCAGCAAGAGTGTGTCTCAGTGCACAAAGCAAGGTCCATAAAGACACGGTTGGATGAGTTTGCTGTGGAGGAACTTGACTGGCCTACACAGAGCCCTGACCTCAACCACCTCCAACACCCTCTACTTTTGTCCATATAGTGTATTATTTAACCATTTTTTCAGTTGAGATTTTTACACTTTCAGAAGGCACCAGTCATGGAAAAAAAATCCTCAAGATTTTTTTTAACAGAGTGGCATGGCTCTACTTGAGACATGCAAGTATAGGTTCAAGGGCTCGGCGCAAATACTGGTTTTAATGAATGCGGGACAAAACGTGAAACAGTGGATAAATAAGGAATGCTCACCCATCTGTAGAAAATTAAAAACACAAAGGACACAGGAACAAACTATGAACAGTCACGGAGTAGTGACATGAGACCACATGAGCGAACAGACAAACCAAATCAAACAAATGACCAGCTCAGTAGTCCAGTGACCCGGAATGTGAGAATGTCCTTGGGCTGGGAGGACAAGACGCAGGCAGGGGTGTGATATAGAGACTGATGTAGTTTGATGCAGTTTCAAACTGTTATCGAATTCCTCAATCTATGGTTCATACATTTAAAATGTTTTTCTGATTTTATGAAAAGCAAATCAAAAAAAGCAAAACCTTTTCATCTTAGCAGATTAACCATGCCCATTAATGCTGTTCCTGCCTAGACTGCTTTTTGAGTAAGGGAAATACAAGGCATCCATTTAGAATACATATACCATAAAACACATCCATTGCTACAGTAACAAAAACTGCAAGTTTAACTGTAAAAAATGGAAAGAAGATGGAAAAAGGGGAGAAAACTGAATAAAAATATTACACAAAAAAAGTTCTATAAAACCATAGAAAGGCATGAACCAAGTAAGGTTATCTGACAGATTTGAAACAGCAAGAAGGAACAGTGTAGAAGGAAGTAGGGTTATATTATTCTGTCTGATTCTGATTTGGCTCTGTCCTCTGATAACGATCCAGGAGACTAGTTTTAAAAGATATGTAATTAACAGCCCAGATAAGAGAGCCGTATTTGAGATTAGGGTTACTGCAAAATGAATACGTTCCACATGAACAGACAGCAGAGATTTTTTATATTTTTTATGTATGAGCTTCATGAGTTAGTCATTGCATGCTAGCATACAGTATTCATTCTAAATCCTCAAGGATGAGAGATATCCAGTCTGGTGTGCAGAAAAGGATTGAAAGGGCTTACTCATTGGGAGTCATTGTTTGATATTCAGAGAACATGGGAGGAAAGTACCTTGAAAGAAATGGCGATTATACCCTGGTTGACATTTGATTTGTTTGTTTGACATGATGTAATCTCGCTGAAAGCTTGTTTTTTCTCTTCTGTTGGCTATATGTGACATTTACTTTTAGATGTGTATATTGTTCCCTCACATACATGTTAACCAAATAAAACAATCGAGTGAGTGCAGAGCAGGCACTTTAAACCAGTGATGTTAGATTTGAATATGAATCGCTAAAACGAACGTGGGCTCCCAGAACGTGGGCTAGCAGTCATATAAATTAATGGATGCCTGATGCCTATGTTTGGATGTCTTTTTTTTTTCATACACATACACATTACAAATACAAAGAACCTTCTTATGTAGAAAATAAGCTATAATATATGGAGCTCTATAATAATCTGATTTCTGCAGTGTTTCCTCTAGGCCAGTAATGCAGATGTCTAAGTCTACACAGAGCACTGTAGGCAGTAGCGTTTTTTTTTTTTTAGCTCTGACATGTTTGCTGAAAAGGTCTTCAGAGTGTTTTCTTCTCTCCCAGCCCTTTTGTTCTGTGCTGTCAAACTTGCTTTGGATAAGGTGAGCTGTGCATCAGAGTTAGCCTCGGGGAAATCACAAATATAGAGGCATGATCTGAATTATAGCAGCGCTCGGTGGGTGCACGCTGACTCGTAGCCACAAGTGGTTGGGGTGGCAGAAAAAGCCAGGAGCTTGCACATACGAGCAGATTGTGGCTAGAAGTACATAGCAAGGGCGTGATCCGATTAGTATAGATCATAAACCAACAGGTTCCATAAATTGTGGATGTTTGTCGATTTTTAACCTCATTAAGGCCAAGGTCATGCCAGCAATGCTTGAGGAGACTTTGTATTTTCCCCTGTGGGATGCATTATATGGGCCCAATACACAAAGCTTTTTGCATAAGTTTCAGTCCATGTTTTATGTATGAAACTGTAGCACAAGCCTAAATGCACAGTTTAGAGGCGTAACCGGGGACGAACTTCTGCGTTGTGTTATTGTGGTGAGAGATGGCTCAGAACGAGTAAACTGCTGCGTTGAAGTTTTATTTTCTGCACAAAGCATATCAAAATGAAAACGTTCTCCATACATTTACATCTTGAACTCCTCTATCCAAAAGGATATCAAACAGGAAAGAATATGCATTTGTGAGAAATAATGAAATATGACACACCTGCACAAAACGTTAGTCCTCCATACTTTTACCTCTCCAACTCCTTAAACAGCCCACAAACATTGTGTCACAGCCAGTTAAGCTAGCCTATGTAAACATAGCTGGAATTCACTGTGAGGCTAGCCCCACACATGTGGTGGGACAGGAAGACATAAAAAATACATTTACAAAATTCAGATCACAAAAATAATCAAAAAATACTGCAGATAAAATACATGTAAATAAGATGAGGGCAAATAAACAAATGGATGACACTTTTGAATATTTATATTCCTCAGATTGATTTATTGTGCAAACTAGATCTATTTTGCAATTTTAGAGAAAGACATAAGTGTATATAGTATATTTCAATATATTAATAAGTGCATATAATATATTTCAATATAATATGTTAATATATTTCAACCTGTTACATAGGCCATGTGCATGGAAGAATGCAAACTGTTTCTGCAGAAAATGAGTAGAGAGTCAGACAGAGTAATTCCAGATTCTTTTGAGCAACTAGTGGGAACCGATATAGTTTAGATCCATATCCATCTGTGGTAAGGTTTCAAAGGTGTGCTGCTGGGAAACTGATGCAGAGGTCAACCAACAGAATAACATGACAACAGCTCTCAGGATCAGGGATTATTTATCTGGAGTTGAATCACAGCCCTGAAGAATGTTTGGTGGAAAATAACATTTGTCTGACCAGTTTATCATGGTTGCCTCAAGGCGCATTTTCCACTGCACTCGTTCGTCTGACCTTTATGTATCCGAACCTTTGTAGACACCAGCTCATCCTGCTATTTTCTGTTTGTATCCCCTTGCTGCCTTCCTAGATGAGTAGAGAACTCTGATGTGAGGACCTAATTGTATTGATCTATTAGAGCATTCATGAGGTCATATACTGATGTTGGATAATTAATTCAGGATCACAAGTCCCACTCCAGCTGCTTCCAAAGATATTAGGTGGTGCTCCATCACCCCAGAAGACTTCACTCTGGATGGCATGATGCTGCTGCCTCTTTCTTTTGCCTTAATAGTGTGTGCACAATAAAATGCAACCTCCTCTATCTCAGGAAGACAGGACACATTACTCTTCCATTTTACCTGACTTGCTTCTTTATTAGAACTGGCCTTAATTCTAGCTTTTGTATACCAGTAACACTTTCATTCTGTAACCGTAAAGTATTAGTTGTGTCTAACCCAAATGAGTAAAATTAAATCTGACACATCACTTTTCAATGATGTGCATCAGTCATTTTCTATGCTGTGATGTTTGGTTGCCGGGTTATAATAGATGTGTGGTTTTCTATCTGGAAGTCTGCTTTTGGACATTCATTTTAGTACTTCATTTGGCTGAATGTGGATTAAAAAATAGTATGATCTCATTAAACATTTTATTCTGAGGTTTGAGATTTCAATAGTGCCTCCCCCTTACACCTTTTGACAAAGGAAATGGGTAAAACAAATAACTGAAACATGATCACAATATTAACAATAATAATAATAATAATAATAATAATTTGATAGTTTGTTGTGCTTACCAATTAATAGTGCTTATATTGGTAATAATAAGGTCACTTGTCGATCACAACCTGATGTATGTTTTTAATGGTAATATTTTGCATGTTGGCTTAACGATCGTGTGGTCATGTTTTTGTGAACAAAAGTTTCAGAATCGTGTGCCTGGATATGTGTGGGTGTAGCATGTACATTTTTACTGGGTGTCATCATTTCTGGTTCCCAAAACAGCAATTCTATCCACTTAATGTCAATTTATATTTACGACATTTGGCAGATGCTCTGATCCAGAGCGACGAACATCAGTGCTTAGTGCCAGCTAAGTTAACCTTAACAACCCCTGTCAAAAAGAAAAAGTGAGAGGTGTTTTGCAGTTAGCAAAACACATGGACAAGAGTTAAGAGGGTTTTTTTTTTTCATATACAGGAGAATATATGACTAGTTTGTCCCCTAGGTGCTCCTTCAAGAGGTGGGTCTTCAGGCGAAGGGATTCTAGAACTTAATCCACTTAATCTACAAAAATAAACTACTTTCTTATCATTTTTTTCCGTGAACTTCATATTGTGACGTAGATCATTACAGCACACAATAGAACATCACATATTCTTGACCTTTTCACTGTATGGTCTGCCTTGATGTTCATTCAGACAATTTGGGTCAAGCAGCTCAGAAGGTGCTGTAAATTTCCACTCTGCTGTAGATCATTGTGTGAATGCCGGCCCAGCCCCACTTTAAGGACATCTTTGAACTGATCTCTTGCTCGGGAGAAATGAGGTTGGAAATAGTCTCCATGATTCATAATTCAGAGCCTGTTCTCTTTTCTGGCCAAGGGGAAGTTAAAAGCACTGAAAAAAGATGGAAGAGAGGGTTATGAGTGAGTGAGAAATGAAAGAATTCTAGCGACACCGGGTTGGAGATCACCAAGTGAATCGTGTTTTGAAGTTACAATACCATTAAAACTGCAAGTCTTATATAAAGCCTCTCAGTTGACCATATAGAATATGTTGTGGTGATTCATATTCTAATGAATATGTGTGCATGCTAGCCCTAGATCAGCGTTTGCACTTTTTAAGACTCATGATGGATCCTGAAGAAAAATGACCACTCTTGTTTAAATGGTGTAAAGACGTTTTGACAAAAAGAGCCATCTATCACATCTCTATTGCACCATATTCAGGCCAAAAACACATGATAAAGGCCCTTTCTTACTTAGATTAAGAGACATGCCTTCTCAGACTGTTTTGCTGTTGTTATTGATGTTATTGTTGTTTTTGAGGTGCAAACAGCAGTGAAGTAAACAAGGAAGACCATATTATGGACTTTAAATGTTGTGAGACTATGCAGTTAATAAATAATTTGGACTTGCTTTTTAGATCTTAAAAGTACTTGCTGAGAGATAAGTGTTTTTTCTTCTCCAGGAAGTCCTTATTGTATTTAAAGAGACCCAGCAGTGTATATAACCGAAGTTGTATTTAAAAAGAAGAAAAGGCTTAAGTGCAGTGTTGCTTTGGGGCATTTCCACTGCCTTAGGCTCTTATCTTTCAATATACTCCAAATCAGAAAAAGCTGGGACGCTGAAAATGCAAATGCAGTCCTGACCTGTCCTGTCCCCTCAAGAGAATGTGGAGAGAATTTTGAAATGAAAAATGCAACAACGACAACCTCCATGGACACATGGGACAAAATAACACCGGAAACGCTTCATCGCTTGGTTTACTCAGTGCCAAAATGTCTTTTCAGTGCTGTGAGAAGGAATGGCAGGGAACAGTAAAAAGCAGGGAATACTTTACTGTTCCAGTTGTTATAGCACTTTTCTGCACTCACACACTCAAATATCTTACCTAGAATTAAGTGTAAAAGCAAGCAGTGTGTACAGTTTTTCTCTGATGAGTGTGAAAATATGAGCAAGAAACAGTAGCAAGAGATTAGCATTGTAATAGTGCCAGCACTCACTTCTTAGGCCACTTAATTCAGCAAATCTCTTTACAATGTAAGATTAAATTCTAAAAATATTAATGAGTAACATAATAGTGCTTAGAATTTGCTCATTTGTTATCAAACAGCAGGTATAAAACTGTAAGACAAAGAGGAACACCCTCAAGAACCATTAGGTCCTGTTGGTACCATTCTTTAACTGTTTGGTATTGGACCAATGGCCAGTGGAACAGGAACAGTTCCAGTTTTCTAGTGCTAAAAGTTTTGGTAATTCATACGGTGGAAAGGTGCCTTTTAAATCTGTGTGGGTACGGGTGTTTGCTCTTCTCTGTTCTTGTGTTCTCATGGTCTTGTGAAAAGCCCAGGTATGGTTCCAATTCAAAATTAGCATGTAGCCAAGTATAAATCAAATACACGGTAGTGTCCTCGATTCTTGGGTTTTCATCAAGGATGTATCAGGTCAGGTCAGGTTTTCTACAATGGATTTCACACAAAATAGCGGAACTGCCACATAACTGTACTTTTCAGAGCGTGACTGTTGTTCTCTTTATCTAATTATTTCCTGCCATTGGCACACATTCTGAAACCATTGTTTTATTGTTATTTAAACTAAAATTGCATTGAGGCAGTTAGGTGTATTATATATGTTTTAATTGCGAATATTAGTCACAGTGAAGATAAAAGTGAAAATGCTGTCAAAGGATGTCAAAGGAAAGCAAATGCAGATTAAGTGTATGTACTTGCCGTTCTCCACATTGTGAAACGGTGTTTCTGCATGTATCAACTTAAGTATGTGCGCACACATGTATATATGGGTTAATGGATCATGCATGTATGTGTGTTTAGGTACTGATGCAGTCTGCATACCTTGTGCATATTCCTTTGGCTATGCAACTTCTATTTGCAATTCACCCATCAGCAGACAGTGGGTAATATTTAAACAGATAATCAGGCAGTAATAAAACAGAGCAAAGGTGTTCCCCTTTCAATTCTTCCCTGATGTTTGATTGTCTCTGGACGTTGTCAACATGTCTGGGTGCATGGTTAGTTCACTGCTAATACTGAGAGGTATCAAAGTAATGAAATTCAGAGCATGTGGAAATCTCATTTGATATTAAAATCGCTCTCCTTTTGCTCTTTCCCTCCTTGACCTTTATGATAAGTCACTTAGTCCTCCATGTATTCCTCTTCCTCCATTTCTTTCCTTCGTCTGCTTGTTCATTAGCTGCTGGTGGGAGCTCCCTCGCGTTTCATTTATGGAACTCCACACCTCTTGAATTCAAATGATGACATTCCCTTATGTGGGCTGTGATCGACTTCAGGAACTGCAAGCACCATGTTCACGAATTTAAACAACTTTAATGGGAATTCTTCTCTTTTGTTTTCTTGTCATCCACCCCGAAAGATCATTCCATATCATCTTTTCAATCATACTGTTTTAGGGCTGACATGATGACTCAGTTGCGTTTGATTAGTCAGTTTTAAAAAATCAGTTGCCAGTTTGGTGATTATGCACATTTTGAATGCTCCTATTGCTCTTAAAAAGCCCACAAGAGCCGTATCATACGTATTTTTTTTATTAGTAGTATTATTATTACTTTTTGTCCAATACCACAGTTAAATTCAGTTAAATCTTATTTTAAAATTGTACACTAATTACTCAATTCATGGTCAAAATAATTGGCAGATTCCTCCATCACTAATACATTCCACAGTGATAGTCCTACCTGTCTGCTTTTCTCTGCCTCTCATGTGTGTGTGCATGCATGTTTGTGTTTATATGCATCTCCTTACGCTGATGCACGTTCATGCCTTGAAGACACATTACCCTCTTTAATAATGAGCTACACAGATGATTTTCTTTAATGAATGGAGAATCTCTAGCTACACAACTCACTACCAGCACCGAAGGCGGCCTCCGTAGTTCCAGGAACTGAACAATATCTGAGCAGTAAAAGGCCCCACCTTCTCTGCTGCTTTGAGTGAAGAAAAGGAGAAAGAAGAGAGGAGACAATGAGTAGGGCTCAGAGTTATCACTCTGTGATGCAGCAGTTTGACAGCAGTAGAATACAGACGAGGGACTGCTGGAGCATCTGAGAGAGAGACAGGCGCTCTGAAGTCCTCAGCTTGTAGAGACACACTTCTCTGCATGCCATGCGGCAGTTCAAGGATGTTTAAAGATCTTTTTTTTTTAATAAATCTAAGGATCAGGTTGTTTGTGCAGTACCTTACCATTTTTTTTCACATTTAATATGTTGTATTGAGAAGAGGACTAATTATCTGGTCAATTTGGACAAGATATCCTGAGAGACACTGAGCTGTTAACTGGGTTTCTTTTCAGTTTGTTTTGCAATATAGTGTCAGGTTCTGTAAAATCTTGTGTTTGAATCAGATTTTATTTATTGATATTACGAATTCTTTGGTATCTCCTACACTGTATTTGTTGCTTGTACATTTTTGGTTGATCTTTACTTAGCCCTGACTTGTGTAAATACCCCAGCCACAACACTCTGACACACGGGTCAAACTCATGCCCACTACCATGTCAGTGCCACTACTGTGTTGAAAATGGTCTGCTCCCCAAATTGTACTTTACCACTGATGAACAGACAGTGTATTGGGCATGAGATAATGCCTGTATAGTTAACCTGTAATGTAGGTGAAACCCTTAAAATGCAGCTAGTTAATGGAAGCAGGTGTTTTTTTATACAGTTATAAAAAATACAGGAAATAAGACTTGTTTGCTCACCCACTTGTCAGTGTAGTTTGGCCTCGGGTTCCTGTCTCATTACCACAAACATTTCCACATGTCAGCAGTAGAACAGCAGTTTGCTGGCCCAACGCACTACATATGCCTCACCAGCAATAGGTGCCTCACATTACTTCACATTGAGTTTGCTGACTTGAGGATTCCTTACTGGATACATACACACACACACACACACACACACACACACACACACACACACACACATTATGTATATATATATAGATATATATAGGAGGGGGGGTCTGTATGTGTGCCTGTATCGCTGACTACTCCATGGGTCTGATATAATAGAAGAATGACCACAACCAGAAGCTCCTAGTATCACAACAACAGACCCTCAGAACAGCAGATGAAGGCTATTTAAACAACGTTAACATTTAGCCAAAGCAAAGCAAGTTTTAGCCCCAGGGATCGGAGTTGTGATGTATTCAGAAGCAATACTAGTTCTACTCGTGGGATGGTGCTATTTACTGCACGGTACATTAGTGTATGGAGCAGAGAGGGTAGGAGACTATGACATCCATGATGAGCTGAGATAATTAAAACAATCCAAAAGGTGCCAAGAGGAAAGAGCTGGAGTGGCATGGCCTCGGCGAAGCTGAGATAAATTGCTTTTCTCTGTGTTAATTACGGGGCTATGATTTTCAACTGATGCAAAGAGCAGCTTTTTGTGCCTTATTATGATAATATATTTGATTTTATGTGTTGCATTGCTGAGGCATGATAATTTATGGAAATTAATTGCATGCTATGCTTTCTATTACCTCAATTCTACAGTTTGGAATTTATCTGGCGAGCTCACACACAAGGCACAGGAGGAGAGTGCTAAAGAGAAGTGTGAGGTGTGTTTAGGTGCGGGTTTAGGGCGTGTTTGTATATCTGCACGTCAGAATGTTTGTGTATTTACATTTAGCGCTGATGTTGCACTTGGGTGATTTAATGAGTTCAGTGCTTCGGCTCTTTGCTTAAGCTTACTGTAATTGAATGAACACTCATCTCAAAACATGCTCCACAGTCCTCCGTGGCTCAGCAAACTTTGCTGAGCCCACCGCATCTTTGCTTCCAGGAGTATGTGCTGGATAAAGTCCTTGGCGCTGGGCCACATGTAGGTAAATTGCCTTTGTCTGTGTCTGTAGAAACAGGATACATAGTGTAAACATAATCTACTGTGACCTTATGTAATTAAATGTTACCTGATTGCAGTGCAATAGTATGTCAGTGTAGCTACAGTAACTGTTCTCTGAACAACACACAGAAAAACTGTACCTAACTGACCATAAAGTCTATGCATCGAAATTGTACCCAAGTAGAGTTGAACATAAGGAGCCAAGAATATCAACAGGTATCAACGTTAAATGATTCAAAGTTATTTTTTTATTAGATACTGATGTTAAAGCAGATCCCATATTCATTAAGCTTCTCTAAACTTCAATAAGCTGATACTGAAGTGTTGATACCAAGCTGGGTTTTTCTTTAAAATTGCTAGGCTTTAAATTTTTTATGTCTTAAATGTTTTTTAAATGAAGCACTTCACTTAAAATGAGCCTCCAAAAGCAGTCTACCCTGCTCCAAGTTCTTAAACACGCTTCACCACATACACAGTTAATAACATCTCATAATGTATGTGTTATTTCAGCATAGTTAATTCTCTTTTTTTACTTTTGATATTTGATTCAGCATTTTCTGCCAATATTTGTCTGATACAGATGTACATGTACACCAATAGTCCAGTTATCGTTTTGATAAATTAATTACTGGTGCATGATGCAGAAGCTAATGGGTAATTGTGGTTCTCACATGACAATACATTAGCATTGTGATTTATTTTACACTTTTATTTTGTCTGGATGCTTTTATTAAACAAATTACAATTTGAAAGACTGGCCAGATAAAAAGAGGAAACTCCCCTGGCCCTTGAGGTTTGGGACTTTGAAAGTCCAAATGAAAATATAGGGAGTAGAAATATAATTGAGTAAAAAAGTACAAGTATTCCATTTCAATAATATATGAGTAAAGTACCAATTTCCTCTAATACTTAAGTACAGTCTTACTCAACTATTTTCCACCCTTGGATTTGATGTTTGAGTTCTGTAATGTGACCCTGTTGCTGTACAATGGACAGACAAAAGTGTGACACACCTCTCAGTTATTGTATTTAGGTGGCCCCTTATTTTCAGTGAAGGGCGATCTTAATGCCTCAGCATATCAAGCCATTTTGTATGATGCCATGTTCCCAATTTTGTGGACACAGTGTGTGGAAAGCCCTTTTCTATTCCAGCATGACTAGAATATTAAAGTCTACGTATCTGAATGCAGTCTCATTAAAGTCCCTGTTGGTGTAATGGTCAGGTGCCCCAATACGTTTGTCCATATAGTGTATATTAATGTCTTTAAAAACAGCACGCTGTCCATTCTGAGCGTGTAAAGGAGCTCATCAATGTATCTTTAGTTCTTTTTTTTTCTAGCAGCTTTCAACATCACATCATGCAGTCCACCTGTTTCAGTCAACAGTGACGGATGTGTGTATGAAGCCTGTCAGGAGGTTGCAGACCAGAGTGAGATGGATGGACAGTGTGTGACAGTGCGAACTTTAACAAGAAGTTAATAGACAGGCATTCCAGCATTCGGACTCTGAATCCCTCTGAAGCTGAGCTACCTGCTGATTGATGGACCGTCTCACTGCGTTTATATTTCCCTGCCTGTCCGTCACGTTTATTTCCTTTGTACGGCTCTTTCTGCCCATATGAAACACCATGCGCAGGTGTGACAGTGGCAATTTGTTCAGCATTGAGACACTTCTGTGTACAAGAAAGATACCCAGCAGAGCCAGCAGACAGGGCAGAGCTACCTGATTACTCTACACAGACGTTCCATCAACCTGTCTTGATGGGCACTGACCTTGGAACTGACCAAATGAATGTTAACTTCAGCTGGGATAAAAAAAAAAGTGCATCACTGCATTAATCCACTGGCAATTCAGTTGATTTGAGGACTACACTTGACTGCGGTAATATTCAGTAAAGTACTCATGCACTCATGGGCCGCATTCAGATGTAAAAAATGAGTTTTTGTTGTCTTATTTATGTTTCACTACTGTGTAAATAGTTCCCCCAGTTACATTTGTGCAGTCAGTAAAAATACAATATCGTCTTTAATCTTATCACGAGAAACAAATTGGTCCTCAATTCTTTATTTAGTCGCCCTATAGACACTGCACAGATGTTCAAATTATTAACAAATCTGGTGAAATTCAATTGATTCTCAACAGTGGTTAACTCTGGTTAGGTCTAAGTTAAGGGTTAGAATTAGGATTTGAATTGAGGTTAGGTTTGGAGTTACAGCGTTAGGCTCAGAGTTAAAGAAAATTAAGGTAAATTTAAGACAGTGCAAGTTAAAGTTAGGTAAGCATCAATAAAGCATCTACAGTGGGATATCTAACTAAAGGGTTACCACCAAATTAAACTGAATTGTATTGGAACTTTACTTTCGTGCACCCAAATGGTATGTAAATCCAAAACAAGAATAAATAACGGTTGCTTTATGAGGTAAAAGACTGAATACTGACCACAGCTGCTGCTGTGTGAATGAAATGAAATCAAGGAACAAGGACAGACACAGTAAGTAATAGGAGCATTGAGAAGGTGGAAGATGAGGCGCTCTTCATTCATTCTCTATCTTGGACGTTATCTCACTTTGCCTCTCTTCCTTGTGTGTCCTCACCCACCAGAGAATTCTGATTGGAGTAGCACAAGGAACTCCAGTAGAATTTCAATGTCCGAGGCCAATATCCTAATGGCTGCCCTCAAAACCATCTGTTGCGTTGAGAGGTGTTCTGACAGAGAAAGCTGTTAGCTTTAGCGTGTCTCTCACAGCAGACGCCTGCTTGCTCATGAAGATCCTGACAGGCTGTTCAGCTGATTGCCGATGGGCTTTGTGGGTCAACTGAGTATGCAGAAAGGTCTCTGTAGAAAGCTCCGTTAATGTATACACATCTGGATGTGGGTTGATGTGTGGCGCTACATGTGTGTTAGGACACAAACACCCCATACCTCCATACTAATGTTCGTGCCCATTTTGTGTGATTGCTGCAGCTTAGCCTGGCTGTGAGGATTAGAAGTCATTTGTAAAGCAGCTAGAGCCTCCTGTCTCCATGCCGCAGGTTCTCCATTAGGAAGCAGTGTGGAGAAAAGCCCCACAGTCCCAGTGCTGCTGCCGTGCCTGCGCTACCATGAACATGCGTCGCACCCCTAGGCCTTCTTTGTGCCTGACATAGCATGAAAAGACGTAAGCGGAAAGAAAGGCTTAATGGAAGAGCCAGCATGAAGGCAGAGCATGTCCCTCGCTTCCAATTGGGAGGAATGGTGGGGTGTAAGAAATGAGTTTGGAGGGAGTCATGCTGTCCTTTTTCTCCACTTGATTGTTTATTGTGTGTGTGTTGGGGGGGGGTTGCACTGTTAATTTTTACTAGTGGACCAGTCATCCAAAAAATAGGCAAGACTTACTCATAGTTGGCTGCTGATAACAACTGGCACATAACACATTTTGTGGTATGCAGAAGATTTTTTCTTTGTGTTTCGGTTAGTCTGAGTCTCAGATGACTCTGAAACTGGCTGTGTTTCCACTCTCTTGAACACGAGCAGACAGATGTGATACAGATTCATGCTATCCCATTTTTAATTGCTGAATTTTGTTTCTATATGGTCACACATTTGCTGACTGGTGCACTTTTTTCCATGCTCTCTTGTTTCTGTTGTGGTGACAATGGACTGTGATTGATCAATTTGCATTCTACAACTTACGAGGCTGTGAGTCACATCTTTCAGTGAAGCTGGTTTCATCTCATGTTGTATTTCCACGTTAATCATATGATACTTTGATTTCTGTTCTGTTCGGAGCACCCACAAGTGTTTTTATTAGTTGACTAATTAAAGTAATTGACTAATGTCAGTTTTATTAACTGACATGTGCTGCACACCATAACATCATGGTACGTTGTGTACATGTGAAAGAACAGCAAAAATACCCGAAGAATGCTGCTGCAGATAATCACAAAAGATGAAAGAATTCTCTGACCATGAACTGAACTTGGTCTTTGAATCTTTAAATTGGTTCATTTCTACAATAAACACAATCAGTTTGTGCCATGGAATGATGTTTGTGTTGGTGTGAGAGAAAGTAAGCAGAGGTGATAATGTTGGTAATGATAAAACAGTTTGCTAGCATTTTATATATATATATATGCTTACTTTCCATTAGCCTGCTCCAGTCTTCAGTTCGGATATAGAGTGGCTTACCTTAGCTACTTTCATTCCATAGCTACTTTGCTGTGGACACAAAAATAACCTATGGACTGGGAGAACGGGAATTCCTTTGTGCCCCTTTTTTCTCTGGCATAAAAGCCTTCAAGCTCTCCTTCTTTACCCTTGGATATGTGTTTATCCCAAGCAAACCACTGCAGTATTATGCTAAGGGTTTCCCCAGGTTGCACCAGCCTGTTTTCCAGCACAAAAATACAATATAAAGCACAAACAGAATCATCCTTTTTTGTCTTTTAGCACATAGAGCATAAGTGATTTTGCACAGTCTGCCACAGCATTTGGCCGGGATTTCATTTGTGGAATCTCATGCTGTGTCAGGCAATAACTGCATAAGGGGACTGTCACAACACAGTTTACGGCGGCCTGGACTGTTTGAATAACTGAAAATACAGCTATGCCCTAAAGTACCTGACTGTTACACACATCAACTGTATCACAGAAACAATTTCTTAATGCAAAAATGAAGAAAAGCAATATCATTTCTGCCATAATAAGATTAATAGTGCTTTCTCTCATTCTTTCTCTCTCTCTCTGTATCACACACACACAGACCCACAAACACACACGCACACACACACACGCACGTACACTAACGCATACACACACAAACAAGCACAAACTGATTCATGAGTAACAGCACCCTTTTTTTATTCTTTGCCTGTGGGCTTTTCTCAGGGGAGAGCTATCATAGCTAATGTCAAATAGAAAAAGAATTATGTGCAGTTCTGGGGTTTTGGGGGTCATATCCGGACTGCAGCACAGCGAGAAATTCTACCACTCAAGCAAAAACGCCAGCAAGTCACCTTTCCACCGCATCTTTCACTAGGCCAGCAAAAAGTATAGATGACTTTTGCCACAAGGTCTTCCTGTGTGTGCTGTGTGTGTGTGTGTGTGTGTGTGTGCAGGGTGTGTGTGTGTGTATGTACAGTACATATGGAGGTGCATGGGGGGGGGGCACTTTGAATCCAATGAGCGTATTTGAAACCACATGCATTACATCTCCTAATATATGAAAATATCTTTGACAGCTTATTTATGATGGGCCTAATTATCTTGTATCCCATATAGATAAGATATCAATTTGCATAATGTCTTTTTAATGAGTCACTAATGACCTTGAGAGGAGGCTAATGGAGTAGAGCGCTGTGTGTACACAGGGAGGTGGGCTGAGCTTGGTGAGAGCTTCCACATGGACAGTGTGATCCAGTGTGTTAGCCAGGCCCTCTCTATTACTGTTACACAAGCTAAACACTGCATTAGAGATGGCACCCATTCAATACAGCGTGTTAGCAATGGATCCATCAGCCCATAGAAGTGTCGGAGATCAGAGTACAAACAGAGTAAGTGAAATCTCATCCTGTGACAAATACAGGACATAGTTTATTATATTTGGATTGTTTGGATTTGGATTGTGGATGTTAGTTACAATTCATCATATTTTATTTAATACGCTAGTTTTGAACACTTACTTTGCAAGCGGTATTTTTGGTTTTTTATGTGAAAGGATAAAAAAAAAACAGCAGTATATATTTGTAGGGTAGTAGAGTGAGCAGTCTGAATGGTACTATGAGAGGAAAGTGCTTCAGTTAACCTTTAGCAGAGTCCACGGCTGCGAGGTCACACACGTCTCATGAAGCACAGTGGACGTCTTCATTGTTTGATAGTAAAGGTCTGCTACATGGTCCAAGCCCAATGGGGATCATCAAATTTTGTGTTTTGGACTGAGTTCGGGACAATTTCTCACTTTCAATATCAAGCTCAGGTAAGCTCTTTGCTTTCTAATGAGTGATTTTTATACAGCAGATTTTTCACACTCTACTATCGACTACTATCTTTCTCTCTCTCTCTCTCTCTCTCTCTCTCTCTCTCTCTCTCTCGCTCTTTTGTGTAGCGTTGGCTTCATAGACATCAG
>JBBPCX010000018.1:12355593-12365707 GCA_037974365.1 Hydrocynus forskahlii | reverse complement strand
ACAATCGTACATTAATTGTAATCAAGGAAAAGGTTTGAAACAATTGTTATATTGATTTGAACTCGTATCACCCAGCCCTAGGTTTGTGTGTGTGTGTGTGTGTGCACTCGCATGTGTGTGTGTGGTGTTCTGCCCTCACTAGATATTTACTTCTTTCCTGTCTTTTCATGCATCATCATACCTCTTGCCCTCCTCGCTCTCCTTTCATCTTTTTCTTGCTAACATGCTCTCTCTTTCTATTGCTCTCTCTAACACGGTCCCTCCCTCTTTCCTTTTAACTCCCTCTCTTGCTAATATGTTCGCTTTCTCTCTTTCCTTTTATCTCTCTCTGTTGCTACTATGTTCTCTCCCTCTGCCTCACGTTTTCCAAAATGCTCTCTCATGCCCTCTTTATTTTTTACTTCGTCTTCTGCTAAAAATCTCTCTTGCTCTCTCTCTCTCTCTCTTTCACTCATCTGCTTACGTACCATCTCTTCTCTTTCTCTCTCTCTGTGTCCCCCCCCCCTTCTCTGTGGATAAATGGAGATCAGAGAAGGCTCTTGAGAAGTGTTCCATTAACACAGCTGTGAGATTGCATTAGCAGCAGGAGCCTTCCAAACTAAGGGATTCTTACACATCTGGGAGGATACTCTCCTTCACCCCCTTCTCTCTCTATTCTTTTTTGTGTCTGTTCAGGTGTTCTCAGTGTCATTAACCTTGAGTGGGCTTCTCTCTCTCTCTCTCTCTCTCTCTCTCTCTCTCTCTCTCTCTCTCTCTCTCCCCCTCTCTTTCCCTCTCCCTCTCTAGATGGGACACTCTTGTGATATTATCTTAAGTGACCGGGTTGAGAGCAGGGCTGGGAAATCAGAGGGGTGGATTATGTGAAGGGGAATAAATATCAAGAGGGCCATTCTGGAAAAGATAAAATAGGAAAGCCTCGTCATCCAGCGGAAGGAAAAATAAACCAGTTAAAATGTATTGTGAACTGCAGAACATATGGAAACTTACGAGAACTTTACACCCAGATTAAACATTATACTCCTGCAATAGTTTTCAGTATTGGTGTTTGTCAACAGAACTGGTCTTCTCTGTTACATGGTTTGTAAAAAACTATAGTCGCTTGAGAAGGACACTGCATTCCATTTAGAAAAGTGATTGCTTTTTTGAAAGAGATGCCAGGTAAACAAAATATTTTTGCGTGTTAACCCCCCATTATACTTTTTTTTTGTTTGTTTCAGTCTTCACAGATTCAAATGAAATTTGTATTGATTTTTTTTTTCTTTTTGGATTTTTGAATTTTGGATCGTGTTTTACTAATCAAATTGGCGGTTATGTAGCAAAAACTTTATTAGTCATTTACTCATGCTCATTGCTAACATAATTAAACAGATTAATTTGGCTGCAGCAGCAGGGATATGTGATATGTATTCCAATACTATAGGATACGTATTGGCAGATATTGAAACTCATAATGCCTCATTGAAAAATGCATCTGTGGTATTAAATGAATTATTCATTATGTAATGGTTTTCATTGTAGCCCTTTATGTTGCAACTGGATGTTGTAATAGTAGTTGTATTGATTAGAATTGATCTATTCATCTATCTATCTTCACTAAATGGACCAAAATATTGGAACACACCTCTTAATTACTGAATTCAGATGGCCCCTTGGTTCCAGTGAAGTGCAATCGTAATGCTTCAGCACACCAAGACGTTCTGAGCAATGCCATGCTTCCAGCTTTGTGGAGTTTGGGGAAGGCCTTTTTCAGGAAGGACCTTTTCTATTCCAACATGACAGTGTCCCAGTGGCAAAGTCACAAAGACATGGTTGGATGAGTTTTGTGTATTTTTACTATATTTACTATATATAGTAAATATAGTAAAAATATAGTAAACATACATAGTAAATATATAAGTATTTACTATATTTACTATATATGTTTCTTTGTAATTAAACATGTCATTAGCCAGGACTTTTTAAGTGCTGACAGTATTTACAATATGCTCAGTAGAATATTCTTACATAATTTATCAGAATGATAAATAAAACTATAATGTAATAACAGCAGAATTGGAGTTGTTAGTGTTATTGCAGTAAAAAACAAAAAATATGTCCTTGTGTCCTGTTTTCTGTCTCGACTAATTCATCTGTTCAAGGTTGACAATGTTATGTTTGGCTGTGCTGTTTATGGCCAGGCTAAATATTGTGTTTATGGTACCGTCAGGCCAATATTTGTGTTCTGTCTCAAAGGTCATTAGTACATGCCCTGAAACAGTGCAGAAATGTCAGGTTGTATCATTGCTTTGAACATAGCACTCACTTTCATCTATGTGTGTGTGTGTGTGTGTGTGAGTGTGCACGTGTGTGTGCGAGTGCGTATGTGTGTGTGTGGGTCCTTGTATTGAACATGATTTTTGTGGTCATTTTTGTCCCTTATAGACCGTAGTCTATAACAAACACCCTGGTCTGTTCGAAATGTCGAATGATTGCCTGACATGAGAGTCATGCTGGTCACTAACAGGTTATCGATTCAGTCCAGTCTGCCATGTCTTTATTTGGAGAGCTCAGATGATGAATGCTCCCACTCCGTCTCTGGCCACAGAGCAGGATGGTGCTGACGGGAGGTGTGAAAAGAGCAGGAGGAATGAGACAGCAAGGAAAGCGGACAAGAAGATAGAAAAACAAAGAAAGTTAAGAGAAGAAATGGCCATTCAGTGGTGAAGCTTTTAATGTGTCCAGTTGTGACTGTGAAATTTTTTTGTAGTTTGTGAGAATATCAAAATTACTCCATCAGGAAACTCAATGAGCACAGTCCACACAGTGGAGGAGGACCTCTAATTCATTCTATATTGTTACTGTCATGTCAAATTTTTATTTTTCATTTGAAAATGCTGTCCTTTATGTTGCCCAAACATTTCATGATAAATCAGTATAAAATTAATTACAAAAGTTAAAACATAAAATATAAAAAAAATATGTTTGCCAAGATCTGTTTGTCTATAGCTTTTATAGCTGTCAATATATTTTTTTATTGAACGTTATTGCTACCAAATTGTGTTACATAAAGGCATTGTTTCTGAGGTATGACATTTTGTGACAGTAGCAATGTGCTTCTCTAATAGCTTCTGATGTTACCAGGTGTTACCAGTTAAACCATGCTGGTTCTCTCTCGCTCAAGGTGAAAGGCCTTCACAGTTTTGTGTTCTTATCTGGTGTCTGGGACACAGTGACCTGACTGCAAATGCAGTCTGACATTTCACAGGAGAAAACAGGTGTAGCTATTCCACTGTGAATATGAGAGTAATGATTCTAGTTTCGTAAACAATTGTTTTCTTAGTGCACACACATACATGCACATGTTCAGGTACACTAGCATTCTAGCAGAAGCAGGAAAATAAGGTTCTATTTTGCAGTCTTTAGCATGTGTTATTGCAGCAGTTGCATTTTGCACCTTCATGTGGCAGACTATAGCATGTGAAGCTGCAAGTTGCAGATGTTAGCATGTAAAGATCCATGCTATGGACATTAGCAGGTGAACCTTCATGTGATAGATTTTAGCATTAAAAGCTGCATGTTGCAGACTTTAAATTCACCTGCATGTTGTAGACTTTAATGTCACCTGCATGTTGTAGACTTTAATGTCACCTGCATGGTGTAGACTTTAATGTCACCTGCATGTTGTAGACTTTAATGTCACCTGCATGTTGTAGATTTTAATGTCACCTGCATGTTGTAGACTTTAATGTCACCTGCATGGTGTAGACTTTAATGTCACCTGCATGTTGTAGACTTTAATGTCACCTGCATGTTGTAGATTTTAATGTCACCTGCATGTTGTAGACCTTAACCCTCTGAGGTCGGTGGTCCCATATGTGGGACTTTTCGGATTTTCCAAAACAATCATTTAAAGCTCCTCGAGTTTTTGTCCTAGAAACATATAAGTAATGCCACTAGAAACCTGGAACCCTCTACTTTTCAAATATGTGTGTTTTAAAATAAAATATATCGATGGCGCTTTGTAAATAGAATAAAAAGGAAGCATGTGATTTTCTGTCCTGCTGCACGCTGTAGCCACGCCCCTTGTGTATTCAGATGTAAAACAGCAATCTGAAGACATGAATAGCAATGGCGTGATTGGCTCATTGTGTAGCAGGGTGCAGTGAGAACACCACAACATTTCACCACAAAAACAAACGCACATGCTCGAGAGCGAACACTTTTAGAGAGAGAGAACACTTTGAGAGAGAGAGAGAGAGAGAGAACACTTTGAGAGAGAGAACACTTTAAAGATACCCAGCGAACGGAAGATGTCCCCTGCAGAATGAGTAAGTAGCTTAAACTAGCTGTTGTTGGTGCTTTTCCGGTTAGCTATGGAAGCTAGATCTAAACTATGTCTGAAAAGTGCACTCGTTCACTATGCAGGGCACTATGTAGTGAATAAGCCATTTTGTAGTGTTTTTCAAGATTATAGCCACGCGAGCCTTCAGTTTGTTTTATATACATGTATATATAGCCTAATATCTGTTTGACTAGCTGTTGTTGGTGCTGCAGTATGTTTGTTTAGTCATGCAGTCTGCTGGCATACATCCATTCTGAATCAGACTCGGCAATGCTGCGAACTTGTTTTGAGAGTAATATACTTATATATTTTTTTCCTATTTCTTACGAAGTGTAAATATCTTACTGCACTGTCAGATAATTTCACTTGTTTCTAGTCTAAATATTTCTTGAATTAAGAAAAAATATCTGAAAACAATGTTAATATACTATGAAAGAGCAAAAAATGTGTCTCTTTGTCCCATATGTCTCTTACAGAACATGTCTCTTAGTATGCATGTCTTGGGTGTGAATGACAGATAGCCTGCTCTTTGTGTCAGATATGCTACATTTGCAAATGTACGTCAGGTCTTGCTAGGAAGATATGCAGACATACAATGAGAGCCATTGACACATGTCCAGGCATACAGTGACAACCACTGACAGGGAAAGGGGGAAGTTGCAGGTATGAAACACCGATCTAATGAATATGCATGTGAAAGAGCATAGAAAAAGTAGGTTATTTTTTCACAGATTGTAGTAAAACTACATAACATTTCTGAACGCTCTTCTTACCTTTTTGTAGCCAACACATATGTTTACAAGGTTCAGACTTCAAAAGTCTTGGTCAGACATATTTAGGGTGTGTTTTTTTACTTTGTTTGAAGACCTCTGAAAATATTTTTTGTCATGTTTACACAATATTTAAAAACTAATTTCATTACGTTCACTTTACTTGCATATTATTATAACTGAGGTTTTCCAGAATATAACAATATTTGTCACTCTGGCATAGATGTATTTAGTTAGAAGAAATACATAAAATGTAAAGGTGTAGCAAATTGCCTCAAAGAGCCAGAAAGGCCTTAGGGTTGCTGTCACCTGCATGTTGTAGACCTTAATATCACCTGCATGCTGCAGATTTTAATGTCATCTGCATGTTGTAGACTTTAATGTCCCCTCCATGTTGCAAACTTTGTCACCGGCCAGTTGTAGACCTTAATGTCACCTGCATGCTGCAGATTTTAGATTGTGAACATACAGATTGTAGACTGCATCTTGTAAAGCTGCATGTGTCAGAGTTCAGAATATGATACAGACTGGAGTGTGTGTAGTGTGTGAAGCAGATTTTAACATGAGTTTGGTAGCTGGTGAACTGTAAACCCCTTCTAAGACCAGAGGAGTCCCCCTCTTTCCTCTGCCTGGGAATAATGACTGGACTCCTGTGAGCTTCACCAACACCTGCTCATCTCTCAGGCAGGCAGCCGCAGAGCTGCTGTGTTGTTTCAACATTGGCACAGGCTTCAGCATTGAGTGCTTAATCAGTTGTTTCAGTCTGAAGCTCAAACAGATTTTTCACTTGCTCCTTTATTCCCCACTGAGCCAGCAGATGCTCATTCAGTCCATCCCTCTCTAAGCGTGTGTGCGTGCATGCATGCATGCCTCCATGCATGCGGGTTTGCGTGTACGCACTTGTACACCAGTCAGCCACAACATTAAAACCACTGACAGGTGAATTACCTAAATTATCTTCTTACCGTGGTACCTGTCACGGTTGGAATATATTAGGCAGAAAGAGAACCATCATGTCTTGAAGTTGATGTGTTGGAGGCAGGAAAAATGAGCAAGTGTAAGGATTTGAGAAGAGACAAATTGTGATGGCTAGACGGCTGGGTGAAAGCGTCTCCAAGGTTGGTAAAAACAGGAACCAGGAGCAAGGTCAGGGACATCCAAGGCTCATTGATGGGTATGGCAAGCAAAGCCTAGCTTGTCCGGTCCAATTCCACAGAAAAGCTACTGCAGCACAAATTGCTAAACTACACAGTCAGAACGTCCTATGAGCCACTGTGTGCTACAGTCAAGGTTGCTGAGCCCAGCGTCCACTGCCAAAGGTGCCTGCAATGGGCGTGTGGCATCAGAAGTGGACCATGGAGCAATGGAAGTTGTCTTGGTCTAAAGAATCATGTTTGCTTGTGTACAGCAGGAGGCATGTGCATCACTTACCTGGGGGCAAGATGAAACCTTAAATTGGCAAAGAATGGTTTCAGTATGTGGAGTTTCTTTATAACTTTGAAAGGGTCTTTGCACCTTCTGTACATCATTTAAAATGGTAGTTTAGGAAACTGAAATGGTACTTCTAACTCTTCTAACTCTTTGTGACACTTTTTTGCATAAAAGTGTAGTTTTCGTATGACTATTGCATGGACTGGTTAACAAAATTATGTGTCAACAATTAGCATCCACAGCGAGTGGGTTATTTTAATTTTAATGCCTTGCTCCTATATACTTCACTGAACAAGCAATTACTCATTTGGCCCATCCTTCTTTAAGTGTGCACTTAGAAGCGCATATTCATTTCCTATTACCCACCATGTGCTTGTTTTTTATGGTTATTATTTGTTGGATTCTTAAGCAGTCGCTTACATTAAGCAGTCGCTTACATATCAGCAGTGAGGGGGGTGGAAACTGCTGTATCAAATCTGGGGTACATTTCCTCACTATTAGACGCACTGTACTGTCGCACTGTATTACTTTGAAACATGCAAAGCAGTATATTCTCCCTTGAGAAATGGCACCTTGTTACAGCACAAGCAGTATTCAGTAGTGAATGGCGTCTTCTCTGCTCTTTGTTTAAATGTTAAATCACAGCTCTAGTGGGCTTCACTTGTCAAATGAAATGGTGATGATCCAGTGTGATCAAAGCTGAGGAACGATACATCATACAGATTCATAGGCTCTTTGTGTATGCATGAGAGCGGCGGGGTGTGTCAGGATCACTGGCGTGCGGTTAGACCTTTGCTTGCAGCAGTCATTCACAGAGAGCACATGCAGTTGTTTGGACAGAGCACAGTTTGAACACTCGCCTGTGCCCTATATATCTTTTACAGGGAACTTCAGAGGAAATCTCTTTTTATAACTGAGGCATTGCGCTCCTCCCTCTGTCTCCCGCTACCCCTCCCCCCTCTCTCTTTCTATCTCTTTCTCTCTCTCCCTCTCGCACACTTCATTTTATTTCATTTTCCATTAGGAATATGCTTTTATATTTGTATACTTGTGCTCATTGTAAACATCTGTCATTGTTGAACAGATTAGTTTTGAAATGCAAGCACCATGAACAGTGACTCAGCTTTTGAAATGCATGGTGTTCATGAAGCTAATCTAAGTTACTCCACTGCTCTTCAAATTCCGGGATGCAAAGACACTTCATTTACTTTTATTATTATCTACGAATTATGTCTCTTGTCAGCTAGGGTTTTGATGAAATCATTCTAATAGAGGGCTTTCTGTAACGTTTTGAACATCATCAGTATACTGCCAGCTGTGATTTGCATATACTGCATTGCATCATGTGGCTGTGGCTGAAGACCTCATATACTTTGGACTTGCCTTCTTTGATTCCTCTCCTTTTGCTCCCATTTACAGCGATGTCTGTTCTGACAATGAATTTTCTCGCGTAAGGTGCAGCTGAACAGTAGAAGCCATATCACCCCTGTCGCTTCCTAGTGCACCCCTGTTAGCTCCCCCATTGCCTCGGTAGGAAAGACTGTGAGTATTTTAGAGGTATTACTGGGCATCATTAATGTTGTATCGCAGTTAGAATACTTGGCTAAATAAAGTTTTTTTATATATATTATTGTTTTATTTGTGCATTCTTCTTTTTTTATTCATGAACTTCAAATTTATTTAGAAAATGCACTTTTTTATTGATAAAATCCCCTTTCAACAGGACATTTCTAAGCTGGCAATAAATATAAGCTGTTTACTTAAAATAAACTGGCTTGTATAACCTATAATATGTTTCCAATAAAATGCAATCACAGAGAATAGCTGGTGATCCTTTAGCGCCGGTGTTTCTATTTAAGATCTTTGTTTAAGATTTTTGTATCTTGTGAAATTCTTTCAAACTTAAAGGTTCCTTTGTTTCAAATGACCTGAAAGCAAGGGTTAGTTTGATTTTTAAAAAAAGAGTTAAACAAAAGCACTCAGAATGTTCAGAATGATCCCGTACATCTTTATCATTGAAACGTTAGTTTCCAGTGAAATCCACTGGTAGGTTTTGGTCACTTGCCGTAGCTCTGTAGATGAGATCCCACATACCAGAGCACGTGCCTGCACCTGCGGTTTTGCGCAGCACATAATTTGCTCTGTTCTTTCTGCCCACTCTCGCTCTAAGCAGCGGGTGATGGAGTTAACTCTGCAGTGGACATGTGTTTCTGCCTGGCAGATTCATTCTGACCCAGGGCTCCAGGGCTAGGCTGAGGGAGTGGGGGGACTGTGTGAGGGACTGTGGGAGCTGCATTGGGTTCTGGCCGCGATAATGGCGCTGTAATGAGATCCACTCTAGAAAGCCAAGGAGCTCCCAACACTCACAGGCCCGAGCTTTTGTTTTCCCTTCCCAGCTCCCCGCTCTGTATCATTAACCCAGTGGCGCTTCATCTCCCAGGCCAAAACACAATTCTTCCTCTGCTCTGTCCCAGACCTCCAGCGACACACTCCAGAAGAAATGGCACCTTAGCCTGGATATTACAGCACCCGTGATGAGGCCTGTTGTGCTTTTACGGTGAAAAGGGAAGTGAATTGGTTGGAGTTGGCTGTTGGTTCTCAGTCTTTTTGTGTGCTAGCTGTGAGAAGGTGTTTTGCTCATTTTGCCTCGCCTTGAATGCAACAAAAACAGCTGGAAATCAGCGTGTGCTCTTGAATATTTCGGCGTGCTTTTTGTTGAGCAAAGTTAATGCTGAGTGGTTTCTAAGACGCCACGCTTATTTTTGAGGGGGGGCCGGCTTTGTACTTTGATGTTTGAAGGGCCGCCGTAAGAACATCAGTGTCTCTACCATGCAGGCTGTCATTTCCTATTGCAAAGCTTTCAGGAGGAAATAGAGCTTAATCATGTCTTCTTTCTGTGCGTTTAAGGAAACTGTTAAGGAGTCAGACCCAGGGGCTGAGCTGATGAAAGACTCGGCCTGGGATTGTTGGAGAAAGAGTGAAAGAGAGAAGGGGGGCTCTTCCTCCCTGCTAGTCTCTCATTAAAGGGGACACAGGAGGCTAATCAGTGAGTTTTGTTCTGCGGGGACTGCAGTTTTAATTGCGTGCTTCTCGTCTGCAGGTTCCAGCTGAAAAAAGGAGGTTCTGATTTCAACCACAGATTACTTTTCCTCTTTGTTTGCTTTCAAGCCAATATGTACTATGATGTCCGCTGATGTTTATTTCAGACCTTCAAGAGCCACCACAATTGGTTCTGATTGAGGTGCTACTGATTGAGGTGTTTCATTAATACATCACAGGACAATGTTATGTTTGTATGCTGAGTGTTTGAAAGACCAGCATGCAGAACCAGGCTTTGGTAGTCTGTATATTTATACTATTATCATTATTACTATTATTATTAATGTTGTTGTTGCCATTCTAATTTCATTATGATTATGATGACATAAGCATACACTTTTTTACATAAACCCACTCGGTGAGGGCCAAATCCATTCGCTCATGTTGAAGTGGTTGTATTACGTTACCTCTGAAGATGTGTGTCATCATTTTATCAACACTTAAAAAAACACAATTCTTCCACCCTGTGGTAAACAAAAATGTTATAATGCTT
>JBBPCX010000018.1:12327061-12355493 GCA_037974365.1 Hydrocynus forskahlii | reverse complement strand
TGTGTGTCATCATTTTATCAACACTTAAAAAAACACAATTCTTCCACCCTGTGGTAAACAAAAATGTTATAATGCTTTCTTGTCAGAAATGATAGTTGTTATGATTTGAGTAGCTGGCTTTACATTATAGTCATGTATAATAATGCTGTATGCTAGTACATTTACTTTAACACACTGTCAATTAGAGGAGAAGCATTAGCCTACTTGTATTATATATGATCTGACCTCATAATGTACATGGGAATAGTGGGGGAAAACTGAAAATGTACATAGAACAGAGGGTATCTGTTCTACATGGCTTTGGGGCATTTTTGTTTACCACAGATTTTTGAAATAATTATTCATTCTTTCCATGGAGAAAAATGGCTGTTTTGTGAATGAGGCAAAATGCAGGGCAGCCAATAATAACATACACTATTAACATATATCAGCCTCAAAGGTACAGTAACAAAGAGTATTCAGTGGTAAGGGATAAGAGAGGCTGGAAAATAGTTGGTTCCTTTGGAATTATATGAGTTCTTGTTTCTTATGAAACAATGAAATAAAGGATACACACTCCCAGTTTCCTTAGTCTCCATAGTCTCTGAGTTGTCCATGTACTGACCGTCTCTCCCTGTTTTATCTTCTCATGTAAAGATTAATTGCCCACTCGCCTTTTCTCAGCTCTTCTCACTGCAGCTGGAAATTGGGAATGTGTTGTGACACTTTAAGGCCCTGCACCTCGTTCCCTCAAGACAAATCCTATTTCATCACCCCGGCTGCTCCCCAGCGGAGAAAACAGTAATCACAGCATTAACAACAGCAACAATATGTTTAGTCAATGCCACCCCCGCTGGCTGTCACCAAGTCCGGCTCTAATGAAATGAACGTGGCTCTAGACGAAGGTAATGCCTAACTAATAAAAATGATCAACCTAGGTTAAAATGAATA
Organism: Hydrocynus forskahlii; assembly: GCA_037974365.1. NCBI lineage: Eukaryota > Metazoa > Chordata > Actinopteri > Characiformes > Alestidae > Hydrocynus > Hydrocynus forskahlii. Next base: position 12,354,563 of record JBBPCX010000018.1, on the reverse strand, counting down.
TGGAAAGAAATAACTAAGCTCAACAGTCTTGTTCTTAGTACACATATTGTGTAGGAGGTTCATCAGCCCACAGTTCAGACAAGCAGTAATTTTATAAATGCTATTGCCATTATAACACCCAATATTTTTGCACCTTTTTTTGTGGCATTGCTGAACATATTATCTTGCCAATAATACTGAAGTGGAAGCCAGTTTAAGTCCACTGGTGGTGTTTTGCATTGGCTTTCAAATGTCTTTTGTCCTAATAAATAAACAGCTTGTGCTGGAGTTCATGGTGTGAGACAAACACAGTTATCCAGCTTAATTTACAATATAAAGCACTCCTAACGACTTCATAGCACAGAGGCAGACAAATGTTGGATTGGAGTTAACATGCAGCGATAAACCTCAAATGACCCTTCAGAAGAATTCTTAGTTCAACAGTCTTTTCCTAATATTTGTCAGATCATTATGTCACAGTAAAACAGGCCTGAAGAAAGTGAGGTTGGATGCTTTTAGCAGTCAGCCACATCACTGGAGCTTTTCAGAGTTAGTTCTGAAGCTAAAGGAGGGTTTTTCCAGCAGTCCGCCATGGGGACAGAGCATGAGAAAAGCTGGCAGGGTGCTGACTGTCTGAGAGATATGGGCATGCCCTGCTACTGTGAATCATTACTATAGTGCTGCAAATGCCAGAAAATTGGGAGGATATGGTGTATTTTTCATTATTTTAATGGTCACCTTGGTGCTCACAAATGCCACTGGGCTGCTAGTGGGACTTTTCAGTAAAATATATTTCTTGGGGGTTTTTTTTGTGAATAAACCATGCATTAAAAAGCTTATGTGCTCATTTAATAACAGCTGTTCATTTGGAGAATTACTGAAAAGGACCTTGTAGAGGAAAGCAGAAACAGATGAGAGAGTGTTTAAAGAAGTATGAATGAGGCAGTTGGCTGTGATCAACTTTTCAGTAATTTTTGGTCAACGACCTGCATAGAATAGTGCCATAGGTTTCAGTTCGGACAGATTTCTCAGCACTGGCACTTAAAGCATAGATGTGGCTGAGTGATGTATCCATCAGTCTGGATTGTCCATTTTGTGAGCAAAAATAAAGAGCATACATTACAGAAAGATGAGTGCGCCATCTGTATGGGCTGTATGCAGCCAAACTCACTGGCAACTTTATTACACCCACCATGCAAGCCCATCTTGTTCTTGAATAGGCTGCTGTTATGCACAATCTGTGTTTACATTTTTCTATCCCATCTTTAATGCTCAGATTCTGACCAGTGACCACTTCTGGGTTAGGGTTTTAAACATCCACAAACGTCATAATACAGTATGTGCAGTTTTCTGGTTCACAACAATACACTACGGAAACAGTATTTTTCACTGTTTTTACCAAAAAGGGGTTGCAGTGTCCGATGAAGGAATAACTAACACAAATAAGGGATTTTACATATGCAAATGTGGACATATCTCCTTAATACTGAATTCAGTTGTTTGAGCCATACCCATTGAAAACAGGTGTATAAAATTAAGTACACAGCTTTGCTATCTCCTTAGACAAACAGTGGCAGTAGAATAGGTCATACTGTCAAGTTGGGTGACTTTTAAACATAGTGCTGTTATAGGATGCCACCTTTACCTCAGGGGAGTTCTGAGTTTCTGCCCTGCTAGATGTGCCCAATCAACTGTAAGTGCTATTATTGTGAAATGAAAGCTTCTACACACAGAAACTCTATCTGACAGTTTGAGTTTGTCAGGTGCCAGAAGAATGCTACCGCCTGGAATGCATTGTGCCAAATATCAAATTTGGTGGGGGTGGAATAATGGTCTTCTGACTGTTTTTCAGGGTCTGGAGTAGACCCTTTAGGGAGACCCTTTAATATTGCATCATACAAAGACATTTTAGATATTTATATGGTTCCAGCTATGTGGCTGAGGAAGTTCTATCCTATGCACAAGTGATCTTAATACAGACATGGTTTGATCAGTTTAATGTAAAGGTTATTCTAGTGTCATACACAGACGCCTGATGTCAACCCAGCAGGTCACTTTTGGGATGAATTGGATTGTCAAGCCTCCTCATTCAGTATCTCACCTCAGCAATGCTCCTTTGACTGATTTTCAATATAAAATTAAACCATATTATATTCACAGTTCATATAATCTCATAACCACAATAATGAATATTAATGAGTGCATCAGTACACCTCCATCCTCCATCCATTGTGGGTGGCAGACCACAGACAATCCACTGCTGTGAGATGATCCACCACACAAATAATATAAGGTCAAAGAGGGTCCCTGTGGTCTGCAACTGACCAATAATGAATAGAGTAATTGGCGCTTATCAAATTGTGCATGACAGCTGATGGCTGACGGTCAGTAATTGTATACAGAATGGGTCTATGAGGTAAATTGACCTCAAAATGGTTAGGAAGTAATAAATGTATATATACAAATTATGATAATTTCAAAAATTTATTTAAAAAAATGGAACTGACTGGTAATGTAATTATATACACAATAAATGTAATTCAGTGAATGTGAAGGCCTATGTCTGAGTTTAATCAAAATAACCACCTAGCATTTCTCACAGCAGTACAGATTTGTGCCATAACTTGTGTCTAAACCCTCCCTTGAAACAGTTCTGTCTCATTTGCTAGACATTCATTTCAAAAGACATTTGCTCATTTGCTAGATGTTCATTTCAAATTCTCATAGTTCTCAAAACCTTTTGCTTTTTTTTGAACTAGATGTAGGTTTGGCACAATTTTGAAGAATGGTTGGGATCATTGTCCTGTTGAACAATACAATTTTGTCCAATGACACAGAAACCAGAAGGAACGATGTGCTGTTAAATACCTGTTGATACTTTTTTCATGATCAAACACAAAATTAATGCTAATGCACTAAAGACAAAACTGATATGTTTTCTTCAAATCCACACGTTTGAGTCTTGTGGATAAATAATGCAGACTATGAAATATTGAGTACCAGCCAGTTACATTTGTTTTAAGTTTTCTTATTGAAAGAACAGGATATTGTTTATTTAAAAAGTCTGGCCTGTGGTATATATGCAAATGCAAAGCACCAATCTGTTGAATGTAACTGCTATATGTAAAATAAAACCATATATGTTCTGCTAAGTTATGCATTCTTACTTAGCTTTTACATTTTAATGTCTTTGTTGAGAATGGGAGTGCATAGTGGTTTCAACAATAGACATTAAGGTCTACCTCAACGTAACTTAATGTAGGGATGTTGGCCACATTTGGTTGATTAATCTATTAAGTGTGCTTTTTGTAGACTATGTAAAGACAAACAACCCCATTTCACTTTAACAAAGTACAGCGGTCACTAGTGTGTGAAGTAACGGGTGTGGTTTGCTTCATCTTTCTCACATCTGTCTGCTCCACCTCCCATTACGCACTGCACAAGAGGCAGCTCTATTGTGTTTCTTGTAAAGTGAAGCTAATTAAGACTATTTGTCTGACTGAATCACAGTATTATGTTTTGTAAAGTCCTTGAGATGTCTGTGGAGTGTTACATGTTACTGTACACTTTATTAGAAAGAAACAAACAAACAAAGGATTACTCTTGGGCAAGGACTTATATTAAGTAAGTATTTCATGTATCATCATATCGTTCCAGTCCTTTTGCATTCAAACCTACAGTTCTCACTTCTGTCCCTTCATCATAATTTCAAAGTTTTCAGTTATATTACATGTTATTACAGAATTATAAGATTTAGAAAGTGGGCATACAAAAAAGTGTCAAATGTTTACGTGCTGCCTGCCCTCTTGGGGTGGACCAGGTGCACCAGGGCTCATCCAGCATTTCATCTGAAACCAATAGTATTAATAGGGAGTTTGTCCTCCTGTTGCTGCAGTAACAGCCTCCACTCTTTTTGTAGCCTAGTGATTAGGGCGTTCACCCTGCGATCAGGAAGTCATGGGTTCAAATCCCAAGACTGCTAAGCACCTCTGAGGTTCCCTTGAGCAAGCTATCGTTCCCACACACTGCTCCCCAGGCACTGTGCCCCTGGCTGCCCTCTGTTTCACTTGGTGAATGGATTAAATGCAGAGGAAGAATTTTGTGCTGTTCACATATGACAGGAGGGTCACATTCATTATTGTGAGAATTTGATTGCATACAGACACAGGTGCATTGATGCTGGATGATTAGTTCTGTATTACCAGCACCACTTTGTGATCCAGAAGTACTGCAATGAGCAGTGTCCAAGAGCACTGGTAGACACAGTCTAATAAATGGGGGTTTGGATTTGACTGCCATGGGATTGGCATTAGGCACTGTGACCTTGTGACCTCATATGCTGATGTCCAAAGTGTCCCATTCTACTGACAATTTGTTCTGTGATAATCATATAGGTTTTCATATAGCTGTATTTATAATACTATGACCGTACATATAGATAGACATATATTATGTAGTCATCTGTGTGCAGTTGATCACCTGAGTCAGCAATGGGTGCAGCTTGGTAGCTGCAAAGCAGCTGAAGTGACATCTGTATATTTTTGGAAACATACTGTACATTATTTGGAGAAAACGAATTGGAATATATCTGTTTTTCAGGGTTTGGGCGAGAGTCCTTACTTCCAGTGAAGCCTAATGTCTCAGCATGCCAAGACATTTTGGACAGTGCCATGCTTCCATAAATACTCTCGTAAATGCTCTACAAAATGAATGGGCACACATTCCTACAGAAACACGTGAAACAAATTGGGGAAAGCCCTCCAAGAAAAATGGAAACTGTTATAGCTGCAAAGGGGGACCAACTCTATATTAAAGTTTATGTGATTGATATTAAAGTCTATGTATTTGAATGCAGTGTCTTTAAAGTCCCTGTTGGTGTAATGGTCTGGCATCCCAGTACTTTTGTCCACATAGAGTATATTCCTGCCCTAGTCTGCTTTATTATATTGTGTATAAAGAATGCATTCTCAGTTTAGCAGAGCTTAATAGTGAAAATGAGAGGTGAACGTTTTTTGCATGCTGTTTCTACAACATTGCAGAGCTTGTGCATAATCGTTCTTAAAATGTTTCCAAGCTCCACTAAGATTTGTTTTGCTGCTACACTGAATGGGAGCTTAACATGCAATAGTTCTGTGAAAAAACAGTAAAAACATATTTAGAACTTGTATTTAATTTGGGTTGAATCACCCTTAAAAAAAAATAGATTTGAGGGTCAGAGAAAATCCATGCAAATACGCACCCCACCGTGTGTCTGCATTAGGGTGGCACTAATCACAAAGCAACATATTTACACATTGCTCCTGGCATGTTGTTCATTTTGAGGAAGTGGAGGCATTTTCTCTTCCATTTTCAGCATGAGATTTTATTTTAATTAAAAATGTGCTGTGGATTGAAAATCACAGTGAATACAAAAGTAGACCATCTCCTTTTAGAGCCGCGTTGGTGTGAGGGTAGAGATGAGTGTATTAAACATGCATTTGGTTGGGGGGTGGGGGGTTGAATCTCAGCCTCATCTTCATGTTCCATCTGTTGCTTGTTTTTGTTTAGAACACAATCAGCAGCTGTTGGCCCTGCTGTGTACCTGGCCTCCTAATGAGCTACCGCTGCATCTCCAAATCCTGTCACTGACGCCTTCACCTATAGCGTTACCAACAGCAACCGCTGGTTACTCAAACAACCTCTCAGGACAGCCATCGTTAACCATGCAGTGGTGCCCTTGATCTTAGCTGCTACTTTAAAACTGTTTTTCTCATCTGTGTTGTGTAGGGGCACCCAGAGGGTGAATCTTACTGCTCCTAATGGACTGATGATTCATCCAATTTTTAAACGGATTCAAGTGTTACACATTAGGCCCCCCTTTATGCCAAAATGCATGAAGGGGGATTATAAAAGTGCTGTTTTTAATTAATATGCCAAGTACTTTGCTTCATTCAAACACTCAAGAATCACTTAATGGTATCTTCCCAAAGTAAAGTCCTGTTTGTACATTATGTCACGAACTCGCCTTTCTCCCAAATGAGGGCAGGCGTGTAGGCAGACAGTCATTTTCTTTACTTTTATTTTCAAAGTCAAAAACAAAGCTGGCATGAAGGCCAGTAACCCATACAATACAAAAGGAGTAGGAGAAACACAACGAGCCAAAATGACGGTGGACCGACAACTCAGGTCGGTCACTAATGAACTTAAATACAAAAGCCAACCCCCCAAAACCCAATCAAAACACAAACACGCTTTTACACAATACAAAAACTCGGGCAGCCTCTAAGCGGCCGCCAACCATCCCAGTCCACAGACATGACACATTACAGTTCAGAGGATGTTCTCTATTTCTGTTACTGTGTTTAGAGTGCCAAACAACTGTCGAAAAAATACCAAAATCTGCCCCAACCACACTCGGCAGGACTTTTATTTTGTTTGTGCACCTACACCATATCAAGAAAAACAGGGCCTGGTGTGTTTGAGCAGGAGAATCACCAAACTGTTCTGAATGCCATTACTCCAAAACCTGAGCTCCCGTGAGTTAGAGGCTCATACTGCACCTGTCTACAGTATCAGTATTGCAAAGATAAATGTCACAATAACAATTAAAGTACAATATATTGCATACACTGTGTTGTCTTCATACTTGTAGGTCAGTGATTCTGAAACTAGTCATCAGGGGCCTCCGTACAATCCATATTTTGGCTCCAACCTCATTTGTAACACATAAGGATCGAGCAAAAATATGGAGGGTCCTTGAAGGGCAGTTGTAAAACCTATTTAAGTTTTTCCATTGTCACACTTCACTTGTTCATTGATCATTAGAGGTCTGTATCTGGGTTGCTTCGAGACAAATGCATGAAAGAAATAATAGTGAATTAAATTGAATTTTACTGATTTTTATCTTATACTGAAATTAATTTATGACTGGTCTACCTTCTTCCCTCCTAACTGTGTTAACCGACCAGGTGTACAAAGGATACTGTTGATTTGGATATGCTGCTCTGTTGTGTTGAGGTGTGTACATGCATGCACACTTCATGGTGAGGTGTTTTTGTGCTGTGGAAGAGTTGCCAGTGATGCAATGGTGATAGTGCTACATGAAGTTTTCTGATCTTTGGAGCTTCTCTGAGCCCTATTGATAAGAGTGTCAGGTCTTTAGAATAGCTCATGAGCAGAAAATCAATAAAACATGGCAACGAAGGCTCTGTCATGTCTTCTTCACGAACCGTTTCACAATGACTCCGCAACACGACTTTTGAGATGTAGTTTTGATTTCTGTAGCCAGAGTGACGTTTGTGGTACCAGCACTTTGACAACCCGCCCTCCCTCTCCTCTCACGGGCCTGCATGTTCCAGGCAAGGCGAGGGGAAAAAATCATTCTCTAATTATCAATCTTGTCATCTGATGGTAATTGCCAGTGACCCCCCGGGGCTGTTTATAACTCTATGGCTTTTTCAATAGCTGCTAATCTGGCGGAAGTGACACATTTCAGAAAGTGAACGTTTCTGTTTTTACCACTGGCAGTATTCGATAAATGTACAATCAGATGCGAGCAGGGCGAGCCACGTCGTGGAGCAGTGCCTCTCTCATGATCCGGATGATTCATGTTTCCCCAGGTTTAAAATGACACACTGTTTGTTTTCCTCACTTTTCTATTAAGCCGATTCGAAGGCGAGGGTTAGGAGAGCGGAATGATGAAATAAGCTTTGGAAACTTAAGAAGATTTGCTCATGAAAAGAGAGACATTTGATCATTCTTTCAGCAGGTGCAGGTACTGATGGGTGAGTTCAGAGTGCCCCTTTTTTTGCCTCTGACTCTTCTGTGTTGAGTATAAAACATATTAATACCTCAGCAGGTATGGAAAACTAAGAAGATCATTTTATGTGACTTATGTCAGTTATTGGTTTAGTTTATTCTGTGTGGTTTCATAACTGCTTTAATCCTGGGTCCTTGGTCGAAACGAGTACTCAACTTTCCTTATTATACAATAGGACTGTCAGGCGGTATGGGAGGCCATTACACCGAGCACAGCTATAAATGTTAAGCACATTTCTCTTGTGTGTTTTAAAGCTGAGAAATTGATTTAGACTGCAAAGAAGCCAGGACTACAGACTCTCTTTAGGCCAGTGTTACTGAATGCTGAGAGAGAGAGAAGAAGAAGGAAATGTATGATTTCTTGAAAGCTGCTTTACACAACCAAGCGCAAGGTAGGCTGATTGCCGCCTTGCCTCCCTGTAAGACATTGATAAGCTTTCGTAGTGATAGTTTGCTTTTCAGGAACTTGTTTAAGCAATGTCTTAATGTTGTTATTTAAAGCATGGCCGTACAAATAACTCTCATTCAGCTTTTAGAAATTGGGAAGCTGATAGTGCCTGTTACCAGCAATTATAAGTAACAAAATTTCTTACGAGCAATTCGAACCAATCAGAGGTAAAAAAAAAAAAAAAGTGTTCTTGTTGTTGCATTATGATGCGCATTATTTACATAGAAAATAATTTATCTGCAATTGCACCATTACATATGAATCTTCATTGGTAATCTTTACAGAAATGTTTACCTCTCTCACCATCCTACTCTCTGTAAATGAGGGCAAAATGTATTGCACCCTCTTCCAAGCTTATTTCATATATCCGTGTTTGTTTTAAACATCTTGATTGTGACTGTTTTAGGCATGGGGATGTATTGTAGGCCTTGCCTGATTTAGAAAGGTCAGCACACTTTTGACTAATTAATGTTATGTATTCCCTAACCCTAACCATGTTAATGAATGCATAAGGAATTTATCCTCTTCATTACCTCATATCTATACCCCAGTGAATCTGGAAGCCTGCTTAAAGGCCAATTTTAAAAATGTTAAATAGAAACAGGAAAATGGTTGAGTTGCATTTTGTTCATAGGAGCGACTGGAGTGCCGATCATTGTAGTTTTCACCTTTAATAAATGTTTTTTTAGACTAAATTTAAAGTTAACTGAAAAATTATTTTGCTTCATGACTTTTTTGACCCAACTTTAACAAAGGTGCTAGTAACTATGGAGCTGACTGTAACTGAGACCTAAGGTCCAAATGACTATCAAGCATTTGTTAATGTACATTCTTCTCTGGTTTCCTTTATAGGTAGCCCTCCAGCCACAGGCACAGGAACTCTAGTCATTGCTCTGGAGGATGAAAATGACAATGCACCCTATGTGGTCCCCTCGGTAGTGCGTGTATGTGAGGATGCCAAGGAGGTGAATGTGGCAGTGATTGGAGCGCGGGACAAAGACATCCACCCCAATGCAGACCCTTTCAGAATTGAACTGGGGAAACAGCCTGGTTTAGAGAAGACGTGGAAGATCTCCAGGATCAATAGTAAGATGCTTTTGCATGTGTACTTGGAGCTGCCACACAGCTAAACTTGAATTATGGCAGGACTCAATATGCCACAAAGCTGTAAATGGGGAGCAACAGGCTTTGAACTAGGAATGATCTCATGTCAAAACGGGTAAAGAAATGTCTAGAAAGAAAGTCTGAGTGTATTTAGGTTTGAACAAAATACAGATTTGGCTCTCATACATCCTGACAGTGGATAAGCTTTCCTGTCAGGAAAAAGGACAGCATTAGAGACAGTAGGGAGTAAACAGAACTTTGCAAGTAATTCCACCAAATGTGCTGCTTCTCTTCATCACTATTTGTCGGTTGATTCTTAAGCTTGATTCCCCCCCCCTGAAGCTTAGAAAGAATGTCGAATATAGCAAATGCATAAGACTTTGTGTACTAGCTTTTAGAGTTTTAGATATCACGAGAGAGAGAGAGAGAGAGAGAGAGGTGATGATTCAGGTTTGGGTGGCTTCTGGTTTGAGTGTGACTGACAGAGGGTAAATCCTGAGCTCAGACATTTGGCTGGAGTGACAGCAAGGAAATAGAACAGAAAACAGACTGACTGTGCTCAAGTGTGTGTGTGTGGACATACACAAACAACTGTACACAAAGTGATCAAAGATGCAATGATGGACCTAGCTGACACCTACACTCACTGGCCACTTTCTCAGAGTCACCTACCTTGCAGATTTCTGTCTGGTGGAAAATCCCCCAGAACACTCAGATACACTGTCAACAAGCAGTCCCATGGCCCTATAATAGGTTCCAAGCACTTTTGCCTGCATAATTGATGTTTCTGATAAAACAGTCCATGAATCTAGGCAGGTATTTTTGACAAACTAGCAACTTGGTGTATAGTGTGTAAGGCAATGATGCTATATTACATTGCAGCACAGTCATTCTGCATTGGTCATTCTAGATTCTGGTTCTCCTCCACAGATACACACTCGCAGATCATGCTGCTGCACAGTCTGCAAAGAGCAAACTACAATGTGCCGCTGGTTCTGACAGACTCCGGTTTCCCTCCACTAACCAACAGTACGGAGCTCAAAGTTCAGGTGTGCACCTGCAAGAAGAACAGAATGGACTGCAGTGGAGCCGGCGCACTCCAAACAAACCTGCTACTACTGCTTGGCCTGCTCACGCTCTCCATACTCTGTGAGTACCACTGGGGCTTTTACAGCTTTTTTGGGAACAAAAGCACACTCGTTTGCAGGTGCAGAGAAGTGACTTTTCATAACAGACTGCCTCAATTCCCATTATACAGATGAGATCTTTCTGAATGCTTTAAACTGGGTTAAAGGGATTCTGGGTTAAAGTAATATTTATGTTTGCATATATAAAAGCCCCAGTCCTCTTCAGTGCAAACCCTTTTTGTCACAAATGCACCATGGCCACATACTGACTTAATTTCTGCAAAAGTTCTGTTTACTTTTATCCGTACATTGCTTTGATGCATGTATTTAAACCATATTAGAGAGCAGTCTGTATTTTTTGGTTGATTTGGCTGATGATGCCCCCCTTTCAGACCCTGGCTTGTTTATTGGCTGCATGCCTAAGCCTTCCAGGCCAGAGAAACTACTGTTTAGTTGGGCACAGCGGTTTACATCTGAATAAATCTGCATAACTTTATTAAACATGCTGCTTGTGCATAATAAATTGGGCATCTACGAAGATGGATTCGGTGCTTTATGGCCATAGGTAAATGTTATGCTAATGGCATGAATATGAACAGTTAATTGCTGATTTATGTCTTTACATATTCCTGTAGTCCTTGATCAGTACAGATCTATGTTCAAAGACTTCCGTCTTCTGTCTGAAAACGTGTATCTAAGGTCGTGGCACCTGATTTCTCCTGCATATCCCCAGCCTGGCCGCTTAAAGCCCACTTGTTCAGACAGTGATGGCAGTGCACTGTTAGTACACTTAGCTCTAGTCCTTACACGTTATTCCATTTTTACAGTAAGTCTTTGTCTACCCACCCTTGTTGACATGGCCAGATGTGTGTTGGATTGGAGGAAAAATATATATATTTTTTTTTTATCAAAGCTGATCCATAACCTGTAGTGTTTCCAGAAAGCATATGTCTGCTATCACTCAGACTAGCGAGTGGCTTGGGATGTGTTATGCATCTATAAAACATCAGACATTTTTAAAACAGAATTTAAGATTTTTCCTTTGCTGAGCTCCATTCTGTTAAAATATGTGAATGAGAGGTATACTGCTTAGATATATTTCTATCTAAGCAGTATATTTCTTTTATACCATTTGCAATAACAATTATTTATATAATAATAATTTATTGCTTCTGTGAGAAGCCAGGTATAGTGGAGTAGTTTGTCAAGCAATTCTGGGAGTAGCAGAAGACAAATAGATTTTTAAGATTTTAAGATCATTATTTGTGATCTCAATTGGGATTTTTTGGTGTCTTTTTGTATACTTGTGTGAGTGGTCGTGTGTTCTATGGCTGTGTTCCATGCCCAAGGCCTGGTTTGGGTAGAAGAGAGATCCATCTGTAATTCATGGCACAATGGATTCATTGAGAGGCCTGAGCCAAACATGCCTGAAGGCATCTCTCTTTCTCTCTCCCTCTCTTTCTATCTCTCTCGCTTTCACTCTCTCTCTCTCTCTCCCTCTTTCTCTTTCTGTCTCTGTCTCTGTCTCTCTCTTTCTCTCTCTCTCTCTCTCTCTCTCTCTCTCTCTTTCTGCCTCTCTCTCTCCCTCTTTCTCTTTCTGTCTCTCTCACTTTCACTCTCGCCCTCTCTCGCTCTCATTCTGCTTCTCCCTCTTTCTCTTTCTCTCTCTTTCTCTCTCTCTCTCTCTCTCTCTCTCTCTCTCTCTCTACTGTGTGAATGTTAATAAGCCAGCATTCAAGGATTCTTTGCTCCTGGTGGAATGTTTTCCCGCTGCTCTGGCAGACACTGCCATTCATTATGTCCTGCAGCCCAGCGCCACAAAATCGGCAACTAACATTCATTACTCACCAAATGACACTGAAGGCATTTCATGAAGAATCTTTTTTCTATAGGGTGATTTAGCATATACCAGTGGAGCCAGGTGGTTATAAAGTACTTCAAAATACTAAAAAATATTGCGTAACACTTATATAAAAAATTTTCACTATATGAAAAAAAATTGCTTGGCTCTATGTGACCCTTTCAAAGTAGCGTGAGTCAAGAGCAGCTCTGATGTAGATGTCACAGCTGCAGCTAGAAATCAGCAGCTGGTCTCCAAGTTACAAAACAGAAGTCGCAGAAAAACAGCAAAATATCCTCCAGACAGGATAGGTGAGTATAACTCTGCTTTAGAAAATTGTCTAAAAGCCAGTCAATCATTGCCAGAAGTGGACTGCTGCAGCTGCTGTTAGGGCCAAGAAGTAGTGGTTAACTTCAGAGCTAAAGTGCAATAGCTAGAGGAGACCAGGGGGAGTCTATCTGGCTGGTTCTGCAATTATAGGCGTGCAACTCACACAGTATACAAAACCGTAATCACTGAAAAAGGGTTTAAACAGGAAAATGAAAGTGTATCTGACATAATGACCAAAAATTTGACCAATACTTATATAAGCAGAAACTGAGAATGTGAATTCTGTGAATCAGGCACACAGCAGGGTACCTAAAGTGGTGGTTTCTTTGGCCTTTATTTAAATGATTATCTATTAGATAAACAATAGATGACTCACGGGTCCAACCACAACTGTGCATTCTTTCTAACGCAAAGAAAACGAACTAAAATGAGCCAATTCTAGTCAGGACAACTTACATGTAGGCCGCTAATTGCGTTTAGTGTGTTGTACATTCCCTCGCTGTTCCTTCTGTCTCCCCGTCCCCTAGCCAGTGCTGCGTTCTTCAAAAATAGAATCAAAGTGTATTGTGCTTGTCAGAACAGATTCATAAAAATGCCAAACATTTTGCTAAAATGCTAAATATGTACCTGGGTGCACCAGGTATATGTTTCTATGAGTGCGAACACTGTGTTTCTTCAGTCCTAATTGGATGTCATTGGTATTATATCAAAATGATTTATCACTAGGCTGGGGAGACCAGAAGTAGCAGTATTAATTAAATGATGAGTGGAGATGTTAGTCTAGGGAAACAGACAACCACTGCCCCAACGAGTGATGTCATTCTTCTATCTGGTAGAAGACAGGCCTGGATTCTAAAGCTCAATATCTTTATGTTGCATCAAAGCTGGGCATTGTATCTACTCCGGTTTAGTCTATTTATTTGTGTTCCTGGAGGTCCACGAGAATGAAGAATCCAGGCTGTAATTTGTTGTTGTGTGTGTGCATTCCCAGGCTACGCTTATACACTTGAACTGACTAGATTGGGATTTTGTAAAATAACACAGTATTGTCTCAACTTGACAATGATCAGTTTATTTGTGTGTGCGTGTGTGTGTGCATGCATGTGTGAGTGTGTCTGCACTGACTGAGGGGAAGCAGGGAGCTGTGTGAAAACATCAGAGCCAGCGTGGTACTACACATGCACAAATGATTTCTGTCAAAACACATTTTACAGGCACACTGAGAAAGATAGAGGAGCACACAAAATGTTGTAGTGACTTGATACAGAGGGAGAGAGAGACAGTTTCCCTCCCCTCCTCTGTGAACTCTGACCACTGCAGGCAAAAAGAGGGAAAAATGTTCGCCCCTTGGCGGAATGAAAGAGAACCCTGCACAGTGATGCTTTTCAAACATCATTTCTGCATTTTCTGTGTCTCTTTCACATTGAGGCATACCCCACACAACTGAATGGATATGTGCACATTTTGACGTTGTTTATTTGACTTTTGTCTAAGGCCAAGTCCTGGTCTATCACTGGATGCTGGATCAATTACACAGTTGAATGTTTGAGGATGTTCTTGCTGTTTCCTAAACATCCCAGGGCCACACTGTTAAAATGGTGCCAGAAAGAGTACTTAAGAGTGGCAGCATTGAACAGGGGTCACCAATCTTATTCATGAAGAGCCGGTATGGCTGCGAGTTTTCATCCTACTGAAGCAGGAACACAACTTTTGCAACTAACGCATTTTTAATAACTAGCACCAGCAGTTTACAGTTGTAATTGGGTGTGCTGCTGCATGTTTGGAATAAAAACATCCAGCCCCTGACCCATTCTTGTGTGAAATAAAAAAAAGCCATTGACTCCCACACTCTAGTTCTTAAAACGTTACCCAGGGTTACGGTGGTGACAGGGCTGAGTAGGGCAGCCTAGACGTTCCTTTCCCCGGCCACGTTCCCCGGCTTCTGAGGGATCCCAAGGCGCTCCTAGGTTAATGAAGATATGTAATCCTCCCAGCATGTCCTGGGTCAGCTCCATGGTCTCATCCTTGTTGGTCATGCCCATAGTTCTTCCACAGAGAGGTGCCCAGGAGGCATCGTGACTACATACCCGAACCGCCACGACTGGCTCCATTCAACATGGAGGAGCAGAGGCTCTAATCCCAGTCCCTGCCACATGTCTGACCTCCTTACCTCTAAGGCACCCGAAGACACCCTCAACCACCCTGCGGAGGAAACTCATATCTGCTGCTTGTATCTGCTATCTCATTCTTTCGGTCATTACCCAGGGCTTGTGACCGTTGGTGAGGGTTGGATCAAAGATCGACTGGTAGATTGAGAGCTTTGTCTTTTGGCTCAGCTCCCTCTTCACTACAACCATGCGGTACAACAACAGCAAGACTGCCCCCACCACTCACCTGTCCATCTACCGGCCCATTTTTCCCTCACCCGTGAACAAGACCCCAAGATACTTGAACTCCTCCACCTAAGGCAGTTTCTCGTTCCAAACTGAGACGGGACAAGCACTTTTTCCTGGCACGCAACCCTGACCACGAATTTGGAGGTGCTCTCCTCATCCGGGCCACTTCACACTACAAACCACTCCAATCTGTACTGAAGGTCGCAGCTCAATGAAGCCAACAAACTTATTTTGTCTGTGGTGGTTATCTAGTTAGAATAAGCAGATGGTTTAGTATTGAAGTTAGAGGTGGGCGATACTGTGATATTTAATGGTTACAGCGATAAACTGTGTCACAATATGCCTTTCTAAAAGTATCATCCATACAGGCCAATACAAAGAACATCATTAGCCCTGTTTAACTGGATTTAGTCCAGTGCAGATAAGAGAATAAAGAAAATAAAAAATAAAAGAATGCAGTGTTCAACTGATGAGGCTTTCTGTCTGTACCAGTTTATCAAATTATCATATGTTGTGACTGTCATATTGCTAGTAGCTTTAAATAAAATGTTAAACCAACTATTAGTATTTCCGCTCATGTCAAATTTCATGGAATGTAGGCTTAGAAAAAAACTGGAAATGATCTTTATTTTTGGTAAAAGTCCCTACTCTCGTAAGAATAATAAAGAGAAATCCTTACTCATTTATAAAATAATACATTAAATTAGGGACCCCTGGTTAAATGTCACAGACCCAACTTTGAGAACCACGACTCTACAGAACCATTTCTAAGGTTTGTTAATGGTGTAGCTGTCTGAGCATCGGCTCCATCATTGAGAAACTGTTTTTTCATCACCAGAGACTTTCTGCGTAGGTAGGATGGACATCCCTGTCCATCCAGCACTTGGAGCAGTGCCAGCCAATGTGGGCGTCTGTTAGCTGATGTAACAGAAATGGTAATTACTGTTCACCTCCAGCATTGTTGTGGGAAAAAACTTGGGGAGCAAGAGGAAAAAAAAGATCTATTTCTGTAACAGAGATCTGAAAACCTGTCTCAAGTGAGTGTAAGGTTTCTACATCAATTAAAGGTTTTTCCTAGAACCATACATCCAAGCCAAGCACTTTTTTTTAGCAACCTTCGTGTTTGAGAGTGCATGCTGCAGCACAGTTTAATGAGGGATTTGACCCACAGCAGCCTAGTAAATGAGTGTTTATGTGCATGTTCAGACCATCCTTTTGTGTTTAGACCTTTTGTTTTGAGCATGTGCTCTTGTCAAGTGTGCAGTGTGTCTGCTCTCAGTAATAGTTCACTGGAGACAAATACTCTGTTGATCCTGAACACAGATTCACCTCCATCCATCTCCATCAGCAGCCGTTTCACTCTAAATTGACTGTGTGTGTGTGTGTGTGTGTGTGTGTGCGAGCGTGCGTGTGTTTAAATGTCTCCACAGTAGAGAGAAAATCCATACTTTCTGTTCTCTCTCCACTTTTCAGAGATAAAGCACTCCAGTGGGCTTGATTTTTTGCGGACCCTTAAATAATGTATGTAAGCCCCCGAGGAGAGCACAAACAGATTCCGTGTGAGAGTACATAAGTATCGCTCCGTTCAGATGCTCTTTTACTGCTGCTAAATCCTGCGCCAAATCCTTCAGCTTTACCCGCTTATGCCACCCTCTCACGACACACGCTGCCACCGTGCAAAAGGGCCCGTTAGTCCTGCCTTCAGTACCGCGCACACACACACACACACACACACACACACACACAGAGGTACACCACACTGCAACTGTCCCTACTGTGGAGTCAAGGCCTTTGAGTACATTGATTTGGTTTATCTTCAGTACCCAGTCAGTGAGCACATTTTATTTCAAACAGACTAACAATATATTTGTGAGCAGGCAGTTTAAGTCGAGCTTGACTAAAACTAGTTTATTTTATTTATTGGCATAGGCCATGTGTAATGCATGTAAAATGAACTGCAAAGGAATTTCAGTGATTTTTTTTTTTTTTGTCCACAAAAATAAAGATTCCATGCCTTTGCATTATTTCTGTCATTAGGAATTTTGTGAGTTAATTCTCCAGTGATGCCACAGCATTAGTGGCCGGGAGTCCAAGAGAGCCTTACTGGCCTCATTCTCTTGGTTGGCCTCCCTCGCTCTATACCACTCAGCAAACTGCTAATCAGCATTCACGTCTGCTGACCTAACAGAACTGGCAGTTAGCGTTCCTCTCCAAGTGTGTTGAGCTGTTCAGTGATGTTACATCATGTGGCTGAGGAAATACATGTGAACCTTCCTTTCTTCCAGTGTAGGTGGTATTGTGTGACTGAGGGAGTATGTGGAATTAGACACTACTAAATTTGTGCGAAAAATGTGGATAATGCAAAGACATTACATCAAATGAAGGTCCTTAAATGATTCTGGGCTTGGATGTACAGTTCTCAGAAGTGGAGGTTCTTAAGAATTAAAGAAACCTTAAAAAGTATTTTTTTAAATATATATACGTCTCATTTACAGAGAGCCATTTGAAACCATTTAAAGGTTCTTTAGGTAATCGAAATGCCTGTACTGTAGCATGACTTCAAAGAACCTGGTAATACTTCACTGAAGGCCAGTATTCATATTCACATGCTACATGACATGTAAATAAAGCGATCTTGCCCATTGACATAAACCTTCATAAACATTTCTAAAGCATAATTTCCTAAAGCGTCAGATATCGTCAAAATAGATGCTTCTTGGAATAAACCTTTATAAATGTTTATGCAGATTTATGCCAATCGTTATGGCAGATTTTATGCAAATGCCATGAAGTCGTATGTGTGTAAAGTGTCCATTTGTCACATGTGATCGCACAACAGCACAGCACGGCACGGCTGAATGCACACAGAATGCTGACCTTCAGCAAAGTGTTACCAACAACCCTCTTTGGCATCTTTATTTTAAAGAATTCAGATTTTTGTCTAGAATTCTAATGATCTTAACATAACAATGAGGTTTGCAAGAGACTTTAAGGAGAAACAGGCAAGCCAGTCGAGAAAAAAAAAACCTTCCACAATCACTCAGCACCAGTTAAAGGGTTATCAGATAGTGAGTCCACATGAGCAGTCAATGGATGCAAACAGGGTTATCTCACAGGCAAACAAATGAAGCTGTGCTGCTGCTCCCAACAGTGAGCTTAGGCTTGCGCTCTGGAGCAGATGGGTATGCTGGTGCTGAATGGAGGCTTGTGCTGTGGAGTTCACACATACACAGATAGCCACAGTGCCCCCTGTTGGTGTGTTTGGGGGTTGCACTGAGAATAGCAGCCCCTCAGGCTTCATTATCTTGCAGTAGCAGGGAGGCGTTTAATGTAAAGGCCCTATAGCGTCATGGTTCTAGGTGTTACGGTATGTGCAGAAAGTAAATACATAAATGAGAGAATATCCCCATGTTGAGGCAAAGCACATCTGCGCTTTGGAGATTACCGTTAAATCTTTCTTCTTTCATTGTTGCTCATTGTTGTTACTTGGTGATGAAGACGCCAAGCGTTGCCTCGGTGGACTTACACCTGCTTCAGTAATTCACGGACAATGAGAGAATTCGGAAATTCATCATCAACAAACAACAAAGCACTTCTACCATCACAATATGCAAAAATATTAGTTATTTTTGCATATTCTGATGGTAGAACAATACAAATACTTCAATAAAAACAAAGGTCCTTGGTGTGGATTTAAAGTTCTAGGGAACAAAAAGCTTTCATCTATAGAACTTCTATATTATGGAGAAGGTCTTTAAAGATTAAAGTTCTTCACACTCACATGTCTCATTTACAAACATAATTCTTTAAAACTTTCCATCCAAAAGTCCTTTAGGGCATAGGTTCCCAACCCTGATTCTGGAACCCTTATCTCCTGCACTTTTAGTGTTTTTCTAACAATCTCGTGTCATCCCATGAAAGACTTATTAATTTTCTGCTTAGTTGGATCAGATGTGTTTCAAGTAGGAAAACAACTAACAAGTGCAGGGCAGGATAGATACAGAACCAGGAATGGGAACCTATGTTTTAGGTCTGTGTTTCCCAGTTCCACGTACTGCAGCTCATAAGCCAGTTTTCAGACATGCTGGTGGAAGACAATAACTGAAACTGCAGGGCGGTGGGTCATAAGAACTGGGATTGAAAATCTTCTTCTGTGGCATCATTTTGTTGCTCGGTCATTCTTCAAGATGCACTCATTTCTTCCCACCTCTAAATTCCTTGTGCCGTTTAGCTAAATCATCTTGTACAAGGGGCCTCTTTTCCCAGCTGCATCTAAACATAACTCAGCTCTGCCGGTTGGTTAGCCCTCTGCAGATGGCCGTCTGCACAGGCATTGCTCTTTGACTCTCCACTCTAGATTTATTCTCACATGTTCCTTTTTTATTTTTTGAAGCAGAGCTGATTTCTTGAAGTAATCACTAACCAGTTATTTCAGTTAATCTTTTCTGCAACCATATTAACACAAAGCTGATTGCCTAGTGGTTAGGAAGTTGCCCCTGTGAATAGAAAGTTGAGGGTTGGAATCCCAGGACTGCAAGTAGCACCACTGAGGTACTCTCAGTGGGTACCTCAAATCATCACTTTACACTTTTGAACAAGGGACCGTCCCCACATACCACTCCTCGTGTGCCCCCCTTTCGTGACACACCATTGCTTCCCTTGGTGAACGGGTTAAATGCAGAGAAAGAATTTCACATTGTTCACACTGTGTGTTGTGGTGTGTTCACACATGACTATAAGGGGTCACTTTAAGGGGTCACACATGACTATAAGGGGTCACATGACTATAAGGGGTCAGTTGCGTTTGAAAGTATTGATATATAAGCTCAGTATTTCTAGTAGTTACAATCAGGAACCTGGTTTGGCTCAGTCAGCACATTAAATTAAACCAGGTGTGTTAACAGTCTTAGGCATTGATACAAAAAGCCCTTTGTCTCAGTTGTAAATGTCGGGGTTTTTTTTCTTATTTTTAGTTCTAGGTAGTTTTATATTTTCTGAAGATCATCCCTCTGTGCTACAGGTTGACTTTAAGAGTGTAGCTTTTGAACAGGGCATTTCAGTTCCTGTGGAGTGACAGCTGAGTGTAAGAGAGAGCTGGACGTGTGGTTTCTGGAGACTAGCAGTGATGGACTAAGCAGACTCCTAAAGCTGTAGTTTAATCTGATAAAAAGATTCTTGGAGTGGGGAAATGTAATTAATCCACAAACAGGGAAATAAGCCCAAACTCTGTCCATCACACCACTCAGCCACTGGCCCTCCACTGAAGTTTAAATCCCCTTTTCTGCCGAGCCGGACGCTTTTACGCTTTTAATCCACTCGGGCTACAGAGGAAGCCTATCTAGAAGGGAGGAGGGGAAAAATCCATCAAACCACCGTTCAGTGTTTATTTATTTTTTAATCCCTTTGTTCTGATGTGACATGCATAGTGCACCTCACTGATAAACTGTCACCCTTTCCGCTTAATTCATTTCAGATTGAAAATTGAGGAAATCATAGTGTTTTTTGCTGTCAGGCTCCTGCAAGTGTTGTGCATGGTGGCCACAAGAGCATCGTGTGAGACAATAATCTGCTTTGATGACTTGAAAGGTTTTCGGTGTTGTGCAAAAGAATGGGAAATGAGTGCAGAAGAGATGGAGAGTCACTGCAACTTGAGAGTAATTGTAGCTCAGAAGCAGCAAAGCCAGTTGTATTTAGAGGCTGAAGAGGTAGAAATGAAGAGGTAGACTGGGGGATGGGGGTATGTCGCGTGTTAAGCCACCGGACTGTCGTGTCGGAGCATGGAGGTCATATGTGTGTTATCATGTTTGCTTCAACTCCAGCCGACTGCTGCCACAACCACTTTCGGCCCATCAGGATGACGCTAATTAGATCAAACACTCTTTCGCCCTCCTCTCTCCATCGCTCATTCCCTTCACATCTCAGATCCGTCCCTCCGCGGCAGATGCCAGATCTGCACTTCCCTCCACTCTCTTCCTCCTGGGAAGTGGAGGAGGGGGGCAGGGCCAGGCTTTCCTTATCCATTTCTCACCGACTGCACAGCATCTCGCAGAAGCGAGGTGAATTGATTTGCTTATGTATTTTCTTGTTTGGGTGCTCGGCCTTTTTGCCTAAGGAGAAAGAATTACCTGGTATGTTACTGGAGCTTCGTGCGTGAACAGAGGCTGCCAGAGTCTCATTATATTCAGTGTTTTTCTGAAACAGAGGAGATTTTCGCCCCGGCTTCTGAGCATTGTTCCATTTTTATTTCCCTTTCAGATTCACTTAGGACCACAAAATACAAAAGTGGCTGGTGTAAAAAAAAAATAGGAGGGGGAGTGGGGGAATCAATAGTTCTTCCTATAAAATATTCCCACCATTGGATCTGGCACACTTCGATCGGTCCAGAGTTTCTGAGGCCTACAGGCCAATTCATTTCAGAACGTCTCACAAAATTGCTGCTTGCATTTTTCAGAAGTGGTCCTTAATCTCATTTCATGGATGCACCCTAGGAGAAAAGCAAGAACAGGACCGAGCAGCAGAGAAAGAGGGAGAGGGAAATGATGGAGTGATAGAGATACACCAGCTACACTGAGGCTCAATATAACATTTGTAGCAGAATGTTTTTTTTAATGAAAGTGACAGAACATTTTATTTTTTGCACAACCACATGGTCCAGCATTGCTTACATCTGAATAATTTACGCATTCTGGTTTGGTAGTCAATTTTAAAAGCTGTTTCATTCCAGAAAAGAAGTGATGTGACTGTGACTTCTTACTTTTGTTTATACTTTTGCCATGTGTTGTACCAATCAGCCATATTATTAAAACCACCTGTCTAATATTGTGCCAAAACAACTCTGAACCAACAAGGCATGGACTCCACAAGACTTCTGAAGGTTTGCTGTGGTATCTTGCACAAAGACTTTAGCAGCAGATCCCTTAAGTCCTGTAAGCTTCAAGCTGGGGACTCCGCAAATCAGCACATCCCATAGAGACTCGATCGATCTGGGGAATTAGGAGGCCAGATCAATGCTTTCAACTCATGTTGCCTTCTTCACATAGGCCACATTTTTCCATTTGTCCATGGTCCAGTTCTGGTGGTCATGTGCCCATTTTAGGCAGTTTCAGCAGTAGACAGGGATCTGCATAGTCACTGTGACTGGTCTACAGCTATGCTCCTCGTATGCAGCACACAGTAATGCACTATGTGTTCCTATACCTTTTTATCTCAGTCAGCATGAATGGTTTTTAGCCATTTCTGCTTTGGTAGCTCTTCTGTGGGATTGGACCAGACTGGTTAACATTCAGTCCCCACATGCAGAGCTTTTGGCAGCCTGTCACATGATCACTGCTTGTCCTTCCTTGGACCACTTTTGATAGGTATAAACCACTCCACTGGAAACACAAGACCTGTTTTTGGAGATACTCTTACCCAGTCACCATCACAATTTGGCCCATGTTAAAGTCACCCACTTTTCCTGCTTTCAGCTTCAAGAACTGACTGTTCAATTGTTGTACCATGTATTCCATTCTGTGACAAGTGCCACTATAATGAGATAATCAATGTTATTAATGCTGTGGCTGATCAGTGTACAGTTCTGTGTGAAGGTTTTCAACTCTATACATAATCAGTTTTTTACCATCACATCTATGCATGACATACGTATGTTTTAAGATAAAAATATGTGCAGAAAAACAACACCTTTTCACACATAACATGGAAGTCCTTACACAAACATCTGACCATGTTTTCAGCAAAGGAATAGTGATAATGTGTTACACCTGTCTGACATTTTGATAAGTGTTAATACATTATCAGTAGTATTACTCTGTAATTTGAAGTTGTTTTTTTTGTTGTTTTTGTTTGGGTGCATTTGATCACTGACAAACTCAGTGCTGTTCATTGTGCTGTAAAATCTTTATTATCTACTCTCTGCTGTGTACATGTTCACTGAAAAAACGGAAACACTGAATTTTGTTCATTCAAATGTGTACTGAATTTTGTTTCATCACCACATGAAAAAAATGTATTAATTCAACGGTTTATCCAAGTAAGTAAAGTGAAAAACAGAACTCTTACGTAAATACCAGTAAGGGTTCTTTGGAGCAAGGCTATAGGAGAACCAGTTTTGGATGCCTTAAGAGCCTGTAATTATGTTTCTAAATGAGCTGCAAGTGTGAAGTTGTGCCTAAAATCCACATAATGTAAAGCCCAAGACACATTTAGACCCATATTTAGGGAATGAAATTCTTGTTAAATTGAAAAAAAAAACACTAGCAAATTAATAATTTTGTTATGCAAGACACCTCCACATCTCTGGCACAATGTGTAAGTGTAAACTCCAGCACGCGCTGTTTCAGAACAAAGCATCCGACACTGAGGGTGATCAAAATAATATAAGTGTGAATACTAAGTGTGCTACTTTTACACTTTTTCATAATTGAAAAAACACATGATAAAAAGCATTATTTTATGGTATGAAAGCGGCCCCTATGGTGAATATCTGTCCAAACTTTGTGAAGTTTCACAGGTGACAGTGTGAAGAGAATTCGAGAAGATGACCAGAAATCTGTTTAACTGCAGTACTGCAAAGTGGGAAGCAGCTGGTGGTCTAGTGGTTTGGTCGTTGCAATCAGAAGGTTGTGGGATCAAATCCGAACTGCTAGTGTCATCACTGAGGTACTCTTGAGCACGGTACCACCCCCACACACTGCTCCCCGGGCGCCCCTCACTGGTGACAGACCACTGTTTCACTTGGTGAATGGGTTAAATGTAGAGAAAGAACTCCGTGCTGTGGTGTGTTCACGTGATTATAAGAGGCCACTTTAATACATATTCACATTTTGCCGTGGATTGGGTCGTTCCTTACTCAGTGCATTCAGTACACTTAACACAACCTCTCTCTCTCTCTCTCCCTCTCCCTCTCTCTCTGTCTCTCTCTCTCTCTCTCTCTCTCTCTCTGTCTCTCACTCTCTCTCTCTGTCTCTCACTCTCTCTCTCTGTCTCTCACTCTCTCTCTCTGTCTCTCTCTCTCCCTCTCTCTCTCTCTGTCTCTCTCAGGCTTCTAAATTTCTGCTGAATCTTTCTGCGGTCCTCTCACAAAAGCTAAGGAATATCTACTGGTCCGCGCCCCCACAAAAACCAAGGCTGAGGCAACAGGAGAGGACCTCTCACGTTTCAGAAGACACTTCTTTCACCCCCCACAGTCACACGTCCCCCCACAAATCCCTACAGTTAGCTCTATTCTTCTCTTTCTCCACTTCTCTCCCAGTCCAGCACCTTCACCATTTCCCTATCACTCCTTCTCTCCACTCCACACCTCACCTCCCTACTCCCACCCTTTCCATACACCTGTCTTCTCTACTCCCGCTCTTTCCATACCTCTGGACACTGTCATGGAAGCCACCGCCTGAATGAACTCTCACTGGATAATAAGGACGTAGCAGATGGGGGGGAGAAGCAACTGGACTTTCTGATGTATTTTATTTGTCTCTGGTTAAAGACTTCTGTACGACTTTGTTTACTAATGTAAGGAGAGGATGTAAAGGCCTATTTAGTCTGCAGTGACTGTGGTTTTCTAGGGCAAGGTGGTAGCCAAAAGCCTTCAAAGTTAAAAAGTCAAATCTCTGGAGTCTTTTATTTTCTGTTTTCAGTTTGCATTAGTTGTTCTGAAGTGGAATATATCTTTCTAGTAATGGTGTGAAACTGGTGGGGGGAAAAAGTACACTATATATATTTTATTTTTTACCATTGTACAAAATGTATGAATTAACTTATGTAATTTGACTGCAGACTCTTCGATCCCCCCTCACAAATAAAAGACAGGAAACTGTATCTTTTTGCAAATTTTAGGCACTATTTCTAATGCTATTGATGTATTTCCTCTTTTTCATGTACTAGCTCCAGTTTCTTTTTTTTTTTTTTTTTGAGAATGTGTGGTTGAATCTGGAGTCTTAAACTAATTTGCAAACTTGCAATATGTCTGACTTGTGTTTTCATGGATATGTTGGTATGGCATCTAGTCTTGCCCTCCCTTCGACCCCCCCTGAGAGGCCAAGGAAGGCTGCCGGTTTGGTGGTACGTATTTTGAACTTGTGAGAAGAGAATTAAAAAAAAAGAGACAGGGGAAAAAAGCTAAATAATAAAATTTGTGTGGAAGACCCCATAAAGTCCTGGTAAAGCAAAGAAAATAATGACATCACGAATGAGTTATGTCTGTCTTTTGCACTAATTTAATAAAGCCGTTACTGTACTTCCCACCACTTTAACTTTGCTTTTCTTTCATTTAAGGCCAACTTGGAAGTCCCAGAACAAGTACTTTGCCTTTGTGAACAAACAGCATGAGTGCACTCCCACTTAAATGCAGAAAACCAAATGGACCGTAATGGTGTAGGTAATAGATTGAAACTACAGAGACCCTGCAGTGGGAGACCCTGCAGTGGGAGCCACTGCGGCTCTGTTAAACTGGTTGCTATTTGAAGGTGATGTGCCATCGTCTCCCAGGCCTTAAAACATGGACTTCTGATCCTAAGTGTGATTATAAGTCTGAAGTGTGTACATGCAGCAGTGCCAAGCAACTGAGAGAGGCCACAGTGGGAACAGCTTCCTAAAAACACATTTATAACCCTTTAAACCTTAACAGGATACTCCAGCAGTTTTCAGTTTAATCTCCATTTGTCTCATCTGGACTGCAAATCCATGGGCCATAATTTTCTTTTCTCTTTGGGAAGAATAAAAAAATCAGTTGACTCAAAACGAACCTATAATGGAAGCCTATGGCTTCAGTAATCAGCCATATGCTACAAAGTACAGGGAAATTCATCTAAATCATTGTCCATGATAATTGTATGCTGCAGATGCAGGAGATTTTGGGTTGCTAGTGTCAAATGACATTATTATATCTCCCACCTCATCCTTTTTAGGATAAGTGACAAGTGATGTATCAAAACACAAATTATGTCTTATTATCCGTAAAATGTTTGGAAAGTTGTGCAGTATCTTGGCAACTTGGTGAAACTCCTATTCATTTAAGAACGAAAAATAATTGGTAACCCTGAAGAACACTGAAGTCTTTATATTAGATGGTTGATTTCATACATTGAAAACTCAGGTCTTTTGACTGATTTAATGTACATCTTTGATGCATTATTTACATTCAGTGGAGCCCCTGATCTCTCACAGCTCTATTTTCTGGGCCGTCATGCTGGGTGAGGGAGGCAGGTGCTTGGGATGAAAGCAGGAGGCCTACAGCTCCATAATGCTCTGGAGAGTTAACCTGCTGTGCTACTGATACACCTGAACAAATGGAGCTCCATTTAAAATAGGACAAGTCCTCGAAAGCTGGGCCTTAATCTGTATCGCCACTGTAACTACTGTCTTTTTCTCTTCTGGAGTCCTCTTATTTCCCCAGTGGCAGTCTCATTGTGAATTCTTCCTCATTTTGTGTCACATCAATTTTTAATCACTTTATGTAAATAATAAAGCTGGGAACATTTTTCGGGTGAAGTTATACAGCATTGGAATCATCTTAGGAGCAATGCTCTGTGAGCACAAAAGCACAGGGCCTTTTTGTGTGGGGACAATGGTGTGCTGACTTCAAATCAATAAATGATCATGGTGTGTCATTTGTATCTGAGTAATGAGATGTAATTGGAACATGGCTTTGATTCTGATCAGGGGCTGCAGTGGGACACAGTATCTTTATGAAATGTTCATGCATGGATCTGCTGAGGGACCGTGGTTGCAGCTGAAGAAAGTTCAAACATTTTAAACTCCTAAACTCCATGCTGTGGTATATTTAGAAAACTGAAAGGCATGGTGTGTGTGTGAATATGAGTGAAAGAATAATCAACATTACAGACTTTCAACTAATATGCTAAGGGGAAAAAATTGGTTCAGCAAGAACAAAGATCAAACTAAGTCCATCTATAAGCTGCAGTTTAAGACAATGTACATACAAGCACGGGTGTCATCAATTATCTTGCCTTGTCGAAAAATGCTACTGTAATGCAAATCGACAGCTAGTATCTGTCGATTTATGCTGCCTTGTCGAAAAATACTTCCTTGAGGCTGATACAGTTTATACAGTCAGTTTAGCACTGATAATGAGAAATAGACAAATAATATGCAGAATCCGAGAAAAATATATTTTATTTAGAGCCTAAATAGATAGATCTTTAGATATGCATAGAGCCAGTTTATACAGTCAGGTTCTAACACTGATAAATGCCACCGTGAAGCAGGGTGTTCTGACAATTTATGCTGCCTTGTCAAAAAAATGCTACTGTAGTGCAAATCAGTTCATGCTACCCAGTGGAAAAATGGTTATACAGCTTCCAGTGTCCTAAGGTACCACAGATTTATGAGCGTGCACATCTCAGTGGGTAGCATGTTTTGACAGAACACCAGACCGGATTAAAGCTACATGGTGCGATTAATCAGCATAAATGTTTTTACGCGTTCTTTTTTTCTGTGATTAATTGATCAAAATTAATTAGACACC
>JBBPCX010000018.1:12310207-12323589 GCA_037974365.1 Hydrocynus forskahlii | reverse complement strand
CACAGTGATGGCAGGCCCCCCGCCCCACAGCGCTTCTATCTCGGCCACTGCAAAGGTGCGGAAAACACAGCTGGGTTGGTTCAGCACCTTGGACAGCGACCGCTCCACTCTAGGGAGTGTGAGAGCAGTGCTGTGGAGCAAGTCGCAGCTGACAGAGATCCCGCACTCACCATCAATGAATATAAAAGAGCCTGTGGACTTCAGCAGGGGGAGTTGGCGTGTCCCTATAACACAAACAGACAGAGCATGGTACCCCACCCAGAAAATTGCAGGCAAGAATGTTACTGTGGTCAAAAACTGACCACCAGAAAAGGATTAGAGGCATCCATGTCAGTGTCACTGTGTTGACAATATTCTACCACCTTAATATTATCTAGTCGGTGTTAATTTGATCTTGGTCCCTTGCTTTTGATTGATGGAATAGAGGGGGGCCCACTACACTTATATGGATGGTGTTTCTGATAAAATGGTCAGTAAATTTCGATATAAGGCAGGTAATAAACTAGCAGCTCAATGTTGGAGGTAATAAATGCAGAAACAGTTAGAGTCGGTTATCTTCAAATTGCACCTGTGGGGTAGTTGTTTTTTTCTTTTTTAAATGGCCAAATGAGAGTAGGTATGACATAAGAAAGTGGCATCTGTTTGTTTAAGTGTATGATCATTCTTTCAGTCTTTGTGGAGCAGAATGATGCCTGGGAAGTGGAGTCCCACTCCTTTCTCATTAAGGACAGACAATCAGCACCCAACAACCCACCCACCCTGATGACCTGTGACACAGAGAAAGCCTTCCTCCACCCCTCTCAGATGACTTAGTGTGGATTTCTCTCTCCTGGTTGTGAAATCCTCAGAGAGCATCCACACTTAGATGTGACAGGAGGAGTCAAACCTAAATTCTGTAAAAGTTTTTAAAATATTTATAAAATCATATTTAACTGAACTATAATTTCATTAGCCATATATTTTACATAAACCAGTTCTTGCCCACAGTAAAGTACATTGCCAACCAAATGTGTCAGGACACTGTGGCTGCTTTGAAATGTTTCCAGGTGTTTGTCACAGTGTCTTTTCTAATATGCTGTGAAAATACCCATAAAAGGTTATTTTTAAAATACTAATACTTTGTGTTTTGCACAATGTTTTGCAGAAAACAGATTCATGCATCAAAATGTCTTCCCCTGCATGAAGAGCACATAATAATTTGACAGTGTTCTTTTCCAAACTAATGTTTAAAGCACACACTGGAACTTTTATGCTCTAAAGGTGATCTACACAGCTGACGGGTTTGATGAGTGCTGACACAAAAAGGGAATGTAATGCGTGGCCTTTTGTATATAGACAAGGTTTCCAGCTGCATTTACTCAGTGCAGCTTAAAACATCCAAATGAAAGATAACTGTTTAGATAAGCAAACAAACAAAAATAAATAAATAAACAGAATTACTGAGATAGATAGACAGATCACCCCTCTGTGACAGTACTTTGTGGAACCACTTTTTGCTTTAATTGCAGCCTTGAGTCAGTTGGGATACTTCTGCTCCATCTTTGCACAGCCAGACTGTGCAGTATTTGTTCACTTTTCTTTACAGAACTGTTAAAGCTCAGTCAAACTGGATGGTGAACATTGGTGGACTGCAATCTTAAAGTCATTCAGATTTTCAGTAGCATCTAAGTCTGAGCTCTGACCAGGCCATGCAAGGACATTCACTTTCTCCACCTTCAGCCTCGGAAGTGATCGATTTTGCTGCGTGCTTTGGTCATTGGGCAGATATCATTTTTTCCTTCTACCCTGACAAGTTTCGAAGAAAAATTTCCTTCTATTTTCTTACTATCCTGACAAGTACATGCTTTACTGTAGGCATGGTGTTCTTTGGATGGTGACTGTATTAGCGTTACACAAGATGTACTGTTTGGTGTTGAGGCCAAACAGTTTAATTTTGGTCTCATCTGACAATAACACCTTTTTCCTCTTGACCTCTTTTTGGCAAAGAGTCTTAATGTGGCCTTTCTTGAAGAGCGGCTTTTTTCTTGCAACCTTCCCATACAAGCCACATTTGTGTAATATTGCTGTAACATTCACACAATAACCACTCTTTGCCATACATAACTGCTTCAAAGTTGCTGTCTGCCTCTTAGGAGCCTCTCTGACCAGTTTCCTCCTTGCTCTTCTATCCAGTTTGGAGGGACAGCCTGATCAGGGAGGGTTCTAGTAGCACCAGACACTTTCCACTTTTAAATTATAAACTTTACTGTGCTTCTAGGGACTGATAAAGTCTTTGAAATGTTTCGTATCCATCTCCTGACATCCATCTCCTGACATCTTGCCACCTGCAGTTAATTGTTTGCTTTCAGTTGGACTACCAAGCACTGGGGTGTTCCAGGAATAGCTGTTCTTATTCTGAACTAACCAAAACAAATACACTTGATTACAGGTAATTAGCTTGGTGTACAATGGAGAAAGTGATTAGTTTCACCTGTTTGATTTTACAAGTACTTTTAGGAGCAAGTGACCCTTTATGCATTTTTTCTGTTGCCATCATGTCTTTCACTTGAATGTTATTAGTTGCATTGAGTAAGCACAGCAAAAAACTGTGTGTGTGTGTCTTCATTTCTGTCTGCAAAGCAACACAATGAAAATATTCTGAAGGGGAGATTCTGTCCTGTACACATTGTATATGTCTGTGCACTGACTGGCCATATACTGTCCACTTTACCAGTGACAAGTAAATAAGCTGCACTTCATCTCTGGACATAAAAATTGGATGAAGGAGTCATGCTGTTGTTCACCCTACCATACATTAGCTTCCCTGTTTACTATCTCTCTCCCTCACTTTCTCCTCCTCTGTTTTTCTCCATATCCATGTCTCCCTCCCTTTCTCTTCATTTTGTTCTCTGCCTCCATGTCTGCTTTCTCTCTCTCTCTCTCTCTCTCTCTGTCTCGCTCTCTCGCTCTCCCTCTCTCTCTCTCCGTTTCTATTTCTAGCTTTCCTTTCTCACATTTTCAACAATCTTTACACAGGTGATTGTTACACTGTGTGCACATGGGATGTATGGTAGCATATAAGTGTGTGTGTGTTTATGTAGGTAGGTGTGTACCTGGGGATAGATGCTTTCTCACTCTGAATGAGGAACAGAGCTGTCAGAGAGATAATTGTACCTGCTGAGCGTCAGCTAAATGCCGTAAATGTAAATGTAAATGTAAATGATTAGGAAACAAAGGAAGAAAGAGCACCTCGAGCCTGACTGCTGCAAGTTTACTTTATCAACAGAGTAGAACCAACGTAAGTGTGTGTGTTTATGTAAATTTCCAAGACAAAATGTCCTGAATGTGTCCCTATTATATAAAACAGGGTAATTTCTGTTATTTTGCTGCTCTGACTTTTGCTGCTTCCTATTACAGAAAAAGTGCTACATAGCGTGTCTTGTACACTGTTTTCTAAAATTAAAATAATACATCTTTCAGCTGTTTTACAGTCATTCAGCATTCTGCAGTTCAGTAAACAGCAACTACTAAATTGTGAACAGCAAGTTAAACATGTCCTTTTTGCGTACAAATGTTAAGGTTTGGGAATGAGATGCTTCAGAGCAATCACACATGAGCCTAAACTCGCCATGCCCAGTTTCAAGCACTGGTTAGAGGGGTAAAAAGCGCCCCAGCATTGTTGATCAATGTTCCCCAAAGTGATAAAGCATTTTTGACATGATTTGGAGTGATAGCTGTGATCCAGAGAACTGTGACCAAGGCAATCAAGGCAATCAAATCCTCACAGCAATGCCAATTCCCAGATATGTGGAGTATAACTCTTTGGGGTGTCCTTCAAACCATTCCTGAACAATTTCTTCGTTGTGGCAGAGCACATTATCCTGCTGAAAGAGGCCTCTGCCATTCGAGAGTACTGTTACCATGAAAATGTGTACTGGGTTTGCAGCAATGTTTAGGTATGGTGGAAGACATCAAAGTAACATCCATATAAATACCAGGACTCAAGCTTTGACAGCAGGACATTCCCCAGAGCATCACACCGCCTTCGCTGGTTTGCCCTTTTCCCCAGGTAAGTGACACACACGCACCAGCCTCATGAACTTTTTTCAGCAGCTGGCTTACTGATGCACGTGGGCCTTAATTCCCCACATGCATTAGTGAGCCTTCCTTGAACCACTTTTGATAGGTACTAACCCCTACGTACACCTCACAAGACTTGTAATATTAGAGACTCTCTGACCCTGTCACCTAGACCAGCAGCACCCAAACTTTTCTGCGCCACAGACCCATCTATCCATCCATCAATTTTCTCCCGCTTAACCGGAGTCGGGTCACTGGGACAACAGCCTAAGCAGGGAAACCCAGACTTTTCCTCTCTCTGGCCAATTCGTCCAGCTCTTCCAGGGGGATCCACAGGCGTTCCCAGGCAAGCCAAGAGACATAGTCTTTCCAGAAACGGGCCACAGACCCGTTTCATGTAAAACAATATTTTCACGGACCGGTATAGATACAACTAAAAACAAAGTCCAGTTTGTTTTTTATTCAGTTTTGCTACCTTGCAGGCTACATTTTTGATGTACCATATCACGTGACCGAGACAAGCCTTTTTTAAAAAAAAAGATCTTGCAGACTCTGATAATCAATAAAATACTTTTATTCTGTCTTTATTCTGTATTTGTGTTCAGCCTGGTACCAAAGGACTGGTACTGGTATCGGTCCGTGGCCCAGTGGTTAGGTACCTCTGATCTAGACATTACAATTTGTCCCTTTTCAAAGTCGCTCAGATCCTTACACTTACCTTTATGCTGTTTCCAACACATGAACCAATGCTTTATAGTATTCACTTTACTTGGCAGTAAATGCCGAGGCTGACCGGTGTATGATTCTTTAAAGTACACCCCAATTCTACAAGAAAAAGGGTCCTTCCTTAGAACCTTTATCATTGCAAATTGTATGTGTGTGTGTTTTCAGAGAAAAGAGAGAGATATTTCAGCTTGTGATGAGAAGCAGAGCGCTCTATTTCTCGCTCTGTCTGGGTTTGTACTGTATCTACCCCCAGTGACAGAGAGCGGGTAAGAGTACAACCTGGGCCATGCTGTGTTTAAACCTTCATCTGTCTGTGCACCCAGATTTATATGATCCTGTGCACCACCTGCAACCCCGAGGTGCTACACCTCACTCTGAAACCCTGCAGGCTTACTCTTTTACAGAAAGGATCGCTCCCTGTCTGATACATATGCTTCTTCTGTCCGGTTCACATGAAAGGAATCTTTCTGTAAGTACAGACGGAGTGGAAAGACAGGAATGTCTTCACATCCTCCGTTAGCATATTATGATGGCGTGCAGAATTCCATTCTCACTGCAGAAGGTGTTAGCAGTGGCTTTGATTCCAACATGACACCAGTCTGGAACAGGAAAACATCACACACACACACACACAAACACAAACTATAGCCCAGCTGTGTTCTACTGTGTGAGCCTGCATGTTCTCTTGGAGTTCTTACAAGTGCGGACATGGCCATGTCTCCATGCCTCCCACACATACGCCCAAGCCAGAGTGTGTTACTGCTGTCTCTTTCTTTTGTGTTTTGCAGAATGCGGCATGATAGTGTGTAGCAGTGTGTATTCATGAATTATTGAAGACGACCGGATCACCTGGGCCACCTCATTACTGGTCTTGCCCGGAAACAGCGAGCCAGCCTACAATTACAGACGCACTCATGCACACGCACACACACACACACACACACATACACACACACACACAAAAGTGCATTCTCACATCAGCATTTGCTTTATTTTGCCTGTTGCTTCAGACTAGCTTTATCTAGATCACACAGGGATGTGCAGTCACACCATCAAAAACACAGACTGTGGCCATCGCGATCGCATCATCAATCTCCTGCAACACTCCAGCAACACACAATCACTCACAGTCATTCATCACACGGCCAAGGACACCCAGTCCTGTGATCAATACCTGCCTGTAATGAGTGAATGTAGAGATCACACACACACACACACACACATACACATACCGCGGCACAGACTCCATCAAGCAGCAGAGCACTATCAGCTCATCAGTACTCATCAGGAGATGATTAAACCAACGCACAGTGAGAGGGGGGCCGATCAGCACTTAATTACATGTCCAGGTAAGTCCAACCGCTGGCCAGTAATAATCAGTAAGGATTGCTCTTGCCTCTCTGCACTGGATAAACTCCCTGCCTATACAACAAGGATCTCAAAACTTGGTTTAGTGTTTTCCCTGCTCTAACACACATCCTATACCTGACAATGCGTTAATGAGGTGGATCAGGTGTGCATGAGCAGGGACTTTGAGCAATGCTGGATTCTGGCCCTCCAGGTCCAGAGTTTGAAACCCGTGTTGCCTTAAGCTATATTCATTCGATAAAATAAGATGAGATAAGATAAACCTTTGTTAGTCCCAAATCCAGTCACTTTGACTTGTTAAAAATAGACAAGTGAAAATCTGTGAGAATATTACATCTGTTTAGCAATTACATGTCTGTTTATTATTTGTGTGAAAAGTCCC
The DNA here is from genome assembly GCA_037974365.1 of Hydrocynus forskahlii. Lineage (NCBI taxonomy): Eukaryota > Metazoa > Chordata > Actinopteri > Characiformes > Alestidae > Hydrocynus > Hydrocynus forskahlii. The sequence goes on along the minus strand of JBBPCX010000018.1, from coordinate 12,317,054 downwards.
TAAGTGTTTTTTTTGGCTGAGATGTCGATATCTAGGGGGAAAAAATTATTGGGTGTTGAATTTTTAAATAAATTACATGGAAATTAGCTGTTTGATCAAAAATCTTGTATAGAATGGCTTAACTTTATCAACAACCCCCCAGTGACAAATTAGCATATGCTCTTTGTTAAAATAATTTTCTCAGCAACTTGGAAAAGTCCTTGAGAAGCTCTGACTTTCCAAGTGGGAATTACAAGTGGGAAGTTCACATGGGTTTTTCTTTCACATGGAACCTTCTCTCTTCCCACTCGCTCATGAAAGCAGTAATACTTTCAGTACTGCCAAATCCCCTTGCCTGGCATGTTCTGGTGTTCCCCCAGTCCTAACACAGCTAATCCAGCAAATCCAACTAATCAGCTGGTTAACAAAATCTTCCTGAGTTGAAGTGAGTGTACTAGAACAAAGTAAATGTTCAAAGCAGTGGGTGTTGAACCATGTTTGGGTATCAGTTATACCAAAAAAGGTTCTTTGAATCCATTTGTCAATGACACAATGACATAAGAACTGTTTTTTCCTAGATGTCGACATCTGAGCCAAAAAACATTTAGGAACTTTTCACACAGATAGGTAATGAACAGACGTGATTCCTAAACAGGTGTGAGATTCTCACAGATTTTCTCTTCTCTAATTTTAGTGAAGAGAAGTAACTGGAGTCAAAATAACTGGATTTGGGGTATAATTTTCAAGGTGTTTGCAGAGAGGTGGCTTTCAGACTTTAAGCCTTCAGAGACTTTCATGACATCACGGGTGTGAATACGGGCACATCCTCTACAGAGAACACGTTCCTGAATATTTCACACCTAATACAACTAATGAACTACTTAACAAGCCCCTTTTGATGTGAGCTATTAACTGGCTGTGAAGAGCTAGATGACATCTGTGACTTGTGGGGTTTGTAAGTAAAACTGTAAGTGAGGAGTTTTCAGAACAGAAGGCTTCGTAACAAAGGTTTTAAAGTCTATGGAAAGTGCATTTAGTATCTGCAATATGCTTCAGTGAATCCAGTGGCAGGACTACAGTTTTATATGTGTGGCCAGGGGATGGCTAAGGCTATCTCAGGGAGTCCATAGACCATGACAGAAAATTAGTGTGCAACCCTAAACTGGCATTTACGGAGCATGAATGAATTCTATGATTGCTGAGGCAGGAGTGATTATTCACTTAATCCGGAGTTCTTCAGTGTGGCAGATAGTGTGGTCCACTAGGGTTACCTCACTAGAATTTACATACTAACATACTCTAGAAAGCCAGTGTCTGAACTGCAGCTCGGTCTCTCTCTCTCTCTCTCTCTCTCTCTCTCTCTCTCTCTGTCTCTCTCTCTCTTTCTCTATCTCTCTGTCTCTCTCTCAAAATTAATTTCCAGTCTAAATTACTAGTGGGAACATGTCGAGCCCTAGTCTGCAGTAAATACCTATTCATTTCTTACTCCTTTTCAGTGTCAAATAGGCTAACGTTAACCAGTTCTTCATTTTGAGTTAATGTACAAAAATCTCAACATGCTGGGCTAAATTGTGGACCGATCGCTCTTGCCTCTCTTATAACTGTTATGGGGCCAAATTGCCAATATGTATCTCCATAGCCAATCAGGTTTCAGAAAAATTGTCTAGAAAACTCAAACCTGACGCTAACCCTGCCACTTTATTTCCAAATGTGCTTTAACCATTTAATGCTTATTTCATCTACAACAACCACTTGGGATTATTTTCCAAACACGGTGACAATGCATTTTTACAGTACCAGTTTTCAACGTCTCTTTACTCCTTAGATTTAAATAGGCTATTTTCAATACTAATACACATTAATGATCTCTGTACTGATTAGCTGCCCTTCATTGCACCCTATTCAAAAAGTAGGAGGCTAAAACATTCTTATTACTAGGTTGAATATACAAATGTCAGTGCATTGTTCAAAGGCTGGCAATTACACTTTGGTTTCCATATATGTACCACATGATATGGGGAATGAATGGTGTATTTTTAACATTTGCAAAGTAGATCAAATGAGAAAAAAATGCAAGTTTTCTAAATTAGTAAGCAAAAGCTGCAGTGTGGAAGTTAAAGCATGTTAAATGAAGAAAAGATATGCATTTTGAGATCACATCCAATGAAATTCCTCTCACCCTCCTTGACTGACCTGTTGGTGTTCTGAGTAGCTAGGCTTCTCCCAGCAGGATATTGGAGCATGAGGCAGTCTGGGAAGAGCGCTGATTGAAAGCTTTCTCTCACCATTAAACACATTTGTATGTGTGAGGTAATCAAGGTTATCCATTTAAACGTGCTGCAGGCTGCTAGCTGTCCCATAAATCCACCCGCACAATTAATGGTTGCATTAACACAGGCCTTTAGCTGTTTGATATTTAAATGGAAAATCTCACCATTGATCTCTCTCCTCTCTGTCTTTCTTTCTTTCTCTCTCTGGCTATTTCTCAGGGGGTTGTCTTGCTCGCTGGTTTGATTGCAGCCTTCCAGCTGCGCTTTGATCGTCTCCACTCAAATTGCACTAGTGGTTGCACGGATTCAGTTTGTCTGTTAAAACTTTTTTTAAAATGTATAGGGTGTTTTTGCCCCTTTGGCCACCATTGTGTTACTAAATGTGGAGCTCTAGTTACAATGTACACGTGGGTTGATAAAGTAGCCCTCTCCACCATGTGTCTTAGCTCACTCTACCCTATTGTACTTCATTTTCAAAATACACAGTGGAAGACTTGACTGTAATAGTGCGGGTTCTTATTGCTAAACAGACAGAAAGTTGCTTTTATTAAGAACTAGAAGAGGCTAAGGGCAAAAGCAATAAGGTAACAAAAATGCACCCGTGCTAAACGGGAAGGTACAGACTTAATGATTTATTTAAACCTTGACCGACGAACTCAGTCCAAGTATGCCACAGGGCAGCTGGTGGTGTGGTGGTTAGGGAGTTGCCCCTGTAATGGGTCATGGGTTAGACTCCCAGGACTGCCAGTGGTGCCACTGAGGTGCCCTTGAGCAAGATACTGTCCCCACACTCTGCTCCCCGGGTGCCATGCCACTGACTGTCCACTGCTTCACTTGGTGAATGTGTTAAATGCAGAGACGAATTTCGCACTCTGCCCTGTGGTGTGTTTACGCATGACAAAAATGGCCAGACACTGATGTTGGATGAGAAGGTCTGGCTCACAGTCTCCGTTCCAGTTCATCCCAAAGGTGCTGGATGGGATTGAGGTCAGGCCTCTATCAAACTCATCCATGTCCTTATGGAACTTGCTTTGTCCACTGGGACACAGTCATGCTGGAATAGGAATGGTTCTTTCCCAAACTGTCCACAAAGTTGGAAGCATGGTGTTGTCTAAAATGTCTTGGTGTACATTAAGATTGTCCGTCACTGGAAGTAAGAGACCTCCTGAATTAAATAATTAAGAGGTGTGTCCCAATACTTTTGTCCATATAGTGTGCTATGAGCTACTGTGTTTGTCCAGCAAAATATTTTAAAAATGGAAAGTGCCAGTGTTCTTGCCTGTAAAATGAAAATAGCCCAAGGTTTCCCTCTGTGGTATTTACCGCACGCTTCAGTAAATGAGCATGTGCATGCCTGACCTGATATTGCCGCTGATGACCCTAATAACAGAACTTCACACGCCTAATCAAAGCCAGGCTTCCGGAGAAATAGAGTACTAATGCCAGGAGCTGATAATTCGCTTGCTGGTGTGTGAGCCAACCTAAGGGCTGCTAGCGTAACGCTCAGTTAGGCAAAGCACACATGCAATCCTGTCTCCCATTCTGGCACTCCTGCTGATCACCCATGTTGTTTATATGCTTATTCTGGCAAATAGTGATGAGGAGATTTTCATTTTTAATTTAGTCTTTGAGAGTACACTGGATTGAACAGATCAAACAATAAGCTTTCCATGAGCTTCAACCAAGCCCTGGAGAGTATGGAGGGGTCTTCTACTTCGTTCTGTTGTCTTTATTTTTGGGCAAATATAATTATTTCAGAAATATACATTTCCCTTGAAGTCAGAACCATCAATAAGCCAGATGAAAGCCGCTCGTCTGTTTCCGCCCTACTCTCTCGGGGTTCCAGTATGGATTCAGAGCGCAACCAACTCAACTGAATTTGACATGGTGTGCTACCTCTTCTAGTATTAGCAATATTTGCCCGTTAGGGATCGGAAATTTCAGTTAAGCATGGAGGAGCTGTTAGAGCCACAACATGAAACTGAGTTCTTAGAGAAGAACATCCATCAGTTTCCTTATTTATATCATTTGCAATTGTACGCTAAAGGCTGGGCACCCTTGGTCAAATTACATGTATTATTGAAGTGAAAATAAGTCCTATTCAGAGACACACAATTACTGTTTACTTGCTGTATTTAATATATTAGGTCACATTTTATGTTAGATTTTTTTTCTGTGCAAAATAATGGTAAATTTTATATTTAATGATTTATTTTTAATATGTTTATATATGATAAACCCAGTAAATGCATTCTAAATGAACTTATTTTTACTTAGAAAATCCACAAACACATAATTTTGGGAATGTTTTTGTACCTCTGTTTCTGCCTGTAACATTTATAGCATTTCAAACTTCATTTCATTGATCAAAATAACGTTTATGTACATTCTGACTTGTTGAGTGGACCAAGTTATTATTTCATTAAAACTAAACAGTAAAGAATTTTCCCAAGATGAATGACTACATCAGAAATGATGTGGATAAATATTTATTTATAATTATAGTGGTATGCTGATAATATGCTGACATATAATACTGATATATATTTATATATATATATATATATATATATACAGGATACAGGATACTGGTCCAAAGAGGATGCTGGTCCAAAGGTTTATAGACCCCTTGCTAAAATCAAAGGTATTAATACAGGCTTTTTGGGGAAGGCTTTACACTAGATGTTGGAACATTGTGGTGAAGATTTGATTGCATTTGTGAGGACAAATGTAATGCTATTTTCATCTGGCTCATCAAACTGGCTCATTTTGTTGTGTATTCCAAAGGCACAATATCTCCAAAAAATGTTCCAGCCTACATCGTTTGGCCCCAGCAGTGCGTCGCATAGCAAAGGACAACAAGAGGTCATTTAATACATTTTCAATCTGCAACTGCTGCCGTCTGCTTGGCTTGAAGTGATAGCACTCCGATATGGATTGTTTTCAACTAATGGATGGTGAAAATAGGCGACTCGTTAATTTAATGCCTATTTTAAATCGCTCCATTTGAGCACCATGCTTTCTTTTAACCGGCCAAACACTCTGTGGTATTAAAGAGTGTGTGAAAGCATGTGTGCGTGTGCGTGTGTGTGTGTGTGTGTGTGTGTGTGTGTCTGTGTGTCTGTGTGTGTGTGTGTGTGTGTGCATGGTGCCCAGGGAGCACCATGCCGTGCACTCCCGTGCTTCTCATTCCGGCTGCAAGGCCTAATTGTGCCGAGGCCGCTGCCCGGAGAAGATTTTAATTTGTTTACTCTGATCAGTGACAGTGGCCCTTGATGTGGAAAGAGAAGTGGGGTAGAAAAAAAGGGCCGGTTGAAGCTTAATAGTGTTTGTGTTTGGTCTTGGCCCAAGTGGCCATAGCTGACAAATTGTTATCATTTTTCAATTTACATCAGGCAGTTAGTTAGCAGGCCTCGCAAGTTTTGCCGTGCTACTTGATTGCCTGACTCCCAGCTGCACCCGCACCTCCTAACAAATGATATTTTCCTCTGCATTTTCCATCAAGATGCATTTTAATTAAGTCTCCGCTCTGTGGTCCCCAATGGGGGTTCTAATCAAATCGCACGAGCGTCCCTTCTTTCGTGGCTGGTTTGCAGAGGATCGGCCAGCATCTGTTTCACTCTCATGCTTAGATACTGTCCTGTCATACCATTGCCAGGAGAGGAGGAGTGTGAGTGTTGCCTGGGGTGCCCGGACCTCCACAGATCAGGTCAAAAAATGGACTTTCCTCTTCAGATCGTAATTATGTAACACACTTCTGTGAAGTAAAAACCTATTTATCAAAGGTCATCAAATCTGGACCCGATCCAGAAAGCGGTCCTGGATTTTGCAAACACCGGTAGATGTGACATCCATCCATCTCACTCTCTCTCCGTTTCTCTGTCTCTCTCTGTCTCTCTCTCTGTTTCTCTCTCTCTCTCTCTCTCTCTGCACAACGAGGCCCAATTACATATCTTGACCCCTTTAAATAACCAATATCATTGACTGAAGGTTGCAATTTCATATATTTAAAATGTCTCTGCGGTATGAGCAATATAAGTACGTATAATTCTATATAGTCACATAAAGAAAAGTATAAAAAAGTATAATTCTGCATAGTGGCATTAAGGAAAAACTTACGAAAGAGCACATAATAAATATAAGTGTTTGAATGGAGCTGTATGGAGGAAATTCGGCTTAGGTAAGTGGTGGTCATGGTTACCCAGCCCACCTGTAATGATTCCATCAGAAATGTGTTTAAATTTGTTGCAGGGTGAAATAACAGGGCCTTAAGGCTCCCCTCAAGAACAATGTCCATTTACTGTAAAGCTAAACCATATATGTTTCTATATCTGTAACGTGCAAGATGATTATGCATAAGCCTATTCACAATACAGTCAGTTCCATTTGTAAAGCACAACAAAGTACAGTGCTAAATATATCACAATTCCAAATATAACTGAGGCCTCTATCAGTTAACATGTTTTTTTTTTCATGTTTGACAAAAGACCAAAAAAGGAAAAGTTATACTTACCTCCAGTAAGATGGCCATAAATGTAATGTAATAGCTTGTCAGTGAATAACTGATGAGATAAATATCTTAAATAACAATATATATA
>JBBPCX010000018.1:12279949-12290317 GCA_037974365.1 Hydrocynus forskahlii | reverse complement strand
TGAACCAGGTGTTTCTGAGCAGGGAAATCACCAAAACGTGCTGGACCACGGCCCTCCAGGACTGGAGTTCCACACCCTTGGTCTATTTTATGGTCAGTGTCAGGCATAGTGGCAGAAGGGGCAAACGTTTGGTTCTGCAGGCCTTCATTTATCTGCTTCTCTGCTTTCCCATCAGGCCGGTTTGCATTCAGAGCCAAAACATCAAGAAAGCCTCCTGGTCAGACAAGCATGCTGCCAATTACAGCTCAAAGGGGGATTGAATTTCTCCATTCAGATTCACAATCTAACACTGGGCTCTTTCAGAGAGAAGTGCCGCCATGCAGACAAATGTGCAGAAGATACAATTACTAATAAAACAGCCAGTAGGGAGGAAATACTTGTTTGAAAGTTCAGAGCAAAGAAAAACTTCAACTATCAGAAAAACATGGAAAATGGGAGACGAGAGGTCATTGATTTTCTTTTTCACTGGTATATGTGTGTTCTGAGGAGACGTGAATATGCTGGAAATCTCAGTAGATGTTTTGCTCAGTCCTTAGGGGTTGACCAGATGGATTTGAATTAATGCCCTTGCTGTGGGCGGGGGTCCTGCCACTGCAACTAGACCAGAGGGCTGATATGGCTGCAACATCTGACAGAGCCTGAAGCCCTGTGTCTCAGGGATCAAGGCAAGAAGACAATTACTTATTCAGCAGCCCTGAGTCATAAGCTGATCTTTAACCTTACTAGCACAAGTGTGCAGTAAAGGTTAGGCTAATTATGCTAAGATCCCAGTATGCTGCAATGCTACAATGCTACAAACTCCTTTTCTTGATCAGGGAGAACAGAGAGGAACTTTTAGGCGTTGTGGATTGGTACATATCATAATGGAGGGTCCCTGGCAGCAACCAATGACTTAAAAGAGTGGCCACCACAGGTGGAAACAGCAATTTTGGCCTTGCTAGCCATTTTTAAGATTTTGGGATAAATAATCTACAGCATGTCTTATCCAGAACTGTAATAAAAACTGACAAAACAGAAATGTGTTTCATGATGTTTAGTAAGTTCACATCCACTTGCATTTAACTGTATTTTCCAAATGTAATAAAGAAGGCTTAGCTATGCCAAACTTAGTAATTATGTTCAATTATGTGTACAATAATGTCATTTATCGCTGAAAGGCACATTCCCTGTACTGAAGCTCTTATGACAAGTTTCACACAGATTGGGCATGTTACCTGAGATGTCACTGGGTTATGCCATTTTGAGGACAACTCTTAAACATGTTCTCCCAAAATTAGCTTCTCTCTCTACTTTTAGAACCAAAAATATCAGCTTCTAGTATACCTGCCCTCCAAAAACTTTACATGTTCATTCCTAACCCTGTTCTGATGGATTTTACAGAAGGACTTCCCAGTGTACTATTAATAGCTGCATATATGCTAGATTTTACATTAAAACTGTCCTGGAAAAAAATAAATAGCAGTTTTAAACAATAAAAAATGATTTCAATATTCTGTGCCTCCACAACGAAATAAGCATATTTTTAAAAAAATTACATTTAACCTTTAAGACTTTCAGAATGAAGTTAAGAACGAACACCTGTAAGATTTTTGGTTCCAATTGTTTAGAAAATCTTATTTTTAAGGGACTGCATTGTCTAGTGAGATCTTAGAAAGCGTGCATCATTTGCATGAATATTGGCATTAAATGGAAAAGACATATTTGGATATTTGGATTCTGTATGAAAGCAGCTTTTTAGCGACATGACTCACTGTGTGTGGAGCTAAGCCTTTATTAAAATGCTGGTGCTGTCAGCAAATTTTTGGAAAATACAGGAAAATGTGGATGTGAATTGAATACACTGATTTAAACATATTTCTGTTGAGTTTTACAGTTTCAGAGAATACATTTTATAGAAAGGGTTTGTGGAATCATAATCTTCATTTTTGCCTGAGTTGTCTTGCCTTAATGGAAAATACATCAAACCATCACTGAATTATGACCTCACACCCTGTATGGCTTTTTTGCCACTAGATTTCCATGACGAACAAATGGCTGCAAACTATAATGAACAACCCTGAACGATTTTTGCAGCTGAAAGAGGTCACTGTCATCATGGAATACCCTTGCCATGAAGGGGTGTACTTGGTCTGCAATAATATTTAGGTTGGTAGCACGTGTCAAAGTAACATCCGTATGAATGGCCCAAAAATTACTTGGCCGGCCCAAATTTACCATTGGCCCACCGGGCAAACGCCCAATGGCCTTTCCAGCACTGTTCATCAGACAGGCAACCTTCTTGCACTGGTCCATGGTCCAGTTCTGAGACTCATGTGCATTGTGACCGTTGTATGGCTAGGCAGACCCAAGCTGTGTATGTGTTCTGACACCTTTCTATCAGAGCCAGCTACAGTGGATTTTCTGTGGGATCAGATGGAGCCGTAGATTCCCATGACCCTGTTGGTGGTTTATAGGTTGTTCTTCCTTGGACCACTTTTTGTAGTACCAACCAAAGTCCTAGTTCAAACGGACATCTGAATCAGGTGAGCCCGGGCTGAACGCAGACTGTTTTTCTGCTCATTGAAGCAAATCAAAGTGTCTACACGGGCATTCATCACCTGCGTTCAGATGGCTCCGCGCAACATTTTCTTGCTGTCAATTTCTGTCGAAATCCTGACGAACGCAAAGAAAATGTCGCTATTGCATTTACTTGGCGTTCGGTTGACGTTCTGGAGAACCGAATATGTCCCATGATTCTATATGAACCCAGTATTGGCAGCAATGTTTGTTCCTTTCCTGTCTCCAACGCCATATCAGATGGATTTTTATTACAAGAATGTCAATGCTTAGATTTAACAAAGACATGTTTTCAGTTCAAAACTACCCACAAAAACCACCCATGTGTAAACACATTGAACTGAATAATTACTGCCCGTTAATTAATCAAAGATTCGAACGTCAGTGTGGACGAGGCCTAACACCCCACAAGACCTGATATTTTGTTGATGGTCTGACCCAGTCATCTAGCCATCACAACTTGGCTTTTGTCAAAGTCACTCCGATCTGTACACTTTACATTTTTCCTGCTTCCAGCACATCAACTTCAAGAACTGACTGTTTACTTGCTGTCTAACATCCCACCCCTTGACAGGTGCCACTGCAATGAGATAATTGTCATTCACTTCACTTGTCAGTGGTTTTAATACTATGGCTGATGTTGAGCTGTGTGTGTGTGTGTCTGTGAGTGTGTGTGTGAGAGAGAGAGAGAGAGAGAGAGGGCTCTATAATTTTGTGTTTGGCTCTATAATCCATCCTTATTACATGCTAACGGGTCACAAGCATCAAGGACAGCATGCATAAATCTGACAGGACTACATTTAAAGTGTTTCCCAGAAAGGTTACCTCAAGGACATCCACTCAACATCATGAATAAAAAAACAGTATTTTTATTTAATAAGATATATTTCAGCCCACTTAAATGGGCAAAACAACAATTCATAGTTCGAACAGACTTAAGGAATTCAAGCCTTTTAAGTAAATCTGAATAATGATACGGCCCTGAAAAGTCACTGGAGTTCCCTGGAGTTTGCTCCTGCTATGTGTGCAGATGATCATTACCTTTAGGCCAGAAGCAGTTCAGGCTTCTGTGATGGGATGAAAGAGGATATTGCTGGCTAAAATGAGACGTCCCATACTTCAAAAGTCACACACAATGACTCTTGAATATTTAACATTAAAATATATAATTTCAGTCAAATTTTGTATGGCCTGGAAAAAAAGGCTTCCACCTTTTTCTATTCTTTCATTTTAGTCTTATACAGGAGCAATCCCCAGGTCTTATTAAAAAGCCAAAATAATTTCCTTCTCTCACCTTTATTTCCTAAGCTTTCATTTCAAGGTAACCTTTTAGTTAAATCTCTCGCCTTGGTGACTTATTGTATGAATCCACCAAGGTATTAAACTTATTGTTCATTTCAACCAGCGGCCCGATCTATCTTTTGCATGCCTTTTCCCAAGTTTCCGGCATGCCTGGGTCGCTTCCTGTGCCGTGATTAGAGGGGGCGATCTGAAAAACATCAGTTAACATATTAATACTGAGCCCTCCTACGTTTTTTCAAGAGAAAGAAGGGTCTAATACAGCATATGAAAGAGTTGAAAGGCGATATATGCACTTGGAATACATTACAATGAGGCAACAGAACAGTGTTTAGCACACTTAACTGTGACTGCAAGATGGAGCCATTAGCACTTAACTGCTATTGCAAAGATAGAGAACGAGTGCAAAGTACCTCCTAATCAGTCCAGACAGTAATTGCTTATTAACAAATGGGCTCTAAAATGTCCAGTTAGCTAGCAGCTGCAGCTGTGCTGATGATCCTGAGCTTCAGGTCTCCACTCTGATCTTTAAGGCAGGGACACTTTCTTGTGTAAAAGAAGTTCCATGGACCTCCACACTCCACATCTTAAAACGCTGGACACATTAGGCAATTATGTAGCTGTTTAAATAATTGTCTGTGGTTCCTATGATGAAAGAAAAAGCAGATAGCTTAGTATTTATGTGGGGATGGTGATCTGAGGAAATTTTTGCATTATTAGTGTAAACAAGCTTTTTGCTTTTCTGAGCAGAAAAAAATAATCAAGGATCCCCTGGCTATACTCCCCAAAACCCTACTTTGAAAACCATTGCTTTAAGATCATAGACCAAATAGCTGAGCCTCTGTAATGTCTGGAAATGCATTATTGAACACAAATATGTAAAACAAATACAAACACATTATTGAATATAAATGTTTTTCAGCTGCATCCGTGCAATAGCAAGTGATACTGTGGCATTACACATCATCATGCAATCTCCTCGGAGAACCTTATTCAGAAACTCTGAATCCTGGGCTCCCTCTGAAACAAAATCTGTCCATCATGAATTCAACAACAACCTTTCCTTGGCCTCCATTAACATGTCTTCCCATCTTTCAGCTGGGCCAGGTGTGCGCTTGTATCCGCAGGTGCTAGAAAAAAGCCACACAAAGTGAATACCAACTATGAAGCCAGAAGTGAAATACAACTGTTTCTGCAGCGAGTGACAACCTGAGTAATCCCTGAGAGAAGTGCGAAGGAAAACGTCTGCTTTTCCTTCACCGTTCCGCAGCCCATAAGCCGATTCCCTCTCAAGTGATGCTGTCCACACACTCGACCAATCTGTTAAACCGTAATACAGCTGCAGCCTCTGATGTGCACTTTCTAACACATGTGCCGCAGTGCCATGTGTCTACCTAACTAGAGAAGCACACTGCTCTTTTATTGCAGCAGAGATGATTTATTGGCCTTTTTGGTAGCTGGTGTGTGTAGTAGCACAAGGGGATGGAGAGGAAAGATCATCAGCGTCATGTGCCAGTAAATCACAGAAATTCTTATGACACCACTCCAACAAATGAAGCAAAAGGCGTCAGAATGTAATAAGAAGAGAAAAATCAGCAGAAGACTAGGCTGAATTGATATGAAATGAATGATGCCTGAGCTCCATCGCGGATGTTAAGTGTCCCAGCAGTTGCCATAGAAACTCCACGTGTGTTTACCCTTTAGTGAAGCACATGAGGTGTCGGGAGTGTTTTGTGGCAGCCTTGGGCCTCCGACTCCACATTCCTCTAAAACACTCACTCCCCACAGGTGCACTCCCCCAGCCTTCTCTCTCTCTATCTTCCACCACCGGAGAGGGTTCTCAAGGGCATCCTTTAACCACTTGCTTCTTTTTTTTCCCCTCCTTCCCTCCCGTGTTCTGCTTAAGTGAATATCATAAATTTATCAATTTATTTCTTACTTCATTAGTTTCTAGGACACCGTGCGGCTCAGGGAAGAGGGGAAAAAAGTATCCCTCCTTTGAGAGTAAAAATGCAATTTCACAGTCAACTTGCACTGATATGTTTTACACGACGATAGAGTGAAAACAGATAGGGGGCCTCTACTTGAGCACTGTGGTCTCTTATCAGACTCGAGGGACACGAGACAGGAAGGAATAAAGTGTCTCCAGGTCCTGGAGAGTATTAAATCTTTCCAAACTCTCCTACAAAATCCACTGCAGACCCGATCTAACCTTCACCCACAGGGGACTGCGCACTCAGTTGCTTTACTTCAGATGTTTTACAGATCCACTGTTTATCATCCATACTTAATACTGAAGGGGTTATTTCGTGTTTCCAGGGCTGAGACAAGATCAAGTAGGTAACTACTGGATTAGGGGCCATCTTTCATTACAAAATAATCAATAAATATATAAAAACATGTATTGGGCCAAATTCATTCACTCTTTGTTCATTCATGTCATTATGAAAGGGGGCAAATGAGAAGTGTAACACAAAGACAGAAGCTTTTCTCAGAGAGGAGCAGATCGAAATAATGAAGAAATCAAAAGCTCATTTATTCCAGTAGCCTCCACCCACTTGTTCACATACACTCACACTTACACACAAACACACTCAGATACACACACACACACACACACACACACACACACACAGTGGCAGAGACATGACAGAAGCTGATAGATTCTTCTCGCTTCATTACTGACTCTTTGAAACCACAAAATCAGAAGCTAAATGATAATGCTGCACAGGCATGCTACCGAAGAAGAGACAGAAAAGCAAAAAAAGGGCCATTTCCTCTTTTGAGAAAACAAAATTGGCACACTGCAAAGAATGATTTAAAAAGGTTTTTTTTTTTCAATTCACCACATGTGGATTATCTGTGTCAATTGAGCAAATACCTACACCTAGGGGTGGGCAATATGGCATGAAAATATCACAATACTATTTTTAGACAGTAAGTGATATACAATTTGTAACACAATATCTGTTTTTTTTAATATATACTAATGAATAAAATGCACACTGCTGGACATAATGTTCAAAGTTCTGATAAACAGAGGTACTGTTCACAAAGTGTAGAGCCTGCCCATACATTTGAGCTAGTGTAAGAGATAAGCAATGGCTAAAATTAGTGCTATAATATGAAATATGTAATGTTCTTGCTCTTTAGACAGCAGCATTATTTAACTTGTTTATTATTATTTAGCTGTGTGAGAAAAGGTTTCCAGCATAAGTTGGTGGTATTTTTTCATGCAAAAACTGATAGCTGATGTATTTAACATTATGAAAGGACAAGACACTGAATTTTCAGTCATTTTTCATTCTTTGAAGTGGCTGCTAAGTGCTTCTAATGAACACAACCTGGTGTGGCTGAGAATATTCCAGTGACTGCAGTTAGCAATGTAACGTGGCAGGCTTTAGTACTTTTAGTAAAATTAATGTTGGTTCATTCCGACACTGTAAACTGTGCACCCTCATGGAACAGTTACAGTTCAGTTTGTCCAAACACCAGCATGGAGGGAAAACTCCAAATTGCTTACAGCTTAGGGCTCCATCTTGCTGCCTCAAAATCAACACTTCTTTCTAGCTGGTTAAAGGCAATGTTGGTTAAAGGCAATGTCCAGCTGGTTAAAGGTAAGTCAAACTTATACAGTCTCTATCAGAACTAAACATTGAATCACCAGAATCATTTTTTTAAGAGATGGAATAAAAATCATAACATTTTGTGTATTCATCATGAATGTGAAGGTCATCTGTTGTTTTCAAATTATTAAACAAGAACTAAATATATACACATGGAAATATAAGTTTTGTTCAAACATATTGTCTGTCAATCCTTCATTTAAGAAAACACTATCAGATTCTCTATGAGCTTTTATCCGTAATTATTCATTTTCTAATGTCGATGTGTCAATATTTTACAAGTTACAGTGCACTTAATTCGGTCAAACAGGTCTAATTATGTTATTTATGATTAAACATGAAGTTGTTCAGTGTTTCCTAAGCATTGATGATTTCCACAGTATGCTCAGAAAAGTATATTGTGGCATAATGTGATAATTTATCACAATAATGATAAATACGGTCATATCACCCACCCCTATTCAAAGGTCTGAATTTGTAACCACTGAAGCTTGGTCAGAATTTGAAGCATGACGTCATGGTGGTAGTCCTCTGAATACAGGTTGAAAATGTATATTGTACATAGATAAGTGCTGCTTGTGTTTTAGAGCGGCTGTCCTCATACAGTACATTTAAAGATATTTCAGAGTTTACTGTTCTTCTGGAACTGCGAGACCAGGCTCAGCACTTGCTCTGAAGCTGTGATGACTTTATTCTGCAGGTAGGCGGCGCTGTTAGTGCTGGTCTCTTGTAGAAAGTATCGGTAGTTGACCATAATGCCACATGAGTTGGCGATGCCTCGGGGGCTGGTGTCTGCAAGCCAGTTCAGGCGCCACAAGGCAGCACCATTCTGGAGGTGGAAGTTTGCAACAGGGTTAAGTGCGTAGCCTCGTCTCTTCTCTCCGTACAGGTACCAGGCGCACAGGCGCATCAGCACAGGCTCCAGCGTGCACACCAGCCGCTCGGAGCGCAGCCACTCGCCAGTGCTGAGTAGAGTCCGCAGGGTCTCCAGAGCTGCGGCCCCAGGGGCAGCACCAGCCACCCCCTCCACCTCCCTCCATTCCTGCTCAGTGAGAAGCTCGCTGGCACGACCTTCCTTCCTATACTGGCCCAGGAAGCCTTGCAACCAGGACGCGAAGCCTGGGATAGGAGACAGGCTGGAGAACTGAGCCATGTGGGGGAACTCACCCTGGGGAGAGAGCGAAACATGCAGTCAGTTGTTTTAGCAGGCCCTGTGGGTTTGATTTTCTTCTCAAATCCCAATTAATTTTCTTATATGTAAATTTTCTCATCCTCATTCATGCCAAAAGGTATTAAAGTTTTCTTTTCTTTTTTTTTTTCTTTTACTGCAGGCATAAAAAACAATCTGATTCACTAAATGTATTTAATGTATTTCATTACTTTTTAACCATTTAATCTGATATGGATGCACCCAAGAAAGTCCACTTCATTCCATGTATAAATACTGTTATTAAAACTCTCGGCATTAGTGAACAAAAATGTTGCAAAGTGTATAAAGTACAAGTTTTAGCTTTTTTCAGCTTTAAACTCTGCACTGCTTATCTGGGCGGGAGACTCCATTTACCTCCATTAAAATACATGATGGTCAGGGGAAACGTGGTGTGTCATAATTGTTTCAATCACTTTTCTGTGCAAACTGCAGGCAATAAAACGAAAATGCATTTAAAGCGTTTTTCTGTACAGGAGCCATATGCATCAAAGTGCCCTTTAGTGATAAAAACGTTTTACTCAATGGCATCACCTCCTACATAAAATGCTATTGTTGATTTATTGATAAAAAAAGCTGTTTGACATATTTCCATCTCCAATTTCATGCATGTAATTTATGCACCTTAGGCTTTTTGTATATTCTCGCCCATCTTCGCCTCCCCCAGCCCAACTACACCTCTCTGCCATTCTGTTTGTTGTGTGAGACATGTGAGGGAAATATGTTATGACACTACATTTATGTGTAAATAAGTTATTTTTCCAGTGTAGGTTTTCACATCATCTCCAAATATCGACAAACATTTAAGCAAAAGGACATTAAACATTTAAAAAGAGTGTCTTTGCAGCCAGAACCGCTTCAGTCAGTCACTTTCTCTCTCCCCTGCGATCTTGCAGCTTTTATTCAGCACTCTGAAAACTATACTCAACCATATTGACTCCCCCGAGCTTCTTTTTTCCTCACTTCGCTTGGACCAAGACACGGACAAACCCACTCTCACTCACACTTACAAATACACACTCTCTCTCTGTCTATATTTGACTCAGAGGAAGCAGGCAACAAACTAAGCCAAAAGGTGTCAGACTAGGCCCCAAAGGGGAGAGCGTGCAAGTCTGTTTTTTATCCCTCAGCCTCTCTTCCTCATTCAGCAGCGAGTTCTCCTTCACATACTTGGAGAAAGTGAGGATAAGCGTGTCTGGGGGTCACTTTCTATTCATCAGCTCAATTTACTGCAAATCCTTGGTCAGCAGGCTGAGAGAGAGAGAGAGAGAGAGAGAGAGAGAGAGAGAGAGAAAGAGAGAGAGAAAGAAGAAGAGAAAGAGGAAGAGAGAGAGGAAGAGATAGAAAGAGAAAGAGGAAGAGAGAGAGGAAGAGATAGAAAGAGAAAGAGGAAGAGAGAGAGGAAGAGATAGAAAGAGAAAGAGAGAGAGAGCACAGAGCCCAGAAGAGTCCCATGAGTACAATGCTGAAAGACAACTAGGACCCTCTTCTCCTCCTCCTAAATCACATCATGACCTTTTTTTCCTTTTTTCACCCTCCTCCATCTTCCATCCATCACTGTAGTGGTTCCCCTGTGGCAGAGTGAGTCACCTTCATTTCTCTTACTCTCTCTCACACACACACACACACACACACACACACACACACACACACACACACACACACACACACACACACACA
>JBBPCX010000018.1:12257603-12273005 GCA_037974365.1 Hydrocynus forskahlii | reverse complement strand
GTGTGTGTGTGTGTGTGTGTGTGTGTGTGTGTGTGTGTGTGTGTGTGTGCGCGTATGTTTGCGTGTGTGTGCGTGTTGGTATAGCAGAGGCATTTCAACCTGGCAAGGTTTTCAAACCACAAATTTTCCAAAAGCAGTGAGGCAATGTTATCTACTATCCTATTAATTTCAATGAGATGCAGAAAATGAGATTGCCCCACACTACTGACTACAAGTAAGTCAGTGCAAGAAATATGGTGCTATATTATCTGTTGGAATTTTTGTATCGTACCAATAAGAATTACACCACCAGTATGCTTATGTGGAAAAACCTTTTGGTCTTACTGTCTTGAGCATGTGTTCAAATCTGAAGAACCTTTACAAAACTGATGGTAAATTTAGGTCACATTCAGAGTTCAAGGTTTTAACAAAAAAGAAAATTCAATTAGACATAGCAAAAAAATCAAACAGGTATTGGTGTGCATCCAAGGTATAACTGTACAGCTGTAATATATATTGTACTAATAAATGTACATTACATATATGCACAAGTACATTTTATAAATTAAATGGAGGCATTAAAGCTCAAACAGTACCATTTACCATCAGCCGCAGTACTGCACGAGTGAGTCGCTTGGTTACAGCAGGAAAATCTGCCCAGGAAAAAGGGGAATGCAGGGGAAGAGCATGCTATTCCCCTCTGCAGTTTAGGTATGGATATAGTCTACCTCAGTTCACGTTTCTGTCAATCACAGGCCTAGTTGAAGTGCTATCCCTGACCCACAGTCCTCAAACTAGACACATTTCCACTTAACTTTAAAACATTATCAAACCCACTTCGGACAGAGAAATTACTTCTGAGCACTTGCAGGATGTTCTTCCACTTTACACGCAAGAGCAACTGGCAGCACTTAAAATTCTGCACGCAGCAGTTTTGTATTTGCTTACATGGCTGAATTTCCTCCAGGGCCAGAGGTAAATCAAAGAATCACACTTCGATATGTGACATTATGCTCCAGGCAAAACTTTGAAAACTGCAGTGCTTTCAGCATTTGTTGCAAGATACATGCCTAAACACACACACTTTCAAAGTTCATCGGGATAAAAGAATAAGGCATGTCTTCCATATGATACATTTGGAAGCAAAGGAAAATAATCGTATAGGTTCTAGCATTTTGCATGCTGTACTTAAAAGTGCTGCTGCCTCTCTGCCTCTAGCAAGAGAGAGACCTAAATTTTAGCACACACAAAGCAGGAAAGAGAGAGAGAAAGAGAGAGAGAAAGTCAAGGACAAATCTTTCCATAACCTTGCGGCTGATTGAAACCCTGCGAAATACAGACTTGGGCGATTCTCAAGTTTGGTGACAGGGCAGAGGGCAGGGCAGAGGGTAGTGAGGGGAATAGATGAAAAAAGAAAACTTTTAAATTTAGGTTTTTGATCCAAATTTGTGGCAGTGTCTTTGAAAGAAATACTGTACAGATCTTTGATGCAAAGTACAGACGAAAGCATAAACAGTAATTAAACTGTGTGACAAAATTGCTAGGCATTCTGTCAGACACTATTCTTCTCTGGTTGGGATCACTGTGTCTGATTAATGAACAAGTGCTGTTGCCAACATAACCAGAGGTGAGGAACTAGAGACAGCAACGTACCACTGTTTCTTCCCCGACATCAATAACAAGCCTGAAGCCTTGAATAATGGTGATGCTGATCCAATATTTTCCTTTTCTACACTTTAAACCCATTTTTAACTGAAGGACTTCACAAAAGGTGAGCATCTCAAAGCAGTCAATCATGCTCAAACTTCTCAAACACTGCACTATCCCTCAGGACAACACGGCCTGCTACCAACCTGCCCCAACCTAGTGAGTGTTGGTATTTTCATGCTAGACTCGTGGAATCCGGATCAGATTCCTAAACAAACACCTGATTCAGCATTTTCTGCAGATAATGTGTTGATAAAAATAAACAAAATAAAACAAACTATTTTGTTAGACTATCCTTGAAAAGCTGGAAATATTAGTCTCCTCAGATATGCTTGAGAATAAGGTATTAGTTAAACAAGCTTAGAAAAGAATATCTGAGTACTCCTTCTAATAGTCAGTTCAGCCACTTGTGAAGGTCCACAGCTTGTATAATCTCAACAGAAAAGCACTGTTAGTAAAATGACGTGCCCTGCAGCAGCTGCCTGAGGTCACCATGACCAGTGATAAGCTACAGCGGCATAAATTCTCCAGCTTTGGGCTTGCAGACCTCTGAGGCTTTTCTTATTTGTGTTGTGTTTGTGAGTCGGAATCTGGTAATCCAACCTGACCTCGCTAATGCTCTTGTGACTGAAAGCAATCAGATCCTCACAGCAATCTTCCAACATCTGCTGTAAAAGGGAAGAGGAGACAACAATCTTCTTCTTAATATCCTAGATGTAGACACCTGATTATGTGTGGATATACAATGCACACAAACTTTTATGCTTCCTATGATTCTTGTCTAAATAATCTAGTAATATTACCTGTTGTTATGTCTCAGTCATCTAGTGCACATTCCACATCTACATCTTAATAGAGTACATTTTTAATTAAATTTGATATTGCTGGGGATACTGATACCATATTACTTACATGACTCTTAAATACACTGAATGATAACAGAACTAAACTAGAACTTTTAACCCTATTTCACGCTCCCTCAGAGTCCTTGAACAAACCAGGCAAAGCAGGATCAGGAAGTTAAGAGCATATGGCTTTGAACTGCTGCAGAGTGAAAATGACTTACAGCCTTCAAGCGCACGGCCCTTATACTGAACCATGGAAGGTCAGATGAGGAATTCATTACTGCACAAATATGATACGTTCAGATTCAAGAAAAGGTTCTCTTTCACTGAACAGTCGAGAACATTGCTCTGTATTGCAAAAGGAATGTTAATTAAGAATGTTTACACTGAATAAGGGAAACGATTCCCGCTACTTAATAATCATCTAAGGATTAAGCATACTGCAACAGTTAAACTCAGAATGAAGCTGATGAGAAGCTAATAAGACAGACTGGGTAAAATGTTTTCCCTTGTGAGGTCCAGTGAAACACTGGACTTCTGAAATTCTGCTTCATGTAGCCCGGCAATGAACATCAAACACAGTTTCAGTGTTTCTCCAGTGCAGATTTCTGAGCAGGGAAACAGTGATGTGTGATGTATTGTTTGGTCTAGAGTGCTTTAAATAATTCCATGGAGCTTCTGAAGTTCCTTTGATTTCCCCTTGATGTCCATTATGAGTTCAAACTGCTCTATTGATAATGCACAGCTCAATGATCCTTGATTTTGCTTTTTACAGAGCTTGTTAGATGTGAGAATCAGTATGAATATGAGACTGTGGCTGAAGAATGCAAATTAAATCCCAGTATACTCAATAAAAAAATAGCCTCATCCGCTTTTGAAGTAACCTTGATAGTTTATGAAGCCGAACAAATGATACAACATTACAGCTACATCATAACATGATCTAGGTCCCTAGTCACATCACCTGTTCAGACACACAAGCTTGGGCCAAATAATATTGAGTGCCATTTGAAACTTACATACAAGATGATATTTTTGGGCGTTTCACCAGTCACAACTAATACAGCTGCATGGATTTCAGAAAAAATAAGGTCCTAGCTACAAAAAAAATGCAGACACAGCATATTAAAAACGAATAAATCCTTCCTGCATCTCCAGTAATCTTTAAAGAGGCCAAATAATACCTGGAGGTGAGATACCGGAGAAAAAAATGTGCCATGCTGAGCAAGGACTCCTTAGTTGATAAGCAATTAGGTTTTCAAGCTTAGGCAACATTCACAAGCTAAAAATGAGTCCTCGCTTACCTTCTGTCCAAAAACACCAAAAATGAAGGACACACATTTTGCTGACGAGGCTCCACAGCATTTACTATTTACACCACCTCTCAGAAATGTGACTGAGAAACGATATCATTACACCCCTGCAGGAATTATACTTTAAGACCAGGAGGGACACGGCGATAGGACGTCATTCGTGGTGAGTCAAGGTGGTTAGCGACAACCAACTTAAATAATAAAAAGTATAAGGTTAAACAAACTCCACAAGTAATGTGTCCATTTGTCATATGTGAACAAACCACAGCACTGTGTGAATGGCATGAACATTTTTCCATGCATTTAACCCATGTGAAGCAGCGGGCAGCCAGGAACACAGCGCCCGGGGAACAATGTGTGGGGACTGTACTTTACACAAGGGTACCTCAGTGGTGCCACTAGCAGTCCTGGGATTCAAACCCATGGCCTTCTGATTGCAGGGGCAACTCCCTAACTTCTAGGTTACTAACTGGCCACCACTTGCAGGTACAGAGGTCCCTGCAATGAAACTCTCTGGTATGTTAAGCAGACATCTCCACTGAAGTTTGTTAGACACTATTCCTCTCATGTTGGGATCTTTTTGTCTGAAGTATGAACAAGTGCTTGTACCAACATAACCACAGGTGAGGAACTAGAGATGGCATCATACCACTTTTTCTACCCAACATCAATAACAATACTGAAGCTTTGAGTAATGGTGATGTTGACCCAATATTTTTTCCCCCGTGGGCTTTGAAACCATTTTTAACTGAAGCACTTCACTAAAGGCACATCTCAATGCAGTCCATCATGCTCAGATTTCTCAAACACTGCACTATCCCTCAGGAAGACATGCCCAGCTACCAACCTGTCCCAACCCAGTGAGCGTTTGGTATTTTCACACTAGAAATCTGATCCAGCATTTTCTGCTGGTAGTGAGCCAATACTGATATCCATCAGTACTATAACTAGTAACGTTTACATGTATTCAGTTTAAATAAAAATAAAACGACTCCTTTCACAAAACGACTTATTTTATTTTTAGCAAATATACTTATAACTACCCCCCCCAAAAAGAGACTAGGAATTAGAAATTAAAGGTTACTAAGTATAAAGGAATAAAAAAGTAATCCAAAAAGTATCTGAACACTCCTTCTAATTAGTCAACTCAGCCACAGCTTGTGTAATCTCCACAGAAAAGCATTGTTAGTAAAATGAAGTGCTCTGAAGCAGCTGCATGAGGTCACCATGACCAATGACCAAATTAAAAATAAAGAATACTCTATTAGAAACTAACTCGAGTGCAAATAACTTTGTAGATTAAGGCCAACTAGTCCGTGCTCACCTCTGCTTGTGATTAAGTAATTCTGGTGAGTAAGTAGGGCTAAGGTCAGCCTGGCTGCTGGTGTGATTTACGCCCCCTGTAAGGGACACCGCGTGCTTAGTAGGTCAAGGGGGACATTGACGTCATAAAAACGTTTCAGATCACATTATATTATTATTATTGGTGTTAGCATTATTATTATTAGTAGT
This sequence comes from Hydrocynus forskahlii, assembly GCA_037974365.1. NCBI lineage: Eukaryota > Metazoa > Chordata > Actinopteri > Characiformes > Alestidae > Hydrocynus > Hydrocynus forskahlii. The sequence continues at coordinate 12,267,649 of JBBPCX010000018.1, read as the reverse complement.
GGTTATAGTAGTGTCATTATTAGTTATATTGTATTATAATTAATATTATTATTATTGTAACTTTCTGTCCACTACTAACACCATTTTTTACGACCCCATTTGACTTGGAACTTCATCTTAAGTCCTACATGTGTGTTCAGAGACATCACTCTCAGTAGTTACCCTCATGTGGGGGCTGTCAGTGACTTTGGAAGACGTGATGTGGAGAACATCAGCACGGAGGTCCACCAGAAACTTCACGCCCCCCTCCACTCTGCTGATGTGTCCCAGCAGGTGTCTGTATCTGGGGGTCAGGCTGTACCTCAGCCTGTCCTCCACCTGCAACACGGTGGCCAGGTCTCTTAGCTGCTGCGTTTCCAGTAGCTTCACGGCCAGCTCCGAGACCCCTCGGTGGTCCACGCCGAACTCCTTGGACAGCTTCTCGAGAAACACGAGCTTCTGCTCTTGGTCTAGCTTTCTGTAAAAGGACATGAACTCCAGGCTGTTGGAGTCGGGGGGTGGTGGGGACTTGTCTCTCGTCTCGTAGGAAGGCAGTGGTGTGACTGTCCTGTGCAGGATCTCCTCCATCCTCCTCCGACTCCTCTCGATATTCTGAGCCCCGGAGGAGCAGAATCTCCCAGAGCCTCCAACCTCCCTCCCTCTAAACCTCTGCACGGCCCTGAAAACACACCGAGCGCCCAGAGAACCGGCCGAGCGGACTGAAAACATTCTCTCCCCCAAACCCCTTCACGCACAGGCCAAAACCAAAATAAACACCCGGCCTCCCTGAACACTTCCTGTCTCTTAAAGGGACAGAGACCCTTTTGTGTTTCTGTTGTTTCGAAGACCTACTGGACGTTTTATAAAGGTTTTATAAAGGTTTTATATTCAGCCGTGCATATTTATTAGATAAATGGTGTTTGTGCAGTGCACCAAGCATCTTGTGAATTTAGACAAAGTAAAGTAAAGTAGCCCCTTATTGTCACGTATGAACACTCCACAGTAGAAATTCTTCTCTGTATTTAACCCCTTCACCAAGTAAAACATTGTGTGGGGACGGTACCTTGATCAAGGGTACCTCAGTGGTAGCAGTCCTAGGATTCGAACGCACAGTTTTCACACCACAGGAGCAATTCCTATGTATTTCCTATGTATTATTTAATTTCTTTCATTATTTGTTTCTGTTTAGTTTTATTTTGCATTCTATTTATATAAAGTACTTTGAATGCTATAGAAATAAATTTGAACTCGAACCTCTAGGGCACATCCACAATCATAAACTGGATGACATGCTTATTGAAATGCTTATTGCTGTGCGATGCCCAGCCACAAGGATTAAACAGAGAATTTAACAACAGAATGGAAGTTAAAATTACATTTAAATTAAGTTTAAATTAGGTTCTCTTCATGTCACTATCAAAGATCCACAACATTTCAGACAATTACCCTAAAACCAGTCACTGCATATTAGAATACACACTCTTCTAGAGCCCATAACATGTCTTCACTAGTCTGCCTACAAACATTTGACCAAAACTTCATTTCCAATTTGCAGGCTTTGCTTTTGCCTGATCTGTACGTCATGTGGATCCACCTACTAATCATCAGTGCCAATCTTTGGTGAAGCGGTTGGTTTTGCAGATTAGGCAAAATCACCATCATGGAAAAGAAGCAAAGAAATGCATGCACATGTGTTTTTAATAATACACCAGATACGTGTAAAATACATGTTTCATAAAAAAAATGGAAACAGTAACATAATAAAAGATGCATTTTGACCAAATGTGAATAAATACGTTTTAAATGTGTTGCTTTTACACATGAATAAGAAAGGCAGATACAACATTAATTTCAAGCATTAAATTTAACTGACTTTCTACCTGTGGATAGAAGACTGTATAATTCCTCCCCCTTCTGCAGGTGATCGTTTTAGTTTTTTACATTTTCAGTTCATTTTGTTCTGAATCGGATTTGTGCAACATACAATCCAACTGTTTAATCTGTCAATAGATTGAATGTTATTGAATGTAATCTCATTATTTTATCATTGCTCCTATTCATTGTGTTTATTTTTATTGCACTAACACTTAGCCATTTTCATAAGTCATTTTGCACTATTGATCTAATGTTTTAATCTTAAAACCTGCAAAGTGGTTATTGCGTCCCATTTCTTGATAAACTTTGGGTAATTGCGTCACATCACTGCTTCAACCTGTGCCAATGACGTCATCCGAGTTAATAAATTTTTCAACCAATCAGGTCGCACGCTTTGCTGCTGGCGTTGCCGGATATCAATCAACGAGTTTGTGAGCAGTTAGCAGGTAGTTTTATAAGCTGAAGCCTTACATTCTACTAAGTGATAACTGATAACTATTGTGAGTTTTCAAAGACATTATGTTCTCTAACTTAACTCACACGCATTTTCACCATCATTTGGACACTTTACTCTGCTGCTAAAATGTTAAAATGCTAAAATGTTAGCTAACAGCAGCATGTGCAGGCTAGCTAACGGCTCTCTTTTCATTTTGCAACATTGCTGATTTTGCTAAGTAGCTCGTTTTTGCTCAAAATTATGCTAATTCTTACTTTATGCTAGTTTCAGTACAAAATTAAAGTGGATGGATTGAGCAGAAGAAAGTAAAACTTTCTTAGGTTATTGCTTTAGTTATGACACTAGACCAGGGGTCACAAACATGGTGCCCCCAAGGACCACATGAGTAGCCCAAGGACCTGTTCTAAAAATAGCACAACTCACCAGTGAGCAGCGTCTAACATTTAATTTTATACTGTTGCTATTCTTCTTTTATCACATTTGCATTTATACAGATTTGAAAATGATTATCTAAAAAAAGCATTTAAAACATGTTTATAATACATGAAATTTAGATAAGTTTAGGAAAACTGTTCAAACTGGTAGCCCTTCGTATGGCTCAGTACCTATGAAGTACTTCTCAGTTTCAAAAAGGTTGGTGACCCCTGCATGGGTGAAATTTATATTATTACAATAGCTAAATGTATAAAATAGCAAATCTTGTACATGAAGATGTTTGATATATTCCGGTAAACTGCACATGATTGCATTGGAAGACCTGTTAAGTGCAGTTTTTCTCATTTTGGAACAACAGTGGAGATTAACGTTAAATGCCTTACTCATTCTATAGTTCATCTAGGCCAGGAAAACCCACCCAAAACCTGTTAGCCTGTTAGCTTTGTGGTGCATGATTGCTTTGTTGTTAATTATGCAGATTTATACTCCAGGCTTATTGTTACTGGTATAATGGAATAGCCTGCCATGCTTTTGTGTGCAGTTTTATCTGTACTCACATTTAAGTTGATCCTGTCTGTTGAGCCTGACATCAGCTCTGCAAAATGCCTAAAGAGGACAAAGGAGGAAAGTCCAAGCTGAAGAAAAAGAAAGAGACAGGACTAAATGATGACTGTTCCAGTGGAGACAAACAACAGTGAGTAACGTTATTAAAGAAAAACAATTTGACATCTCATGCCCCAATTTCTGAACAATACTGTTAGTGAATACCCAATTAGTTGATTTTATACCCAACTCAATCTCTTTCCTAATTCCTTAGTTCAAGTGAGCTTGAAACCCCACATGCTAAGGAAACAATCCTTTTTTAACAACTGGAACATGTGGAGCACTTTGAATTAACCTTGGATTGTACGTGTGTTTTTATTTTATGTGTATTTTTATGAATAGTTCATGTTCAGATAGTTCAAGTAAGAAACCAGCTAATGTCAGGTGTGTGTATGCTATGCACATACAGTTGATAATATGGTGGGATCAGGTTGGCAATCCAATTAACGGTCGCATTACGTGATGTCTGTTTTCCTTCGTCTTTCCTCTGCTTGAAAGTGCTGTTCACTTAAGCTAAAAATGAAAAAAATGTGAACAAAATAAGCTATAGATACGCTTATTTCTGCCTTCCAGTCTCTGTACTTTTTCCTCTGAATTCTTTTATTCTTCCTCTTTATGTCAGCTCACTTCTCTCTCCCTGTCCGTGACACAAAGACTTGTCTGAATGTATTTTCATAAAAAGGATTTTGACATAGTGAAAAGCTACCATTATAGTTGGTTTTACTCCTGGAAATGTGCTTCCTTTGATACCATGCACTTGGTATTCGGTAGTCTGGTCTGTGTAATATTTGTTATTCAAGTGAAAGTAACCAGAAATTAATAGCATCACAAACAACAGCTGTGCAGTATTATACACAACACTACGTTTTGCAGCAAGAAACGCCTTCCGTGTTGGAACCAAAGATGGAGACAAATTGAGCTCCTGAATAAATGAACTGCACCAGCAGTCGTTAATCTAACCAAGTGTGGAGTGAGTGGGTGGGAACTTACATTCATTATTTGGAGCGTTTGAACTCCATATTTTTATGAATAAATTAATTTACCATGGTATCTGATGCATTATATGGGCAGAAAAACATGGACTGAGTCATCCGTCTCTGGCATTTGTAATTCATCAGACGACACCTGTATCCATTACTGACAGCAGCCTCTTGTGACGAGGCCTGCTGGCATGCTGTCACATACTCCAGTGAAGGGAGAGGGCTGTTAAGAAAGAGGAAATACAGTCTGTCCTCGTGGCTGATTCTTCTTTTTCTGTTTACTGGTCGTTTTCCCCTCTCCTCCCAGCATTTATTTTAACTGTCTGTCTCTCTCTCTGTCTCTTGCTGTAGAGGGAAATCCAATAAGGCGAAGGCCAAAACCACAGAATCTCAGCAGACAAAGAAGGGGACAAAACAGCAGAAGGTATTTTTCACTGTCATCAGTAGTTGTCTTTTTTCTTACCCCTGGGAGAGTAACTTCAAGTTCATCTTAATTAAGAGGCCCAATAATTTTTTATGTTAATGCCCATTTGTCATATTTGGTCTTTGAGTTAGTTTCATTGGTACTGAATAACTTAACTGTAGACAATACAGTTTAGTTACAGTTTGCTGTGGCCTTGGTTCTCATTTTATTAGCTCTCAATATAAGCAGTAAGGATCTGCTATTATGCAAGAGTACTTTTATGTAGTCGTATCCAGCTTGATATTGCCAGCTAGATATTTTTGCTTTGCGAACATGACACTGTTTGGGAGGCTTGGCAGCCTGCTGGTGCTGATCCTGTTGGTGCTGCCAACGAGTAACAGCCCAAGTGCTCCAACACTGGGTTTCACTCTAATGAGTCTGGATGTCAGATAACACTGCCTTTGTCTAGAATACCTGTAACCAGTCTTTTTATGTTCTTTCAATGGTCCGTCCAGCATCTTATTTGAGCTGAGAGTTTTTCTTTCGTATACTACTTTCCCTTTTTCAGTGTTTCAGTGCAGTACTTCTCTCAGATTGTTGGGCAGTCTAGTTTGTTTCAGTCTTCAACCTTACATTTTGTAGATTTTTGTACGCTAAAGTGTTTTGCTGCGCTTCAGTGAGCTACCTCAACTGTTTTCCTTCAAAAAGCCATTGTATTCTCTTTCATGCTAATGGCTTGCTTCTGGAAAAAATATCACAGTCCAGAATCAGTACAACCTGCAGTATCTATGCAGGGGTTAAGAAGGACAGAGGCAGGTACAGAGGCCCAAAAAAATGTCATTATCTTTTTTTTTTTCAGAGTTTTACATTTTCACATACTGAATAGGCTTGTGTGAGCTTGCATTATTATTCTTTAATGCAAACTCACACAAGATTTCATTTCTGGTTTAGGTTTTTTCTTGTTTTGCATTAGACCTAATTTGAAACTGACACTGCAACTTTGTTATGAACTCATCCTGTGTGACCACAATTCCAGAAAGAATATGAAGAACAAAATTTTGGCTTTAAAATTTATGAAAAGGATCACTTAAAATGTGAAGTTAAATGTAAAATCTTCAACAGACATCTCTTCACAAAAGATGGTAACACTATCAGCTTTCGGAATGGCCTACAGATCCACCATATGGCCAAGTTTGTTAATTTTGTATTAACTTCAGGCATGTTGTCCGATATTAATTTGCAACCATACATGTGAGTTATTTCACTGCAAGTGGAAAGTGAGTCGGAATGAATCAAGACCAGCTAAATTTCCAAATCACGTGAGTGACAATAAAGCAGCTGCCCTACAAGCTTCCTTGGAGGAGATTCCTCTGGATAACAGCTCCAACAATGGGGAGGTCTTCAAAAACTCAGCTGAAACTGGCTGAGTTGTTTTGGACACAACTCGAATCTAAGGGTGATATACTCTATTAAAGGGAATGGCACTAGCCAGTGTGAAGTTGAAACAGTACTTGGGGTTTGCCAAACAATTATGAGAGTCTTTTCTCACAGTTAGTCAGACAAGACGGAACTGCAGATGGTCCAAAACAAGCCTGACCTCCCTCAGTGTTCCCTCATAATGTTTTTTTTTTTCATCATGTTTTTGCAACAATTATTATATTACAGTTATTACTTGTACTGTTATTATTATTATTAATGTTGATTCTCTGTGGACTGAACATATCGGTGCTCAACAAAAATTACCTTATAATGCAACCAAAAATGATGGTGGCAACAATAATAGCAGTAAAAATAACCTGAAAAGCAATAATTAGTAGCAATAATGTGTGTTGATAATGTTTTGAGAAATAGCTCCAATGTCCCTACTTGTTGTTTTCATTGGGCACTAGCTTTTAATTAACACTTAATTTAATGGCCTTTCTTTTCATGTAGGACTGTTTAACCAGGTGGCAATCAAAAGAAAAGATTTTGGAGAGGGCCCCATTAAAGTGGTTCTATTCCTTCTGTTACAGTAACCTGTCAAGAGGAGGCAGTGCTTGAAAGCCTTTGTGTGACATTGTGACTGACTGTACAGATATCCTCACTAGTGAGGTTTACATGATTGTCCAAATAGGAGACAGTTAAAAAAAAAAAGATGGTAACAGGGATCCAAATTGGTTGGGTTTCACATGATGGGCCTGATGACAGTGCTGAAGAAACAAAAACTTGGGTTGTTGGAGAAATGATTACCTTTTACAGACATGTCAAAGATTTGGCCCAGGAAGAGCTACAGCCTTCTCCCCCCAGAATGATGTCAGTGGGCAGTTTGCTATGGGAAAATAACAAAACACCTAATGAGGAAGGGCTTGCAGCATAACTTTGCAGATATATCTGTGAATATCATTGACTGTGAAGAAGACCCACCAAATGAATGGAAAGCACAAGAAACACTTGCTGATCTTGGCGAAATTTGCATGCAAATACCTGTGTCATTAGCTTTTTTAAATTTAAGGTATAGATGCCTGTGAGGGATGTTTTGTTTTACTGTCTAAAATAGACATAATTAAATGCAAAGAGACTTGTTCAAGTTTGCCTTATTCCTAATTGACTGCCTGAAAGAAACATTCATTCATCAGTGTGAAGCTTTAGGTTTTGTTGTCGTCAGGTTCTGTTCTGGATGGTTAAATCATTCATCAGAATTTTTTTAATGGTAAATCACAAGCCAGGAAAAATCAGTATTGCACAAGCCTAAAACTAAATGCCTTTGTACCTTTCTGAGTTTATGATCTCATTAGTGAACATAAGCTCAAAGACACCGCCCTGAGAAACACAGCCCCAGATGTTTCCATTTCAGCACTCTTCAGTGTGCTTAAAGCACTCTGGCAAGAATTCTTTGCCAGGCTTCTCCACATAAACAGTCTACCGGTAGGAGTTTTAGGTAGAGAGCAGAATTCATGGCACAGTAATGGGAATTATTGATAGACCATGAGCAAAGCATCCCCACATCACATCACAGTTTTTTTTTTTTTGGCTGCATTAGTTTTATGCCAGGTGTAACAGAACCACTGTTTCCCAAAAAGTTCAATTGTTGACTCCAAAAGGCTTGGAGGAAACCATGGGATGTTTTGCTGTATGAAAGACTACTTTTTATGCTCCTCTTGGTTAGAGATAAGATAAGATAAAACTTTATTAGTCCCACAAGTGGGAAATTTGCTTTGTCACGGCAGAAAGTGAACAGTTCAAAGTTAAGAGCAGCAAAAAAAAAAGAGAAAACAATAGAATAGAATACAATACTATATCAACAGTACAGTATAAAATGGACACTACAAACTTGAAATATAAATATGGACATCTGTATTGTAAAATATATACATATATGTATATGTAAACTAAATGTAGACTTAGGCAAGTTGTATACATGTACACAATGAGTATATGTATATAGCTAAACAGAGTGGATATAAAAGTAAATACAAGAACACTGTGGATACACATACATATACACACACATACGGGTACACAACTGAGTGACAGGCATCGTCAATAACAGTAAAATGCTCCAAATTGCACAAAATTTTTTTGCCCAGTAGTAATATTGCACATAAGAGAAACTACCATGGTTTATTGGATGTTTGTTTGTTTGTCTGTGTGTGTTTGGTCATCTGCAAAGTTTTTGTTGTGGAGTCTGACAGCAGTTGGAGGGAAAGACCTGCGGAATCTGCGGTTAGCGGTGGTTTTCACCATCAGCAGCTGTACATAGAAAATCATTTCTGCCGAATCTTAATTTTGATATGAGGCATGCGAGATCTGCAGTTTCTTAGATAATCACTTGGTTCTGTTGTATATCATTACTGCACTCTTGTAGGAATTTTCATAGCCTGGCCACTTCTGTGAAGATTCACCATGTTTCCTTTGCATTGTTTTATTTGTGGTGGCCCACAGTATGTAACTCATTCCGGACCAACGTATATAAATTGCCTGCTTTTTCAACTCATCATTCAAAAGAAATTATTTTCATTGTGGAGTAGTGAGCTGCTTGAAGAGACTTTTTAGCTTATTTCACATTGTTGTTTAAAAGGTGTTTTGACCAGGTCTGGCAATAATCAATGCTGGGTGTGTTTAACTAAGCCCAGTTATCCTCTAAATGTTGTTAATTGATTGGTAGCTAAGGGTGCAATTAGTTTGTCTCAGAGAGCCAATGGATGTTGAATAACTTATTTTCTTCAGGAAATTAAGTGATCATAAAATACACACGAACATGTCACTGCCATGTAAAAATGCACACTAACATGTCATTGTCATGTCAGTGTCACCTTCTGTGCTGAGAATAAGTAAGTTATTAAAGCTTTATTGTCATCTCAGCCGTATGCATATAGTACACAGTACACAGTGCAACATAGAACACAACAGAACGGCAGCACTCAAAGATCAACAGTGAAAAGGTAAAAAAGGGGAATTACAAGTTAACCAATATATTTATGAATATGTCTAGGTTTACAGATACTTCACTTAAAAAATAAGACCATAGAATGATCCACTATCCAAATAATACCCCGTTGCTACTGGTCCTGTGGGGGTTCCGACATAACAAATGATGCTGATAAGCAGATAAACTGATACTGTAAAGTATAAAATGCACTTATGTGGTGAAGCAGATAAGTGCAGAGACAAGATGATGGACTTTAATGGCTCATCAGTGTATTTTGTATTTTGTCAGGATGTCTGTTATATAAAACTTTTTTGATGTTCTGAAACTATTGAAGAGCAAATTTCCAAAACTCCAAAAGCATTTTTTTTGGAAAATTGAGTTTTACTTGTTTTGGAAAGCAGTTCTTACAGGAAATAATTTTTTTAATTTAAATTTTACAGTTATTTGTGATTTTCAATGCCTGCTTCTAAAGTGCAACTCCTGCACATTTTAGTATGGGCAAACCTGTTTAAAAAATATAATGAAAACAATTTTTAAGTAAATAGATATTCCATGTCACAAAAGTATGTACAAGTTTAATATTTAAATCCAACCAAATTCATCGTCCGCCATTTGTTTATGATCTACCGCCTGGGAGACCTAGCTAAATAAGTACCACCCGCGACTGAGTGAGTTTTGGAAATTCTCCTAATCTTGTATCATGTATTATGCAAGGACTGAGTGAGTTTTGGTTGGTTATACCATTGCACGTAAAGAGGTAATGTAAAAATATGCCAATAGTAGTGTTACCTAAGAAATTACAAAAATTGTACTGAGTGAGTTTTGGAAATTTGCTCTTCAATTAAGTGTGACATGCATGAATAGGAGAAATTAAGGCTGTTGCTTTTTCACAGCAGTGTATGTATA
>JBBPCX010000018.1:12200530-12251096 GCA_037974365.1 Hydrocynus forskahlii | reverse complement strand
CAAATTGTGTAGAGTACTATCAAGCAGAAGGTTGTAGGATCTATCGATAAGTATCAATAACATAGCATCACTGTGCTCCAATTTTTAATTGTAGATTGTAGTTGCTTTTTTATTGTCAAGCCAAGGTTAAATGTGTCATGTTATAAAAGCACAATACATTTCAGATGAAGAAAGAAAGTCAGGCACAGTTCATTGCAATTAAAGATTGCTGGACTTTTAAATCAACAGAGAAGTTTGTTAAAACATTTTCTCATATTAACTGTAGACAATGTTCAGAGAATCAGGTTCAGGAATTGTCTGGAGATCCCTTTTCACAACAGGAGATTGTCCTTGTCAAATGTGTTATCCCCTATTGGAAATTCTCTGTTTGGATCAGGTGGTGGTAAAACCTGGGTAGACTGCATAGGAGGCTGAACATGACACAGTTTCTAGTTTATTTGGTCATAAACAACAAAAAAGTCTTTTGAGGCTCCTTTAATTTTTTTCTTTTTTTGACACTGCCCTGCTGTCTTTTAGTCCAGTTGATTTGGATATTTGTTTTCTTATGTGCAACTCTTCTGTGTAATGTCTAGATAAGTTCATGGTTGCAATTCACAGCTGAAAGGTTTTTGTTTTACTTTACAGTAGCACAACACCAAAAGACTCATATATGAGAATGGGAAAAAAAACTTGATACAATATAAAACACACTAAAATAAGCAATAAGCTTATGTGCTGAAAGAGGCTGTTCCTAACAAGAAACATTGTTAATGCATTGCATTTGGCTGGATTTTGTAAAAGAAGAATTTTTAAATGTAGTTTTTCATTCTCTTTTTGAAAACACTTCTGGTTAGTGTTCTGCACTTCCTCCATTAAACATTCTTATTTTGAATTCCTGAATGTACCAAAGTCTGAGTGTATGTATTTCTGGTCTCAGCAATAAAAATGCATTTTTGTTCTCCCAGGTGGGAGGAGGAGAAGTATGAAGATGGAGTTAAGTGGAAGTTTCTAGAACACAAAGGGCCATATTTCCCACCTGAGTATCAGCCGCTCCCGGACAATGTGAAGTTCTATTACGATGGTACATATTTAATCTGTACAACATCTGAGAAAGTCTAGGTTCTGAAGATGCTCTGCAGTCACCTTGTTGAGGAAGTGCCCCGAACAGACTTGAGAAAGACAGCTTGGGGACACTGAAAGCTGTGAAGTAATGTTGAGAATAACTATATATTTCTCTGGAATGCTAATTTTTCTCTCCGGCTGGGCATTAGGCCCAACTCTCTGCCAGCTCTGTCCACCGTCTGGGTCAGAAGGCCTCTGGAGAGAGCATGGAGAAGCCTCTAATCATTTTTCCTCTTGCACTCATACTAGCTGCTTCTGTTAACAGCCACTCTGCAATGTGCAGAAGAAACCCCTCTTTAGAGCACGAGGCCACACCGCAGGGCAAAAACTGTTCATCTTAGCGGAACAAAAGCCCAGCTCAGAAAACATTTAGTTTTTTTTTTTTTAAGGCCAAAACCCTCTCAGTGTTTAGATGTTTTGATTAAAGTTGCTATAGTAGCAGCTCCCTGGAATGTATTTAAACAGATTTATTCACTCCTATTTCCATGCTGAGCACTTTCTCAGATAGTCCTCAGGAGGGCCCCTGATATGCTGACTCGTCCTTGTTTTCTTAAAAGTAAACCCTGACTCTCATTGATCAGACTAGAATGAGACATGAACGTGTGAGAGACTGCAGTTTATACTGCTCCCGCTACCACATTATTGCTGTTAGAATATAGCAAATAGTGATTTGTGAGAAGTAAACAGAACTGTGTTGAGTTTTGTAAACTTGCTTTCTGGTATTTTATTATAATGTTTCTGAATCACAACATTAAGTGTGAATCAAGGAGGACATTGTTTTTCTTGTTTTTTTTTTTCAAAATCTCATACAGTGTAAAGACAATTTTCTTTTATATGCATTCTCTGATGGATTCGGTGCAAGCAGTGAATTTTAATAGAATTGACTCGTTGTTGGCAATTTTGACTTGTTTAGTACCTTGTTAGATGAACACCCCCCTGCGTGTGTGTGTGTGTGTGTGCATTATAGGTAAGGCTGTGAAACTGAGTCTGGCTGCTGAGGAGGTGGCTTTATTCTTTGCTCAGATGCTGGACCATGAATACACCACTAAAGATGTGTTCCGCAACAATTTCTTCAAAGACTGGAGAAAGGTATGTTGACCTCTGTATTCAAGCTGGGCAGTTTTTTGTGGTCAGTGCAGCAGAAGTTGTCTTTGTTGAGGAATAAAACTCCAGTGGTGGGCAGAATCCTGTCTTTTCTTGTGAGAAGTCAGAAATACTGAAGTAGAATCTTGCTCAGCTTTTTCAATACTTAACCATTGCACATCATTCAGTGTTGTTCAAGACACATTAAGACTGATAAGGGTGTACGGCACAAACACTGCAGTTAAATCCTGATAACCAGTAAATGTGGTTTGAGTGATAAAATCACAATGTCTCACATGACGTCAGTGTGCTGTCTTTGAATGATCTGCATATCCTACAAGGTCCGTTAACTGTTTGCTAGAAGTCAGTGTGGTGCAAATGGATGTTGTCCGTTATCTCTTTTAGTTGTATTATGTGATTTAACTTCTCGTTTCTGCATTTTCCCCTTAACATAAAGGTTTTGTACAATTTTGTAAATGACCTGCTTGTTATCGAAGTTTCTTTGTAATCTAAATGACATTTATGTTTAGGTGCTTTAGTGTTTGAACAGTATTGTCACTGATGTTAACATTTACTATTGTACCCTTTAAAAATGTCTAAACATACTGATCATCACATTCGCCATACGCAATTCTGCGGCTCTTTAAATGTGGCATTTTGTAAGAATCCCTGAGGCTTGATGTTAAGTATCACAACATTCATCAGTAGCTCATGTGTTTGTTTCCGGTAGCCCTGGTTGTTTCCATTATATTTACTCTACTGCTTCAAACGCAATCACAGGTTTAAAAGTTTCATGAAAGTTTGTCATCCTCAATTCTGAATTTACATGCTTTAATGTAGATAACTGATCACATCCATAACTGAATCTGGAGGAGGAAAGAGAGAATAACACCAAAGGTCTGTTCAGGTATAGACACAATGGAAGCTTGGGATTGGAATTAATTACAGTATGACATTTGAAGTAGTGCAGCATTCGTGATTTCACATTTTATATTGATCTCATAATAAGTGCAGCCAGCCATAAAGAGATGTGCTAGGCAAATTATTGAACTATTGAGCAATTTTTTTCCTCCTCTTTCTTCGGGTGGGTGATTTTTCTTCATCAGTTTTAATAGAATCTTTTGGAGTTCATAGCAGTGTTCAGCCCTAAGTTTTTCTGGTCAGATTTGTGTGACTGTGATAGGAGAGATGGCTGATGGATTATTCATTGGGGGTGAAGGTGGGGGAGTTGTGGAACCAGGGCCGTGCTCTCCGCACCCCAGCAGGGCCTAGGGCCTATCATGCAGAATTAATTTCGTGCTGCTTAGCGCTCAGTGCTCTTGAAAATACGATTTGTGTAAAGGCATTGATATGCTAATCCAGACAACTCGCTCCCCACATACGAACAAATCCAATTTAACTGTTTTATTATAACACGGAAGCCTCGCCTCGCCTCACTGAGCACAGTCTCCGCCCACTGCCCTGCTGTCAATCGGAGGGAGAGGGAAAAAAAGAAGATGGGGAATAGAGACTGATAAAACAGATCAGTGTGATATCCTTTCATATTCTGATCTGTATGGGGACATTCTCTGCCTGTAAGATGTAGGTGCCCCTACAGTACTACTTAGTAATGCTTCTTGTTAAAACCTCCTCATGGATCTGAGAGCAGATCTGCACCAGTAACATTTGGACTGCATTTCAATACTCATACAAAATGTTTGTTTATTTATTTAAACCACCATTTAGTTTTTCATTAAATCAAAATCCATGTCATGACTCAGGTGCAAGTCATAATGAATTCCATGCATTTCTATGCATGGCTTGGTTGCCCTTAGAACTCTCCATGACTTCTGCCCCAGTTGCTGGGCAAACATTAATGAGGAGACAGGAGGTTAAGTGGAAGTGCACACGTTGGAGTGTATACAGAAAGAAGGGAGGTGCATTTATGAATGTCTTTTAGTATGAGTAATTGGCTCACATTAGAGGTTCATTTAGCCAATAATTTGGCTTACCTTAAATGGATTACTCTCGTCAAATATATTTACAGTGGTGCTTGGAAATTTGTGAACACTTTAGAATGTTCTATATTTCTGCATTACATATGTTAACAAATGAGGCAAAAAATATGCTTGGCCATTTATTTACTGAGGAAAATGATCCGTTATTATACATCTGTGAGCGGCAAAAGTATGTGAGCCTTGAGGAGTAGCAGTTAATTTGACGAGTGAGCCAGATGTTTGCAGTCAGTGAGATTACAGTGAGGTAGGGGTGGGTTCTCTGTTTTATTTTAAGAATAGGAATCAATCAAAGTACAATTATGTGAGGAAACCAGAGCTGAAGCTGTGCTTTATTTAGGAAAGGGTTAAAATTCATCCAAGCGTTTGTGTAGGATGGATCAACGGTTATCGGAAATGTCTGCATTGCATTTTTTTCCTGCAAAAGTGGGTCACACCAGATACTGAAAGAAAAGGTTCACATACTGCTACTGATAGGTGTGTAATACTGGATTATGTTCTTCAATAAATAAATGGACAAATATATTTTTGTCTCATTTGTTTAACTGCATTCTGGGTTTTTTGGACATCTGATGAAAACCTTATAATGATTTGGATCATATTTATGCAGAAATGTAGAAAATTTGTATACTTTGACATCCCACTCTGTAGACTGCATCTCATACAATATCAGTATCTGTGCTATGTGCATAAATTTGGGCACCTTTTCAGTTGATCCTCTGGTGACCTTATGTGACTCATAAGCCTTAATACAAGTCAGTAGACTTTTCTGAGCAGTTAACTCAGGATCTAAAACTACGGATTATCAACTCTTGCCTAGATAAACAATGCTATAAAAGTTTAAAAATCTAAAAGTCTAATTTTTGCACTATGAAATGCTGTTATAAATGGATACTAAGGAGGGCTGAACTGAAATAAACTGTTCATAGACCAATCAAGCATGCAAAAAGCTCTAAAAAACTGCCATGGACCTATAGGAAGATTTTGCTGGAACTGAAATAGTGAGGCATTGCTCTACTGTGCAATGTCCTACATGTCAATGCAACATACTAAAGAATGCCAGGACCCAAGGCTTTCCTCAGAAAAGCATTACCCAGAGCATCACATTGCCTTCACTGGCCTTCTGCCCATAGTGCTTTGTGGTGTGTTCTGTTTCCCAAGTAGGCGAGATGTATGCACCCCAGCCGTACATATGTAAAACAAAAAGTGATTCATCAGACCAAGCTACCTTCTTCCGTTGGTCCAGTTCCCCCATTGCATGCCTTTTTGGCCATGGATAGCCGTTTGCCCTCTGACTAGTCTGCAGCTATGAAGCACCATACATGGCAAGCTGTGATGCACTGTATATTTTGATACCTTTCTATCATAACCAGCATTACCTTAATCAGCAGTTTGTGAAATAGTTGCTCTTCTGTGGGACTGGGCCAGAAAGGCTATGAGCCTTGGGTGCCCATGACCCGTGCCGGTTTGATTATGATAAAAACAGTACACATGACTCTTAGTCTGATGTATTTGTCAAATCAGCAACAGCTTCTGTGTATCTGCTGTCCTACACTGAAAAAATTGGGTGTGATAGTTGTTGTCGGTCTGCAAGCAGCCTCAGTGTAAACCCCAATTGCTTTGTGATTGTGGGTATTGAATTAGATTTATTCAATAGCACAGGCACTGAGGTCAAGCTGGGATTATGTCAGAGGTGATTGATTGCTAATAGTGTGGTGCTGGGTCTCTGCTGTATGTGTGAAAAGCCAGAGAGTTTGTAGTTAATTTCACTCTTATGTCCTCTCTGTCTCCATCTCACTGCATCTTATGTACACGCACCCCAGGGGTGCCATTGGTGTGTGTGAGTGTGTCCACAACATAGAGGGGCAAGGAGGTCACTCTTTTTGAAAGAATAAAATTGAAATTCTGTGTATAAGAGCCTGTGGTCCTGGCCCCAGGAGGGCAGATTACAGTGATTCACTGTTATAGTGACATTTAACAGACAGGAAAAAAAGAAACTTTGGAATGTATTATAAAACAAGTTGGAGAAGATGTTGTATGGCAGTCCCTGGAGCTGTGACCTCTGTATTGGTCAACCCACCTCCCACCCCCCAAGGCTCATGGGAGGTGTGATCATTGTGGGTGAGGCAGGTCAGTGCTTTGCCTCTCTCAGGTGGTTTCATTCGTTTGGCTTGATTATGGCCCTCATTAACCTGCTGCTGTGAAGCAAGTCCAGTCCACATCTTTCAGTAACATTGGAGAGTTGCATTCTGGTAGTACATAGGCATTGAAAACATTGCGTCTACTTTAAAGTCGAAGGAATTTTTATGTGTTTTAATGTCACATGATTTTCATTTGGTTACTAATGGTCTGTTCATTATGAAATGTTGGGGGGCATTTTGAAAATACAACACAAGAAATTCATTGTATGTGTTTAACTTTGGCTAAGGAGATTTGAAACTTATGGTCTATGTGTTCTAAGGTATTGTTAGCTCAAAGATAATCGATCAACCATTCTGTCAAGATGAATGAAGTGGAGCTGTGTGTGTGTCTGTGATTTTTCAGGAGATGACTCTAGAGGAACGGATGCTGATCACTGACTTGAATAAGTGTGACTTTGGAGAGCTTCATGCCATGCACAGGCAGAAGGTGGAGGCTAGGAAAAACATGAACAAAGAAGAGAAGCTGGTGAGCACCCCAGTTCCATCAAATATCTGGAAAGGAGTGTGTGTTGCATAACAGAACTAAATAAAAACACAGTTGCACAGTATTGGTTCACGATCCATGTATGTTGCTTTTTCCCCACCATATTCCAGATTATTAAGGAAACTAATCAGAAAATTTTGGAGGAATATGGCTACTGTATGTTGGACCATCATCGGGAGCGCATTGGTAACTTTAAGATTGAGCCTCCAGGGCTGTTCAGAGGCAGAGGAGACCATCCCAAACAGGGCATGCTGAAGAGGAGACTTCAGCCAGAGGACATTATCATCAACTGTAGCCGGTAACAGCCTGTAGTCAGCAGCAGACTCAAATTTAAGACCCTATGCGAGCCTCCATAAAACCATTGTCATTTTTATGGATGTGTTCTGATTTTCCAATACTCAAATTCCAAAAATATTCAAATAGTTCCCAGTGAATATCGAATAGTATTTTTGCTTGAAATGCCTATCCCTATTCCATCTATGGCATAATTGTGGTTTGTAGTCTGTATCAGTTTTTTCTCTTATATAGTACAAGTGTTATATGTGTTGTAAGATATGTGTCTCTACAGTGTTTGATACTATTGCAAACCCTGATCTACTCTGCAGAGAGTCCCGTATCCCAGAGCCCCCTGCTGGTCACAAATGGAAAGAGGTTCGACATGACAACACAGTAACATGGTTGGCTAGCTGGACTGAGAATGTACAGGGTTCCTGCAAATATGTGATGCTCAATGCAAATTCCAAACTGAAGGTATAAAGTCAGTCTCCAATTAGCTTTTGTTTTTCTTTTTTTTCCTTACCCCACCCTATCTCCCCCTCCCTCATTTCCTCCCCACCCCATGTCAATCTGTATTTGCCTCTCTTGGCTAATAGATTAGGTTTTGATGACATTTAGCTGTAGCGCTTGGTGCTGGTTAATCAAACAGAGCAGAGAGCGAAATGCATTCTGAGGCAATGCGTTTTTGCCTAGTTCCCCCTCACCATGCTTCATCTCATCATTTGTCTCGCTCCAGTCACTGCCTCTCTCACACACACAATCAAATCAGGATGCAAAGCAATCAATTCCATCATTACTCAATTACCCACGCCTCACAATAAGCAAGGTTATTCTCATGGGAATGCAGATGTAGAATATGCTTCTGTCTACACTTTTTCCACTTGTCTTTTTTCTCCTGCTGCAGCTCTGTCTGTCTGCCAACATTTCTTTATTTCTCTCTTTTCTGCCTCCTCTCCACTCTATAGCAATGAATGCACACATCTCAGTTTGCCAGAGTGTTACTGTGGCAACACAAGATGTAGTGGATACCAGTGTTGTGGGCCAATTAAATCGCCGCAAGCCACGAGCACAAAAACATAAGCTAACCTCTAACACTAAGGTGCATGGGAAATTAGTATACATATACATACAGCGGCACACTCCGAAGTAAACCACTGAAATTTTTCACTTTAACTTGGACTTCATATGTGGTGTATTTGACCTAACTGACTGGTGTATTGTTGTATTTGCACTTTTTGTTTTTTGAGGCAGAAATGCTTTAAAATATGTCTAGGCTTTGAAGTTGTGAAAATAAATGGATAAATGATGCATGTGTTAAAGGCAGCAAACACTGTAAATATAAGCTGGGGTGCATGGGATCTGATGAGCTAATGTATTTCACATTGCACAGGGGGAGAAAGACTGGGAGAAGTATGAAGTGGCTCGAAAGCTCAAAACGTGTGTGGATGCCATCCGATCCCAGTACCAGGAGGACCTTAAGTCTAAACAGATGGGCACTCGGCAGAGAGCTGTGGCGCTCTACTTTATTGACAAGGTCAGCCTCCATGCACATATTTGCATGCACACTCTCATTTTCTGTCCACCTGCTTGGAAATGATTGGAAAAGCTTGTGGCTCTCCTCGGTAAAGACTTTGATGATATGTCTTATTGGTAGTAATTTATGTCGAAAAGAAAACTGCAGTGTGATAAAAGAACATGCACTGATTTATGGAAAGTTCAGATAAGTTCAAATAAATCTCGACTGCATGTTGATTTCCTTAGGTTGTTTGAAATGATACATTTGATCTCAAACCTCTTGAAAAATTACTGTTACTCAATGATGGATGTGATATTAAACTATATAACTCGTCTTATGTCTGCTAAGCGGTGAATCCAGCCACACATCCCCTGATTTGACAAGTCACCTCTTTTCTTTAAATGCCTGAAACAGAATAAGTGGGGAAACAAATTCAGACAGTGTTTAAACAAAGACAAATAGTCAAATAAATTTTTGTTTGTCTTGAGTTTTAAATGATGAACAGCATTCAGGTGAGGAATATCCTCAGTCACTTCTTTAGTTTTGGATATTTTGATTAAAATGAATGAACATGTTTAATATTATAGCAACAATATTGAGGATGTTCTATTTTTAATTTGGAAAATATCAGAAGCCTGTTCATAGCTGTTTGAATCAGCAGTAAAGAATTAATATAGAATGCAGAATTGCTGTGCATGTTTAACAGTAGACACAAACACGTAACCACACCCACTCATGCCATCAGCCTCATCAGTTAGTGTAAGTGCCTCTTTGTAGAGACAAAAGATCAGAATTTGACACACATTATTAGTCTCTACCCTGCCCTGGAGTGTACAGGGGTTTAGTGCTTACAAGACACAGCAGCAGGCTCTGACTGACATTGCTGCAAATTGAGCTCATGACCTCCTGGTAGCTGGACGGCATCACGTCCTGCAGTGATGCCCAAACTCCTTCACGCAAGGCCTGAATCCAAGTTCCAGTTTCAAGTGAATATTTCTTTTGTGTGTGTGGGTATGTTTGTGTATGTGTGCGTGCACAGCTGGCTCTGAGAGCAGGTAATGAAAAGGAAGAAGGGGAAACAGCTGATACAGTTGGTTGCTGCTCTCTGCGAGTTGAGCACATCACTTTACACGACACAGTCGATGGAGAGAAGTGTGTGGTGGAGTTTGACTTCCTGGGTAAAGATTGCATCCGCTACTACAACAAGGTTCCTGTCTCCAAAAGGGTAAGGCCACTTTATGCCAATCACCATTTCCCCAGCTGCAGAGAGCAGTAAAGCATTGTTTATCCTCTCTGTATTGTGGTCCCACATACTTTGAGTAAGCTGTATCTGTAATGTAAAAAGCACGTTAAAATACGAGGGCAAGGCATTGCCGCTATGAGACAGCTTGGGTCATTCTCCTTTGGCTGTGGAAATGATAGTTATGCTTTTAGGATGGTAATACAGGAAACTAATCTAGTTTAGAAAGCATGTGTGGGGGAAAAATGTTTGCTTCTGTCAAGCACTGTTTGCCAGCACAAGCTTTCTCATTATTTAAATGAGAACATTTAAGCTAAAGTCATCAGGTAAGAAATAATTAGTTCTCTGAATATTTAACAGGTTCACTGAGAGAGGAGGAGAGTTGTTAAAATGTCAGATATAATTGAAGGGAAACGTAATTTCCTAACCCCCCTCTGTCCCATCTTTATGATGAATAAGAAGTGAAACCCCTAGAATGTTGAATCTGATGCTAGCTGATCCCATAAGTTTGTCATATTGGGTTATTTTGTCTTAGTGTGTCTAATGACATACGTTTTGAACTCCATCTTGAGTAGAAGTGTGAGTGTGTGAGTGAGCGAGGTGGGTGTGGGGGTGCAAGCAGCTGCAGCTTAGCCAGAATGGGCTTCTCAGTGTATGGTAAGTGCAGTCATGATGTGTAAAGCTTGATAAGTGCTACACTATCCGTGATTACGATTTTGACGAGTCCGTGGATGAGTCAATCACCACTTTGGTTGGCACTCTGTTCAATCAGTCAGGGACTAAATCCCTCATTGCTTGACAAGCATGTCTGCTAGCTTCTGTTTTTCCCTACATTTGGCTCAAGGACAAATAGTTATTCAAATGAGTCTGTTTAAAAAGAAACACATCTGCTATCATTAATTAGTAGCGTGCATATTTTAGCCTTTAGTTTATGCAGCAGGAGTGGAAGAAAACAGGACTTCATGGAAATGTCAAATATAATTGAGTGCTGTTTCTCTCTCTCTCTCTCTCTCTCTCTCACACTCTCTTACTCACTCTTTCTTCCTATCTTTTTCTCTCTCTCTCATCAAGTCAGTGCTGGTATAGGCCTCAGGTTGATTTTTGTTGTCTTTTCCATTCAGGTTTTCAAAAACCTCAAGCTTTTCATGGAAAACAAACAAGAAGGAGATGACTTGTTTGATCGACTGAATGTGAGTATACACCTCTGGGGGGAGTTTCTGGATTTGTATCAGGATGTCTCAGTTAGCCAAATAATGTAAGTCCAGAACATCCAGTTTGAGGAAAGCTACTGAACTGTCACTGAGTTGGGTTTAATTCATTCTATTTACTAAGGATTCTTGTTTTGTCCCTCTTCTCTTATATCTCTATATAAAATCTGTTAACTCAACTACAGCCATTGTTGATCAGCATCAGGTCATATGACAGACCTGATATTCACATGTGTTGAAACTGAATGAGAGTGGGTGTATTATCTCTTGTGGCCTGGCCTGAATGCAATGATACAGAATGTGCAGAGAGAGAGGGAATGAAAGATAGAATGAGAGAAAGATAGACAGGCTGGCCAGTTTGCTACTGGTAGGCGGAAGTGCCGAAAGATGATATTGCGCTCCGTGCTGCTCTTTTGACACTGAGGTGACCTGAGTGAAGGAGAATGAGAAAGCTCAGCTCACAGTGTGTGGCCTCTGCCATAATGGCCTGCAAATCTTTCTGCAAATCGTATTACATGCTACTGTGTGTGGATGTGTATGTCCGTATCAGAGTGTTGCTGCTATGCTGATTTGTCCGTCCAGGAAAATGGGCAAAATCCTGCCCCTAACACCAGGTAGTTCATGAGTAGGTCAAATATGATCCCACTCTGTTACAATATGGTCTGTAAATATTTGGACTGTTTTTGTGCTTTTGTTTCAGCACTTTAGCACTGGGGATTTTGACAAAGCAAGTATAAAACTGAAGTGCTGGCTTTTTTTGAGTCTGTTAAGTGTTAGACATATATTAACTGCTAATTTTACGGACACCACTTATTTAAGGGGTCTGCACATGACTAGACACTTGGCTCAGTTGCATCTTGACTGACTGTGTATACAAACTGTTTGTTGTAAGGCTGCAACCCTTGGTTATTTGCATAATTAATTCATCGGTCTATATTGATCTTGATTCATCAAGAAAAGTGCACTTAGTAGCTTTTATCAAGGGCTTGGCAACAGATCTGCTTTGCTCTTCACACTGCTGTTTACATCAGTACTAAAGGCACAGAAACAAATCGAAACAACACAAACAAATCATATTTGTCCATCCATGTATTGTTATGGAGAAGAGTTGGTTTGTTTCTGTTTGAACAATTTTCCTAATGATAAAGATAAACTAAATTATTTTGTTTCTGTGCAGTTGGTAACATCATACTCAAACCTTTTAGTGCCACAAAAAGCAGCCTGGTCATCACAGAGGAATACAAAAGAGTTTTTTTAAATCTCCACTGAAAACATTTTAGACCTACCTGAAACATTTTTGCAAAAGGGAAACAAATCAAAGGGTCACAATGGCAAAGAAATAGCATAATTTAACCTTTCAGTTTACATAATGTATTTTTCTATTCAATGAATTAGTTACTAGACAGCATGTCACTGTGGTGTTTAGTTGCATTTTTAATTTCTTAGCCACTCACCATGCTGTGATGAGTCTGTTGTGATACTGCATAAGTCATACTGTGGATCAGTATTTGTTTTTGGTTTGATATTTGGTGAGTTTGATATGTTTGTGTGAACACATATATGCACACATGCATTTTATTGGACTAGTTTGTCCAGTACATCGCCACAATTCTTGATCGGATTGAGTTCTGGGCATTTGGATGCCAAATCAACATTTGAACTCCTTATGTTCCACACGCCATTCCTAACCAATTTTTGCAGTGTGGCAGGCCGGACTGTCCTGCTGAATGAGGCCACTGACATTATGGAATACTGTTACCCTGAATGGGTATCTGCAACAATGTTTAGGTGGGTGGTACATATGAAACATCCACATGAATGCCAGGACGCAAAGCACGCAAGCTACAATGCGGTGTGTTTGGATATTTTTCTTTCATTGCCAACATTAACTTTTTCAGCAATTTATGCTACAGTAGCTCTTCTGTGGGATTGGACTAGACAGGCTGGTCTTTGCTCCCTACGCACATGAGTGAGCTTGGGGCACCCCTAACTCGCCAGTTTACCAGTTGTCTTTCCTTGAACTATATTTGTTAGGCGCTAAGCACTGCTGACTGAGAATACTCCACAAGACCTCCTGTTTTGGAGATGCTCTAACTCGGTCATCAAGCCATCACAATTCTGTCCTTGTTTTTGCAAGGTCTTAGAGCTCATTATTTATTAGCTTATTATTTATTTGATTCTTTAGGCCAGGGGAGGAGAGCAAACAAAATGTGCTGGACATCGGCCCACTAGGACCAGATTTCAGCACACCTGCGTTATGCCTTAAGTCAGATGAGAACTTCTAGAGTGTAATTAAATTATATGATCCTTCAAACCTCTCAGGGCGTGGCACTTTAGAATGATGGGCTTATCTAAGCAGCTGAATGAGGATCTAAAACGAAAAATGATGGAATAAGGAAGACGATAACAGATTCTGCTTCCTGCTTGCAAATTGTACTGTCTGAAATGCCATTAAGAACCAGGCGTTAAGAAGAACTGTTGTACGAAATCTTGAAGAAAAAGAAAACATTCTGAAAGACAAAAAATGCTTATAAACTGGTTAGGCATACGAGGCAAAAAAAAAACCATATTGCTGCCAAACTGCAAAAAGATTGGCTAGCATGGGAATTATTTGTCCCCTGTGCAGTATTGTTGCACAACAGTCATCTAAATGGAAGGGTCATGAGAAGGATCTCATCACAAAAGTCAAGATGCATTTTGGGCTTAAGTGCTTTCCTACGATCATCAAAGGCATGATAGGAGAGAACACCTTGCCACCTATAAAGCATGATGGTGTATCTGTTTTTGGAGGGGTTGTGTAGCAGCCTGTTGTACAGGAAAGATTATCCTGACAGCTAATGTCCCGTGGTCAGTGAAGAAACTGAAGAAGGGGTTGAATATGACAAAACAATGATTCAAACATACATCAAAATCAACCCTGAACTACTTCAAGAAAAACAGATTTAAGTTTTGGAAGGGCCTTTACTGTCCCTAAAGTTTTAAGCAATCTATGAATATTGCCAACTACAACTACTCTACAAGGACATGGTGAGGGATTCATAAGTCTCAAATGGAAAGGCTGTTAGTTGGCTACAGGAAATGGGTTTCAGGCTGTGATTTCAACCAAAGGAAATAAACTAAGTACTAACTAAAAACGTAATTACAGACTGAAAACTTGTGAAACTGCCACATTTTGTTGTACTCTTCACAATATGTTACATTCAGCAAATACATAATTTATCTTAAAATGAGAAGAAATGTGTCATTGAAGTTTACTTCATGCAGAAGTAGTGTTGACTTCTTTTCACATAGAAAATCAACAAAATGTGTAATTTGACTAGGAGTGCTGAAACTCACACATCTTTGAGAGACACTCAGTTTCTCTTCTGTCTCTTGTAGGCTCTTGTAGTTGCTATTTTATCCCTCAATGAAGGTGAAAGTTTAGTTGCAGAGCGTCAATGTTACAGTTCGAATAGACTAGTGTGATGCCACCATTCTTCTAATAGACTCACCAAAGTGTACAAACACCAACTGTATCATCAGTCTCTGTTTTTCGTAGTGTAAATGTAATTTGTTGTGTGTGAACTGTTGCACAACCTCAGGTTGCCAAACTGCTACTGATGTTTTTAAAAGACCCAATTTGACTGCAGTTTGTGGCTTATTTGCAACAGTACTTATAACTTTGTTGTGAATGGAGAGGGAAAAGCTGCAGTAAAATGACAAATGTATATATGTAAATGTTTTCGTTTAATCAAAAAAAGATATGAAATAAAATGGGTTTCTTTTTTTGCACAATCATTTCTAAATATGGCCTGTGGAGTACATTGTACAGGTTGAAACATCAGCAGTTCTACCCACAACATACATTAGTGTATATTTGCATTAGTGTATATGTCTGATTGAGACTTCAATCACTGAATTAGTTGTGTGCTTTTCTCTATGAAAACAAGTAGGAATAGCCTGAAAAGACAAAAAAAGTCGTAATTTAAAATGAACGTTCTTGATGAATCCACTGGGAGATCACTTTCCAGTTTGAGCGATAAACATGAAATACAGAGGTCATTATAAATTTGTGTTCACCAGAACATTCTCTGCAAGGGGGAGCTATTAGCACTCAAATCGCTCTTGCATGTTTCACTGAAAGAAAGGAAACTTTCACTTGTAAAATCTTATTCATGCGTAAATGTTTATAGTTGCAAACTCCATGTATACAGAATAAAATGTAAATGTGAGTACTTGAGTAATGGGGTAGCTGGTGGCCTAGTGGTTAGGGCGTCGCTGCTGCAATCAGAAGGTTGTGGGTTCAAATCCCAACACTGCTAGTGTCACCTTTGAGGTACTCTTGAGCATGGTACCGTCTCCACACTCTGCTCCCCAGACACACCTCGTTAGTGGCAGCCCCGTTCTTCACTTGGTGAATGGGTTAATTGCAGAGAAGGAGTTTCATATTGTTCACACTGTGTGCTGTGCTGTGGTGTGTTCACGCGTGACTATAAGGGGCCACTTTATTTTGTCAAAAACCAATCGATTACTGTGTGCTGTGGTGTGTTCATGTATGACAGAATGGTCACTTTCACTTCACTTTCAATAGATTATAAATGTGATTGATGGTGAAAGCCATAATAGATTGTGTCTTGTATCTAAACTTTTATTTGCAGTTCGTAAAACTGGACTGTCTGTAGTTTTTAGTTACCTGTAGACTGTAGTGAACTTTGTATGTTGAGCCTGAACCAAAAGCATAGTGGGTAGGATAGTGTGGGACTTGGTCCAGTGAATTGTTCAAGATGTTATGTTTACCTAATTGGTCTGGCCAAAAGATACAGCTGAGAGGTTAAAGAAAAAAATTCCAGATGCTGAAGAGCTCAAAGCGTGAATCAACAGTGTATGGACATACAGAATTAGTCAGGCCACAGTAGTTGGTGCAGATGTTCTGCTAGCCTATTAAAGCTCGTGTTTGCAAAAATACTCCCACATCAGAGCTAAAAGTCTGCAGTGTTATTAATATCCGAGATATATTACAGTTAACCTTGGTGGAGGCTGCAAGACACGGCCGGAGTCATGAGCACAGAGGGGAAATGAAGCTGGTCCAGGATGTGTTGTTAGCATGTGTTGCTGGGTTTTTGTTGTCTGTGTGTAGCTGATGGGAATTTGTGTTTTGTGGTGAGGTTATGCCTGCAGTTGTGCAGTAATGAGCTGTAGGTGTTTCTGAATGGTAATCCTTTTAGACACAAGAATTCTTCCAAAAAATGGTAAAACAAACCCATGTAGACCTGACATTAATGGTTTTGCTTTTTTCTGTTTTGCACATAAAGCCCACACTTCTGCTTTCTCACAGCTATTTAAAATTTAACTAATACCTTTTAGAACCCCCATTGTTGTCTCTAAATGTTAGCCAGTGTAGTTTAGGAAATCATTTTGCCCCATTCAGTCTCTTTGGACACGCTGAAGACCACCATCTTTTCTAAACGCAACAGTGCCATCTAGTGTTAAGATTTCTGTGCACGTGTTTGTAGGTTAAAAAACTAATGTATTGTAGTACATATGTATTGTTTTCTGCATTTCCAGACAGCAATGTTAAATAAACATCTGAGTTCTCTAATGGCTGGTCTGACTGCCAAGGTTTTCAGGACATACAATGCCTCCATCACACTGCAGCAGCAGCTTAAAGAACTCAGCAATTGTGAGTATCTCTTTATTTTTACTCTTTCTTTCTACATTCCTTACTTGGTCCTTTATTTCTTCATATCTTTCTCGTGGTTAAGGCGACACACTTGCCTTGCTTTGCTTGAAGCAAAGACCATAACTTTAAGAAGTTGACTTTTTCACTTCAGTCACATTAAGTCTTCCTACTTTTATTCACTGCAATTCCCTCTACACCTATTTGCATATGAAAACTGTACATCCTCTTGCAAGCTCATGCTGATAGTAGGAGTGGCTTTCATACTCTCACTGTGTTCTGAAAGCGGGCTGTGTTATACGGAATAAGCCTTTTACACTCATGGATTTCACACACCAGCAGTCTAATCGTACCGCTCAAACAGCCGGAGTGGATGAGTGGAGACATGAAGCAATACATCATCCCTGTTTTTTTTTAAAGCTGTCACCGTCTCCTGCAGTCAGAATTGGTGTTTGCATTTCTGCTTGCTTTGGACGAATTAACAAAATGGTTATTGATTATAGCCCTGGACACAACTAATTAAATTTAAGATTCATATGAAGTGATTACTTTGACTGACTTTTTGCCATGCCGTACTTGTAATTGAGAAGGAAGCCATCCCTCATCAACAGCTGTCCATGTTCTGTCATTTAGAGCCAGTCTACTAAAGTGTACTTATGGAAAAAAAAAAACTTATTTCATTATTGACCAGAAGAGGAACTGGAGTGGAGTGCAGAGGAGCATATGTCTCTGCCACAGCTTGCTTTGTTCCCATTTGGCACCTCCCAGCAGGCCATATGTTTAACACATAAATCATTGATGTCTATGGTCTGTGTGTGTTTACTGGTGTATGTGCTTACGCTGGCATGCACGCACAACGAATTCATGCTTTGCATGTGTGTGACCATGCTGTGTACAATTTAGAGTTAATAATTGCTGCTGCTCTCTGCTGTGCCAGAGTTGCTGTCTTTCCAGGCGCATGTGTCTTTCCAGGCGCATGTGTGTGTGTGTGATGTCTTCATGCGTTGCAGCTAAAAGTAAATCTGTTTACTGTATCTGCTACAAACCATAATTAAATCAACTACACACACAGCAAGGGCTCAACCCACGGGTGGTGTGTATGTGTGGGTATGAGCATGCAAGTAACAGATGGCAGGGATGTTAGTGTTAAATGGTCTTCCACAAGAAGCACACTTCAATTGCTGTATTATGTGCTTCAGCTGAAACAATGAGGAAATTCTCCCACCCCATCTGAGGTACATGTGTTTGCTTTCATTCTTTTGATGGGTTTAAGTTTTTGTTCTGTTTTCAGGAAAATGTTACAGAGCTCCCATCCATCGCAGCTTGTCTACAGACCTTAAAGCTTTAAAAATCTTAAATTTGGCCAACATTTCTGAAAAGAAAAAACGTTTAGAGGGGCTTGATGTTAAATGGTACATTTTAGCTAAATTTACTGATTTTTTTTAATGGTTATTGAAACCAGGTATCTTGATATCTGCAATCCAAAACAGCCAGTGAATCTACATGTGTCTCTAGATATAATCTTATTGTAAAATAATGGTAAATCCAAGAAGTAGTTTTCTTTGAGTTCTATTTTGTCTTAACCCTGTACGTCTCAATTATGAATGTTTTTAAAAAGCTTCTAATTGGAAACGAGTGCATTAGACTGAATTATTTGTTTAATTCTCTGTTGTACATTTTTCTGTTGCCATGATGCACATTTTAACAAAATAACACAGTCATTGTGAAAGACCATCACTGGTTATCTGCATCTTTTAGGGGTAGATATTGTTTTCTTTTTCAGACCTCTAAATAACTGAGCATGGGTGTCTGTGCAGATATCTTTTTGTGTTTCTAATATGTGGAACTCAGTTCCACCTTTATTTAAGAAGTTAAGCTTGGTCAAGTTTTTGATGTTTAAAATCTTAATTAAATCTTAATTAAAACTCCAGCTTTTAAAAGTAGTTTTTAAATTAGATTTGTTTGATTTGTATGATTTGAACTAATATGCAAACATCATTTAGTTTTTTGTTTCTTTTTATTGCTGTTAGTAATTGAATCAATTGACTTTCATAATTTTTTCCTAGGTCTGTGGTGCTACCTGCATGAAAATGTATAGTAGTATTTTCATTGTGCCATCACAATTACATAATGCATTGTCACACCCTTAGTTCATAGATATTTTGAGAATTTGGTGGAATTCACATTTAAATTTACTTTCATCTTTGTAGTACAATTTGGTAAATCCTTATTTCTGGAAAGGAACAATGTTGGCCTCTTTTGCACCATTCAATTGAAAGACGCCAACATTCTTCAGTTATTGTTAGTTCAGGTGAAATTTGTCTTGTATAAAATGTAAAATAAAGGACAAGAAATGTCCTTATGATTGATAGCTTAAGCCCAGAATTGCTCATAATTTAAGATAACATGTATTATTTTTACCTTTTTCCTCTGCATGTCTTGTTTCTTTCTCTCTCATATCTAGCATCAGACAATGCTGCTGAGAAGCTGCTCTCCTATAACCGGGCGAACCGTGCGGTTGCAGTTCTCTGTAACCATCAGCGGGCGCCGCCAAAAACCTTTGAGCAATCCATGGCCAACTTGCAGACAAAGGTTTGGAGACACTGTGCATGAAATACTTTATAAATGTCACTGTCTTGTCGGGGGTCTCCAACATTAGTCCTTGCGAACCGCTTAATAGTTTTGTTTGCCCTAAAAAAAAGGTGTCCTAGATAAGATGGAGCACAAAAATGTGCAGTGGAGTCACCAGGGCTGCGACTGGGAACCTCTGACAAAGATCAATAGCAAACAAATGTACACTAACTACTGCTCATTATTGAGAACATTAATGTACATTATCGCCTATACATCAAGCTGAGAAAATCCTGTTACATATCATTGTGGTTTTAAAGTGCAAAAGTGTAGCTTCTATGCAGGTTTTTGAGATGTACATACAGGATGTGTGGTTTAAAGTTTCTCTTGTTTGTGGTTTTAGATTGAGAGTAAAAAGGAGCAGCTTGTGTTGATTAAAAAAGAGCTGAAAGAGGTCAAGAAAGAGGCTAAAGGAAATTCAGACAACAAGCTGCTTCTGTAAGTTTTCTTTACCTGCAGAGGGAAGTTTAGCAATTAACTTGGTGTAATAGGGCTTTGGTGGTTACCATTTAATTTGTGTGTGTGTGTCTAGTGTGGTGGAGAAGAAGAAAAAGGCAGTGCAGCGCTGTGAAGAGCAGCTACTGAAGTTGGAGGTCCAGGCTACTGACAGAGAAGAGAACAAGCAGATTGCCCTAAGCACCTCCAAACTAAACTACCTAGACCCACGCATCAGCGTGGCCTGGTGAGGCTGCGACACAGGAACACACACAGTCATATGGTTCTAACAGCTGTGCACTGAAAATGTCTGAATTTGCCTCCACATGCATTTTGTGTCCTGTTGTAGGTGTAAGAACATGGAGGTGCCACTGGATAAAATCTATAACAAGACCCTGAGAGATAAATTTGCCTGGGCCATTGACATGACTGAGCCAGACTTTCAGTTCTAACCTCACATTTTCTTTAAGCTTTTTCATAACAAACTTTTATGTCAGGTTCTTTTATAAGGAAGTTTTAAAATTAAACATAGTTGTGTAGCTGTGACTGTTTTGAAATGCTGTTGGCTTGTTCTTTTTATATCAAGTCTTTACTGAGAAATTCAAATAAAGGAAGATGTAAACATCTTTGTCTAGTTTGTTTCTGTCAGAGTTTGGAAACATTTTACTATTAACCTCTGACTTAATCACTAAGAACCTTTGTATTCATCTAATTTAGCCAAGTTTAACTAGATTAGTTTTATTTAACTAAGTTGTATTGCTTGTCTTACTCTTTCATAGCTGGGCAATGAATGTGCATATGCAAAGTTCATGAAATCATACATGAGTCCCCCCCCCCCCCTTTTTTTATGTGACTAGTGTCCTGCCTCATCCATGTATTTTCATATTAACAGACCTTCATTGTTACTTGTCTGCACTGACACTAGAGGCTTGTCTGTTTGACTGAATTCAACTTTGCATTTATCTTGATGGATGCAGGTACTCCATGAAATGCTGTTGCAAAAGGCTTGATCTAATTAAACAAATGAAAGTGAAGATAGATTTGTATGAAACCATTTTAATAGCAGAAATTCATTGGAAATTGGAATGGTGTCTGATTGGCACGTAGGTAGTGCTTATATTACAGTAACAAAGGCCTCCACCAAGTCGATGGCAGGTCTTCAGGTGGGTTTAAAAAGTTATTTGCAACATTAGAACCAAAAGTTAAAGAAAAGTAAACAAGGACCATTCTTATGTATAAAAAAAGAACTATACAATACATCAAATTAGATCAGTCACCACTAGGGGGAAACATTTGCTGCTCTGCTGTCCTTGCAACACTTACTTGCCAACCTGTTTAAGAAAATACATAATTTCAGATCGTGGAAATAAGTGACATTTGACAGCAAATTGCACAGTTAGATGCACTTTTAATAATGCAAGTTCACCATAACGATACCTTCATTAAGAGACCTCGCCTTCTTTGGATTTGTTCTCTCCCTCCTCTTCTTCCACCCCAGCCTGAGTCATCAGATCAGCGATGTTCTTTTCCAGGTCATCAATGCGCGTGCTCATCTCGTCAAGTGACTCTCATTAAGGGAGACACAGGAAACATTTTCGCCCTAATAATCCATGTAATCGAGTTGTGGCCTAGGTTAGGGATGTTTTTATTCCAAGTTCAAAAACCATATGTTCTTGTTTTCAGGGCGATTATCTAGTAAATGAGTGTTGCCCTGCTCTTGTGTTTTGTGTTCAATAACTGTAAATGGAGGGACGCATCGCATCCGTTAGGCGTGGTGCTAAAAGGACAAGCAGGACACGGCTGGGCATGAGTTAGCAGCATGTAGCATGAGATGACTGGATATCTACTGGTCAGACAGGTGTCTTTTTTTGTAAGAAAATATGCACTAAGTTGCATATCTGCAAGCATTTCCAACATACTTATACTGTTGTGTGCAGTTCAACATATCTATTACAGATAAAATGCACTTAAAATCTGCATTTTCAGCTTCATCAAATGAAAGTGCTTGTTTTACCTTCAGTCAGTACAAGATGTCCTGAGTTTTGAGTCCATCCTTTGCTTTGTATTTACGCGTCTCTGTTCCCAGCGAGTGTTTTTGTTTTGCTCAAAACCTCTCCCGCTCTAAAAGTTTGCAACATTCTAGAACGCAAAATCTTTGCGAAGTCTGTGTCGACAATTGTCCTTACACTTGCTAACTTACCAAACATGCCAGGCAAGTGTAAATTTCAAGAGATTTGGCTTGAAAATGAAGAATTTAAGGACTGGCTCACCCAAAGTGATGATGACAGAAGAGCAAAATGCAAAGTATGGAAATCGGTCATACTTCTCTCCAATATGGGAGAGCGTGCACTTAGTGCCATGCGACTGGGAAAACACATGTTGCAAAGATGAAGCTGAAAAGATCTACCTCGTCTCAACTTCATCACTGCACTTCTCCAGTCGTCCACATCAAGCAGTTTTATAGCATATAGAGCTGCTTTGTTCAGAATGGTCCATTTTACCGTGGCCATTTCTAGATAAAACATGCATGTAGAGGATGTCAGAGATGGAGTTGAGGTTTTGGTCCATTCAACACCTGCCTATACTCAACAACAGTGACATAAATGCAGTTTTGAATTCTATAACCCCTTTAAATGCCCTTTTCTGCTCTTCATCCAAACGTTATATTGGACATTTCTTTATACGAAAGGTCACGGAAATTCTGCTTTTTGTTCAGGGAAAGTCATGGAAAAGTCAGGGAATTTTAAGTCTGACTTAGGGTGGGAACCCTGCTCTGAGACGTTCATAAGTACTTGACAAAATGTCACCTCAAATAACATCAGGACTAGGATTCAGTCCAGACATTTTTTGAGAGTGGGTTTACAGAGTAGGTTTTACTAGTCAGAAGCTCATGGTTTAGTAATACAATTTGAATATGGCTTTAGTAGACATGGAGGTGATGCTCAGCATAGTTGTATGAGCATGTACATTGTTTTCTAATAGTAGTAATGCAACTGGTCAGCAACTACATTCTTATGACACGATAAAGCTTCACTCAGACTAATTTGTGCCCTCAGTGTGTTTTCGAACACATGATCCTTATCTATTGCTTGTGTAAAATTATGAACTGACAACGTTATCTACAGCCCTGTTGTCTTCTTGGCTGCTCCAGATTAGACGTTGCCACAGCAGATCAACTATCTCCATCTCCTTCTCTCCACTGTATCTTCCTCACTCCCACCAACTGCCGGCATGTCCTCCCTCACCACATCCATAAACCTCCTACCAGGCCTTCCTCCTCTTCTCTTCCCTGCAGCTCCATCCTCAGCATCCTTCTCCCAGCGTAGTTAGAATCTCTCCCCAGCACACGTCCAAACCAACAAAATCTTGCCTCTCTGACATTTCCTCCAAAATCTCTTTAGCCCTGAGAGGAGAATGCTGAAAAAGCTTCTCAATATCATGGACAAACCCTCTCACCCCATGCACGCCTCCATGATGGGCCATCAGAGCACACACAGCAAAAGACTAATCGCCTCAAAATGCAGAACTGAACGCCACAGGAAATCCTTTCTACCTGTGGCAATAAGACTGTATAACTCTTCCTCGTTCTGTAGGTTATCTTTTTCTGCATTTATGTCATTAGGGTCTCATTCGGATTGTGCAATATTACTCATCTGCTTTTTGTTTACTCATCTGTATGTTACTGAATGTTTCATCCCCTCATTACATGCTGCTATCTCATTTCATTCATGGCACAAACACAAGTCACTTTTCCTAACCACTTGCACTAATAATCTGTTATTTTATTATGTCTGTTATAGTTATTTGTTATTCTGTTTGCTCTATTACTACTGTTCTTTTTAAACTCTTTGTCTTATCTTTATTCCTCTTGTTGCATTGAGCATGTTTATGACAAAAGGGGTAAATAAAGTTCTTTCTTATTCTTCTAAACATCACATATCTTATTTGTGCTCTACCTTTGCAGTAATACTGCATCCTACTGAAATCAGCTGAACCTATCCATAGAGTAATCATACATCACCTCCTCCACCTGGGACCTAAAATGCGCTGGTCAGGATTTTTAATCTTTAAACCAAAGATTTCGTTTTGCTTTCATGTTGATATTTGTTTTGTACAGACTGCTTTGTGCCTCCCTCTTTTCTGAAAGTCCTATTTTCTGCAAACTAAGATATGCTCATCCTACTTATTCACTTCTCCCTCTGAAACACCTCAACTCTGATAAACTGATGCACTATAATTAGTAAACTGGTGCTTCTCGTAGTCTGTGTGTAATGCGTCAGTACTTGTGTCTTCTGTGTTGTGTTGCTTATTACTGCATTCATCGGTGAAGGATATTTCTCCCTATGATTTGGTCTGACATGGTCTGGAACTTGTCCTGCATCTGCTGCAGCAACGTCTGCACCTGTCAGAAGTAAATGGACATATGAGCACCAGCAGAAACCTCAGAAATCACTTGTCTGTTATGTGCTTCAGTCACATTAGAGATTTGCATGCTGTATTAAAGGGGCTAGTTTGTTTACATTATCCCCATGAAATGAGTTCTATCCTGATTTGAAACAAACTGACCCTCTCTGCTAACCATCAGGTTATGTAAAATGGTCACTGACCAAGCCAAAGAGATTATCACACTGTCTTTATAATAATTTCTAAAATAAACAGGGATGTTGCCGGTCTGTTTTTGTTTTTCTGCCTGGTTTAGCTAGCCTTAGCTTAGCATCAGGCCGGTCGATATACAAGCTAAGAAAAAAATATTTTGAGGCTTACCACTGCTGTAAGATCCTGCACAGATTTAGGATCGGTTTCTGCCATTGTTATTGCCTGAAACGACCGTGCGAAGCCAAATAAAGGATAAATATGTAACGGTTAAATTAGGATGTAAACACAGTATACAGCCAAACTCCAGCTCCACAATAATCAGCTGATGGCCAAATCGCGAAGCTTGTAATCTCGTGAGAGCGCGAGGAGAAATCTCGCGTTCCAAAATCCCTGCGTAGCTTCGACTAGTTAAGTGACCAAGTGAGGAAAGATAGAGGTTTAAAGGAACACGCTCCCTGTAAAGTGGGCCGCTTTAATAACATGAATAAAATGGTGTGACCTTTTGGTGTAACGGTCAGGCATCCCAGTATTTTTTTACATACAGTGTATCACCACCATGCATTATGACTGCTTTGAGGATGTCTCTCATTAACACCACCTTTATTAGAGAAATACATACAGTGTATCACCACCATAAAGGTGGTGTTAATGAGAGACATACTCAAAGCAGTCATAATGCATGGTGGTGATACTCTATGTAAAAAAAATACTGGGATGCCTGACCGTTACACCAAAAAGGACATTAATGATAACGCATTCAAATACATAGCCTTTAATATGAAGTTGGTCCCCCTTTGCAGTTATAACAGCTCCCACTCTTTCTACAAGAATTTGCGTTTATGTGGGTATTTGTGCCCATTCATTCTGTAGTGCATTGAGGTCAGGCACGTATTGGACGAGAAGACCTGGCTCGCAATCTTCGTTCCAGTTCATCCCAAAGGTCAGGGCTCTGTGTGGGTCAGTCAAGTTCTTCCACACCGAACTCGTCCGACCATGTCTTCATGGAGCTTTTTTGTGCACTGGGACACAGTCATGCTGGAACAGAAAAGGGCCGTCCTCAAAGTGTGTCTACAAAGTTGGAAGCATGGTGTTGTCCAAAATGTGTTGGCAAGCGGAAGCATCAAGATTGTCCTTCACTGGAACTAAGTGGCCTAGCCCAAACCCTGACAAACAGGTGTGTCCCAAAACTTTTGTCCATGTAGTGTGTGTAAACCCTCTAAAATTGTCAGGGGTTTATGTCTTTTGGGGGGGCGTGGCCTCAGAAGCAGCCCTCACCAAAACAGAAACGTGGGGAGGAGAGTTTTCACCACCAGCACTGTTCTTCTGTCCCGCAACACTGTCAACTTACCTTTACTCATACAAACTTACTTCCCTGGAATTAGGACACATTTCCAAGGAAAGGAAGAGAAGAGCAGACGAGTGGAGGAAACAAAATTAGACTCTGAACGTACGTCTCATTGTTTATAAATATATATTTAAATACACATACACTGCACAGGGAAAGAAAAGGTCCCGAAATAAGACACACACTCACACACAATTAAAACTGTAGGGAATTGCAGTTCCAAAGTACTGGATGGGTTTAACTCGTTTACTGGGCTGACTTGCATTCTGGTGAAACATTTATACACGCGTTTTTCTTTTTTCCTGAGTTAATGTGCAGCTTAACGTGTTACCCCCCCCCCCCTTTTTTTGTTCTTACTTTCCTCTCACCCTCTCTCCTTCTCTCTTTCTTAATTCTGTCCTCTATAAAAAATCCTGTTTTCTATTTCTCTCTGTCTTATTCCCTTTTACACTCTGCCTCTCTCTCTCTTATTCTGTCTCTCTTACTTTCTTTTACTCTCGCTCTATCTCTCTCTCTCTCTCTCTCTCTCTCTAATCACAGCCCCTCAGCAGTGACTGTTATAATGCAGTGTTTTGATATGAGTTTGAGTCTGCTCTGACGGGTCAGCAGTCACACACTTCGGTCCTGCAGATAGTGGAGGTAAGAGCGTTGTACTCAATCCTGCTGTTAAAACTCAGTCCTGCTCCTGAAACCCAGTGAAAGATATAAAAGGATACGTGCTGCTTTCAGTCCGCCTCTCAGACGTGAAGCAGCCGTGCAGAACAGCTAAGTGCTGCAGATACGCCCTGATGCATTTCCACACTGGAGACCCCTGTACGGAGGAGCAGCGGAAGGTGCTTTCCTGAACTCCTGTATGTCAGTGAATGTTCTGTCCGATCAGTTTTCACTCGACACGTGGGTCTCTCTAAGTTTTATACCTCAGCCCCGAGCTCTTCCGCCTGGCTGAAGAGAACCTGATCAGGTGGGGGGAAAGAAGCCCCCAAAAGTGAGGAGAAAAACACCAGCGAGTCTGTGAGAGACGTTTTTAGGGCAGCCAGCAGAGGGGCTGATGTGCATGTGGCGTTATCCAGAGGAGGATTTGAGTGAGTGTGCTATTCTTAGACTGGGATCAGGAACGATAGTGTTGGGATTACACTCTCTCTCTTGTGTTCTTCTCAAGAAACGCTACATCGCTTTCCCAAAACAGTCCACCCGGGTCTTTAGGCTGCTGTTTAAGAAAAGATCAGGCGTGCAGCGACTGGTTTGATGGGCCAACAAGAAACTGTTGCTCACATTATAACTTTTGGGCTGAGAAGCAAAGCCCAGAATGTTGAAAAGCCAGAAAACACAAACAATTTTCCCAAAATTTATGCTATGTTCTTGACCAAGGGTCTTATCCACAAAGGACGGTCAATCAGAATCAGAATCGGAAGAATTTATTGAACCCAGAGAAAAGTGCTTATGTTGTGACTGCACAGAAACACAGACGAGAGCAATATAAAATATTACGTCTAAATAAATAAACTCAATATGAAATCTACACAATTGATATATGAAATAAAATATAAATAAATAGAATAAATAATATACTGTAGATAAGTAACTAACATCTAAAGTACGTAGGTTTTCATTCGAATCAAACAGAAGCTCCCCTGCCTCCACTTGTTTAGTCAGTCGGTCTCAGTTTTAAGCAGTTTGCGGGTTATTAGAGGTGTGACCACTTGGGATGAGAACCTGCAGCCACACAGGCCATTATGAGTAAGAATGGTGACTCCTGTTTTTGCCTAATGCCTTAATGCAATAAAACTGTTGTTAATATCAGGCTGGACAGCTTTGTACAGTAATCTACTTTTGCTGATCACTTTTTCGAGTGTAGCTGTGCAGGATGTGGTGTGACCAGAGATGTACTGTTTTAATGAGTGAAGTGTCATGTAGCATTGACACTAAAGAGTACGTGTCTGCCTCGGTGAACCGTTAATATGAGTCTGTATAATAGAGTATGCGGTAATGATATCTGTAGTGAACTGAATAATAATGATAAGTTCATTTTATATAGTGCCTTTCTTAAACCCGAGGACACCTTGCGGAGTGACAGCAAAACAAGAATACAAATAATAAACTCACAAAATAGACTACACAACAACTAGACTAAACAGACACAGAGTGAAATTGTGTGACTTAAGAATTCTGAAATAGGAGAAGTATCTCTAAGGTTTTTGGGCATTGAATTCCATTATATTGGAAGCAGCAACACTGAAGGCTCTTCCTCCCATAGAGGATAGTCTGTATTTGGGTACTGTAAGTAAACCAGAGTCTGTTGCCCTTAACTTTTGCAACGAGGTGTAGGGATGTAGCAGATAATAAGTGGGAGCGAGGCCGAAATTTTATACTGGAAAACAGCTCAGAACTATTGGGATTCTTTGTATCCTGTGTGTCCAAAAACTCATGACGTCTCTGCTGTCTTGGAAAAACATCTGTTTGCCTGACAGTGAGAGAGGAGTAGAGAGGGTCTTATCTTCTGGAGCATTGCATTGTGAGTGCAGGCTTGCAGTCTTATCTAGCTGAGAAAGAGGGTCTGGTGGTTGAAGTGGAGAGTTTCAGCAGTAATTCTCTCTGTCTTCCGTGTCTGTGCTAGAACAGGGCTATGCTTTGCAAGGCAAACTCAAGTTAACAGGTTTGGGCATGTGTGTCATTGCAGTTTGCATTTTGAGACAAGGAGAAGAGACGCCGTAAACTATCCGCCAAGGAAAAGTTTCATAACATAGGAGGAAGTGGTGTAAAGCAGAAGTGCCTTTGCTTTATGTTGATGCAACCCAACAGGAGCATTTGGACACTTTTCTTTTCTACATCAGCATTTCAGCGTATTTAAGGCATTTAAACACAATGGAGCACAACGGTAATGGTAGAAACCCAATGGTGTTAATAAATTCCTGGTCTGGAACGACACTCAGTTAGTTAGAAGGTCTAAATACGGTTGTTTATAGCATTTTACTGCTCCAGATGTTAAGAGAATAAAGGGCGATCAGCGGGGTCTAAGCAGAAAGAGAGAATGTGGCCCTGGTAGTGAGACGTTAAACAATCTGACCCCTTCAACAGGTGAAAGAGAACTGTTTGAATTTTGTGCATTACATAACGATTAGAAGGCGGACCTAACTATGTCAGGCGAACAGAGGAAATGTGTTGTGGCTTGTTGGAGTGACTTATGGCTGAGATGTATGAATGAGCCCACAAAATTTCTTTAACGTTGGCAAATCAGACAGGCATTTATTGTCTGCTGATTGGCTATTGGTGGTCATTTTGCTGAGCGAGCCGAATGGAACTGTAGATGTGAGCAAATGTAACCAAAGTGGAAACGTACCAAAATTTAAAATTCTACCTCATATGCAGGACTCCCTATGGATGAAGTTTTACAAAATTTGGTTTGCTTCCGAAGAATATAGTAGTGATGCAGGGAGTCAGATTTTGGGTCATTTAAATGTTTGTCACGGGACATTGGCTAGTGAAGCGCTAGATTTGTGCATAGACGTTGTTCACCAGGTCATGCTGCTCCGCAAATGAATCATAATGAGCAAGAGTCATGAGCCATACAGCCATTTTTGGCGAAACCATTGTTGCCCAAGAAGTACCCTGTGCCTGCCCCACTACAGGGGGTGCTAATACAAAGGGACACACCCACCTAGAGACTCATTCCATTTCAGCCATGTGGGACTACAAGCATGGCAAGTTTCACCTGGACTGGTGAAGTCTAAGTATTTGAAGTTGTCAAACAAGTACCTGCTTCAGTTCATTAATCCTTCATTTCCTTAAATCAAGTGAGCTGCTGAGAGAGGCGAGCAGTGAGAAGTCTGAAATTAAACCTGTGTTCTTCTTTTTCTTATCAAAATATTAAAGGAACGGTTTGGTGAAAAATCAGATTCACGTAACTTTAAACTTACCCCATGTATAGTTAATCATCTAAAGTAAATAGTCAACCAAATCTTATCTGTAAATGCACCCCCAATTTTTATTTTAACGCACTGGAACCACATGGTGTTCTTTATAAAGGTGGTGCAGACTTGTTCAAGTTAAACATCCAGTTGATGGCTGGGGAAAGCCTTAGTGCGCAACAGGGTCTGTTTTCACCCACCAATCATAAAGAATCAGCTTTTGTGACAAAAACCATCATCAAATTGATCTAAGATCAGCCCTTGTTTGGCTGCTTTGTGAAAACCAGCATTGATGCCTGAAATAGTTGCTTGTAGGTTTATAGCTCACGTTAACCACTGAGCCCTAAACTATATCAATCAGTTTCATAATAATAAAGAGCTGGATGTGGTTTGAATAGTTTTTTAAATTATTGTTATTATTATACAGAAAAGTTTTGAGTGACTATCGGCTTGTAGTGTTAGTAAGCAACTTTAGCCTTGTAGCTCCGGTGTAAAAATGAAGAAGCAAGATTAGTGCAAGATTAAGAAGAAGCAATTATTAATCGAATAAATGGATCAAAAATGTGATTTTTTGCTGGACTACTCCTTTAATATCTCGTCTGAACCAAGAACTTTACACACGCTTTGTTTATTTGCATTTATTCTAATGCTGTATTGTGTATTGTTAGCCACTGTACTGGGAAAACACATGCACTGCCAAAATAGCTTTATACAAATTACTTGACTGTCTAAAACTGTTGCACAGTAGGATAGGAACACACGCACACACACACACACACACACACACACACACACACGTACTATGTATATGTATTCTGTTCTTTCAGTTTCTGATCTTATAATTATAATTTATATGCAGTGGAGTCCAAAAATGAATGTGTCTGTAGATCAGACTGTGCTGTATAAAGATTGTTCTTGATGTCTGTCCTGATGTATGAAATCTAAGCTTAGCTGCAGTGTGATGTCTCAGCATAGTGTATGAGTGCAGCAGCTGCAGCAGTGTGAGGCCTGAGCCATGGAGTCTGAGCTGGAGGAGGACGTGGAGAGCTCGTGGACCTTGCTGTCATGGCTGGCCTCTTGTGTGATGGTGTTCGGAGGTGCTGTGCCTTACATCCCCCAGTACCAGGAGATCCAACGGACCGGCAACACGGAGGGCTTCTCCACCCGCGTCTGCCTGGTGCTGCTCATCGCCAACATACTGCGCATTTTCTTCTGGTGAGTGGAAGGGAAGGGCAGCGGAGCACTGGGTACTGTTACGGCACAATGATTCATTCATAAATAGGTCATCTAGGGTCATTGCAGGACTGGCTGTTGAGAAATATTTGATTACTCTTTTAGTCGATCGTATCATGAGATTTGTGAACCACTGATTAATGAACTTCTTAATGTGCCAGCACAATAGTGTATGCTCACATAAATTAGCTTAAACTTGAAACTTGTATGTTTTTTTACTTGGATGCTTTATGTGTTTGTTTAACTTTGTTTTTTAATGCTATTTTGGGGCTTTTTCTTTAGAACACATAAAGAGGCAGTATTGATGCAATCAAATGGAAATAAACCCAACACCAGCACCCCTTTTTAAATTACAATGAAAAATTTACATCATGTACAAGGAACATAAACTTAAAACTTTCTGTATATTTGCTGAATTTAACATAATTCAGAAAATGAAACTCAATCATGTAATAAATAACTTACATAATGTTTGCACACGTCACTTCTTATGTGATGTGCATTAATTTGTCAGAAATTTGTTCTCTGCAGAGGATGTATGCATATTTCAGTAAGAAAATCAAGAAAAATGTAATTTGACTAGGGGTGCCCAAACCTTTGCATATGACTTAGGCTGTTTTAAACACAGGTGAAAAAGTTATTTGTGTATATCTGGCACATTTATATAAAACGGTAATGCTTCGTCAAGCATGCTGTGTGCTTCGTCAAAGATAATAGTTTCAAAGTAAATGCTCTTTGTTACATTTTCATTAAAAAAGTAGTAATGCCTTTGAGTCAAACTATTCTGAAAGATCTGCAGTAGTGAAAGATATTACCATGATGTTACAGATGAGGACTGAATGACTACATGTTTATGGAATATCTGTGAATGCTGGGATAGAGGAGTTATTGAGTTATTTATGTAGAGGAAACACAATGGTCTGTAATTTTTGACAGAAGTTGTGTGTGCTTCTCTGCAGGATAGGGAAGCAGTTTGAATTGACCCTGCTTCTGCAGAGTGTGGTGATGATTCTGACCATGTTAGCTATGCTGCACCTGTGCTGCACCATCCAAAGTACCAACCGGGTCAGCACCAAACAACACCGCATCACAGGTAATCACGTCTAAGTTTCACTACGTCCTGTTAGGTACACGCTAGCACATAATGAATCATCTCCTACAGGGCATGTCACAAATTTAAACCCATTATTTTTTTATGGAATTGCACCATTTACTTGATTTAAAAAGCATCTCCACACAAATGAAATAGAATACATCAATGCAATTATGGAAGCTATTTAAGTCAAATAAAAGGAAACAGAACTGTGTTGATGTAATAATAATTAGAATTAATTAATTGATGTTAGCATTAGTGAATTTTATTGTAAAAAAAAGTATTCAGTCATGTATCCAACAGAGTAACATCTATCCACCATTCCCTGGATAAGTAGCGACAACACAGAACCAGCAGGCCGTGCTCCCTGCTGCTTTGCAGTGCTTTTAAATGCTCTAGTTTTACCAAAAGAGGGTGCCATGGCACTGAAAATAGCATTGTTGATGGCCTGATCATTTTTTTCACCACCCCACATTTATTGCACTTTTTTTCTTGATTGGTCATTCCTCTTGTTTGTTTTTTGACTTATCTATATGATCGCGTTCTGTTTAGGTGATCATAGTAATATGGAATAATTTGCACCATATATATATATTTTTTTCATTAAGCTTGTCATGCATAGCACTACACTGTAATTGAATGATCTGGTCGGAGTACCCTGTCACACCAGTACCCTTGTGCTTTTCCTGTCAGTTATTAATCGGCTGATTTCCTGGATGTGTCAAAAGGTCTTTAAATCTTACCTAATACTTCCTTAATATTCCACATTATTGGTTTATTTATTAGCTCCACAACATCCCAATATCTGTATTGCTGCAGAACTCAGTTACAGTCAAGATCTCCTTACGTTAGTGCTCTGTCTGGAATCAGGTACGTTTAATTCTGCAGTGGGCGCTGGTGTGTAAAGTTGTGCAGAAGCGCAGCAGTTAGCAATCGTGTTCAGGTGACTCAACTGTCACCTCTGGGACGTTACAGCAGGCTGAGAAAGAGCATGACTCGTCGCCTATGGCCAGTCAGTACACTGTGTTTAGAATGTGAACGCTTCGTGGCCGCTGGCTGAGTCTTGCACAGGAGAGAGGACAGCTGAGTTCATGTAGGGTCAGTTTAGTAGAGTGAT
Source organism: Hydrocynus forskahlii (assembly GCA_037974365.1). Lineage (NCBI taxonomy): Eukaryota > Metazoa > Chordata > Actinopteri > Characiformes > Alestidae > Hydrocynus > Hydrocynus forskahlii. The sequence goes on along the minus strand of JBBPCX010000018.1, from coordinate 12,217,982 downwards.
GATTTATGGTGAATTCAGGCCCCAGTTGATTGGCTTTTCTCTGTGTGCAGGAGGAGGCTCAATCTAAGTCAGTCTTTTATGAGTCCACTGCCTGTGAGGGAGAGGGAATGATGAAATTGTGTAATATGGGAATAATTAGAGAGCGGAATGTGGAATCAGACGGCAGCCTAATTTACCTGTCGAGCTGATTGATTGGAGAGTAGAAGTCAAAGTTCTTGTCTCAGCATCACTACGATTTTTCTTAGTTTGCTACATCATTCCAGTGGCACTGTGTGTGTGTGTGCGTGTGTCTGCACTGTTGATCTGGATGGTGTCTCTATGTGTGTGCGTGTATCACTGGATACACGGTAATCTGGATACCGTGTGTTTGTGCATGCATGTGTGGAGCAGGATCACACTGGATTTACATAATGTGCACTTGATGTGTGCATGAGTATGCATGTGTCTGTGTTTGTGTGCATATTTATCTCTTTATGGGGATCAAATGTCATCTCAGTGATGGGAAAACAAGAAGAAAATCTGTAAAACTGCGATATTTTGCTCTCCTTGCAAAGAAATGTGCTTTTTCACCTCAAATTCATTTTCTGGTAAAACGAAAATTGCAGAAAGGTAATTATGGCTTGAGTTAATGATAGAATATAGGTTGGGTGTAGGTAGTATTACACCCCACCTATATTAGTATAGTATTACACATTACCTACAGTATTATAGTAAGTGGAAGGTCCTCACTACTGTAGTAATACCGCGCACGAGTGTGTGTGTGTGTGTGTGTTGGTGTGGCAAGATCAATTTGTATATTATGCGTGTGCATTTGGGAGAGAGTGAGTGAGTTTTTGGATCAAGATCAGCTCGTATATTGCATGTGTGCATTTGGGACTGTTTGTTTGTGTGTGTATGTGTGTGTGCTCTTGCTCGTGAGAGTGCTGAGTGTATCAGCAAACTCAAGAGTTGATTGTATCTTGTGTTTCATTTCCTGCCTCTGTTGCTTTGAGGAAGTACTGGGAGTTGCTGGCTTCCAGCCTGTCTGAGTCTTCAGCTCAAAAGACGGGACTGTAGCCTGTGGGCCTCCAGCGCCTCAGCCTCCATTCCAGCCTTCGCTGCTGTGTGTGTGAGAATCAGCAAACAGAAACATACCACAAATCCAGACAAACCCCCCTCCTCGCTTGACTCAGATATTCTCTGCATGTGAAGCGAACAGGGCTGTGAACTCTCTTGTCCAGCAGCCGTGTTTCGTTTCATATCCAGAGTAGCAGTGAAGGGCACTCAGGAGTGCCTCTATGGTAGTCGGGGTGTCCGGTTACTGTGGGGACAGATGGGGGTAGGGGTTTTGGGCCTGGAATATCCAGCAACCCCTCCTCCTGTAGAGTACCAGAAATATGAAACCCCTCTATTCATACACTGTACGCCACCAGCAGTGTACCAGAAATAGACCTGGGGGTGTTCCACAAAACCAGATTTCTCTGTTCAACCTTAAAAGCCACAGTCACACATCCGCAGCGATATCAAATGATATAATTTGATATGATTTCTGATCATTGAAACAAGAAAAGAAAATTTGCCAAACTTTAACCCTTCAGTCAATACCACACATGTGTTTGTAGTTAGCTGTCAGAACATAACCTTTTATTAACAAAACATTTTTCATTTTTTCTACATAATTTGAAAATGCCAGTTGGTTTGACAAACAGACCAGTTGAAATTATGGGGTGGCTTCATATCACTTGACCTTGAATATCTACCAATGCCGATAGTCATCCAATACTGGCTTTCTCACTTAGATGTCAATGATACATTTGTGTGGATGCACTCAGATTTCACAATGACTCCCTGCTTCTTCTACTGTACGTTTTTTAAGTTATAAAACTACAGTTTCTGTACCCGTATAGAGCACAGTTTATCAGTTATATAGTTTGCATACATGACTGAATCACCAGTGCCTCTTTGGTAGATGTATTATACACCATTTGGGTGCAAGAGCCTGTAATTTAATTCCTGCATAGTGCATCTGCTCATCCTTAATCCTTAGATATCCTTAGGATTTACGTGATAGTTCAGGCTTTCCGATCTATATCCGATCTAGTGATTTTGGCCTGTATCAACCAGATGCCGATAATGAGTATCAAATCAGCACACATCTTATAGAAATGCTCCAAACTGACTTAGAATAAATTATTCCCTTTTGCATTAAGTGTTAAGTGTTAAGTCCCTGCTGTTATGTGCACTCTAACAATGCACACAACAGCATAACTACTGGTGTGTTCACTGTTACAGCTGGATTACAGAAGTACAGTTAAGGTAAAAATGTGCGTAATAGCTACGTTTTTTTACATAATTACAGAGTTATGTCAGTTTTGGGCTGTTCTTATCAGACAGTACTAATTTCTTTGGTTTAAGATGACTGGGAAATCCAGCTTTGGGAAAGAAAAAAAAAACAACCCTACCATGAAAACAAACACGCAGATATGAAGCATATCAAACAAGAACTGTACTGTTTTCTTTAGATCCATATGACGATTAATCCTCTGATGTTGTATGCATGGGAGCAGTTAATAATTGGGCAGACAGTGTGGGTAAACATGAGCACGTCGTGTTTATGTGTTCAGCAGCTGTGTTATGACACCCAGCAAATGTCAGAATGCCCCGTTCAGAAACTTCCAAATCTGCAGTAGTGAAGGGCAGTGAATGAGAAAGAAGGCCCTCTGCTGGCCACAGTGGGTAGTTTGGTTTTGTGCGTTAACAAGGTTTGTCTCAGCTATTGAGCTCAGCAGAGGCAGTGAGGGGAGAGGAGATGCGATGAGCATGCTCAGTGTGAGACTGTGATGTCCCGGGTTTAGGAGAGCTGCAGTGTTATCTGTGTCTCACAGCGCTGCAGCATGACCGATCAGGTATGACCACTCATAGACAAGTCAGGGGCACGTCAATTCCTGTCCATTACCACACATCCACTTTTGTGTTTGTACATATGTGTGTGTTTGTAATTAAGGTAATATATCAAGTAGCACTGTCGGGCAAGTGAGATCGTTTCTGCAGTGAACAAAAACGGGCTGATTGGCTTCAGTACATCTGAACATGCCCAATATATGAAAGAATCCTCCTATAGCTTGGTGATTTTTCATGGTGGGTATGTATGAGTGTGTGTGTGTGTGTATGCACCCAGACTATAATTTCAGTAGCATTCTTTCCTAGAAGTGCAGGTGAGATGAGCAGACTCAAAAAAATCCCATCTCCTTTGCTTCTCCACCAGTCCAACTCATGTATTCCCCCCCCCCACATTAACCTGTTTTCTCTGCCCCGTGCACGTATAGTACAGGTCAAAAGTTTGGACTGCTTTTATGTAATATGGAGAGTTATGTGTCCTAACATAGAATGAAATTATTTGACTAAATAGCCTAGTGGTTAGGGCTGCGATCAGGAAGTCGTGGGTTCGATTCCCAAGACTGCTGAGCACCTCTGTGGTACCCTTAGCAAGGTAGAGTCCCCACACACTGCTCCCCGGGTGCTGTGTTCCTGGCTGCCCGCTGCTTCACTTGCTGAATTTCACACTGTGTTCTGTGGTGTGTTCACGCATGACAAAATTTTCACTTTCACTTTCAAATGGAATACGATTAAGTGATTAATTCAGTTAATTAAGTGATCCCAAAGACTTGATTGACCCCTTAAACTCCAAAGAACACTATTGTCAGTAGATGTGGACTTAATTCCTTACTTTAATTACTACACAACCTATACATAAGTTTTGGTGCAGCTACTTGTCCCACCCTTTTTTTTTTCTTCAAAAATATACACTATATGGACAAAATTATTGGGACATACCTGTATTTCAGGGTTTGGGCTAGAAACCTTACTGCTAGAGAAGGGCAATTTTAATGCTTCAACATACCAAGACAATTTCATATTAAAGTCTATGTATTTGAATGTCAGTGTAATGGTCAGGTGTTCCAACAGTTTTTGTTCATATAGTATGTCTATCTATATATATCTATATGTATCTATGCGTCAGAGGTGTGACCAGAACATCATGTGTGGGTGGGCATTTGGCTTATCTGGGGTGGGGTGGGGGCAGCAGCACTGTGAGGGACACGCCCCCTACTCAAACGGGCCAATTGGAAAGCAGCTCAGTTTTGAAAACCAATTTTTTTCTCTAGAGTTCATTGGACAGACGGAGCATTTCGCAGGGTGGGCACGGCTTGTCTCTGCGGGGGCAGTGCCCACCCCAGCCCCCCGTGGTCACGCCCCTGCTATGTGTATGTATGTATGTGTGTATGTGTGTATGTTTTTGGGATATATTTGAGTGCTGAGTGAGTCATGTGGATTGTACATTGATGGGAAAGGTCAAAAACCCCATGAAGCTGTTGATGTGCTCACTCTGACTCTGTCTGGTTATTTGTGGGAATCTTTTATTAATTCATGGCTTGATGTTTGACCCGGAGTGCCGGGTCCAGTCTCAGTGGTCTCACTCTCACTCAGCAGTGTAGTGTGAGATCAGCAGTGCTAAGTCCGCCTCAGTCATTTGGCCCATGTAGAAGTCTGGCAGGTCAGTCAGTGTTCCATTACAGGTGTGAGGCCAATGAAGGGCCAAGCACACCGAACTCAAGAGAAAGCTTCAGAGAGTAGTCTCTCACCAGGCTCACAGTATCACAGTCCTCTTCGGTTTATCTAGCAAACTGCTACACTGTCTGTCTCTTTGTCAAAAAAGGTGTTGTTAATATTCTGCATAAAAGTTTAATGTACTTGTGTCTGTGCAGTTATCCATGTGTTGTTCCTCAAAAATGACCCAGGACAATTCACATGCTTTCTGTTCCAATTACTTAAAGGCAGATTTCGGACTCTTTTTTAAATAAAAAAACACTGTTAAACTCTCACAATGTACCATTCACCACCCAATCCATACAGTATAATACCTGCAAAAATGGTTAATTTTGAATTCACTGTCTTTGTATTGTCATAATCCACTTATTTAATTAACAGCAAGTCTCTTTTAAGTTAAAAGAAGTGTTATATCTGGGGCTGATTTTTAGATAAGGAACACCACAGGGCAACCAAATCATTGCACTGATTTACCTTTAATTTACATTGACCTTATCTCTAATTTACATTGACCTTAAGTCTTGTTGAGATAAAGACACAGGGCAATTATGATATGATTTTTAAATCTGTCAAGGCAGTGTGTTTGTTTAATTATATCAAAGTTACACTGAACTTTTAGCATTCCAGGGTTTCTTTATTTCTGAGTTTTTTGAGGCTGTAAAGCCATAATTTAATGTAGTTTTAGAAAGAAGTCAGTATTAATAACATTATCTAAACTGAAAACTGCTGTGATCAGTGATCAGCCATTTCCAAAGCAACACAAAAACAAGGAACCCAAAATGGAAATAATTTTTTGTTTGTTTGGTTTTTTTTTTCACATTTTTTCTTCCCAGTTTGATCATGTCCAGTTCTACCTGCTAGCTAATACTTCACCTATTACACGTAGCTAAGAAGGCACGCAAGTCCCGCAAAGCTACACTATCCAATACAACATCACGTGGATATCTTAACATGGTTGTAGGCGAGCTTGAAAGCTAACTGGCAGTACTGTTATATCAGATAACAGACATATGTTGGCTAGAGAGGCGGTTGGAAAGAGAGGCTCATCCTAACTACACAGAGAGAGCAATGCCATTTGCCCTCCTGGCCATGGATGGCTGTAGCATTGCCAAGGATTGAACTTGTGAAGTCCCAATAACAGGACCAGTGTTTAGATATTTGTACCAATGACAAGTATTGGGACACCTGACCATTACCCCAATAGGGCTTTTAATAACATTGCATTCAAAGACATATACACTAAACCCCCCGCTTATCGCAGGGGTTACGTTCCAAGAGCACCCGCGTATAGTGAAAAAACACGAAGTTGTGATGTGGAAACAAAAAGGCCTAAAAACCCTAAATATGCCATCAAATAGGCTCCCAAAACACTTTAGTTTCATTTTAAACTCAGATTAATGCATTACCCTTAAAGAAAATGTAAAAATAAACCAGTATTTGTACTGTACAGTTTACACTGAATTGCTGTCTCACAGTGCTAGAATGTAAAATACCAATTTTACCCCTGTATAGACTGTACTGTAATTCATGCACGTGCATTTTCTTTGGTATAAACAGGTAAATACGGATATAAATTAATTTAATTCGCAGTAATAAAAATACAGGGCTTTAAGAAGAACAAAATGAAAAACACAAGAACACTTGAGACACTCCACGGGGGAAATTCTGGACTGCAGCTGCGAAGGATGTGTCAAAGGGCAGCAGCCAATCAGCAGCAAGGAGAACTAAGTAGCGTTCTACTTTTAAACCTCCCGCCTCTGAGTACAGCGGTATTTCACCATCCCAAGACGCACTTTCTTTGTGTTCTCTGGACAGGACCAAAAATGTATAGTTATTTTTAAAATGAAAACGTAGCTGAATTTATGTTAATATTTGTTACAAAATTAGTAAATTTTTCTTAAAAATTTAGCATTCAAATGCATGAAAAAATGCATGGTAAATGCTGTGACTTCCGGGCCTCATCTGCCACGTCCACTCGTGGATGAGAGGGTGTGGCGGGTGAGGCCCAGACGTCACAAAAGCAAAAAAAAAAATGCAGAGGATATCTGCAGTTTCCACGATAGTTTGGGGGTTTCCGCAAACAATTATTTGTTCGGTTCTCAGAAAAAACTCTGCAATACACTGAGGCAGCAATGGCTGAACTGCATAAAAGCAGGGGGTTACTGTACTTTAATATGGAGTTGACCCTCCTTTGCAGCTATAACAGTTTCCGCTCATCTTGGAAAGCTTTCCACAAGATTTTGGAGTTTCTGTGGGAAACTATGCACATTCATTCTGTAGAGCATTTATGAGGTCAGGCACTGATGTTGGATGAGAAGGTCTGGCTCACAACCTCCGTTCCAGTTCATCCCAAAGGTGTTGGATGGGGTTGAGGTCAGGACTCTGAGCAGGCCAGTCAAGTTCTTCTACACTGAACTCATCTAACCATGTCTTTATGGACCTTACTTAACAGAACACCTCAGCAGTGGGTGTGCTCTTTCTGCAGACCCCCTAGAGGTCTTACCACTGACATAATGGAAGTGAACCCAGCTATTTTTTATTAATGTAAACAAATAAAATATTGTCTTTGTGTAACTCTGTTATTTGTCTACCTGGAAATCATCTTGTTACCTGGGAATCAATAGGTTTTCTTGGGGTCTCGCTGTGTGAGGAGCAATGATTTCTTTGTTCTTTACTCTGGGCTTTTGAGAGTTGTGGACGTTTTCAATTTTCTTTTGATCCCAACCAACAAACTAAACCAAACCAGTACTGACTAAATGAGGGCTGTACACATCAATGCTGGCCCAGGACCTGCAGTAAAAGCCATCAGGGTAGGAGTGGCGAAGTGGACCAGACTTTAGCTGACCTATCTCAGACTCTCAAAAGTAGTTTAAACACACACATACAGTAATTTTTTATCTTAACACCCTCGCTGCACACCTATTCAAGTTACACAAAAGAGGCCATAGCCATGTCTTAAGCTTTTCCTAGACTGTCGGCCATGTAAACCATATAAGCTAGCAGGTTGGAGAAGTTTCCTTCAGTTTTAACTTCACAAAAATATCCCGTCAGTGTTACTGAAGGACTGAATGAATAGTTCATATCTGTGAAAAAGGGATGTAAAAAGCTGAATTCACTCATTACAATAAACATGTATACACAATTGGACATGTAGTGTATTCCTCATTACAAACTTATTTCTTCCTTCTTGCCCCCTAAATGCTTCAGCAGAACACAGGCCTCACAAAACAAGAACATTTGTCTTCAGAGGGAAAGCTCACAAGTCACCAAATGAAGAAATAAATCACTTTAAAGCTATGTAAGTGGTAATAGCAATTCACTTGAACTACAGTAACAGCTCCCAGAGCCTGAGAACATTGTATAGCAGCAAGTAAATCTTTCACTCCATTGAAAAATACCACTGCAAGTTGGCTTTAAAGAAATCAATCCTGTTCTGTATCTCTTTCTCATTTTCTTTCTGTCTTTTTTTGCCTCTATCTCTCTCTCTGTCTTTTATTCTCTGAACCTATCTCTTTCCTATTTTTCTTTCACTGTCTCCCTCTGTCTCCCTCTCTCTCTCTCTCTCTCTCTCTCTCTCACTCACTCTCGGTCATCAATGTGACAATTTGATGATGGAGCACAAATGGCTGATTGATGAGACTGCTGTTTAGCAAACTGTGGCCTCCTGGGTCTTGTGTTCCTCATCTAGGTCACTTCACTGCTCTCGCTGATGGACTGCAGCTCAGACCTCACTGAGCTGAATCAAAGCGGAGGGTGCTTTCTGAGGTTAGAGACTCTGGACAGGGCTCATAATGTTGCATGTGCTTCCAGACACAATGGGTTGATTAGAACAGGCCTAAGAGTCTCTGGACCTCTGTCCCTGGCTGCCTCATTAAAAATGACGCTGGCGTCAGAACTAGTGAGAGCTTAGGGATGCACAGCCTGGTCCAGAGTGGACTATTGCTGCACTGCTCTCTCATGCAGCTGAAAAGTACAGTATGACAGCATGTCTCCAACAATGACAAGGAGACACTATCAACATGGCAACTGCTTCTTACCACTGGGGTACACACAGTACTCTGTCTGAGCTCTCTGCTTTTCATGTAGTTTCTCCCTCTCTTCTGTCCCCTGGCCTGTCTCTCTGTCTTTCTTTCTTTCTATCTTTCTTTCTTTCTTTCTTTCTTTCTCGTTCTGTATCTTTGGAAGAGTACACACTCCTTACTTTCTTTTTTCTCTCTTTTTTTCTTTTCTTGTTTTCTTTTTTCTTTGTCTTTGCTGCTTTCAGTAAATATGTTGCAATCTCTCTGTCTCTTGCTCTTTCCCTCTCTCCCCTTTGTTTACGGTCTCTCTCTCTCTCTTACCGTTTCTATGCCTCTCTCTCTCTCTGAATCCATGCCTCTTGCCCCGTCTACCTTTCTGTCGGTTATTCCTGCTTCTTTTTCTCTCTTTTGTTCTCTTGTTGGCCTCCCCACTTCTCTCTCTGTCTTTTAAAAAAATCTGTCCTGTTCTCTCTCTCTCTCTCTCTCCCCCTCTGTAGGCCCATTAAAAGCCGGGCTGCAGCATCCATCAAAGGCAGATGAGCAGATCACACATACAGTATTTCATTAGCTGGGAGATAAAAGGCCATCTCTGCTCTACACTGATCATGCGGTGGGCTGTCAGAAGACAGCTGTGATCGGTCCAGCAAAAGTGCTGGAGTGGTTGGGTTTACGTGCTGCTTGTTTTTTGGGTGAGTTCACCGCTCAGCAGAGAGCACCACGTCTGTCTCAAGCTCCATCGACGCCTCTGTGTGCCTTTATGTGTCTGAATCGATTGCTATGATCAGAGTGGGACTGGTCATAACTGGCCATGTGTCCATTAGACTGGGCCCAGTTCTTTACCCACACACTGTGGAGTGGAAAAATGGAATTGGATACACTAAGCATGTGCCAGGAATTGCAGGAAAAGTAACAACACTGTTCCTCAGTATCCATTATGTTTGGTTAAATAGGCCATTAAAATTGACAGAGCCATATTCAAAATGACACTGATAAGTCAAGTGAGAGATGAAAGCCGTTTGACTTGGAGTTCAGTTCCAGGTAAGATAACCGAGACTCTAGTTCTAGGTCTCTATTTTGTAAATATTTCAGTTTCTTGATATACCTACAGGCTTCTCTGTACCCAGTACTAATTTTCCTAGAAAGAGCGGAAGCGAAAGAGAGAGAGGCAGAGGCAAAGTCATGTCATGACCCTTTTTTTTTTTATCACTGGTTTATTGTTCATAAAATGCTACAGTGGGTTTGAGATGATAAACAATTTAGACAACTTTATTCATCCGCTATCATTTATAATTTACTTTCTTTTTCCATTTATACCTTACAGATCTATAAATACTATTCTCATTTTACGCTATTGTTATATATTTATGTAATTCATTTACATTACATTTAAGTTTGGAGTGTCTCTGCTCTTCTGAAATGTTCAGTGTCAAACAAGGTCAAAAAACAAGGTGGAAAAATGCAAAGGATGCATTTTCTTGTAGAAGTATACACACAAAAATTACTTTTCACCAAGAACACTTTTAAACATTAAAATGGCCCATTATCTTCATACTGAGATTCTGCTCTTAATGGTCATCGCTCAAGCCCTGATGTCCTTGTGTCAGCTTTGTCCTTGGTTACCACCAGAATTGGTTTGTTGAGGGTCACACACTCTGATCTAACAGTCCTGCCCCACCCACCCTGACAGCAAAACGGATGGATGCATTGCACCTTTGCCTCCAGCAATGCTGCCTTTATTTCTGTGATGAATCACTGCAGCCTGACTTCAGCCACCCCCAGCCCCAACTGCTGGGTCTGTTTTTCACACTTTCAGTGTGTGCTTTCCTTCACTTCTTTATGTCTGCCTTTCTCCATCTGGGTGCTGTCCATTTTATGCCCTCGTCCACTTATGCCCTTTTGCCGCTCTCTCTCACAACCGATGACTGGGTCACTGAATGAGTGCTTTGACTCGGGCAGGGGATAGTACTCCTTTGACAGACATGACAAAGACATTCAGGTGTACTGTAGGAGTATGAATAACTCCCATGTATTCATGTATGTCTGTGTGCATGTGTGTGTGTGTGTGTGTGTGTGTGTGTGTGTGTTTGAAAAATGTGGAAATTAAACCTATAAAACCTAACAATTTGATTACTGATTTTAGTTTGGTTTATTGGTGATTAAAGCTGTCTTTGCCATACAAATTTTATTAGACAGGTAACAGCAGAAAGCACGTGGAGTAATGCAGGTCATAGGTAAGCGGTTCAGGTCAGACCATATTTTTTCAGGTTCACTCAGAATTTTGTCAGGCTACCAGTTGGACTACAACAGACGACAGTCGAGTTTAGAATTCAGTCAGGGGGTAGTCGTGTAGTCGTGGTTTCAGACAGAATTTAACATGAAGTGGCCCTTATAGTCATGCATGAAGAAACCACAGCACAGCGTGAGCAATGTGAAATTCTTTCTCTGCATTTAACCCATTCACCAAGTGACTCTGTGGGCAGCCAGCGATGCAGCATCTGGGGAGCAATGTGTGGGAACAGTACCTTGGTCAAGGGCACCTCTGTGGTTCCATTGTCAGTCTTGGGATTCAAACCCACAACCTTCCAGTTGCAGAGGCAACTCACTAACCACTGCAAAGCGCAGTCAGGTTCAGACAATTTAGGCAGACTGATTTGGTTCAGGCAATTTAGACGGACTACAGTCAGGTTCAGACAGGGTTTGGGTGCACTTCAGTCTATTTCAGACAGGGTTTAGGCGGTCTGCAGTCAGGTTCAGACAATTTAAGCCGACTACAGTCAAGATCAGACAGGATTTATGTGCACTACAGCCTGGTTCAGACAGGATTCACGTGATCTACAGTCGGGTTCAGATTTGGTTCTAGACTTGGGCAGAATATTCTTGTTTTTGTTCAGATTCTGACCTGAATATCAGACCTGATTAAAGCTTTCTCAACCTACCCCTGCCTCTGTTTCTTCCTCTTCTCACTCCCTGACAGGCACGCCTAATGCTACTGCAGTGCCTTTGCAGCATGGCTGCTGGAGCATGAGATGGCTTCAGCAGTGTGTCTGCTGTGTCTTTTTTGCCTTGCTAATAGCCAACAGGGTGCCACCGAGGACAGCAGAAAGTGCGACTACATCCTTAAATGGATGAGCCTCGTCAAGATGTGGTTTTAAGTACAGAAGGCACTTGTCCCCTCAGAGCAGTGTGGTACTGACTGGTCAGTCACTAGTGGAATCTTGCCTTTGTGTTTCCTGTCTCTCACAATGATCTTATGGCCTTTGTCAGTGTTATGTTTTTACCTATTCTCTCTGACTTTATAAATGCTTGAATATATTGTTGCTGTTGTTTACTTTTTTTTAGTTAGTAAACAGACAGTTGCCCTTTACATTGTGTCTGTAAGTGTGTGTGTGTCCCAGCTAACACTATCTCAGTCTCTGTCTGTCTCTAAGTTTTCTGCCCTCTGCAGTTTTTGTTTAGACTGGATAAGGGGTATCAATGGGCCCAGGGTCCTGGATGAAGCAGTTTGAGAACTCTAATCTGTTACTGCAGGGTTTCTCTCTTGTCCGCCCCCCTGTCTTGCTGTCCGCTCCAGGTCCCTTCAGTTTAGCATACCAGAGATGCGATATTGGAAGATGAGGACATTTATGCAGTAATAGTAAGTGAGGAGACTGAATATTAGGTGCAGCACCACCACAAAGGTTACTCTTAGACTGCATCCTACAGCATGATTAAAAAACTAAAAGATATATATGATCATTTATGCACTTTCAGTACTGAACATGGTAGGTATGGGCTCTCTCTCTGTGGCTACATAGCTTCATACACAGAAAGCTATGGTGCATTGTGTGTTCTGACACCTTTTTCAGCAGTTTGTGATATATTAGTTCTTCTGTGGTATCGGGCCTGGCAGGCTAGCCTTTTTTCTCCACATGCACCACTGAGCCTTGGGTGCACATGATCCTGTTGAAAGTTTACCAGTTGTCCTTTCCTTGGACCACTTTTGGCGGGTACTAATCATGGCATTCCAGGAATACTCCACAAAACCTTCCACTGGAGATAATCTAACCAAGTTGTCTAGCCACCGCTCAGATCCTAACACTTGCTCATTTTTTCTGCTTCCAACAGATCAACTTCAAGGACTTCCTGTCTAATATATCCAACCAATTGACAAAGGCCATTGTAGCAAGATAATCAATAATGTTTACTGCACCTGTCAGTGGTTTTAATGCTTTGGCAAATCGGCATATAAAGATACATTTCAGGGAGAATAAAAAAGTTTAGCTGGCTTCACAGTGGCCTGTACAAATCAATGCTGAACTGGAACGCATTTGCTCGGTACATCATGGTTGCCTGTTGCTACATAGAAAGAACTAGTAAATGTAATCATTTGTACTGCTTAAAGAAAACATGTCAGTTAGACACATAGTGGAAATGTTTAAGTCAGGTCTTAATAAAGCTTTGTTTGGGGGGGTATGCATTTGTCAGTGATTAATGAGTCACTGTTTTTTAATGTTAGCATTAATTGATCAAGGGAATTCTGTAAAATACAACAAGCCCATGCTTACCACTTAAACTGTCATCGTGCTGTAGTGATTTATCAGGCTCTTTAACAGAAGACCTGCAGGTAAACACGTTCCAAAAAAATACTTAATTCACAATTTTGCTATGGGATGGGGTTGAAAGAGTGGTTTCAAAACATGTTCTTTATGATGCCACTTTCTGATATAAAGTAGTTTTTCTTACTGTTTAGTAGTACTTTGAAATTTGTTTACTTGTTTCATGAAAAGCAAAGTTTGTACAATCAAATGATTGTACATTTACTGTGGATCTAGTCATTTTGAAAGTGTAATAATAAAAACTTGGTGTTAACGTTATACACAACCTTGTACCAATAACAGTATATGGACTATATTTGGCGTCAAGTGTTGAAATACTGTAGCATTAAATTTGCTGAAGATTGCAGGCTGACTCGACTTCAGGCTTACCTGGATTGAATACGAGCTTAACTTGAGACTTGACTGTGCTGTCTTGAGACTTGCCTTAACAGTTGCTTGTATTGACTTCTGACTTTGCTCGGAACTTGTCAGAACGAAAGACTTACTCATTACCTGCAAATCAGTGACTTGTTCCCAGCTATGGAAAGCTGTACATTTTTGGCTGAATCACCACTTTAATGTTTTAATTTCACAGCCGGGCTGATTTGGGCAGATCAGGAACGATGAGCTTGGTGGGTCGGAGCCGGTAGGGTTTATGGCGAATGCATGTCGTACTTGCCTCAATTTGCCAGTACATAGGTTGAGCGATTGCATGATCCACAACAATATGAGCACATTCCCTTTCAGCACTGGAGGCCAGAGCCTGGCTGGGGAAAAAAAGAATAGTTTTTGCAGAGAGAAGAAAACAATGTTTACACTCACGAAGATTTCATCTAGTGAACAACGCAGAGTTGTGTGTATACACACATATACAAAGTGAAGGTAATCTCGATGCCAACTGGTAACCAAGCAGGAGGACATGAAAGCAATGATAAGAAGAAGGGGTCCAAGGGGCTCTCACTCTGTATGTAGCATGAGGCTTGAATATCCACCTTTTGCAGCTTCTTGTATCACAAGGCTGGGTTGTCAGCATGATAAGCCACAGTGAAGTATCTGTGAGTTCAAGTCATAGAAATGCAACAAAAAAGGTCCTAAAGAAACAAGTAAATGATATGGTAGTGCACTGATGACCCTGAGAAAGATAGTAGTACACAGCAAAGAATGATTTTCATTTGGTATGAAAGTAAATATGCATGCATAAGGGGTTCTGTACATGTACAATATAGTGCAAAGGTGTTTGGAACATATGCAGTGCGTGGGGTATAAAAGTTGTGACTTCAAAAAGAGGAGTCCACACAAAACCCTACAGCAATGTTTAATGTTAGTTTTGTGTTTATTTTTTGCTTTTTTTGAATCACTCGCCCAGACACTCAAAACTCACTACCTCAAATGAGAAAGATTCCAAAAAGGAGAAAACACTGCATGCAAAGAGTGATTTCATGCTTGGTGTGAGTAGTATGGCATTAAAGGCAAAATATACCCTGCAGAATAATTTTTTCTCATGTGTAACAAACAAATGAATAGTGGAAGTGCTGTGCTTTACAAGCTTTGTTGTTCCAATTCCAGCTGTAAAGCAGTCACTGTTGATATGAATAATTATCTAGCAATTATTTTGACATTTAATTGAGTGATCTGTTTTTAAAATGAGCCGAACTAAAAAACTAGTGGTGGTGTTTTTTCACTTCCTGCTCAGGGTTTATTACCAATTAGGCCAGCTCTGCTTAAACATGGACATTTGATCACACATCAAAGTACCATATTCTTTACTTTGTACATTACAATTTTGCAGTGAATCAGTTGGTAAAACCCAATTGTATATTGCTGGAGTCACCTGCCAGCTGTCTCTTGAGGTATTCAGAGATAGCTCTAACAATTTGACAAGTAGTGTAAACAGTTATTTTACATTGTTACCACTTCATTGCTAATAACTCCCCTTGTGGAGAATCTTTATTATCACTTGTGGATACCTTGTTTATCCTTTATATTAAGAGTTTATCATTGCACAAAAATAACCACGCCTCTTCAGAACATTACATTTAAATCAGAATGTCTTAGTCTTAATTGCAACAGCTCTGTCTAGCAGTCAAAATGTGCTATTATATGAATAAATAAAAATGATTATGGTATTACTCTAAAAAATAAAAAAAGTAATTATATTAATACTCTATAGGTTATTGTACTATTAAATAGTACATGCCCTATACAGTAATATACACAATACAGTGTACAGAACACAGTATACACTGTGTACAGTATATAGAATATAGTGTAAATAATGTATTAAACAGATGCCCAATGCAGTGCCTTCTTAATCTCGATTTGACCTTGCTTTCTTTTACAATAGTCTAAACGAGCTCATTCCCACTGGCTATGTCTTTATTTGACATATTGACCTTGATACCCTGACAGCTCATCTCCTTTACTCAGCTCTCATCTCCAGCTTATATATTGCTGCTGTTCCAACTGCAGTACCATGCACTCTGCAGTTCTACAGCTCTTGTTGTTCCACCTCAGAGGAACAATTACTTAATTAGCCCACCTGATCCTTTGTTTAATGGAGCTTATTGGGCCTAATTACAAGTCTTTATTAGGATCCAGTGCCTATTGACCCGCTTCCTGCACAGTCTGTTGTTCAGCCAAGGGCGAACCTGTGGGCCACCCTTCCCTAGCATGCGCTAACCACTCCGTTATAATGTGTTGCATGAACGTTGCATCAGTGAAGCGCTGTCAGACCTCATCAGGGTTAGTCGGCTGTGTGGAAACTTGACACTGACTGCTCAGTGAGGGTCTGTGGTAGTGCCACACTACACCCCCAGTTTCCTCCCATAATTGTAAAGTTTCCTGAAATGTCTGTATTTATTTACAGCATGATTCTTACATTTGAAGCATATTTTAGTGCCTAATTTTGGCCTTGCTGCTAATATTCAGTGCCAGTGAATGGAACTGAAAGTAGATTAGAATTGTGTCCCACGGGAGAATATGTGCATCCAGCATATGAATAATGAAACAGTATGTGAAATACTCCTTTTCTGTGTCTTGGTTGAACACATTCATTGTGATGCAGCTGTACAGGCAGCGAATGAGGTTGTGTCAGTCAAAAAAGAAACAGATTATGCTGCATATTTATTCAGATAATCGGAAAAGAAAGCATGCACAGTCCCTGAAGAAAGTACAACACACCCATTCGTATATATTAATTTCATCCAGTTTCCAATATAAAATGTCTTCCACATACCTGCACAGATTGGGTCAGTTTGCATCCTTCAATATACATTTAGATTTCGCTGTATATATAATACACTCTATTTAGGTTTTACTGTAGCCTCTCATTCCGATTGTGTTACATGAATGATTAAAGAATGATTCTGGTTCCTAAACAGAAAAAAAATCTTTCTTTTTCCACAAGGTTTTCTACAATCTGAGACTCTGTTTCCTCTGTGTGGTGACAGCACCCCTTGAAATTTGATTAAATTACAACCTATAGTCCCTGACTGCCGCCTCCATTGTAATTAAGTTAGTATCTTGGAAGTGGGTCATTCTGTGTCAAATCAGATAAGGTTGTTGCAACACTTCGTTCAGACCCTCTGTGTAATGAAGTTCTACAGTATATTTCTGTTTAAATTCTCTGGTGTCATATTTTTTCAGGCTTACAGATTGTCATTTTTGTAGCCTCAAAAATACCTGATCTGGGAAGCCACATTTGGGCATTATTGTCTTGACAAGCACGGATCCTGTCCTCACTGAACTTTGTTGGATGGAAGATTTCTGTACACCAAAAACATTAAACCCGTTACTACAAGCCGTTTCATTTTTATAAATAAAAAAATATGTTGAGTGATACTGAGGGTATTAAAAACCCATTATTGCATTTTTATGGTATCAGTCAGGTTTTGTTTTCTTCAAATAGAATATAGTGTTTGAGGCCTCTGTCATCAATGGATGGTGGAAGACATTATGAATACATTTTGAAATAATTTACAGGGCTTAGTTTTTGGACCCAAATATTAAATAGGCAAGCTTTGAACAAATTCTGAGACTGTGTCTCAAACCCTTTCCTGGATTCTGTCTGATTTGACACAGAATGACCCATATGTCTCTCTGTATATGCACCACAGCACAAAAGAATATTGAGGGCTTGACCTTCATCACTGTGTAGGAGTGTGCCTGGGATCTAAGAATATATGCATGCCTTTTTGAATTGTGTGTGTGTGTGTGTGTGTGTGTGTGTGTGTGTGTGTGTGTGTGTGTGTGTGTGTGTGTGTGTGTATGTGT
>JBBPCX010000018.1:12175163-12194852 GCA_037974365.1 Hydrocynus forskahlii | reverse complement strand
CACACACACACACACACACACACACACACACACACACACACACACACACACACACACACACACACACACAGATCCACAGACCAAATCACATCCAGAACTGGGATTGGGATTTGAGAATTGGGAGAAACCCAGTTCTTGTATCATAAGTGAAACAATAAAGGAACAGTTATGTTCATCTTATTTGTCTTTATAAGGAGATCTCAGCATGACAGTGTTTAGAAAAGTTATGATACGCAGTTTAGCCACTTGAAATAGGTCTAGTGTATTAAAATGTTTGATTTGCTACCTCTGTAGAAGTAAGTTTTATTTGTCTATATAGACATTCTAGCTACCCGCTTTGGAATAAGTAACATATAATATTAGTAACTGCATAATCTGCCAGTTGTTTTAATGACCAATTGAGTAGTCAGTGACAGTGACAATAACTTTAAAAGTCAAAACAGCTTGAAACAGCATTATGCATTGAAATCCAGGGGTGAAAAGACTTAAGATATTGCACTTTGTTTCTGTACTTGTACTTTTTTGAGTATTATATGAATATTTGTACTTTTACTCAATAATATTTCTAAGAGACAGGACATACTTTTTATTCAGTCAGCCAAATGCCCCCCTTATTCTTTAAACTGCTTTAATCCCCTGCTCACATTCTGATGTCTCTCTGCTTTGTTGCTCAGTTCCCATTTCCACAGTAGCTGCTATCTGAGACCAGTGCCCACGAGTAGTGGATAGGGTGTGAAGAACAGAACCTGCCTAATGACAGCTCGGCACACAGCTTCTCCTCCACGCAACGTCACCCTCCAGTCAGAGCCATAACGAATGGGCTCTTATTTAGCCATCAATTCTGTTCTGCTGCTGTCAGCTCATTCCAGCTTGCCCTGTGTGGGAAAGAGGCAGGTAGTCGTTGATCATGTCGAGATGTTGGACATGACTGTGATCAGTAGCTTGGAGAATGCACGTGAGAGTACAAGCTTTGTCTCTGCTAGTCTGGGTCAGGTAGCTAACTTTCTCTCGCTCCCACTGCACAGATGGTCTATCTCTAGCTGCTCCTGAAACGGTATGTTCTTTACACTTATGTGACAAATCAAGGGTGTCAAACTGCAGTCCTTTAGAGCCACAGTGCTGCACAGTTAGTGTTCTGCTCTGCTGTGCTTAAATCTTTCCGCAACTTTCAATTGTGCAATGCAGTGGTTCTCTGGGACGCTCCTTCCATAAATCTGTATTGCATGCCGCCTTCTCCTGGGAGAAACTACATTAAGGGATATCATGAATGAAATGTGCAATTATCCTTAAATAGGACTGCCAAAACATAATGAATGTTTGCTCAGAGATGGAAGCACATTTCCCTGGAATGGCGCCTCAGACGGCCGAGGCAGATCACTGAGCTGATCTGGGCTTCCACATTGTACATTCAACAAGGCCTCTCGAGTCAGTTGTCTGAGTCAGCCAGAGTGATATTTATTCAGTGAATGCCAGTAATATGCTGCTTTTTTTATATGAAAATCTGTGGATCTTATCATCCAGGAATTCGGTTCCAGAAGAAGATATTGAGATGAATTTCTCTCTCTCTCTCTCTCTCTCTCTCTCTCTCTCTCTCTCTCTCTCTCTCTCTCTCTCTCTCTCTCTCTCTCTCAGACCTGGACCTGCGGTATTTTTGGAGCTGGAGTGCTTTTGAGGACTATCTGCTGTTCTGTTTTGGCTTCACGCTGCTGTGTGCCTTTGTCACACTCCTCTTCCTGGACTGGGTGGTGTTTGTGGAGGCCCTGGGCTCTTTGGCCCTGATGTCCGAGGCCATGCTTGGCCTTCCTCAGCTGCTGCAGAACTACAACAACCGTTCCACCCGTGGCATGAGGTCAGACATTGTGCAGCTAGCCATCACACCCGCATTAACGATGCAGAGTGCTTCAGGGCTGCTCCATGGCCTTAGTTTTGTTACATTATCCTCCAAGGCCCTTTCTCTGTGTATAAGGTGCTTTTATAAAGTCCATAAACTTGAAAAAGTAGAAAACAGCTGGTTGACAGAATATCAGTCATCATAAAATTACCAAAGTCAGTGGGTCATTTTGGGCCAAGCAAAAAATAAAAGACTTCTTCGGACCAACCTTGACTTGCCCAAAGTTGTTCATATAAGCTGTCAACACAAAAATTGTAGTTTTCTCATTAATTCATGGCACTACACACACACACACACACACACACACACAAACACACACGCGCGCGCGAACACACACATGTCGTTGTGTTATGATTGATGCATTATATACACACGCTGACTATACGCATGCTGACACAGTAAGCCATAACTCTGCAACCTCTGATGTTGATAGCCTTTATTTATTTATTTATTTATTTATTTATTTATTTGCAGGAAGGCCATTTAAATGAGCTTTGGTCTTTCCCTTTTCATGCCTAAACCCTAAACTGCTCGCATGAGCGTTAATTTGACTCATAAAGTGTAGCCCGAAGCGGCTGCTGCTGTCAGACCCATGCAGCTGAGCGAAGGAAGAGAAGGGACCTGACTTCAGCTTCATTGCTGCTGCAGTGGCTCTCTGTTTGACTCTTACGGGGTCTAGCCTCAGGAAAGAGATGTTAACTTTACTCACATTGTGGGACTCACTCACAGCTCGGGCCAGTTTTTCAATAATACCATCAAGGCCAATTTTGCATGTCAGTGGAGCCTTGAGGAAAGACTTTGTTGACTTTACCATCAATTCTAATGTTAATTATGTAGGCTGATGCTAATTACAGTCGTTATTTACCCATTATGAGTAATGGATCAGAGGAAGATTGTCCTAAGGCAAAACAGTATGTACGAGTTTGACTTTCATGACCTCTGCCAGTCATCCTATTACCAGCCACTACTTAATGGCATTTGTGTTGTCTCTTACTGTACGTTCACATTAGGAGAGGAAACATCACTAGCCTTGCCTTAAGTTTGTCACATGTGAATGTATTTGAAGCCATTCTTTCTGCTGCATACAGGTGTATACACTGCCCAACTTCTAAGAAGAACATGCAAAAGGATATGCGATGCATATGTTTGCGTGTATGTATATAATTGCCCAGACATTAAATTAAACTCACCTGCCTAATATTGCATGCCCCCCCTCACCCCCTCATTCTGCCAAAACAGCTCTGACCTTTCAGACTAGTTTGTCCAGCACATCCCATAGGTGCTTAATCAAAATTTGGAGGACAACACCTTAAAATCTTTGTCACGTTCCATTTCTGAAAAACATGCAGTGTGCCATCGTGCTGAAAGAAGCCGTTGGCATTAGGGGATGCTGTTGCCATAATGGTGTGTTTGGTCTGCAGCCATTTTTATGTTGGTGGTACATGTCAAAGTAACACCCACATGAATGTTAGGATCTAAGGTTTCCCAGCAGAACATTGCCCAGAGCATCACGCTGCCTGTGTGTGCTTAGCTTCTTCCCATAGTGCATTCTGGGGGCCATGACTTCCTGACCACCTGAGGGTCTCTGGTCAGAAATTCTAGGATGCAGGGATGTTATCTGGGCAGTGAACTTTTCTGTTAACTTTGCTTAGGACCTTTTCACTGCAAATTCCTGTATGTGCTGGTGCAGGTAACTGTAAACCATGAACAGGAGGTGCTTGGGAGACACTGGCATTGTGTGTGGTGGGAAGCTTGGGTTTGTAGTCTGTAACAGGGTGCATGTTCAGCCACAAACCCCTGAAGACTGCTTGCTCAAACTGGGTCTCAATCTTGTCCCTGTATTTCCAGGTTGTAGGAAGCTACTTTGTATCTGTCCACCCATCTCGTAAGCAGCAGTGCTTGTGTTCAGAAATTTGTTTTTGGATTGATCATGGCTTCTGATAGGGGAAAACTTTTTCAGGTCGTGTGGGTATATTCTTTCCTTTCAGAAATGCAGTAGTCCCAAGTACAGCTGTTGTAAACTCATTGATGTGTCGGTGTAGCACACTATTTTTATTCAGATATCTTTTTTTGACTTTCTGAAACATATTATGTATACTACACATAAATATTACATTTTTTTTTTTTTTTTTTTTTTTTACAGGGCCAATTTTCTTAAAATCATCTGTCTTAGACATTTTTATGGTCATTGGGAATACCACCTCAGTGCAGGACCAACTAAGCTAAGATAGCTTTGTTCTTTTGTCCACTGGATACAAATATTGCTAAACAGTGATGGCAGCCAGAATTTTTTCATCTTTTCAATAACACTATAACATACAATGTCAGAAACAACATAACCAAGTCAGTTTGAAATGACTAAACTTAAATTACTTAAATAATTATGCAGGATGCATCTTGCATAGGCCAATTTGTGGAGTATAATCTTCCATTACTTTGTTAGCTGCTTTAGCTGGTGGAAGTAGCTCCTTTAAATTGTTTAAAAACAAAGTGTTGTTAAATATGCAATTGTAAATCTGGAGGTGTATTGTGACACGTTTAAATGTAATACATTTACTGAGTTCCACATATTAAACAGACTTGAGTTTGTTTGCGCATATGCAATGCTATTTTTGTGAACCATATCCGTCAGATATGTGTGAGAGTGTGATGAGCATGCTGTTATGTCTCAGTACCTGGTCTAATGATACATGCAGCATTGCCTTTTTACAAGCCCAGATCCTTTCATGCATATACAGCTCGTATCATGAGCCACTGGAGAGACCACAGTCCACTGATAATGTCCATGCCCTTGAGCCAGACGTTTATTGGACTGGCAGGATTTAAACAACTTCAATGACTCTGAAAGGGCCCATCTTTATTCTTTTATTTGCTTCTGACTTTTTCAAAGCTTTGGCAATGACTATGAGTATTAAATTCATCTTATGTTTATTGTAGTAACAGATGTGCAGACAACTGTACTAAAAGAAGGGGGTATGGTATGTGTGTGCATGCATGTGTGTTAGACTGTGACAGACGTTAATGGAGGAGGTGACATGCTGTCTCTTCTGTCCCACAGGGATGCATTCCATTTTCCTAGGTCAGGAATGTCCTCTGAGTTTGTGACAGGGTCGTTTTAGGCCCCTAATTGTTGTCTTTTCACAAAAATAATTTCTCATGCTGACAGTTTCATTTTGCATTTTTTGACCCATAGAGCACAGCTCTGCTTTAGGTGTTTTATAAAGTAAGTATGAGTTCTGTGTTCGTTCTCATAGGTTCTCGAAGGTCCCAGAGTGTAATTGCAGGATTGTAGTGTGTATAATTTAGAACAGTAACTATTTTGGCCTGAACCAGTTTAATGGTTTTGTGTGTTTTCCATGTGCCGCATTTTTAAAACATGGAAAAGCACAACAGCAAGACCTCACTAACAACACCCTTTACCCAGTAGCACAGCAGGGCTGGGTTATTCTATATCTCACAGATGCAGATTGGTGAGGTACTAGCACGTATATAATGTATGATCTCAGGGGAGAATGCTAAAATCACAACAACATCCATGGCCAACCATCCAACAAGCTTCATATCACCATGTTTTTAGTCTTAACAAAAACATGACAAGCAAATGTGAGTAAAACCATTAGAAGGGTAGACTTTGGGACAGACTGGTATTCACCTTGCTTTTTAAGGTCATTGCTTGACAATTGACTGGACAGTTTAATCAACTGTATATAACTTGGTAGATCTTAATGCTGCCTTCAAGTCATCACAGAAATATCGTGTTTACAAGATGAACTCATAAGAACCCTACCATAATGTCATAGTTACTTATGGAAAACTCAGATTTTTCAACAAGTTGAGGGCATGTGAACAAAACGAACATGCAAATGCTGATATTTATATTGTAAATTGGGTTCATTTTTCTCATTCAGCATCCACACGAGTGCTGGCGAATATCTTTTTTTTTTAAATGCCTTAATCTCCCACACAAAAAATGGTATTTGCATAGCTTATGTGTTGCTTCTAACTGGATTAAAACATTGCTATTTTACTACTGCCCATCTACTGCCCATCTGCTTTTAGTTTGATACAGCAACATATAATAAATAAAACCTCTCTGATAACAGGAAAATACATGTAAATGAAAAAACATTATTTTTAAGAGATCCATCTTGTTTCTGACCAAAATCCATTTCAACACATACCACATCATACTTACAACCTCCCAAGTAGGTAATATGAACTTCTGAGGAAGACCTGAAGGAAGAATAAACCAGGGTTCCCAATTCCAGCCTTGCTTTAAGTTTTTTCCTACTCTTTGTATCTGACCCACCCAATGAGAAGCTTGTTTATTAGTTAATAAATCAGGTGTGCTAGATGAGACAAAGCAGCTGGTGGCCTGGTGGTTAGGGATCTGCTCCTGCAATCAGAAGGCGATGATTTCAAATCCCAGGATTGGGATATACCCTTGAGCAAGGTCCCCACACACTGCTCCCCAGGCACTGCGTTCCTGACTGTCTGCTGCTTCTCTCTGGTGAATAGGTTAAATGTAAAGGACAATGTCATGCTGTTCACACTGTGTGCTGTGCTGTGGTTTGTTTATGTTTGACAAATAGACACTTTACACAAAAATGTACTAAGTGAAGTGTTGTCAGGACTGGGATTGGGAACCTCTGCCTTAAACGCAGTGGTGTTATGGTCTTACAGAGCTATTTTGCATTTTAATTTTATTAATTTTATGACCTCTAGAGTACAGTCGTGCTTTAAGTGTTTTCAAAAAGTTCTTATAGGTCACTGTACATGCATGTGCGTGTTTTCTCTTTTTGAGGTAATGACCTTTGAAGAAAAATTGGTTTCTTATGATTCCTGTGACATTGATGCTCTGGTGTAAATTAGCTTCCTGTCCTCCGGTGCTGTAGGACAGTCTATAGACTTGTTTTGAGCTAGAGGTGATGGTGACAACATTGATAGAGGTGCAGCTTGCAAGCTTGTCTGCAGCACCCTAACCCAGATTAAGTGCAATGGCCACTGAGGCTGTGAAAGCTGAGGACAGCGTCTCTAAGGAGGTCTTCTAAATTCACCAGCTCTGATGAGATATTTTTGACTGTCTAACTTGCCATCGTGCCCTGACAGCGCTCTACATTCATTAGCAGCTGCACTAAACCTAGTCATGAGGAAATAATAGCAGCGGCAGCGGTGCATGGACCCTCTACCAGCAGCATAAACAAGCCTGGCTGATACTGTAGAAGTATTTAAATGGGCAAACTTTTGGAATTGTTGAACTTTTTGGCATGCACATTGAGCAGAGCCTGCTTGCTGGTGTTGGAAGAACTCTTTGCGGCAGGTGTGTAGTTAGCATTCGGCTTCCACTGCGGCGATGAGGCTGGAAGTGTTGTAATCTGTCTCTTAAACAAGCAGGGACATGCAGCTAGTTGCTCCCCAGGGAGGAAGCTACTGTGTGGGCTCCTGATCCGTCCTGATTACCCAGGGGTCCTGCGTTGAGGGGAAAAGCTTCCAATATGTGTTTTTAAAAAACAATAAGGAATTCAGCCGTAGCTGTGTGGAGATAACTCACTTAGGTGTGGTACCTGAACAAGCATACACACACGCTTACATACACACACAGAGGCTTTATTGAGCTGTTGTTGTTACTGGGATGGCAACTTGTTTTAGCCATTCATCTTTGGATGCTGGTGTTTGGTGTGTGTGTGTGTGTGTGTGTGTGTGTGTGTTTACTTGCTTTATGCTCTCATCAAACAGTGCTCAGCTGCACAGTCAGGTAATTAAATCTCATAAGTCATCAGTAAGGGGTAATGAAGGAATGTTAAAATATGGACACCCAGTCACATGAAGAGAGAGAGAGAGGGAGAGAGAGACATTTAATCACTATGAATGAAACAGTCTCAAGTCATATACAGTAAAAATTATAGGCTGGTTATCCCACACACAGGCACGAACAGTCATGTCTCGTCTACAGGCGCTCATATCACCCTTCAGCTGTCATCGCTGATTATGGATTAATTTGCCACCGTAGCACTAACGCTTGGTGCAGTGTGGAAAACTCAAGGCCAGAAAACTCAAGGCCAGATTTGTGTGGGTAGGCACAGCATGAAACATGGTTTAATGTATTTACATTACATTACATTACTATATAAAAAAAATAGAGATTAGCCTTGCTTTTAGTAGATTTCTAGTCAAAATGGACATTAAGGACAACTTTTCAGTGTTATGGGGAAAAGCCAGAAACAAAAAATTTCAAACCATAATGCTGGATTTTTGTTTGTGACAAAAGAATGACATCTGACAAAGAATATAATGAGCTTTCTGAGGGGATTTAATTTATCGCATCAGGGGAGAATAAAAAAACACTGAAAACTGGATTTAAAACATTGCTAAAAGAAACTGGGAAAAAATTTAACTTGAAATGTATGTTTTAAGAGAAAATTAAGCTTTCTGCCTTTTTCCCTAACATTACAACATGTGAGAGAAAAGTCACATGATGAAGAGACAGCAGTGTTCATCTAGTCCTCAGGGGTACAATTCGAATTGCTACATCAAGCTTTCAGTATGAGAGTTACTGATTAGTAGTATGTTATAGCACAGTGCTCTCAGGCACTAAAGTCTGCCATGCAATACAGAGCCATAACGCTGCTGCCTGGGCTAAAGTGTGGTCAGGCATATGTAACCTGCTTTACAGGTTAATTGAACTTATTATTAAAATGGAAACTCAGGACCTGGGTAGCCACAGCACTGCACAGATTAGTATTTATCTCGCTCTTATACACTTAATTTAGCTCATGGCTTTTTAACTGGGTTGTGTGTAAAACTTGGGTAGATTTTAAACCGATTATAGTCCTTTGGCCTTCCATGACTAGAGACACTTCTGGGTTAATTGAATCCGAGAATCAGATGTGAACGATCAGTCTTCTTTTTAAATAGATGAAGTCCAGCAAAACTAGGGAAGAGAATTAATGTGATAAATAGATTACTGTCCATGCATCAGCTTTATTTGTTTTGATGTTTTCGCTCTGCTACATGCATTTCAATGCTGTAACCTAGCATCTGGGACATGTTTGGTAGTCATGCTTGTGACATACTCATACTTGGTATACTAGGAGTGTAATGCAATGCCACTATCTGTTTCTGTTCCTATCTGTATTCATATTTGAACCAAAAGCTAAGTGGAATTCATGATTTTATAAACTATCTACTGAGTATTTATTTTTCTTTTCTGGTCTCCTGAATTGAGGATGTGATGTGGCACCTCCAGACACCCCCAGACATTCTCCGGAGGGTGTATGTAGTGGTAGCACTGCTGAGAAGTGACGCTGAAAATTTTTTACATGGAAATCTTATGCTGAACTGTACTTAGTACATCTGCAAATAAAAGTACTCAGCCTAAAGGAGGTAGCATCTTAGCTACGTTTTGTGCATGTAGCCTATAAATGCAATATTGTTAATTCATTTGATTGAACTTCAGAAGGGTGAAAGCATGAAAGCTTGTCTACTAAATCAAGCTCATCTGAAGTGACTGAAGACCTTTCTGAGGAAATGAGAGAGAGGTTAAGGAAAGGGCAGGACAAAGGAAATCTCCACAACAGCAGTTGGGGAATAGGGAAAATGGGACTCCTATATGGGGCAGTGGTTAGGGCGTTGCCCCTGCAATCAGAAGGTTGTGGGTTCAAATCCCAACACTGCTCGTGTCATCCCTGAGGTACCTTTGACCCACATGCTGCTCCCTCGGTGGCAGCCCACTGCTTCACTTGGTGAATGGATTAAATGCAGAGAAAGAATTTCAAACTGTTCACACTGTGTAGTGTGTTCATGCATGACCATAAGGGGGCACTTTACTAACAACCACACAAATCCTGGAAAATCAGTCCATATTTTGATACTTTGTAGGCTATTGACATTTTGAAATTCTGTTCAGTTTTGGAGGTTAATGAGGCTGTGTTTGGCTTTACTGTCACGGTGGGTGTAGGCGGACACACTTGCAGGCTGCAGCTTAGGGTAGATACGTTTTCTTTTATTTACAAATAGTCTTTAATTTCCAAAACACAAGCACTTGCAACAGCAAAACTCAAACACGGTATGTCGATAATTCTAAATGATAATTCTAAATGAGGAAATCTTCAGGTAGAGAGGCTGGAGACAAATTCTAGCAGAGCCCCTACAAGCTAGGGGAAGTCTTCTCCGATCTGACGGGAGTCACACTCCTTCAGCTTGGGGTGCGGTTCTCCGTTCATGCCTGTGAAACACATACAAACAGAGAAGGGGAGAGTCAAGTGGGAATCCACGTTCCTCACAGATAGTGGAAGAGTTCGCCGAGCCAGGAACACACACAGGCAGTCCAGGTCTCACTCAGCGTTGTCCCCATGAAGGTTGTGACAACTGGAAGTCAGCTGTTACTCACGCCCTTCCTTCTCCGAGAAACCTCTGGAGGCACAGCTCTCGTCCCAGCCTCTGCTTACCCGAAAGCTTCCCCAAAACTTCAAACAAAGAGCTTGGTGACCACGTGACGCACTGCTGGGTCAGCAGGCCTTTTTACCACACCTAAGAACTCAAAGGCCCAATCATACAACGCGAACAATAATATAAGTAATTACACTTCTTCACTTACAAACAAGACAGGTGCACCTGTCATCAGGCACCGAGCAACCCCGCTAACGAGCTACTCAGTGCTCTGGGTTGCTCAGGCACCTGATGACACAAGCACGCACAAACACACCCTACGTGCCCAGAGCTGTGACCTAATACTCAGGGGAGGGGCTGGGCTGGGGGCGTGACTGAGGCGGAACTGACATGACAGTTACTTTGCACGATAGAGATTATTTGTGCTTTCAGTGTATTTTGGTGTGGTCTGTGCTGTGACGTGTATTAAAATCTAGCAAGTTATTTTCAACATATCAAAACTTTTAGAGAGTTTGGCACAGTGAAAAAAAGCAGCCAGTATTGTTCATTGAATATTGCTACTATCATCTATATCCATATCTGCTGCGATTGCATTATCTGTTCATTGTGACTAATGTATTCATATTTGGTTTCATCCTTGTGGCATGCTGAAAATAAACTCCGGAGCTTACATCATTTTCCACAGCACTTATCCAAACCAAAACCATTAAAGGGAAGCATTAGATTAATGTGGATTTTAACCGCACTGTCAATTACCGTGGTGACAGCCCTACCATAAACATGTTTGCAAGGTCTAGTATTCAAATTGATATTCTGAAGAATTTGTTTGAAGTGTCACCAGCAGGTGATGTCATATTCCATGTATTTATTATTTATTCATATTTACGGATACTATCTATTTTTAAGTTCCAAGATTTTTTGACAATCCAACCCACTTTTAGCCCTTACCTGAACCTCTCCTTACTTTTCTCATGAGCTGGCTTTTACAAATCTCTGTAGTTCTGCAACTGGGACACTATCGAGGCTTACACAACATTAGAATGACTGACAGATGCTGTTGGACTGTTAAATGATGTCCCACGTCAAACCTCACAGGCGTCAGTGGTCCACCTGCCAGTGCCCATCGCACCTCTCCTGCCTGTGTGAATAAAGTGATAAGGATGGATGCTCACTGTGCTCAGAGTGTGTGCGCATTGTAAGTGCAGCAGAACTGTGTGGAGTGGGTTGATGTATCAGGGTTTGTTAGCGCTGTGAGAGCGCGTGCTGGTTGAAGCCGGGCCCCTCGCCAGATGCGCCAGAGAGGAATAGCCCTCCTGCCTTAGATCAATTGATCACCCTCAGCTCTATGATTAAATCAGAGTCTCTGCTAGCTGCCGTGCCTACCCCTGTGCCACAAAGCAGAATTATTCATGGCCCCTGCAGGCCAGCGCGAGACATTGCAGGAGACAAGCGAGGGGAAGAACGGAGGAGTTTTTGGAATTAAGAAGGCAAAGGGAGGGCAAGAGAGCGGCTTCGCCATCTGTTTTGTTCCGACAGAAAGACATGTTTGACATTAGCACCCTGCTTAATGGGTTTGTGTACAACACCACCTGTATACAGAAGTAGAAATGTGTCGATTATCATGGACCTGTGGGCCTGTTTTTGTCTCCAGGCCCACCTGCAGGCATGATTTAACGCCTGCTCTGCACTTCACCTGCATCCTAATCATATTGCAGCTGTATTAGGAGTATTTGTATAGGACAAATCAAGTTCACAGAAGACTTAGTTCTGGTACAGTGTCCAATTTTTAGCCATATGGTGGATGGAAATGCATGCTTTATAGTCTTCATTATTCATTACTAGCTACTAGCTTTTTCACTTTGTTTTATACTCTCTCTCTCTCTCTCTCTCCACTCTTCTGTTCTGTCTGTCTTTACTGTCTGTCTTTACTGCACCGAAGGTATTGTTTATTTTCTTCAAGAGAATTCTAAATGGCAACTCTCTCTACCCTTTCTCCTCCCCTTTGTTTCAAGGGGAGCAGATCCATTTCTTTCAGGTAATGTGCAAACTTTCCAGTGTTTGAGACAGCTGGATCGATCCACATGCATATTTCATAGTTCCACTCACAAGATCTTTTGATTTATTCTTCCCCTCTTGGCACAAACTGAGAACCTGTAGTAATTTGGGAGCGGGTAGATGGGGCTGGCTATAAGTTGTGATGGGCTTCTTTTTAAAATACTTTCAAGGTTGTCTCTATAGTTTTTTAGCAGGTTACCTTACTTGAATACTACTTGTTCTGACCTAGCCACGTGAAGAAAAAATATCTGAATCCCTCAAGCTTTCTCTGTTTTGCTCATTAAATTCTGTCTGTCACAAACCTATTTCTTGGGCCATTTGTTTACTTTGATGTGATGAGCTATGGGGCAGAGCAGTACCAGCAGGCAATAATATTGATGAATTTGATGTTTTAGCAGAACCGGGAAGATATGTGAATAAAACCAAAATCAGTTAAATTATAAACAAGCATATTGGAGCAGCAGCACATTTCCCCGTTGGGTTAAAAGGGGAAAACAAAGCAAAAGCTTGCAATGTTCAGAATTCAGTGCTTTAAACACCAAGGCCAACATCAGATGGTTTTTGATAAAATATTTTGAAATGCGGTTTAAAGAATACTGTCACTGTCATGTCAGAATTATGTTTGTAGCATGAGCCTTTCTAAAACTTTCAGTTTTCAAACATTTCTGTTTGTGTCCCATCCTTTCTATCAACAACTCTCATCTCAGTGTTTGAAATTTCCCTCAGCCGGACCTGAGGACGATGTTCTGTCAATCAAATTGGTGCTGTAATGTATGCTCATCATTTAAGTATGCTGCCATTCTGGGCATATTATTAACTCCTCGCATACTAATGCCTTGTACTACTCAGTTGCCGCCATTTTCACTTCACTCCAGCTGTATGTTGTTTGTAGGAATATGGCAGAGAATATGGAGAATATGGGAGATTCAACATATTTTCAATGCGTTGTATTCTGAATTCTGAGTTGGGTTCATTTTCCTATACTGGGTTGTGGCAAATACATGTAAGTAAAAGAAAGCAGAAATTGGATGCATTAAGATGCAGCATGGGCTTTCCCAAAGCAATGGAACTTCTGACTGGTGCTGCAACACCTGTAGAGGGCAGCACTGAGTAATGTTTGTTTGTTTGAGCTCAAGCTGTGTTATGAGCTATTATATCTTTAAACTGTTAAATGCAGTTTTTCGTGTGGTAGTTAATTGGAAGTTAAAATGTAAAGGTCATGACAGTCCTAGCTATGGCCCAAGTGTGTTTGACTCATCCACACTGCTGGTAGTTCTCGTTTATTTTAACTTTTGTCATAAGCTGAAGGCAGAAAACATTTAACTGCCTCAACATTTCCTGTATTATTGTCTACAACTTTCATCAGCTGCAATACAAATCTACAAATATCCATGGCATTTCACAGAGAGGGGCTCATTTCGGCTCTGGCAGCGGGTTAGTCAGTGAAGATTTGTGTGTGTTGATTGGTCGGGTCAAAAATGATAGAAGTAACATTATAAAACTGGGCTCTAAACCTTCAGCTTTGAAAAACTCCAACTGCTCACAACCAAAGTTCTACCACTCTTCAAACTGTCTTTTAAAACATTCCTGAACCGCGCTTTAAGCCGAAAGGGGAGAGTTGGAGAAGATATTAAACACTTCTGTTTCAGCTGAGTAAAGTGTTTGTATCAGTTTAGAGGGAAAAAAAACACTTGAAATCACATTAGAATCATTTGTCTTCCTTTTAGGCAGGTCTTTATTGTGTTCTGTCTCTAAATCTTTTATAAATTTTAGTTCCCTTTCTGACACCTGTCCTGAACCCACCCTCTTCCCTCATTGCCCCGTCCCCTACTGTGCTGCAGGCACTGCTGGAGTTCTCTAGCTCCAGCTCATTAAGTGTGCTGCAGTGGCTCTCACAGTGTATCTGCCTCCCCTCCTGTCTCCTCTTTTCTTTTACAAAGTGAACAGACTTTGTAAGAATTCACAAAAAAAAGCTGTAAAGGTTTGGCAAAACAGGGAGTCAGTGATTAAAAAGTGTAATGTCCCGGACGATCTGCCTCCTTGGCAGTAGATGATAGCTGGCTCTTTCATCGCTTTCAGTCTGTTCAGTCCATACCAAACATAATTAAAACCCTACCAGACTTGTTACTACCACACACAAACACAGTCCAGAATTCATTGCTTTATTACGAAAATTTGGTGAGTGACTGGCCTGTTTTAAAACTTGAGCAATGTTTAAATACTACATCAAACTTTATTTAACAAAAGCAAGTAAAGTTGTACTGCAAGGCATATCAGTACCACAGTATGTAGGAGTATGCGTTTAAATGTCAAAATCAAAGTAAACCATATACAAATATACAGAGAGACGAAATGGTGAAGCTTATGTTCCACTGTGTAAATATTAATGCTGGGCAGCAATTCCAAATTGTAATTGTGATTAATCGCATGGTTTTCTGTGATTAATTGTGATTAATCACATTGTTTTACGAAAAGCTAATTAATTCAAAAGTAATGTATTGCACAACTTTATTTTTAAAGTACTGCTATATGAACAAAACAATATAGCAGCTGTAAAGAGAGACCAACTCCATATGAAGGTCTATGTATCTGAATGCAGTGTCATTAAAGTCCCTGTTGGTGTAATGGTCAGGCGCCCCTTTACTTTTGTCCATATTATATGGACAAAAGTAATGGGACGTCTGAACCCTGCGAAAGCCAGCCGAGGCGTAGAGCCAGGTGCTGCAGGCACCCATGAGCACAAAATGCAACAAACTTTTAAAATAAAAGGATTTTTAAAAAACCTCAATTAACGTGCAATAAAATAATTGTCGGCGTTGCATAAATAATGCGTTAATGCGATAATAACCCGTTAACGTGCCCAGCCATATGAAATTCAGTAACCACCCACTTATCCGTGGTTCAGCAGTCGTAATTTCAGTCTCACACAGATTTTTTCTGAGAACCAAACAAAAATGTTTTTTGTGGAACCCCACATATGCGCAGATCAGGCAGATATCCTCTGCATTTTTTTAAACTTTTGTGACGTCCGGGGCTCGTCCACCACGCCCCCTCGTCCTGGTGCTGGGTTGCTAAGCACCGCGCCCTAACATAAACCCTGCACGAGGACAGAGGGATGTGGTGGATGAGGCCCAGACGTCACAGCTTTTTTTGTGGCAGTATATAAATGTTTGTGTATTTGTGCTAAATTATATAATTTAATAATTTTGTAACATAAATACAGCTATATTTCCATATAAAAATAACTATAAATGTTTTGGAACTGTGGAGAGAAACACAAAGAAAGTGGGTCTTGGGACGGTGAAAAACCGCTGTACTCAGAGGCGGGAGTTTTGAAAGTAACCTATCCGAGCACGATACTTGTTTCTCCTTGCTACTGATTGGCTGCCGCCCTTTGACGCATCCCTCACTGTACTCAGAGGTGGTAGGTTTGAAAATAGCCAATCCAAGAATGCTATTTATTTCTCCTTGCTGCTCATTGGCTGCTGCTCAGAATTTCCCCCTTGGAGCGTCTCGAGTGTTCTTGTGTTTTTCGTTTTTTTTTCTTCTTAAAGCCCTGTTTTTTATTACTGTAAATTAAATGAATTTATTACTGTATTTAACTGCTTATGCCAATGACAACAACAGCGCATACGAAATAAAACGCACGTGCATGAATTACAGTACAGTCTACACAGCGGTAATATCGGTATTTACATTCTAGCACTGCTGAAGTTCAGTGTAAACTGTACAGTACGGATACGGGTTTATCTTTACATTTTCTTTAAGGGTAATAAGTTTTAAATGAAATTAAAGTGTTTTGGGAGCATATTTGGGGGCATATTTAGGGTTTACATTATGAAAATAGGCACAACATAACAACGTGTTTTTTCACTATATGCAGGTGCTCTTGGAACGGGGTTACTGTATATCAGGGGTGAGCAAACTGGTCTTTTTAATCCGGCCCGCCGAAGATTGGTGTCTCGCCCATGTCTCGGGCCGTGAAGTCGTGGGGCGGGGCCAGGCGGGGCCGGGCACACAGTATGAAGTTACTCAAGTTAGGTACGCATTGGCGCTGTGAATACCACATACGCCAATGCGTACGGGCGTACCACTTATGGTATGGTAAAAAAAAGAAAAGTTGATTCTGAATGCCGCATTTTTAACAAGACATGGACTGCTAAATATTTCTTTACAGAAGTCAGAGGTGAAGCTCTGTGCTTAGTTTGGGGTACACAAGTCACTGTGTTTAAGGATTACAATCTGAATCGTCACTACGTGACCAAACACAAGGAGAAACACAAAAACTTATGAAGAGCGCGCAAAGGAGTCGGAAGCTTTGTTAGCCAAGCTGCAAACTCAACAAACAATTTTTTACAAAACTTTGCGCACCCAGAGATGCAGCTGTCAAGATAAGTTATGTAATATCTCACAAAATCGCTAGAAAAAGTAAACCGTTTTCTGACGGAGAGTTTGTTAAAGAGTGTTTGGTGGAGTCTTAATATGTCCGGAGAAAAAGGGCGCGTTTTAGAATGTCCCCCTGTCCCGGCGCACTGTAACGAGAAGGGTTGAGGACATCACGGGAAATCTGGAGCTTCAGCTGAAGTACAGAGCGGTTAACTTTGACTATTTTTCCCTGGCCCTGGATGAGAGCTGCGATGTACGTGACACTACCCAGCTACTCATCTTCTTACGTGGGATCACTGCAGACTTCAAAATCTTGCCCCTTTCATCCCAGTCAATGAAAGGGACAACAACAGGGAGTGATTCCTTCACTGAGGTAAATGCATGTTTGGACAAGTTGGGACTGAAATGGGACAAACTGGTAGGTGTGACAACAGATGGTTCTCCAAATCTGACGTGGAAAAATGTTGGACTTTTGAAGAGAATGCAGCATAAAGTGACAGAAATGAACCCTGAGCAGAAATTAACATTTTTGCATTGTATTATACATCAGGAAGTGCTGTGTAAGTCAGTGTTCAAAATGAACCATGTTGTCGATGTTGTAAATAAAACTGTTAACTTCATCAGAGCAAGAGCACTGAATCACATACAGTTTGTTGTACTTTTGGAGGAAAATGAGACTGAACATCTTGACATAAGCCACCACACAGCTGTCAGGTGGCTCAGCCTGGGAAAAGTGCTGAAAGGTTTCTGGGACCTGAGAGAGGAGATCCGGGAGTTCTGTGTGAAGAAAGCAAATGGCATCCCTCAACTTTCAGATGCAGACTGGCTGGCAGACCTTGGTTTATCTGTAGATGTGACTGCTCAGATGAATGAACTGAATATCAAACTGCAATGCAAGGGCCTTTTTGTGCATGAAATGCACAGCGCAGTGAAGGCTTTCATGAGAAAGTTGCAGCTTCTCTCAAGCCAAATGGGGAACAATATTCTCACTCACATGCCAACGCTGAAGGAAGCCACACCATCAGCTAATCATCTCCACAGGTACTCATCCATGTTAGAAGCACTGCATGGTGAGTTTTCAAGGCAATTTTAAGAATTCAAAACAGTTAAATGTGAAATGCACATGGTTTCTTCTCCTTCTTCACCTGCGGTGTGGATAATGCACCCAGTGATGTTCAGATGGAATTGACTTGCAGTCTGACACACTTCTGGCAGAGCACTTTAGGTCAGTCCCACTGCTTGAGTTTTACACTTCACTCAAAGAGGAGAACTTTCCAAACATGAGAAGACATGCTCAGAGGATTCTAGTACTCTTTGGATCTACCTATGTATGTGAACAAACATTCTCAGTGAAGAAGTTCAACAAATCTAGATACAGATCCTCTATCACTGATGATACTGCCACACCTTTTCAGTATTTGTGAAGATTAACAAGTAAAAAATAAATTTAAGCAGTGATGTAATAATTGTTTTTGTTTTAAACTGTTGATTAAATGTTTTTAATATTTTTATTGTTGGCTGTTCTGTTTTCTTATTATGATGCTCTTAGATTGTTTTACAATTGACTTTTAGATTGTTTTACAGTTGCTCTTAGATTGTTTTACAGTTTACTTTTATAGCAATTTATGGATTTAATATTTTTATTGTTGGCTGTTTTGTTTTCTTATTATGATGTTTGTGATTGACACAATTCAGGTCTCACATTGAGTGTTGGTTCCTGCCATGTCGGTCTTTAATACATCTGAATCTAAATCTAAAACATTACATTTATAGGATTATTTTCCTCTTCGACCTACACCACAATTCATACATTTACATAAATATTTACTGAATATTCTTATACTTTTGATTATCAGTAGCAGCTTATCAAAATATATAATTTACTGCTTTTTACAATGGAAGAAAATTAATATTGAGCAGAATTAAGTTATCGACGGTTCGGCCCTCCAAAACAATTCAGATTTTTCATGCGGCCCCCTGTAGAAATTAATTGCCCAGCCCTGCTGTATATAATTTCATTTTGATTATTTTTTCTTTATCAAGCAGTCTTTCCTTTCTTTTGTTCTTCTTTTTCAGTGGCTTCTTCACGTGTCTCTCTGTTTTTTGTCTTGTAGTGTGTGTGTGGTTGCGGGTGTCAGGTCTAAGAGGATCAATGTGGGACTTGTTACGACTGAGTGCAGGAGGGTGTAGCGTGGCGGATGAGCTCTGAACTGCTGGCCTCAGTATTCCTAATCAATACAATAATCATTTGTACTCTGTTCACTGCCCTCAGACCAGGCTCAAGTGTGAGCGTTTTGTTCATCTCCTATCAGTCCATAGAGGATTTGCAGAGGAAGCGAGGGAGGAGCAGAGAGAAATAATAAAAGAGTGTTTTCACTCTGTGTGTGAGAATGACAGCGAGGGAGGGGGAGTGTGACTGTGTGTGAAGAAGAGTGTGAGACAAACAACCTCCAAGTGGTATTCCATCTCCATTGTGACGCCGCACTGGTGGCTTTGCTCTTGTACAGATGACCCGCCCCCGTTAATTACCTCTTTAATGTTTCATCCTCGTTAATGATGTTTGCAGTCTCTGAGGCATAACAGCACACACAGAGGATGGAGAGGGAGAGAGAGAAGAGGCAGGGCAAGACAGAAGAGAGGGGGATTAATGTGGAAGGGCCTTAGGTTGGCCAGGTTTCCTGCATAAATCCTCCACACGGGTTAATTTCACTAGAGCAGTAAAGAAGGAAGGTTCTTGTGGACCTTGACAGTTCTGTCCAGGATATGCTCTCATTTTTAGGTAGTTTACAGTTTAAGTTATTGCAGTTTGGAAGTTTTTTTTACCTAAAAGTGTTTTCATTGTGAGATTTTGTCACAAATATTTATTTGTAAATGAAAAGAACCAGTACACTCACTAATAATTTTTTTCTTCTTTTATGGAAAGAATAATTATTTACGCCATTATATTATATTATTTATGCCATTATATA
>JBBPCX010000018.1:12149258-12166722 GCA_037974365.1 Hydrocynus forskahlii | reverse complement strand
GTTTGGGATCAGCAGCGCATCAGTGTGCCTGATAGTCAGCGACTTCCTCCATGTTTCTTGTGTTTGTTGTTGTTTGATGTTTGCACGCTTCCACACGTACTTCCCACACGACGTCATTAAACCACGATGAAGTAGTAAATTGTCACAGTTAATGACGTACAGAACGCAACGGCTAGGAAAATCCGATCTGCCTGTTTACATGACAGTTGCATTGGCACATATCTGATTTATATATGATTTATTTCCACATAAGAACGAGGCCTGAAACCGATCTCAAAATATCTGAATGCATGCGTTTTTTTCCTGTATACATTGTCATGGAACAGATCCGATCTGTGTCACATATAAGCAAAAAATCGGAATTGGGTCACATTTAACTGACAGTAAACAAGGCCATTACTCCCCCTGTTCTGCCTAGCATTGTTGCCTAACCTGTTCATACAGAAATGTCAGGGAGTGTTTCAGTCCAGACTGCTTTCTGAAAGAACCATGGTACAGAGCAGACAATCAGAACAGAGATCATATACATATGTGTCTGTCTGAAAAACACAGTAACAAAACTGGCATGTTTATAATTCTCTGTCATGTTAATACATGACAAAGAAAAGGGGGGTAAATATAAAGTTGATTCGATAAATATGTATTAAATAGTTCCCTTAAGTTTAAGACATTTTTGGGAGGCGTTGCCCATCAGACTTTGAGAGATTTAATGAATATGCAGAAATTATGCCTTGTTTGCAAACCAGTATTAGAGGTTGTTGTCACATTGGTGTTTAAGACCAGAAAACTAAAGAGTCTGTTTTATCAGAATCTGAGTGCCTACAAAAGGCCCAGTCGTAAGTTCTTTTCCTGCTGTGACTGTGGATTTCAGCTGGATGCTGTGTGACTCTATGGTTCGTGTCATTTAAGAGAAATAATACAAGTCATAGTGTAAACACAGAATGTTTTCTGTCAAGATTAGAGTGTTAAACAATTAATTGTTGTTGGGTTGAGGATGTCTTTTATTTACAAGCTTATAGATGAGAGCAACAATAAGACCACTGTTTAATGGTTGGCCTTGATAATGGCAGAGAAGTTGAAAACCCATGATGAGTCTTCCATCAGGAAACCGTTCCGCCCCATTAAGCTTCAGTACACACTAGCGCTGTGAGTGGGGCGCTATTGATCTTTGGCCATAACAGGCTTCTCTTGACGCCAAATCCCGTCCTAATGCCTTGCTGCTGCAGGTCCACATCCAATGCATTAAAGGTCCTTCAGCGTCGGACTGTTTTTTCATTCTTGTTTCCTCACAGCATGCTAGCGCTTCAGAGTGCAGGAAAAGAATGCTGGCGTCAGTGGTTCTCTAACAACACGGCAAGATTACTGTTTAGCTGATAAGCAGAAAGCATATGGGTGTTAGGCATGTGTATTGACATTTGGGTGTGAGTCTTCAGCCTTTTTTGTCCTTAATTTCTAATTCTGTA
Organism: Hydrocynus forskahlii; assembly: GCA_037974365.1. NCBI lineage: Eukaryota > Metazoa > Chordata > Actinopteri > Characiformes > Alestidae > Hydrocynus > Hydrocynus forskahlii. The sequence goes on along the minus strand of JBBPCX010000018.1, from coordinate 12,165,259 downwards.
CGCGTGTGTGTGCACATGTTTGCTTGCTTATGCAATAATGGTGTTACTTCCCTCCCTCCATTTGTTTCATCAGTAGCTAAGTGTGGACACAGCAGAGCTTAAGACCAGCTGTCCTGTCATTATTAGTGGAAAATACTGCATGTGTGATGCTGATGCTCATCAACATAGATGGACATGTGAAACGGTGCTATATTAAGAGGTTTTACGCCCCTGTGAACAATGTTCATTCTTTCCCTATTACGTATACCCATTTACTTATTACTAGTGAAACGGCTGAAACAGTTCTGAACTGGACCTGAAATCTGTGATTCAGCAGTCTGCAGTTCAACTCATGATGTGGGTCAAGACAGGGTTAGTTGTTCAATAATAGAGTGCAAATGCTAAATAAATCAATAAAGCTGTTCTTTTTCAGATACTCTTAAATCACTTAAATATGCTCGAGCTACAGGATTCCAATCACAGTTAAATGTGGTTGAGCCACAGGATTCTGATCACTGTTAAATGTGGTTGAGCCACAGGATTCTGATCACTGTTAAATGTGGTTGAGCTACAGGATTTCAATCACTGTTATATATGCAGAAGCTACAGGATTCTGATCACTGTCAAATATGCTGGAGCTACAGGATTCTGATCACTGTCAGATATGCTCGAGCTACAGGATTCTGATCACTGTTATATGTGCAGAAGCTACAGGATTCTGATCACTGTTAAATATGCTCGAGCTACAGGATTCTGATCCTTGTTAAACATGCTCAAGTTACAGGATTCCAGTAACAGTTAAACATGCTTAAGACAAGGGGTTCTGATCACTGTTAACTGTGCTCAAGCTGTAATATGAAATCCCAGGCAGACAGCATTCCAGTGCTCCAGATGAATAAAGTATCCCAGTATTCCAGATGAATAAAGAGGCAAGGGCAAAGCTTTTTAAAGAGCTGGGTTAGGCACAATTCTATGCAATTGCATTGGATAGCTAGACTTCTCAAACAACAGAGAAGTTTGTCACAACAACAGAGCACTATGTGACCGATACTTGGGAAACAAATGGGTTCTGTATGTCCCATTTATTAAACACAGATGATCAGTTGGCTGATGTGTTGAAAGAGGCTGTCACTGAATGGAAGTGTCACCATTTCTACCACAACTTATAATGCTAGTGCATGAGGCTGGAATTTCACTTACCATTGCCAACAATTGTGTTAAATCATTTATTTTATTCTCCTTTTGAAAATGCATTTGCTTTGTGTTTTGCTCATCATACATTAAATGAATGGCTTAGTAACTGAAGCAATTCAAAAAAGGGCTAACCTGTTAAACCCCTACCTATTACTTCCACAAACCTCTGCATTTTCCTCTAGTACAATCTTATACAATACCAATAGCCTTATATAACAATATAGATCTCCATAGTGTTTTTGAAAGATTTATACCAAAGATGTTCATGCTTTCCAGCATGTAATGTCCTGTCAGTTTGTTTGTCTTCTGTAACTGAGTTGTTAGTTTTCTATGACTGATAAATGGCTTTGCTTGGTTTTATATTATGGGATTGTGTAGTGGTGAAGTGTTGTTGATGACAATGGTAATGGCCTATCATGTGTTTAATGGCCATTTAATGTTCCTTTAACAGTTGACACTTTATCAATCGTCTGACTTTGAACACACACAGAAGCTCAGAGTTGGTCTACTCTCCAAACAGCACTCCAGAAGTCTTAAAGGCTTTTATTTTCATGCAGTTTTTCAGATGCAGCCTAGATGCCAATGATTGTATAAAACAAATGACATCCACATGCCTGTGTACCTGTGTGATCCTGTATAATCTGTGCAAACCTGAATGAAGAAAAAAACTGAAACATCATAATGAACCTGTGTATTGTGTTTCTTCTCTTCATTACAGCAGCAACTGGCAGCTGTTGGTTACGTGTCTTAGTGGGTGGCAAAATGGTAAAAAATGTCATGGTATCACAGACGTGTTTATCAGCAAAACAGTAGTGCTACATCAAAGAAATTCTGTTGAAATCTATGTGCATTGTTTGTTCTTTAGCACTTTAGCATCACTACATCTGCTTAAGCAAGACCAATTATGATCTCATGGACTACCAATTCTGTCAGGATTCAAACTCATATACTATGCCACTTGGGAGCCCTGCTGAAGCCTTTTTAATGAAGTTTGCAGTTGGTCAGTGTTCTATAAGGACTGACAGTATTCACAATATGCTTAGAAAAGGTTAATACATCCATGGCCCGGTGTCAGAGAGAGCACAAGTGGATTCACTTTCTCTGGGTGGGCAGGATGGGCTTCTTTTCCCCATCGTTAACTCGGTATGATGCTAACCAACATGATGTAACTGAATTGCTGGTTAGTGATATTGTGTGTCTGGGGGAGTCATTGCTAGTGGGTGAAATTAAAGTCATCTAAATCGAGGAAAAAAAGAAAAGACTGTTGTGATGTAATGCATTATGTAAGGGTATTGCCGTGTAACATGCCTTTTGGCCCCTTCTGATGGTCTCAGAGTTTTGCAAAATCAAGACATTTGTAACACATGTTAAATATAAAAAAATGAGTCTTAATTTAAGAATACAAATATATATCTAAGGTAAAACAATGCAGCCATATTATCTCATAACATTCTTATCTCTAGTTTTCTGTTTGTTTTTGTATAGTCCTCTTTGTTCTATTGATCTTGTATACTGTAAATCTCTACTGGGTTTTACTGGGTTTTTTACCATTCTCCCCTTAGTTTACCTTTCCTCCCGTGTTTGTCCTAACCCCATGTCGAAGCAAGGTCAGTGGAAGTTGGATTGTACTTTTCCACTGACAAACTTTTCTCATTTCTTCTTTCCAGTCTAGACCCTTGACCAAACAAGGTGGCTGGACGAGATGAGTTAAAATTGTAATAGCCTTCATCAGAAGTCCTAAAGCATGCCACACTGGAGACAAAATTCCTCAGTTTAACTGGACATACAGTACTGTGCAAAAGTCTTAGACACCTGAGAAAATTATACTTTGAAGGTGTTTATTACTGGGCAATAGTGTCAAGGTACTGACAAAGTACGAATATTACAATAAAGGCAAATAACATTAATACAGAAAATAGTGGTTTTATGTATGACAAAGTGTTCGCATAACCATTTCCGGACCTTTTTCCTTACAGGAGCCTAGTTTTACTTGTAGGTCCCATGAAATACCTGGGCTGGCTCAGATATTTCATTATGTTAAATTAGGTGTGTTGCTTTTGGAATTATATAAATCAAAGCAATGACTGGAGGCAAAGGGCAGAAATCTGGAACCAAAACTGTGTTGTTCTAATGGTCATATAAAATATCAACTACTTAAAAAAGAGATACTTTTTATTGCTTTCTTGTTTGTTTGCATTTACTTGTGTTTTTGCTGGCAGAAAGAAACCAAACTGCTGATACAAATAACAATTTGTATAGGCGCCAAGGCGCCTTCAAACAATTTGTATAGGTGCCTAAGACTTTTGCACAGTACTGTATAATAACATAAATGCCCACATTTGATGAAATTGCACACAAAATTGTCAAAATTGTACTACAATACAGTAATGAGCCTGCCCTCTCTGTGCCCCCTGTCTATGTATTATTTAAAGAAATTGTGAGCTAGTTTACTTTGTTGAACACTCTCTCTGAGAGCTAACCAGCGTATTTATTTGTGGTTCTACAGGCAAGAGAAGATGCATGTTGTGCTTTAACCATGGTTTATGCTTGAAGCTGCTACATAGGTGGCAAGACACGTAGTAAACATGATCTTTCATAAACTATATATGTGTACAATATATGTTCCACAATTCTGAAGGTGCTACATTTCCTCAGCTGAGTTTTTCAGAATCAGAAAACTTAATCGATCCTGGAGGAAATGTAATGACTGCAAAGACACACAGAGAGAAGAACAATATAAAAAATAAAGTCTAAGGAAATCTAAATAAAAATCTGTAGATAAAACCGCAGTATGAAAATACACTATGCTATATACACAAATGCTGCGTAAGAAACTCTATAGTATCAGTAACAGGTGAATTCTGACAACACAGATGGTTGTTAGGAGTATGTTATTGCACTTAGTAGAGAGCAGTAGTATATAAGTAATACTGACATAAATTGTGACATTGCACATGGTAAGACTATTGCACATAATGAAGTGATTCAGCACCCACTCAGCTGCAGTAGATGTGACATCACTCAAGAAGTTAAAGAAAAAATGGTATTCAAGTGGTGTGTATGTACAGAGCATCCAGAAAGTAATCAAAGATCTCCACTTTTTCCACATAATCCTATGTTACAGCCTTATTACCTAATAGATTAAATTCCTCTTTTACCTCAAAATTCTGCACACAATACCCCATAATAACAAAGTAAAAAATGTTTGTTTAAAACTTTTGCAAATTTATTAAAAAGAAAAAATAAAAATAAAACATTTACATGAGTATTCACCACGTTTGCCATGGCCGTCAAAGGTGAGCTCAAGTGCAGCCTGGTTCCAGTGATCATCCTTTAGAAGTTTCTACAACTTGGAGAGAGGAGCTCAGACTGGGATGAAGGTTCATCTTCGAAGAGAACAATGACCCGAAGCACACAGCCAAGATAACAAAGCTGTGGCTTCAGGACAGCTCTGTGAATGTCCTTGAGTGGCCCAGCCAGAGCCCAGATTTGAACCCGATTGAACATCCCTGGAGAAATCTGAAAAAGGCTGTTCACCAACGCTCCCCATTCAACCTGGCACTTGAGAGGTTCTGCAAAGAAGAATGGGGGAAACTGCCCAAAAATAGCTGTGCCAAGCTTGTAGCATCATACTTAAAAAGACTTGAGGCTGTAATTGCTGCCAAAGGTAACAGCTTCAACGAAGTATTGAGCAAACGATGTGAGTACTTACGTAAATGTTTTATTTTTGTTTTTTATTTTTAATAAATTTGCAAAAGTTTGTGTGTAGAATTTTGAGGTAAAAGATTACTTTAATCTATTTGGGGAAAAGGCTGTAACATAGGATATTGTGGAAAATGTGGAGCACTGTGAATACTTTCCGCAAGCACTGCGCGATGTGGAATATTTGCATTGTGAGACTGAAAATATGTGGACACTTGACCATCCCATTTACTGTTAGACATCTCATTCCAAAACAATAGGCATGAATATGAATGCAATTGTGTACAGCTGCTCGACTGTGGAAACCCATTTCATGACGCTCCCAAAGCAGAGTTATTGTGTTAATGTTGTACACACTGTATGAGCACAAGGTAACCTATTGCAATCCTCAGCAACTGACTGTTTGCCCGTTAGTCAGCAGTAAGTCCATTCGCAAAGGAAGCTAAGCAAAATGCACTCAAGCGGATGATGCTAGATGAGTGTGGTCCATTTTCCAAGCCCTACTAAATGTGATTACTTTCATGTCATGCCTAAATCCTGTACTCTTCACCCTCCCTTCATCCCCTTCTGTGGACCAGAGAAATGGCTCATGCACTCTACGACATTGTTCTGGTCATTGGATGAGAAAGTGGCCTAGGGGTCGTATTTGCTTTAGAGGCTCACATTTGCTGCTCTCGGCCTGCTCTGCCTAAATGACTCAATATGTTAGCGTAATGAGAGAACCAGCATGCCAGGTGCTGGCAAAATATCCACCCCATCACTGCTTACACACTGCACGCCTCCCACATTTCCAAACTCGGCAAGGAGCCCACATTTAACCATCCCACACCTTCATGCCTTGGTAGAAAGGGGCAGGAGAGTCCATGCTAACTCCACATTACTAGTTTTACCTCACTTGATCTGTTTCACCCCTCTCCTTGGCATATAAGGTCACAGTTTTTTGCAGATTTGCACGTCAGATGTGTTTGCCTCTGAAGATAAATCACTGCTCCTGAAGCCTGCCTGATAGGGATGTCATGAGATGCATATTAATATGCCTTCTTTTAAAAGAAGTAGTTATGGAGTTATATGAATACAATTCAGATTTATGGTTCAAAATATCAAATATATTTGTGATATCAGATATACTGGCATGCACTGGAATGGTTTCTGCTGTTCTATAAAGAGGCATCCACTGAAAAACTATCCTATTTAACTAAATTATTTTGTCCTCTAAGAAAATTAGTGTTATACTTTCAACAGAGGCTATAGTTTTTGGCCATTAGACATTTTATTCTTTTTCTGAATTGCTTATCCTTAACCAGGGTCACAGGGTTGCTAGCACTCATATGGCAAAAGGTGGAGAAACATCCTGGACAGGTCACAAGTCCATCACAGACAAAAGCATTCACAGTCTTCTCACTCTGAGGCAACAGTGCTAACCATTAATTTTTTCACTGTATATATTGCACAATATTCATAATACATATATTACTTTTGTCCACTGTGCCTCTCCCTCTGCTCCTGAATATGATAATTACAGGATGTCCTTCCTCTGCTTCTTGCTCAGCATTTCTTCTGGAGCACCCAGTAGCTACATCTTCCAAACAATTAGTCCTCAATCCATTAGAGGTCATTCACAATGGGACTGCTGTGCCCACTTCTTTCTGTGCCCCTGTTTTAATCAGTTCTGATTTTTCCAGCAATCACAGTACCTCGTGATTCAAATGACTCTCTCTCTAATCTTGCAGTTACCCATAATGGCAGGAATTTGTGTTGTGGTGCAGCCTATCCAACTTACAGTCTGTTCCAGCTCAGAGGTACTTACGGGGTACGCTGCAAGTTTATGATGCTGTCTTTCCTCACGTTTACATTTCTCCATCCTCTTAACGCAAAGCATCAATTTGGGATTTCGAGTATGATGAAGAGGCATGTATCTCGCTGACTGATATGGGTCATAACTGCTATTGTCCTGTCATGCATGCCACGAGCCAGGCAGTAGTGCAGGCTATGAAATTGCACAGAGCCATGAGAAGGCACCGGCAATGGGGCGGAACAACCGTTCCAGGACATCTGTGGGCTTATGAGAAAGGAAGATCATTTTGGGTTATCTCTGTCTGTTGTTTTCCATATCTATCTCCACCTCCTTGCTTTATAGCACAAAGTACGCCTTCTGTATGTTGATTTTGCTCAGGACTGCACTGCATTGAGGAAGGGTCTGAAATGCTTTGGAGTTGTACGTGCATACTGTGCTCTGTGTGTTTACCTCACATGCCTTCTTCTTTAGGATGTACCGCATCTGTTCATCCAGTCCCATCTCTTAACACCAAGCACAAAAGTGTGAAAAATCTTTTATCGCTATGGTCTGTTCTCTGCATTCATAGAAACGCAGTAGGCCTTATGTATCAGAAAGATTTATCACACCTCAGACTGATTTTTAAGACTGCTATAGGAAATATACAAGCTAGCCCAACTTATTTATTTATCTTATTAGACAACTTGTCAATTAAGAATATAAATAACATAAGCAAAGTGATGATGCTCTTTAAGCAATTCTGTTTCATGTTGGTAGCCATTTTATAAGTCGTATCTCTTGCAGATAAGTAGAAACATATTCTTTAACTGTGCTTTATTTTACAGTTGTTTATATTACATGTTATGCGGTTTGTCAATTTGTACACCTTCAGCATATGGTTGTATTATGGAAGATGAAATGACTGTATATAGGAAGAGAACACTGAAAACTTGACTGGAGTTCTGCTCAGCTTCTACTCCAAGGATTGAGAGAGGATACTGAAACTGAAGAGCTGAAGAAACTGAAGGTAAATATTGCATAAGATTCTTGTGACATTAGTTTTATAGGATGTTAGATTGGAAAGAACCTCGGCATGGTCCTCCTCCCAAGCTCGTAACTCAGATTTCATAACTCCATTAACTACAAGGAATGTCACTGTAACTCTATGAAAAGAACCAGTTATATACGGCAGTGCTCACCTATTACATTCTGGTGTTCATACCTCTGTTTTCAGATAAGTTACTATGTATGACCTTTGCATGTATATGCCAGACATTATCCGTAATCACTACATATATTAAACACGATACTCTTACAGCGCTGTAAAAATGTGCTGTTTATGCTCTTGCAATTCTCTTGCATCCCCTTCATTAACCGCAACCTTGGCAGTGTTCATGCATGACATTGAAAATAATATTATCTCTTGATGAAACTAAGCATTTTTTATTCTTGCCTGCTGATTTGTCTCTATTTAAAAATCTGACACTCCCAAGTCGATCCTGGCATTATTATTCCTGACTTCTCTTCTTTTTCAAGTCAATTTCGCTTTAAGCCAGTGTTCTTTCACTTCCAGCTGTGTGCCCTTGCAGTTCATTGTTCTCAAGTCCTTCGTTTGAGTCAGTCCCTTCAGTAGGGACAAACCTGCTTCTCTCCTGAGGCCAGGAGGATGAAGGGCACTGACGTCCACCCCACAGTTAACTCCACCCACTTTCCCTGGAGGAGAACGTGCATTGGACATTAACCCCACATTGACTAATTAACCAAGGCCAAAGCTATTATGGAACACAGTGTGAGGCCCAGCCCACCACCCTTTTCCCCAGGCATCACTGAAGGTGACCATGAGTGCCAAACTTTGCTGACATTATGGGTTTATTGCTTTGTTTTATGCACACTGTATCAACTGCATCGACTGTATAGGGGAGATTGTGGGAGAGTCCACGCTAGTTCCACTTTATTAGTTTTGCTTCCCGTGCTCTGTAAGGTCATATATTTTGCACATTTTCATGTCAGCTGTTTCTAGCCCCAGATAACAGACCCCAGCTTCTAAAGCCTACCAAATAGGGACATCACATACTCCTATGCGATATGAACTCATATGACTCCAACTTAGTTTTATACTATAAAATATATTTGTGATGTCAGATATACTGGTATATATTTGAATGCTGTCCATTGTTCTATTAAACATACTCCATGACATAACTTAAAGAGACAAACACTGTGTTCTAGGAAAGTGCCAGTAGGCTCCAGATTAGAACTGTGCAGAAGTCGGCAGGGTTATAAATCTGCCCACCGTCTGTTATTCAGATAATGTAGCAGTGGCCATGGGATTTTTTTTCTTTGATCTATACCATTGACATATTATCCTTTATTCTCTGTATAGAATATCTCTTCCTGTCCTATCATGTTGCTGTCACAGATAGAAATACAGTTATATTACATGCTTTTTCATCCTTTCAGTCACAGCACAGTTTTCACAATGTGTAGAAAAGCCAGCAACTTTTCATCACTTAAGGCGATTTTGGACTTTGGAAATGAAAAAAAAAAAGTTAAGCGCCTTTACACATTTTTTTTTAATGTTTAAAAAAGACAGAGGGAGGAAAAACAGCTCAGTAAGGCCTAGGGGGAGTCTACACCTGCACAGGGCCTGCGAGTCTTCACGCTGGCCTTCAATCAGAGCCAGCTCACTAATTATAAACCGAGCCGTTGGACGTGCTAATGTAGGGTGGAATTCAATCACGGAGCGTTTCAAACCCGGCTCATCCTCTCAAAATGAGTCTCAGTGAAATCCAGCAAGCCTCAGCAACACTGACAGATGCAGCTGGGGCCTAGGCTGCAAATGTCAGGCTGCACGTCTGGAGGATTTGTGTGTTTCAAGAGGGTCACATGAAGCTGGGGTCGAGACCTGCTTTAGGGAGAACAGTGTCATTCATGCACTTGTTTTCACTTCTGAATTACAGACAGATGGGGGCTCTGCTCTAACTCCCTCGGCTCTTCCCAGATTTTCTGTCTTAAAATCAGATCCTCGCTAAACATTCAGCATAAGTCACTTCAACAAGCAGGGCTTTGGTGCTACTGCCAAGTAGCACCAAATGGAACACTTTGCTGTCCTCTGAAAACCTCAGAGTCTTCAAAGTTGTAGTTTCTCAGGAGGGAATAACTTTCATTTTGTACCTCTGACCCAGCAGAAGACATCAAGGCATTCATAGCTGTCATGCAGCTTCTATAGTTGTAAAGGGCACAAGCTAACAGTGTCTGCTGTTCATTTCTTGAGGTTGGCCAAATGTACATATTGGCAAATGCATTCACCCGCTAACCTCCCCTCACTTGCAGACCCTGTCATAACTGCTGGGTCCAGGTTTTTCTTATGGCCTTTGGTTTTCCAAAACAAAAGGCATCTCCCTTTGTATTTCTCCCCTCTGTGACTCTCTAGTCCCTGCTCAATTATTGAGGGTTCTTTTATGGGGCATGGAGAGGGCTGAAGTTGGGAGAGAGGGATTTTATTTTAGAGAAGGTGTAAACCTTACAGGATCAAAAGAAGCTTTTTTTGCCTTCGTTGTGCTTTACTTATCTTGGAGTGTCTTCCCGTAAAATATTCACAGGCCAGTTGGTGCTTATTCTGGGTCACTTTGCTCAGTGGGCGTAATTCAGCATTGATTAAGCTGGTATTCCACTGTCATATGACATTGACCAGGATAAGAAAGGGGATTCATGGTTAAATCCTCTTTTCCCTCCTTCTCTTAATCTATCTTCTTTTCTGAATAATGAATGGGCCAAAGAGAGGGAACTTGAGCTCAGGAAGGACTGAGATCAATGAAAGTGATCCTGGGTGTGTGTTGACCGGTTGACTTTCAGTCAGCTGCTGAAGACGGTGTAAAGTAGAGTAGAGGAAGAGCACCGGCTGACGTGGTAATGGACTAGTAGAGACTTTGTGTCTGTCCTGGTCTCTGCTAAGTGCACCGCACCACACACAAACACACACACACACACACACACACACACACACACACACACCGGCAGCTGCCATTTCCCAAATCATCTGTCCATTATAGACATATTGTGTATTGAGTACTACTGTAAAATGCACGATCAGCAATTTGTTTCTCTTTGCCCATGATAGCTGAGTGCTAATCAATACTGTGCAGGACAGAGGAGATAATGAAGATCTTCCTGAGGGGTTTGCTCACTTTTTTTCATTGATGCATGTTTTGATTTATGCAGTATACAATCGATAAAACTTTGGGTATGTACTTAATTCCCCAACATGCATCTATACCCTCTCATGAGTCCACTATGATAGTGATTAGCCATAACTGTAAAAGCTACAAGCGTCTTTGATAATTACTGTTGTTAATGACTTGAATCATCATGATAGACATTCTGTCTCAGAAAAGTCCTTTGGGTTATTTAATGTACGAGTGAGAATATGACCATACTATAATGGCCAATTTATCAATTGGCTATAATGAGTGTGCTTCTCTTCTCAGTGACAGGCTAATCATTAGAAACATGTACAGTGAGATGACAGACATTTTCTTACAAATATCGAGCAAGTATAAAAACGTTAAATCAGATTCGTTTTCAATCCATATTTATTCATTTCATTCCTTTTTAGAAGGTGGGTCCTTTGTAGGTAGCTTTCGTGGCTCTTTGTCCTTGACCTTTTCTACTAGAGCAGAGTGTGAACACAGAAAACACATTAAACAGGTCATGATGTGAGCCCCACAGGCCATCTCACACATAGTACAAGATTTGTGAACGTATCATCTAAGAATTTTATTGTCATCTTGTATTACACCCTTCGCTTCACTGCGCCGTGCTCCCTGTGGGGAAAGTGAGCAGTGCTCAGTAATGTCAGCATCCTTCGCTCATTCTTTTATCACTTTAAAAATCCCTCTCAAATAAATACATCATCAGCAATAATTCATTTTTACCTTTAAGGAAGACACTATGACAAAAATGACCATTGTGTTCCTGTCAACCATTTTTCAGATTTCAGATTCTTAAACTGTGATCATAAAACTGTCAAAGCTCACTCACACATTCACATAGCAACATTCACACAAGTGGAGCTTGTCAATAATTACACAAGAAAACAGTGAGATCTAGGGGTTTAGAAATTGATTTGCTAATTTGCATATCTAAATGTCATCTTTAATCAAACTGGCAAAGCTTTGAAAGATTCATTGTGAAATTTATTGTTTTAGGAAAGTACCTCATAAACCTGCAGTATCTCACCCTAAAGTCAGGGTTTATAGAGAGAAGGGTTTTTTTTGCGTTTATTATTTAATATTCTTCAAGTGCATACATTGTCTGCAAACTGCGAGTCCTGCCGTCGGGAACTTTTACGAGGAGAAAAGGGCCTAAAAACAAACCAACAATACTGCAAAGAATTAATTACTTTTTACTTTTATTATAGATATAAATTGCTAACAGCAGTTAAAAGACGTGTACAAATGTGAGGTGAACATATTCACTGGAAGTCTATTAAGTAACAAAACAAGAGATTTGGTTTGCTTACAAGAAAGTCAAACCTGCAGAGCATAAAACTATGTGAAACCAATAAACATTGGTTAATAATGTGTGGTCATTTTCTTTTATTCATAAACCATCCCTCATGTCTTTATATTTTGCTTTGAAAAGTCCCTGAATTTTGTTGATGCAAAAATACGTCTCTCAAAAATATGTCTGTCAAACTGTCTTATCTTTGCCATATTGAGTAGATTAAAATTAAGGGAATGAGATCAAATGTTTTCCCGTGACAGGCTGCATAGTACCTAAAGATACAAAGTGCCTTGATAATGGTGTTCAAACCACTCAGCATTCAGCACCACCAGTATCCTGATCACCGCCTGATCATCTGCACCTTCATTATGCTTGAATGATTCATACATAGGTCACTGTGTGGTTTAAAAAACAAAAAACATTCCTCTGAAACTGGTCACGTACAGCGACTGGACTGAAAATGAGAATCTTTGAAAGTCCTTCAGGAAGCCTGGAGAACTATTCCTCGGGACTACATTACAGAAATACAAGAAATTCTGGCTCTTTGGAAGTAAAATATGAAGAAATGAGGGGTGGCTCAAGACATTTGTACAGTCCCGTATGTATTTAAAAAATAATGTAAAGTGCACAAAAAACACGAGTTATTCTCATTATTATTTTCCTTTACGTATTGTTTCCTTTCCCTGTAAATAAAAAAGATGTTAATTTGCATCAGCATTATCTTTAATGTTGGGAGTTAACCACCTACTTTTTGATGGACGTTCATGACGGCAGATCATTGTCTTGAGGAATTAAAAGCAAGTTTGAAAACAGAAACAAAAGAGACGAAGAAAATGAGCTGGTGAGATGTGATATCTCATTATATGCCTCACATCCTTTCCTTCTCCTTCCATCGCTTTTTCTCACAAATGTCAAAGTATGCCTTGAGCATCTTCATTTTCCTTGAGTATATCCATGACTGTTAATTAAACAGTTGGCCCTTCCATGACATAGTTCCCAGTATATTTATATATTCATTTAACTCCATCCATTTCTCTCTTGATGTAATGGAAATCAGTCTAGTAAGCCTATATTATGATCTCTTATCTCTTGTCTTCCTGTCAATGGGGTTTTGAAAGGCGCTTGTCTGGTGATAATGGTACGGATGTGTATTGCAGTGTAAGCGTATCAGCAATGGATGGAGAGATGCTCGGCTGCCTGCCTCTCGGGTTTCCCCCCTGAGATTGGATGCTTCGCATCCGAGTCATATCTCATTTATTCACTTTACTCTGCCCAATGTTCACAACTGCCCATAGATGAAAGACCAAAGCACAACCAAGGAAAAAGTGCTCTTTCAACCTCAATTATGAATTAAGCATGTGTGGCGGCCTGAATAAATTATTTTTATGTCTTTATTCATACATATAGAGTCAAACATACAATGTGTCACATTTTCACTTTACATTTTTGATCTGGTTGAAAAATAAATACAGTAATAACTGATCAGTTTCAGTTTGGCGATTTCGTTCATGTTTGGCCTGAGCGAGGCCATATTTGTGCTGTTTTTGGAAGTTGTCTACTGTGCTGTAATGCTGTGAGATGCTGATGATGGCACAGGCGCACACACACACACACGCTGGTCACTACTTATCCACACAGCTACTCACTCATGGATTTGATTAAAAGATAACGTGGCAGTCTTCATTGTTCTTCTGTTTCAGTAAAAGAGTAGCCAAAGACATTAGATGTCAACAGATAAGTCTGTCAATCAGTATTTTTCCTCTCCTAAAGGCAAAACATGGTAATGAACCATATTTAGAAACTGAAGGAAATACACAACCAAAATGCTTTGAAACCTCATTTTTGAAAAACAGATATCAGCAATATCCAAAGGATTTCTGTAAGCATATATATTATACCAGGTGAGAAATGCTGGTGCATTTAGGTCATTAATTATGATGCAGCATTAGAGATTTGATGGCATGGTTTAATCCAGTCATAAATCTTAGCCCTGCTGAAGCTGTGCATAAAATAGGCGGTGAGGCATGTACAGTACTGCATCAAATCTGTATTATATCACCATAAGAAAGGCTTTAGGTTTCCTATACATTTGCATATTAATGCAAATCAAGTGTTAATTTAACTACCCTTTTATCTGCTTCCTCTTGGTGCTTCACATCATTTCAGAATGCAGTTATCAAGAAAACACTGCACATCCAGAAGGCCTAAGGCCTGAGATACAAAAGTGCTTAGCACATGCATTTTTTTATGGTGAAACTTAAGTAAGCTAGTATTTAGTATTTAGTAAGAACATGACTGGTTTAGAATCAGAGTGGGAATAATTCATCAGCCAAGTGGTCCGTGCATTGGCCTTTACAGGATAGAATCGGTAAGCAAATATGATACATAAAGAAAATTACAAAGGGTTTCACAAAGTGTACATATGCACACACATATGCAATGTGCAATGTACTTTCTGAGCATCACAACATAAACTAAATCCTGCTACATGATGGACTCGGAAGTACTGAGTGTGGCGGTGCGTTTGTGTGTGTGTGTGTGTGTGTGTGTGTTTGTTTCCAACTTTGGCTGGGTGACTCACCTCCCTGTTCGGTGTGCTATGCACCAGTAGCCAGTGGCAATGCTTGGGGTGGAAATATGTGTGTTTCATGTGTTTCTGCCATTTGTCATTTTTCTTCACCTCTCCAGTTCTTTACTTATTATTCGGTCTTCATAACTTTACTCCCCATTTCATGTCGAAGGATAGGAATTAATTAATGTCCTCACAGCCAGGCTACTGTGGGAGTTGGAGTTGTATATGCATGTTTGCAGAAGCTCATGTTCTTCCATTTGTATTGTGTGTGTGTGTGTGTGTGTGTGTGTGTGTGTGTGTGTGTGTGTGTGTGTGTGTGTGATTAAAGGCAGAGGAGGAGAGAGATCCCCATGATGAAAGGAGAACAGGGAGGCTGTCCGACTTTGACCTGTATGTGATTAAGAGGAATACAGAGGAGTTGCTGTTCATCTGTACCCTGGAGGGGTGTGTGTGTGTGTGTGTGTGTGTGTGTGTGTGTGTTTGTGCGTGCGTGTGTCTGTGTGTGTGTGTGCCCATGTGTGTATTGGCTGGGTATCTCATTGGAGGCATTTTAATCTAGCTGCCTGGCTCCGGCATACACCTCAAAGAGTAGTACTAATCTGTACGCTGAATGCTGAATTAGCTCACAGCCTGGTCCTAACACCATGCTGAGCCAATTAGAGCCCAGATTAACTGAAATATTTACCAAAGATCACATTACATGTCAATTACACTCACTAATTTAAGATTAGGGGGTTGTCCTTAAATCCTCATTAGGGTTTTGGGGGTTTTTTGCACTTGCAACCTATCTTCTACAGCTCAGAGTTCTGCAGGTTTCTATACTAAGTTCAGCGGAACAGTATAAGTGGTTAAAACGAGAGCTGTCGTCGGCCAAGAAAGTACTCTGCATGGTCTTTTTTATATAGCTGTAATGCTTAAATTAACAGTGTTGAACTATTAACAAATGTCATCATAACAAGGTTTATTTTAGTTCATTTTGGACCACTCATTCATTTATCATTCATTTATTTACGGATTATTCGAACTCGGGTTGCTGGAGGTGCTGCCAGCAATCAGGGAGCCAGCAATCAGAAGCATCCTCGACAGGCCGCCAATCATAAGGCAGACACACAAACACATTCACACACACACACACACACACTCACACCTAAGGGCAATTTTGTATCTCCAATTTGCAGATAAGTTTTATTAAGGTTTATTCCAAAAGGGTCAGTTGTCATAAAGGCTATGTGTGTGTGTGTGTGTGTGTGTGTGTGTGTGTGTGTGTGTGTGTGT
>JBBPCX010000018.1:12117991-12139474 GCA_037974365.1 Hydrocynus forskahlii | reverse complement strand
ATATACAGTGATTTTGAATTGATTAATTATGACACATGCAATTAGTCTGTTTGACGTCATTTAAAAGATAAAATATAGTCATACTGTCCAGTGTTGCTTGTTTTAGCATCTCCTCAGGCTAGACCAAATGAGCGCTCATATGGACAAGTGCAGTTTTGTAGTTAAGATATACTGTATATGTAGAGTGATATTTAATTCGGTGTCAAATTCAACAGGACTAATTATATTAAATATGACTCGTGCAATTGGTCAGTTTGATGTAATTTAAAAGATAAAATCTAGTCTTATTGTGCAGTGTTGCTAGACCAAATAAGCGCGTGCAGTTCTCTCTCTCTCTTTCTCTCTCTCTCACTGTAAACTCAGGACTGCACAGTTGTCCTCTCTGGCAGATAAACTATACATGCAAGGAGCTTTTGAGCTCTGTGTGACTCGAATGAGTCCGAACACACATACAGCCCACCACTTACTGTCGAGTTAGACGACCCTAGGCACTCGTGCAGCGTGTAAAACTCACATCCAGGGTTGAAATTTTGAATGAATGTCTAATGCTGCCAGACTGTGAGCTCCATCAGCAGGAGGTCTCCGTGGAAACGAAGCTCGAGCTGTCTTCAGTTAATCACCTCGACTTGGCGCGTAAACTCTGGCGCTTTTTAAACGGACGGTATGATGTTTTTTACCCACCCGCAGTCAGACAACCCCCGCCCCCCTTGGTTATGATTGGCTAGTAGTTCACACTCACGTACAGTATGCTGTTCTAGAACTGAACGAAGTTGTGAACTACTAGCCAATCACAGCACAGGTGGCGGGCACCACTAGCCAATCACAGCGCAGAAGCCCGTGGCTTGGCTGAAAACGGGTGGGGGAAAAATGCACTTTTTGTTGCAGTGCTACTGGGGGAACGGGACGTGTGTGTGTTCTGCGGTTCCGTGTTTATCAGGACTATTTCAGCCGGCTTTTCCCACGGAGACACGAATCACGCCGGCAGCAACGCAACGAGGAGATTAAGTCTGCCGTCCGTTTGCAGAAATGCGTGCTTTTCCCTAGAAAAGTCCTTCTGAAAAAAAGTGAAGACCTGCTATGCTCCAAAGCAGTTTAGTGATAGGTAGGTAGCTCATTACTTTTCTCTCATCTGTCTTACTGCTGTTTAAACATCTTTTAAAATTGTCAGCTTGTCACAGTGGAATTTTAGGCTCTCTGGACTCCTTTGTTGTTACTCAGTTATGAGAAATATTCAGAGCCACGAAAGAAGGGGTCGTTTTACGAATGTAAAAGTGAAATCCCCCTTTACTGGAAACTTTAGATTTTTGGAGTTTAACCACAGCAATGCATCCCAATTGAATTTCATATATAATATTTTTATTAGCTGTCTGCATGGTTTCTAACTGCACAGGTACTATGTAGGTTAAATGACTTTTACGTTTGTTTTTTTTAGACCTTTACAGCAAACAATGCTTAAGAATGAGTTCAATGTGTTCCATTCCAGCATTCCAGCTACTAGAGGCTTGTCAAAGAAAGAAAGAAAACACTGTTAATCATTTGATATCACTGGGCTTCACCATATTGTATATTCAAGCCTAACTTGGGGCAGCTGGTGGCCTGGTGGTTAGGGAATTGCTGCTGCAATCAGATGGTTGTGGGTTCAAATCCCAGGTCTGCCAATGGCAACACTGAGGTATCCTTGAGCAGCCCTACACACTGCTCTCTGGACGCTGGGTTCCTGGCTGCCCGCTGCTTCCCTTGGTGAATGGGTTAAATACAGAGAAGAATTTAACACAGTTCACACTGTGGGCTGTGGTGTGTTCACGTATGATAGATGGACACTTTAACTTTATATCCTTTTAATGCCTTTGTGACAGGTTTGATTGCAGATCTGTTATTTATAGGAGATTTCTGTCTGATGTTTGTGTTAGAATGTGAACACTGCAAACATTTCTCTCAATTAAGTTTCCACCCAGCGTGGCGAGGCTCAGAGACTCTGATGGGAATACTCTTTCCACCAGTCCTGTTCATAAATACTTCATCGCTCTCTCCTCCCCTTCCTCTGGCGTAATGGAGCACCTTGACAGCAGGGACTTACTGAAGCCTGGTGCAGATCCTGCATTTACATTAGGCACTGGTGCCCGAGTGGTGCTAATATGCGAGCTCCCCATGGGGCAGAAAGGTTAACTCTCTCTCTCTGTCCCTCTCTCTCTCTCTCTCTCTCTCTCTGTCTCTGTCTCTTTGTCTCTCTCTCTCTCTCTCTCTCTCTCTCTCTCTCTCTCACACAAACACATACATCTTATTTCTTTCTCTGCCCCTCTCCCCCCTTTCTCTGTCACAGCACATAAGTCCCTAATGGCATCTAATAACATTTTAATTTGTACTTATTCTCAAATTAAACTGCAAACAGCAGAACAGACGTTGTTCAGACGTGCATAAAATATCACCTTTTCTTCAAACCTTTCACTGTGTCCAAGTGTCCAACAGTGGGTAGACACTATGGAACCATAATAAATTATCCCAGTATGTCATAATATGTTTTTTTTGAGTATGCTATAGATGTCAGAAATTCAAAGTAAACTTTGTCATGTGAGCTATTTACATGTATACAGTGAGACAAAACAGCTTGGCTCCAGAGTATAAAAGACACTGAATACACATTTATAAATAAGCTATAGTTATTAGCTCTAAACTGGAAGTAAACATGAATGTGCAATTTAGTGCTTTTTAACATTTAAAAATTGTGCAAATGGTGCATCAGCAGAATAAAAACAGAATACTGGAGTGTAATTGTGCGCTTCAGTATAAATATACAGTCAGTCTATGAAAGTACTGTAACTCTTGAGACAGTTTTCAAGCACAAATGTAACATGGATGTGTTTGGTGCATGTTACTCTTCTACAACATTATATGAAAAGCTGAATGAAAAATCATCATATTCATAATTTTTTGTGTAATATATGGCTGTATTGGGGTTTTTTTTGGCCAGTGCATCGTATTAGATGTAAGGAAAAATAAACATTTTGACATATTTTGTATCATACAGCATCTAACGTTTTTTCTGTAATCAAGGGTGTTAATAGCATGCCACCCCCTAGTGCTGCAACAGTAACTCTTCTGGGATGTTGCTGATGTTGGAACGTTGCTGTGAGGATTTACATTCGGCCACAAGATCAGTGAGGTCAGGCACTGATATTGGATGATTAGTTCTGAATCGCCACTTCAGCTCCTACTGAAGATATTGGATGGTGCTTCCACCAGCCACTGCTCCACAGACCGCTACAGAGGGGGTTTATAGTCTTCTAACCAACTCTTGACATTGGTTGTGACCTTAGGCTCATCTGCATCTACTCCACAGGGTCCCAGTCTATTGGCAATGCTTTTCTAAAGAGATTATGAAAGCTTTTTGTGTGCAGTTGAACACCTAGGTCAGCAATTGATGCTCCTTAATCCACAAATTTAAGGACACTGAATAAGTAGGTACCACACTAACGAGGTTAGGTAGCTTTGGATAGTTTTTCCTTGTATTTGGACTGTATTTAAGCAGTGTAATGTTCAAATCTGTGAAATCATGTAATCAGAATGAAATACATTTTGAGGTGTTGGCTTTTGCAGTTGGCATTTATATCTGAGTCAAATGGGGTGTACATTGCTAATATAATAGCAATTCATTATTTTTATGCAAATACAGTTTAATCTTTTCTGGCTTTAATTGGTTTTCCCCACTGTCTCTTGCAGGGACTCAGGACACCGCTATGAGTTTTGTATCATATCATAAGGAATCCTCTGTGCTGTGCTCTGAATGAAGGCTGCAGTTCCCACCTCCCAGGTCTCTCAGACAAAGGCTTAACGTCCTTTGACCAGCTTCCTCTTCTGATGCCACCATGCCCATCATCAGTAATGCCAACCATGACTTCAGCAATCTCTCTGTTAGTGACGACAGCAGCCTGGATCGCATCTTCACCGAGATCCCTGAGACAGAAACCATCAAGGGTGTGTATTACCAGCGGGCCCGCTTCCTCCGCCGGCCAGAGGACCTGTTGTCTGTGGACCACGGCCTGCAAGCCCTCATCAATGTGGGTGGCAATCGCTACACCTTGCCTTGGAGCACGCTGGAGCAGTTCCCCTTGACACGGCTGGGCCGCCTGCGTATGTGCAGCAGCCCCGAAGAGATTGCTGGTGTATGTGACGACTACGACGAGACGCGTCGTGAGTTCTTCTTTGACCGCAGTCCAAGCGCCTTCCGTGTCATCCTCAACTTCCTGGCAGCAGGAAAGCTGCGCATGCTGCGTGAGATGTGTGTTCTCTCATTGCACGATGAGCTAACCTACTGGGGCGTGGAGATGGCCTATATGGAGCGCTGTTGTAAACGAAAGATGTACACGCGCCTAGAGGAGATGGCTGAGCACGAGCGTCAGGAGGAGGAGCGTCGGCGCCGAAGCATGCAGCTCCGCCCACCGGTGGAGGAGACACGCTACCGCAGATTCATGAACCGCCTACGAGACATGGTGGAGAACCCACAGTCAGGCCTGCCAGGGAAGATGTTCGCCTGCCTGTCCGTACTTATGGTGGCAGTGACTGTGGTCAGCCTGTGCATCAGCACCATGCCAGATCTGCGAGAGGAGGAAAATAGGGTGAGTCTGTGCTCACAGGATTACAAAGGTGGAGGACTCCTGGTCTGCATATTTTGGTATTTACATTGCACACACCTAATCTTACTACTCAGCTAATGAACAAACCCTTCCTGAGTTAAACAGGGTGTGTTTGACTAGGGGACAACACTAGACTGGGTGGGATAGGGCTATTCTAATGACTGGGAACCTCTGCTGTGGTCAGATCTTAAAACCGGCTTTAAAATTAGGTTTTGGAGCGAGTAAGGGTGTGAACTCGATATCTATGTAACCATATGTAATTCATAAATATACAGAAATGGGCTTTTATACATTCTTTAATACAGTGTTTACTACTGGCTTGTATACAGTTCTCAGAACTTTCTTAGTAAGCATATGGATTGCCATGTATAGAAGTTAAGGGAGCTCTGTTGCAATTGTGCTCATGTCTGTGTCCGTATATGTTTCAGTCCCAGTGAGAAATAATGAAGGCAGACCTCCCCTATGTCGGTAAATACCCAACGAGTAATGAACTGGCCCAGCGAGGTATCCACAGTGTCAGCAAACACACACAGCGCATAATAAAGTGGCTCCTGCAAGACCTCCAGAATGTCAGTGGGCACGCAGCATGTCTGCTGGAAGAACCCAGGCCTTTTCCGCTGCTAAATTACCATGCAGTCTTTCAGACCTTGTGCGCACACACACATCTTACTCGCATAACTTATTCACTTAGCCTGACTGGCTCCTAGGGAGAACAGACCAGTAGAGGTCACGACAGCCATGCAGCTGTGACTTTTTGGTTTTTTAACTCATGGGCATATTTTACATCATGAATGATTCATCTGCAGAACACCTCTTTCCTATGCCCAGTGGTCTTGTGTTTATATGAGTGTGAGAGTTTTTATAGAAAGCAAAGCACTTTCTCATTTTCAGTGTCACAGGCTATCCATTCTTGGGACCAGCATGAGTGTAACATTTAGTCCTCGGTTTATAAGCATTTGTCTTTGCTACTAATATAAGGATTCAGGCCTAGCAAAACTAGCATGTCATATATCTGTTTTTGCTTTTGCCATCAATTATATTACTCTACCAGTTATTTTGATGACTAATCAAATAACACACTGACACAATTGATAACAGCAGACAACTACGCTTACTTCATAGACATGAAATGTGTAAATATAGGCATTAGTACGTTTGTCAGTTCCTGCGGGTGTGGGTTTTCTCTCTTTCAGTGAGGCTCAAAAACTATGACTGCTAATAGCTCCCCCTCCTGGAGAATGTCTAGACAGCTAGAAGTGGCTTTATGATGACCAGCTACTCTTTGTTATTCACTAAGCCAATTCAATAGGAATACAAATATTTCAGTCAGATTTGAATTAACTTACCGATTTTAGTCAAGTAATTGTGACAGCCCTGCTCTGTTTACCTTTCTCTCTTTCTCTCTCCCTTTCTCTGTGTGGGTGTGTGTTCATGAGCGCAGGTCCACTTTTAGTGTAATAGGCTGCCTTTTACCTGACCCTTGCTTTGATCTCTTTGTGTGCAGTGACAGTAGATCCTGCCGTGCCAAAATAGCTATTCTACTGTAGTCTGCATGTTTACATGCATATAATTAAATGGACCGGTCTGGTTCTATGGCAGGTCTTTGAAGAAGAGTTAGCAAATCCCCAGAGTAATGCAAACAAATGTCCATCTACAGGGTATAAACGGATGCCTGACTTTGTAAACCCACTATGAGCTGAAAGATAAACATGCCGAATCAAGCCAAACAGGACGCAGGCTTATTAGAGTGCCTTTCATAGCTCGGACCCAAACAGTCCAAAAGACCTGCAAAGAGTCCAGCATGTACTTTAATACGACCATGAGCTTCATGGACCTTTGGATGAAAGATTCAGTGTATGTGCAGCTTGATTAGATGTGGCATTGCATTATTTGCATTGCTTTAAATGCTTAACAATTGCCGATTTGGTTCAGTCTTATAAGACCATTCATTGTTTTTCAACAGATATTGCCCTTGTTTTCGAGCCCATCTAACAGTATTAATCAGGAGCTTCACCATGGGAGTCATGCTGATGTCGGCAGGTGTGTTATTTGGTTTAGTGTTGGTTAGCTTTTATTCTTGTTCGTAGCAAAGTAGCTTCAGGTGCAGTGATTCATGAGTAGCGATAAGAGGAGAACCATCAGAAAATGTGTTCTCAGCAGCAGGACAGAGTGAGGCATTTCTTTCTTCTTTTTCTATTCAGATGTAGCTGTGCTTTGAATAGGATTATATTTGCTCTTTAATGACTTCCCTGGGCATTAATCAAAGCCATTTGAAAAGCTTGCATAGGGCAGCCAGAGTCTGCAGTGCTGTTCAAATTTTAAACACTCAAAGACAGAAATAGTGTGGCACACCTGCGCAGAGGCTGAGTTGGTTTGTCCTGAGCCTCTCAGATAAGGTGTTAGGACTTAAAGGGCTGTCCTGCGGGATTGTTCTAAAATCTGTATGCATGACATATGTGGCTTAGGTGAGATAGACGAGGAGCAATCAGCAGTAGTGGAATGACCTTTTACGAGTGGATTGTTTTCTCTATTGCATCCCTCTTTTTGTTTTGTTTTTTTCCTTTCATTTTTGCTTCGTGCCTGTCTTACCCCACCACTTCCTAGTTTGAAACTCTTGGCTTCATTTGTCTTCTCATTTCATATTCTCTAGCACAATTGCTCTTTGGCTTTTGATCTCTTTGGATCTTCTCTTCAGTGACCCATGCCTTTCCCCTGTTCTCACCGTATATTTTGCCTCTTCTTCTTTTCAATGCTCTTGCTACTCTCCCTTCTCCTCTCCTTTCTCTGGCTGTGGATATAAATTCTGCCCCGTTTGAAGTATTGCAAAGAGGACTCCAAGCCGACAGCGTTAGCATGCCAGGAGCGTCCTGCGTGTGCTCCCACTTTCAATCTAGGAACACGCATACTATACTTAGTAGTGCTGCTAAAGTGGGATGTGTGTGGGTGTATGTGTGTGGGATGTATTTAATTAAAAATATATCCCCCCCGTGAGTCGAATGCCAATTAATGTACTGAAACTAGTAAACATGAAATGAATTTCAATTAACGTTCTGAAGTCAGCCATCTGACATTGTTAAGCTTATCCAGGAAACCCATGTATCTCACAGAAACCAGCAGGGCTTGTGGTACTGTAAACTAAAGGAGCCAATAGAAGACCCATCAGAGCTTGGACAAATATGTGTAAAATAATAGACCGCAGGGCAGTACAGTGGGAGTAGCCTATAGTCGATTTAACCTGTTACTTAAAAGTCCAACATTTAATGGGGAGAAATGTAAATAAATGAATAAATGACATATGAATAGTGGAGTAGAAATCATTTAAATTATGTGGTGCTTTTGCACATAGACTGGACAGAAAGTCTGCACTAATAACTAGGGATGAACCAATTAAGAACTTTCGTGACTGATCCCAATTCTGATTTCTTACCTGTCAATTTTTATTAGCATTTTTAAACCCAAAGCTCACATTATATGGCTTAAATAAAAGAGTGAAATGCACTAGGACATTTCCTGTACTGTCTATTTGCCAAAGTCATAAAACATTCATTCTTTGAACCATTTACCCCAGCAGCCATTAGATGGAAAATGGAGAAACACACTGGACAAACTGACAGTCTGTTGCAGGGGAGACACACCGACAAATGCATTTACACCTAGAGGCAATTTAGCATCTCCAATTTGAATAATGTGCATGTCTTTGGACTGTGGGAGGAAACCAGAGTTCCTAGCAGAAACCCACGGAGACCCAGGGAGAGAAATGACCCCCAGCCTCCCCGGTCGGGAGTCAAACCCAGGGCCTTCTTAAAATTCTTAAATGAAAAATCAGTGGCATAGTCTAATAATATGAATTCAAACAAAATGCTACATCAAAAATAAGCAGCAACGGGCTGTTTAGACAATGGGGCATGCACAGAAATGATAAAAGATTTTAGTGTAGTGGCAGCATTCAGATACAGATTGTATGCAGATTGTGTTGTTTCCTGGCCGAAATAATGATAATAAGTTGGCTGGTTTCATGTTAAGACAAAAATGCTGATTCTGATCTTGCGTCCCTACTGATACATTCCCTTTTGAATATAAAAGAACAGGATTGCGTTTGATGTTTTGTAACTTTTGCAACATGGATGACGATGTCAGCTCCAGGCATTGCTTTGTGCTGTTCTTTAGTTTGAACACAAACATCAGCACACTTTTAGACTCCTGAAATAACAACGTCGTCCTGCCATGTCTCCACATAGTAGGAACTCCAAGGCAGCATTCTTTCTCACTGACAGTGACTATTTGGGGGCACAGAGGCATTTGGTGCCTCATTAGCCAATTTGGAGTTTATCTTAAAGAGTCCAGGCGGCTGGTTTGGTGGACTGTAGGATACCGCTAGACATATTTTACTCCTCATCCCACACACTTATTATTCATTCACCGAACGCACGCTCTGAAATAAACAGTATCATCCATCAGCGGGCCCAGGCCAAAAATACCAGTCTCACAGAATTAAAGATGCATTTTAATGTCCTCTGACTTTATCCCCCTCTGAATTTTATCCCCCTCTGAATGTTAATTTGACATGAGTAACAGACGCGGACATAAACAAGTTTTTTTTAATTCTTCAGTTAGCGTGAAGGTGAGTGTCTCTCCCCTCCGTCTCTCCTATAGTCACTCACCTCTTTGCTCCGTTTGTCTTTTTTGTGTGCTGTGTACACATACAGCCACATACTGGGAAACACAAAGTCCCTATCGCTCTGACCCTCACACTTTCTTGCCGCTTTACTTTCTTTTTATCAAAGACACAAAAGACACAGACACACACACACACAGGGAACGCAGTGCCTAAACCCATTCTGTAATCTCTCACTTCTTTTTTCCACTAAGGTGTTTATGGTCAGACAGGGAGGTATCCAGGGCCTGTTCAGTGTCTGTGCCTCTCTGGGCTTAAGTGCTGGAGAAGTGCTGCTTGACCAAACAGCACTTTGCACTCGAGGGACAATCTGGATTTGGAGGAAAAATCAGACTTACCATGTACTGTAGTAAGTCTGAGTATATGCACTGTAAAAAATGATATTTGAACAAAAAAGGATAATGTTTCTGCTTTAATATTTTGCGTTAACAAAATATTAAAAACTCAAAGTTAACATAACAAAAATCTGTTTACATCAGAACACCATTTTTTTACTGTGTTTTGTGTGTATATATACTAACATTCAGAAGTTATCAATCAGTGTTTTCAATGATAGAAAGCCAATTTTAATGCAAATAAAGGAAATCAAGAGAAGCTAGGAATCCATAAAACAGTACATATTAGACGCATGCAGAATGATGAATGAAGCTGTAGACTGAAAGCTGTATACTATCAGTAATAAATACAGTAAAATGAGTATATAGAATTCATCTTGTGTCAGGCAGTGATAATCAAATACTGAGGCAGATAATAAAAAACACAGTGTATTATTTATCATCTAATAACTTCTTAAATGTGACAGGTAGTTCCAAACATTTGGATAACAGCATACTAACAGCATAGTGATATTCTGTAGTATGAATAGTTGGGTTGGCACATGGAGAAGCCAGAACCATTGACCAGCTGCTGCTGAGCTAAGGAAATAAGTTTGCTGACAGAATTTACAGTACTGCGTCCTTAAGGGCACACTGAAATGGACATCTCATTCCAGCGGGTCTGTGCATGCAGGTGTGAGGGCCAACTGACTGTACTGAGCCGAAAGCTACCGATCCTGCTTTTTGGCAGGTGTCTGAGGCTGCTGGGAGTGTTCTGTGCTTCGAAAGCTGATTTGTCTGCCTTGTGTAGTTTTATGAAAATGCAAGGAGGGTGTGTAAGTGTATGCGAGAGGGCACAGTGTGTCTAGGCAAAATGTGTTCGAGCCCAGTCAGCTGTATCAGCCTCAAAGCTGAGGACAGCTTTCCTCAGCAGACAGACCCTTGCAGCACCGCCTGCAGGCAGTACACACACATAAACACATGCAAAGTCCCATACACACACACAAACAACTACTCATCATAATGCAATTCTGCAGCCCAGCAGAGCACAGCCATGCTCTTTGCTAGACCTAACTCTACACCACCATGCAGTTATACTGTCTGAGGAATGGCACATGCCTCCTCCATCCCTGTCCATCAACTATGTGCAACTCTGTTTGTGTTGAAGAAGAGTCACACCAAATTGTGACATCTTTTAAGCATGTTTCTTTGTTTTGATTGTTAATTGCACAAGTGTGTTAATGTGATGCCACAGACAGTGAAAGCTGGGATCAGCTTAGTCTTCCCTCTGGGTAATTGAACAGATGAGGGAGACACATCAGTTGCAAAGAAGCATGCATGCTTTCTACATCAACTTGCTCTCATTTTCTCTTCCCATTCGTTTCTCATCCCTTCATTCCCCCTTGACAGGGTCTGTCGATTACTCTCCATTACGGAGGAAAGAGCACGTCTGTTAGCAGGGATGGGTTTCAGTCAGTTTCAATAGACTCTCGGGGCAGGAGAGGAGGAGAGATGGCCGCGTGTGTTCGAGATTCTAAGGCAGTTTGAGTGGCTGTACGTGTACTTTGCCTACCCTGAATAAGGATTCTCCACTGTCTTGACTGTTTTTACTTTAGTCTGGTGGACAGGGGGGTGCTTTATTCGCTCACCAAAAGTCATTCAAGGACCAAATTCAGGGAACTGTAGTTTGAAGGATTATGCAGATTAAAGCTTTCAATTTGGGACACAGCAGAATTTGTGTGTTCGGTGTGTGCGACAGGCTTGTGTGTGACGGTGAAAGAGCTGAGTAACCGTCGTAGCATGGTTGATGTACTCTTAGTATTAGCAGGTGGGCAGCTGGCTTAGAGTTCCTGGACGTGCTTGCTGTGTCTAAAACTACACTAATGACCTCAAGGTCATTGACAAATATGGGCTTAACAATGCTACACTGAGGACACACAGACTGATTGCCTGGAACGTATTTTTTCCACTTATTTTATCCTTTATGTCTTTCAACCAGCTCTCAGGGGAGTGTGGGGATTAGCAGGCAAAGTGAAGCACTGTGCTGACTTAAACAATTTCCTCCCTATGGTCTTTTCGAGGATCTGAATGACGCAGGTCTATTGACTCAATGCCAGAAAATGCTCAAAAGCACATATTTGGAAAAAGGGAGAAAGAGAGAGAGATGGAGCGAGAGAGAACTGGGATAATGGACAATGAAAAATGATTGAGAGATATGCCAGAGAGAGAAAGAGACAGATGGGGCATGCTCTTAATAATGCTACTGTAGTCTGAAAATAATGGTGCAGTGTTCGAATGAGGACTGCAGTTGAAAAGACTGGTAATCTTGCCACGGAGTACATACCAATGTCACTGCTGCACTACGTGCGTACATATGCATAAGCATCTTTGCATTTCCATCTTTTGATGTTCTGGTGCATTGTGAGGCAGCTTATTTTTTATTTTTATTTAAAAAAAATTTTTTTTGGGTGTTCAAAAGAGAACACATCATAGCAAATTTTCCAACGCATGTATGATCATGCTGGGAGAAGGCCATATTCTATATCCTATTTCGCTGTTATAAAGCCACAGGCTGTAAAACATCATAGAAGGGCAAGAAGATAGAGGCTTGCACTGTCTGTGTGCTCTGTGATCTACTGTGTCTCCCGCTCTCTGTCTCTCTCTATCTCACACTTACATGCACATACTGTAATGACATAAAAAGAGCAAAACAGCACATTGCATTGATGGCCAGCAGTCATCTACTGATCTGCTGAGTTATTTTAACATGCGGAATCACACTGTGACCATAAGGAAATGGTACATGGTCAAACAGAGATAACTCACCTCTGCAGGGTACCTGAGGAATCGTTGTCTCTCTCTGGCTTTTAGACAGGAGACTTGCAGAATTAGTGCCTTCGTCACTAGTAATATAATGTGCATGTATATATGTTTAAATATTTACCCTTTGTCTCAGAAACTACCAGTATGTGTGCTTTCTCCCATGACTGATTGAGTCATTATTTAGCGGGGTGTGGTGCAGTGAATAGGCTGATGAAAAGAGCAGATCTGATTGTCAGAGGAAAAAGACAGCATATGCTCCTGAATAGCAGCACTCTTTCAATTATTCAGCCCACTGCGAAACTCCACCTCACTCTACAGTCACGTTTGCAAACCAGTCCACACACATCATTAGCCCAAGTTCACATCCATTTAGATGACAGTTCTGCAGTGGAACTCTCTCGTGCTGTACCCTTCACTGGAGCTCACCACACACATTTCCCCTATCAAAGAGCATTGATATCCCAGTTGTATGACACTTTTCATCTTAGCAAGGCCCCTCTGGTCTTTTGAACATGATTCTACACATTTCTACTGACCCCTTGGTGCTCTGCTCTGTAGTAACATGCATTGCAAATTCAGACAATGGAAGATAATTCCATAGTAATAAAGTCAGCAGTTTACTAAGAGCCTGGAAGTGGTGCAGTCTTTTGGCACTGCAGTGGTTGAGGTGGCAGTTGATTGATTCTCGTGGGTGGAATGAGATGTCATTGACATTTCTTGCAGCAGCAGTCACAAAGATAAGGTCGCTCTTAATGCATTAGTGCTGAGAAATTGAAAATTAGCCTGACAAGTGGGAGGTGTTTGCCCTTTTTCACATGCATAATGTTCTGATCACCAGTCACATTTACTTCTGCAGTGCTGCAGAAATAAATGAGAAATAAATAAGTTAATGGGAGGAAAAGATCTACTGGAAGAGGCCAAAGAGGCTTCCAATAGAAAGCTTAAAATGATAGAATACCTGGTAGTCTGTACATGAAGGACGAGCTGTGTGGTTTAGTTTGAACAGTACAAATACATTCTCCAATGTGCTGAACACATATTGACAGTATGAGTCATGACACTAAAAACCCAACCTTTAACTGTCATACATGAATGATAAAGAGTTGTAGAGAATAGAACATACGTGCATCTTTAAGAGGAATGATGAACCGAACAGTAAAGAAATGAGAGAGCACCTATTGTGATGGAGGGATCAGAGAGGGAGAAGTGATGGAGTGGCAAGGAGGGAGAGATCAGAGAGATGAGAGTCTGTTGAAGGATGGGTGCTGGGGAAGAGAAGGGCAGTTTCTGACGTAGTGCAGTGGGTTAGCATTCCAGTGTTTAATTGGCTTTCTATGGTGAGGGTAGTTAGAGGGCACAGTTGTCTGTTTGTCTTCAGTGTTCTCTCCCCCAGCAAGGCGGATGGACCTTTGACCCAGGGTGATTAATTGATTCGACTAGACTTATCTGCTAATGTGACTTGAATACCAAAAGTAAACAGAGGATTTTTATTAATGATGTGATGCCTATCTTATGCCCTCGCCTTATCTCCCCCATTCTTCCATTCTGTCCAATCAGTGACCCCCCTCCCTTTCCTCACTGACCTCAGTCTTTTTTGTGTAAATGTTATCTCTCCTTCCAAATCGCCTTTGCCGCTCTCTCTCTCATTTACATTCAAATGTGGTACCCTTTTCCGACAGTTGGTCTGAAGGTAACTAAAACACAATTTAGCGAAGATGAAATCATTAGGAATTAAACCTCCCTCTCTCTGCCACTTCACAGGGCGAGTGTTCTCAGAAGTGCTACCACATGTTCATCGTGGAGACGGTGTGCGTGGCCTGGTTCTCACTGGAGTTTGTGCTGCGCTTCATCCAGGCACGCAGCAAGCTGGAGTTTGTGCGAGGACCCCTAAACATCATTGATGCCATGGCCATTCTGCCCTACTACGTGTCCCTGGTTGTGGAGGAGGAGGAACCTGGGCTGGAACATGAGCGTCCGGCTGGGGGTAAAGGCTACCTGGATAAGCTGGGCCTGGTTCTTCGCATCTTGCGAGCACTGCGCATCCTGTATGTGATGCGGCTGGCACGTCACTCACTGGGCCTGCAGACATTGGGGCTGACCGTGCGAAGGAGCACACGTGAGTTTGGACTGCTGCTGCTCTTCTTATGTGTGGCTGTGACTCTTTTTTCACCGCTTGTGCACCTGGCCGAGAGCGAGTTAACAGGAGCACAGGACTTCAGTAGTATCCCTGCCTCCTATTGGTGGGCCATCATTTCAATGACCACGGTGGGCTACGGCGACATGGTGCCACGCAGCATTCCCGGCCAGGTGGTGGCACTCAGCAGCATCTTAAGTGGTATCCTCATCATGGCCTTCCCAGCGACCTCTATCTTTCACATGTTCTCGCGCTCCTACCAAGAGCTGAAACAGGAGCATGACCGAATCTTTAAGGAGGAATGTGCCGCAGCTGCTGCTGCTGCTGCTGTGGGTGGGCCAGGGGAGGAGCAGGCGGGTGGTGTGGATTATCCTTCCCCTGGACTGGCTCTTGGCCAGGATTCTGAAATTCCTGGATCCACCGAGGCCCTCTCTCTGCTTGGGAATAAAGGAGAGTCTGCAGGGAATAACAGACATACTCTACCAGCTGGAGCCTTTTAGTATGGACTATTGATATGCCAATGTGGACTGCACAGTGTTTCTAGATCTTCCCCATTCCAGACTGGACCCTTCACAGAGAGGGGGCCTAAGACTGCTTCATTTGGAGAAATAGGCCCTAGGGACTGCACTATGACTACAGGGCTACCTTGTCTTCCATCAGCCATTAGCTGACTAGCTTTAACTGATGAACTGTGTGCACCATATATCAGCCTCTTTGGGATTGAACAGCTTTTTCGGATAATTAATCATGATCAAACACATTAAATCACGTTGAGGATTTTCTTTGTCCCAGTTTGTCACAGCTCTGCTTTCTTCATGCAATAATAACGGCAGCCTAGATGACTTTTGCTTCCTTATGTCATTTCTAAAATCTTCAGTTACAAGCCTATCAAAATTCATATAATAAACTAGTGGATTATTTTAGCTCATTGATTTATGGTTTATTCATGAGCTAATATCAAGAGACTCTCCCAGCACCTCTGCATTTACATTGTTGATAGCAAACATTTATTCTCTAGCTTCCTTTGTAGCGTTCTAGACAGACAGCAGTGACTGACCCATAAAGGACCCAAATAAAGACAGCAGTAATCCCAGCCCTTGGCCTAGTCTGTTTTGATTTTATATGATTTATTTGAACCTTCTAATCTCGTAAGTCAATTGCTCTAAACATTAGACACAGTCACACACTTCTGTTGTTCTGTGAAACAACATACTCACACATACCCTGGGTTTTAAAAAAATGCAGAGGTTTCAGAGTGGTTGTAGGCTTAAGTGTGTTTCAGTTGTATGTACAGGTGTAGATATGTGTTGTATGAGGAGTCCATTTCACAAGTGATTATACAGTCACAACTTTTGTTAGCTTGGCCCTATACTCTGTTGAATT
Source organism: Hydrocynus forskahlii (assembly GCA_037974365.1). Lineage (NCBI taxonomy): Eukaryota > Metazoa > Chordata > Actinopteri > Characiformes > Alestidae > Hydrocynus > Hydrocynus forskahlii. The sequence goes on along the minus strand of JBBPCX010000018.1, from coordinate 12,123,514 downwards.
TGAAATGAAACAATGACTATGAGATTAAATGGAAAAAGAAGTCAACTTTAATTCAGCGGTCTTTACATCTACACTGGTTAAATGGTAGAAGTATTGCAGCCCTATCTATCCATGACTTTTCAGTTGCTCGGTTGTTACTTGGCTTGTTTATTATTTCACAAGAGAGCTAACAAAAGGTCAAGAGTTGCTTATGTTCCCGAACAGAGTTGGAAGCAGAAAAGTTGTTGGTTTTTAAAGGCCAGCTTACAGTTTGATAAAAAAAACCTGTGAAGTTCTGAACCAGAGTGATGAATGAGCCAAGTGTGGAGAACAAAGGATCCATGAAACAATGTGTATCAGGGGACCACTGAAATGCAAGGACTATTAAAGAAAAGCCTTTGAGGTTCACCCAGTGTAGATTTAAATACCATCAAATTAAAGCAGCCAGTCTGCACTTCAGCCTCAAAGTCATTACTTCATTCCCAATTCAATACGCTGAAGTACGGAGCCTAGACGACCAAAATGATATCACTGTCCAGGTACTGACACTCGGTGCTGTGTGTATGTGTGTGTGTTTATGTTTGCTGTTTTATAAGCTCCCCTGAATGACTAAACATTATTGAAATTCACTCGTTCCCTCTCTCTGCTCTGTGGCTTTCCCTCAGGACAGTCTGCTGCCTCTGGGTGAACAGTTCTTCTGCAAAAGGTCACGGAATCGTCTTAGGGCTCACCGCTCATTGAGAGGAGCAGCAGATACGGGGTAGTCTTGATGAGATTGGGGATTAGGCATACTGTAAATTTGTGGAGATTGCTGGGTTAATCCAAAACAACAGCAGTCAATATCATTTTTCTAATTTGCCAGACTAATTCAGTTCCATAGTCCTGTTACATCCTTCATTCCTTAGGTAGTCTTTGCATTTCAGCTTGTGCTATAACAATGCTGGTACTTTGCATAAAAAGCATGAATTTTGGGAACCTGTCATTTTACTATTCACCAAGGCTTTGTATTCAACAATCAACTTGTAATTAGGCCTGAATTTGAGTGTTTTGGTTGCAGATTAATACCAATATACTGATACTGCATTAATATTAGACAGTCTGACAAAGAGGATATGTAAATCTTACAGCTAGCTTTTTAAAAGTAGCATCCATTTTAACATAGCGGTGACAATTCAGGTTAACTTAATTCTTGCATTTATTGTACATACCCCAATGCTTGGATAAGACGTGCTATCAGCACAGCTATAAATAAGCTTTTAGCAGCAGTCCTTGTTGATGTTTCATTCGATATTTGAGGGATTGCTAGGTTGGTACATCAAATGCCATTAGTTGTACCAAGATTCCACGTACTGATTAAAGTGAAAGTGAAGGTCACATATATGGACACTCAGTGAAGAGATGGTTCAGTATGCTGGTGGTGTATCTACCGTGATAGGTCCAAAAAGCCTCTTGCTGACTGTCTCTCATTCTCCTAGCACTTAGGATGCTGTTCATGATCCACCGTCCATGCACATGGCAGGGCTTTGATTCCAGATACCACATTTAGTCTTGATAAAACACAGGTTCTTTTGTTAAGGTGGTCATTCCGATGTTAAAATGTACATTGTGTTATGTTGTGTAATGTAACCTGGCCTGAACTCACAAATGAAACACCTGCAAGGCAACCTTGATCCATGAGCATCACATTCTCAGGCTCACATGCCTGTATCTTACTTTTGAATTTTGTCAGTACTTCAGCTTGTCTGTGCATTGCACTGGTTTCGTCTTTATTTGATAGATAGTTAGAGAGACAGACATATAGAGAGACAGACAGACAGACAGAAAGATGCCTTTATTGTAACTATACAAGTACAGTGAGATAACGTTTGAAACAAACCAGCAGACGTGCATTGTGTAGAGAAAAAAACAACAAAAAAATAGGTCTAACGAAAATAAGTAATATAGTAATATTAAATAAGTCTTGGATATTAACGATATAAAGTAGGCAGTGAGTTAAGGTCCAAAATGTTGATTGAGGATATCTACACGGTGATCACAGGAATATATACAGTAGAGTAAAGTGGTGCTCGGCAGTATTGCGCAGTGATATTTTGGTCAGTGTGGATGGGCAGAAGCGTGGAGTCTGATCTCAGCCTGACTTGAACAGCGCAGGGATTTCACTAAGCTCTGAGCCCTTGAAAATTCTCCACTTGTATTCAAATGCACAGTGGGTAGCAAAACTGGAGGTCTGCATTGATCACCAAAACTACACCTTCTGGAGTAAGAGGGCTTTAGGCCAGTGGAGGGTCTTGCACAGTTTGCAAGTGCTCCATGCTCAAGCTCACTTAGTGCTGGCATTAGCAAACTGTGCTCATCCCTACTTTAGACTCACAAACGCACACACACACTTCCTCTCTCCTTTATCTGTTATGGTGGTAGGAGCATTAGTGAGGCAGGCTGTTTCCATCAATCTCAACTGACAGCTTGGTGGTGCGTGGGGTTGAAGTTTAGGAGGTAGACTTACCCGGAATCACCAATTGCATTTCCCATAAAGTCATGGCCACAGAGTTGCTACCAAAAAAAAAAATAAATAATTCAACAAGTACCTGCAGTGTCTGGTACACATTACCTACTTTTTGATACAAATTTTGTATCGCAGCACTACAGCTAATATACATTTTTAATGTGTTCTCATTTATAAATCATAATTGTATAACTCTGACATGAGTATCCACTGCTATGTTTTGAATATAGCTAGCTTCAGAGCTAGCTAATGTTTCATTGCCACACTCTTCGTTTTTGTAAGACATGTGACATGTTTCTATGATTTTGTCTTTTAATTTCTTTTATTATTTGTATTTTGGTCTAATTTGTATGCTTCTAGAATTAGTCAGTTAAAATGTGATGCAATTCGGCAAAAAAAAAAAAAAGAAAGAACGAAAAAGATGAAAAAGGTAAAAGTGTTTTTACATGATTTTAGACCCTGGAGAAATCCTCCTCCTACTTCAGGCAAAGTTTCAAAAAATGAATCAAAGCCTTTGTCGTGGGCTGCTTTATGCAGGCTTACTTTCTTCGTTTCTTCAATCATCCCAGCATCTACCTGCCCCAAACTGACAAACCGGAGTGAAAGGAAAGTGCTACTCATCTATATTCAGTATACCACCTCTTTGTTAAGAAAGTGACGCACGATGCACTTCTTAGTAATAAGATGTTGTTTTTTTTGTATTGGCGAGCCTATAAAGCAGTTCATCTGTTCAATTGCAGGGTCTATTCCAGACTGAATTACTTTCTTTCTACTTCTCTGCTTTCCATTTTACTAAATGGGTCTTTCTCTGACTGCTGTGTCGACTTGCGTTCTGAGGGAATGAGCCGTGATCACAGCTGCAAACTAATGACCATATAGATCGTTCGTGCACTATAACCATTCTAAACCATGAAAATGAAATAGGTCATTAAAGACTACTTAATAGAATTTGGAAGTCTTGTATCTACTCTTTTACACAAAGGTGCATCTGATAAATGGGAGCAGTGGAGAGACAGTGTTCTGATTTTGCTGCCAGGGTTTAAGAAGCTGGTATTCCTCTGCAGCTCCGTTCCTAATGTCTGTTTGATAAGCAGTTCGGTGTTACACATGGGAAATTTGCTGCCTCTAAAGGCGGAGCTGTAACAAGCTCATTCATTATCCTTTGCTTCCAAACCACTGCCACTAGGTGTGGGTGGTTAGTGAGAGTGAGAACGCTTTTAAAATGTGTCCCAGTGTTTAATTCAGCTGTTTTCCTGTTTGAGAACAAATTGGGGAAAGCTTGAACATCAAATAAACATCAGAGTTTAAAATCTAAACCAAATACATCAAACACTCACTGTATATATATATATATACAAACACTGTATATATCTTTTTTACAGTGCCCTGTTTTCCGCCTCATTCAAAAAGCAGGCAGTGCTGAAACACTCCTTATAACTTCAGTGTGAATGGGCGGGGCTAATCTGCAATTAGATGAATAGACAAATATTTTAATGTGTTGGCTTTCTTGACATTACAAACACAATTAATTCTATTTCAATTATGTCTTTGCAGCTTAGTTTCCATGTACAAACTGTATAGACTGTGAACCGAATCATTCAATTTTTAACCTTAACAATATTTAAGACTCCAGCAATTTAGTTTTTTTTTATAATTTTATTTAGTTTTACATATAGGCCCTTTAAAGCCTGAACATTTTTTTCAGGATTGACTGTACAGTTTTCTGTGTGTGTGTGTGCGTGTGTGGGTGTGTGTGTGTGTGTTTACGTATGTATAGTACTGTGCAAAAGTCTTGGGCACCTATGAAAATTGTTTGAATCTGTTTATATCAGCAGTGGGTTTCTTTCTGCCAGCAAAAACACAAGTGAACATTAGAATAAACTCAAACGAACAAGAAAACATTAAAAGGTATCAAGATTTCCTTTTTTCTAAAAAAGGAGTTGATATTTTGTGAGCTGGTTAGAAGAACACAGGTTTGGTTTCAGATTTCTGCTCATTGCTTCCAGTCATTGTGTGGATTTATAAAATTCCATAAGCAGCACCACCTAATTTAATCTAATGAAGTAAAATCGGCCAAACCAGGTATTTGATTGTAGCTAAAATGAATATTGGACTGAAAGAGGTCTGGAAATGGTTAGGAGAACACTTTGCCACACATAATACCACTCTTTACTGTAATAATGTTAATTGTATTTATAGTAATATGAATGTTTTAACACTAACTTAACACTACTGTCCAGTAGTAAACAGGTTTTAGGTATAATTTTCCCAGGTGCCTAAGACTTTTGTATTTGTGTGTGTTTATGTATGTATATATGTGTATGTGTGTGCGTGCGAGAGAGAGTGTGTGTGTGTGTGTGTGAGAGAGAGAGAGAGATAGTGTGTGTGTGTGAGAGAGAGAGAGAGAGAAAGAGAAAGCACACGTCATGCTGTGATGCCTTTGCTCAAGTGAGTGTTTCAGTGCCCTAAAGAGCACCAGGCATGGACAGCAAGTAACACGTCTGGTTTCAACTAGGGTTCATCTCTGTACTGCTTCTGCCTTTGGAGGTATGAAAAAAGATAAATCTAAACATATATGCATTGTTATGACCACCTTTGGACTTTCAGAATTGTGCTCTATGCACGAAATTAGCCCCTGGGCACCTAGTCTGCACTCATTTACTGCGTTTGTGTGATAAAGTCATGCATGGCTGGTTGGCTGTGAAGCTTGTTGTTGCTGTGCTTCTGAAAGCAGTGGCCTACTTCTCTATAAATGACCGTGCTCATGATGACAGATTCTTTGTGCTGTGTCCTAGTGACACACTCAGTGGACACTTGATTTGGTACACATAAACTATAGCTGTACCAAATGTACTTATGATGCGAGTATGTTGCATCTGCTGCTCTTTCAGACTTCAATGGCCTCTAACATCTGTGTAGAAACATGATTTACTTTGCTGTTCCTGTAACTAACATATTCATGATGTTGTTATGTAGTTCATTATGTACAACACAAGCCAGATTCTGCATTATAAGCTTTAGCCTACATGTGTATATATATA
>JBBPCX010000018.1:12105922-12117260 GCA_037974365.1 Hydrocynus forskahlii | reverse complement strand
CACCTTACTGGTTTTAATGTTGTGGCTGATTATTTTTATTCGATTTTAGTTGTCATGTAATACTGGAGCAAAATTATTATCAGTTATCATGTAACACTGATGCCAAAACATGGCTTTCGTCTCACAATTATTGTGTAGACAGCTTAGTAATTACAGCTGTAGAGTAGATGAGTAAAGCAGGATTGAGAGAGAGAGAACAGAGATGCGGGAGATGCAGTGATGATTAGTGAATTCTGCCAGTAAGGCCAGATCGAAGTGTTACTTTAATGATCTCATCACTACAGACAGGTAATTAGCTTTTACTGAGAAATCCTGACTAAGATTCAATCAATCAAAGTCCTGCTTGAAAGGATAAGCTCTTCCCACTTCTAATGGAGACTTTAAGTCATTTGCATACGTACATGTCTCTCCAACCTGGCTAAATGTGATTGGACTGTTCTGTTCTTATACTTAGTATTGGGCTGCACAATTAATCGAATTTTAATCACGCTCACGATTTTGGCTGCCACGATTAAATGAAGATGATCGTCGGCGATATTAAAATTTGAATAGCGGCTCTACTGCTTATCAAATCAAACACTTTCTCAACCAATTGTCAGCCAACCACCAGGGAGGGCGAACGAACGATTAGGGCTTTATTAAGCTGCCTAAGGAGAGCCTGTGAGCGTGTGTGCACGTGCGTGTGTGTTCTCGCGTGTGAGCAGCGCTGGGCTGGCCATCGGGTGTGAGTGTGAGTGTGCGTCTGTATGTGTGAGAGTGTGTGTGTGTGTGTGTCTATGTGTGTGTGTGAGAGAAAGAGAGTATGTGTAGGCCTGTAGTATGTTCCTGTTCCATGTAGTATGTGCCTTTTCTGCACAGGCTTCATTTTTTTCCCCATTGGTTTGCACTTTATGATTGCACTCTGCAATTGCATGTTTATGTTTTGTTAGCCCTTTGTCTTGGGTCAATTTTATTTTATTATTTGAGTTATATTTGTTTAAGGTTTCATTTTGAACTGAAAGCCTTGTTCACTTACTGTTTGTTTAAAATAGATGCAATAAAAATGTTTTACATAAAATAATGAATAATCACGATTAATAATCGTGATTTCAATATTGATAAAAAATAATCATGATGATCATTTTGGCCATTATTGTGCATTCCTACCTAGTACTGTGATCTAGGATCCACCGAGAGCATTTTTCATTGGTGAGATTACAAAACATGAACTGTGATTAATCTCCAGTATTCCTAAATTTAGCATTTCCTCCCTCATCTGCTGGCACTGACACCGTTTGAATCTAAGCTATACATGTAAGGTACTACATATAAAATATTACTTATTAACATATAAAATACAAATTTCAGCCAACTGCCCATACTAATTTTATTTATAGGTTGTAACAGGATTAGGTTCATGAGAATCATTTTAATAAAAGAAGCATTTCTATAGATGCAAGCATTTTTGTTTTGTTTCTATGAGTTCCTTTGCTGTTGCTTCATTTCTGTTTTTGGTGTGCATTCAATACATGCATGAAATATGTCTAGAGGACATTTAGAGGATTAGTTCAGAGCACAGAAATCTTACATTTATGATTTTTCCCTATCGAAGCGGTTCCACTAAACCGGGTTAAGTAAGTGTTATGTCCATATGAATATAGACCTGGCACTCTGGGAAAAAGGTTTAAACACCATTTTTACAAGCTATTGCAGGGTCCTGTGAGATTGTTCTATTGTTCGGTCCCTGGTGACGCCACAGCCATTCGTGAGCAAGTCTCCAAGGCAGCAGAATTGGCCTAGCTTCCCCTGGGCAAGAAGGGTGGCCCTTCCTTTTCTCTGGAAAGATTCACTTCCTTAGCTTGGTATCATCATGTGACAGACCTAAGTAGTGGGTGGACTTGGCAAACCGGAATTGTGAAGAAAAGAAGGCAAAAACAACAGCATCATCAACAACAGCAACAAAAACATTTTGCAAATTGGTGCAAAGCCGGGTAATGGGCTGCTCAATAACAACACCTGCATTTTCATATATACTCTATTAGAAAATCAAACAGATTAGCTTTGATTTTATAAAAAAATATATAGAATTGGTTGGCCACCATCACACAAAACAAATAAACCATTTCCTTTTACTACTTCTCTCTATATGAACAGCATAAACAGGCTGTTTCAACAATTATCCCCTGTGCTTGTTTCCAGGGGCCAGTAAAATAGTCATTGAAGTGGTCTTATTTCATTATACTTTCCAATATGTGCACAAATATCCAAACAGGCAACTTAAAAATTGTCGATTAAAAGAAGTTATTGGTGAGTAATATGTCAACAGTTGGCGTTCAATTAGAGCTAAAATGCACTTCAGAAAAGTAGACTACCCCAAGTTGATTAGTGACAGTGTGCTGTTTTAGATTAATGCATGCAGCAATAGATACACAGCCAGTCTCGTAGGGAGGTTAATGGCGGCGTCAAATCCAATTAGGTGAAGATGCAGTACATAAACCTGGCATTTCAATAAGTTTGACATTCAATTCGAGCTCCTCTATAGAAGTCACTCAGTAACGTTTTACACAATCTAATATTTCTAATAAGGTCTGTCGTTTCTCCCTTTCTGTATAATCTGCTGTCCTGCTGGAGATATTATGAATGAATCTATGAATGACCCATTGCTGCACTTTACCCATGCCAAATCCAAACAACATTCAAGTGAATCTGTCCATTGGGAAATCTGTTCATGGCCAAATATGTTCTGTCCAATGGCTTTCCAGACCAATTTCAAGCCCTTGTATTTTTTTTTTAGTTAACAGCAAGAAATGAAGAACAAATATGGACGGATATTGGATGCCCTACTCCCTCTTCTTGCACCCATATTAGACATACAGTATAATTTGTGATTACTCCAGAGACGGAGTGGGTGAAGGAGAGGCGTGTCTATCCTCTCAGCTGTGGAAAGGCCGGATTGCTTCTTAATCAGCTGAACTATCAGCGCAGACTGCGAATAAGCCCCTGATGGGCTCTTCATCTCACTTGGGTGGAATTGCAGAGCAAACCTATCATCATGCATTAGTAACTTACTGCATGCACACATTCACACCCATACACACACACACACACACACACACACACACACACACACACACACACATGCACACAAACACCTCCAGGGCATTGTTTAGATAAGATGCACTGTAATATTTGTTTTATTGGGGTTTAAATTGTGCATTATAGTGAATGGTATGTCAGAGAGCAGACATGAGTCGATGGTTGAGTTAAGACACACACTGCAGTGGCCCTGAGCGTGGCCAAGCTGTCACAGTTCAATTCTTTGTACTACACAGATAAAAGCAATATTATCAACACAGAAAAGACAGTGTTATCTGCCATATTAAGCAGGCACTGATGATAAATCCAGTATTGTGTGCTCAAAATACAGTCGTATCCAAATGTTTATGCACCTCTGGTCAAATTACATTTTGTGGATGAAGTGAAGAAGTGCTCAACAGAAAAAAATAATAAAATGGTACATTTTGTATTTTAAGTTTCTTTTTTCCCACTATGTTAAACTTAGTAAACACAACTCAAACTAAAACAAACAGAAATGGTGCACTAAAATGTGCAAAAAAAAGAGTTTGTTTAATGTAAAGGATATGATCAATTATTTGCAGAAAATTAACAAAGCATGTAAGTTACATTGGTGTAGAACCTTTACATTCTGTAGCTTTTTTTAATTCTTCACCCAATCTCATCATCATAATGTCACCCTTATTTTTAAGACTGTAAAGTATTACTTTAGCAGGTATTTACCAATATAGCTGGTAACGAAAATGTATAATCTTTAAAATCACTTGCTTTGAAATCCTTTAAGACCTAGGCCACATGGTTTAACTTCAGCTTTTAAATCACAATTTCAGTTAAAAGTCCCTCTATGCTCTATCTGGAGTTAATCCAATGTTTGACACTAGAAGGTCAGTAGGTGCTGATTCAGTCAGTTTCAATCTAACAAGCCAAGGATGTGCTTTCAGTCAACAGCAAGGATGAATGTTTGCTTCAGATCAGGACAGAATTAAAATAAAACCTTGCTTCCACTTGTCTAACACAGGAAAGCATCAACAATGCTAATGGTTTGCTGGGCTCATCATAGTACCAGACGGTTTCTCGCTGTACCTCAGTGTAACCCTTACAGGCAGTTCCCATGAGACCAGCTTGCCTATAAACACTCCCAGCACCCCCCTCACTTCTGCTTGTTTACCGTAGTGAGCAGTAACATGGCTGAAGCAGAGTCTGCAGTTTGCCAGTAATAACACACCTGGAGGATGCTGAACTGGATCTACAGGTAAGAATAATAATTATGTTATGGTCTCGCTTGCAGGCTCCTCTTTATGTCTTTCTTCTACTGTGACTCTATTACAGACTATTACTTTGTACTTTAACAATGCATGGCAGTGGGCTCTACCAGAGGCTTGTTCACAGTATAACTTATATTTTCACCCAGGACAGTTCCATAACATACAAGCCTGTAACACCATGATGCAGTGAAACTCCTCTAGAGGTGGAACACTGCCACCATGCACAACAAAACACTGCCAAAAGAACGCAGTTTGAGTCATATGTGAAACTGTGGAATCAACACAGAGGAACATTTCCAGTCATTTCTCAGCTGAAGTGGTATTTATTTGTCATTATAATAAAATTATACTGAAATCTTTGCAGAGCTCATAGAGGATCCCCTTTATAGTATTTCACACCAGTCATGCAGAAATGACTAGTGGAGAGGGGAATAGACACAAGACCTGATACGCGATGAAGAAAGGGCTTGTGGTTTGGTAAACATTAATTAAGAACTGGCGGAAGATTAAGAGATCAAGTGGCGCGCCAAGTCAAGGCAGGCTCCCAACCAAGTGTTATTCCTACAAGAGCTCTCCAGGTGTGGACTTAGGTATGGGTTTAGTGCATCAATAAGAAGAACATCAATACTTTCACTGAGATGCGAGAGAAGGCACTTGAACAGGGTGTCAAATGTATGCCTTCTACAAAAATTCATGAAAAATGACTGCATGTTTGTACACCTAATAGACTTAGAAACACTTGTTACACAAGCTAGAGGGTAACTGCACCTCTTGTGTTATTTATGCTCCAGCTTCTTTTCAGTGGGCAATTTCTGAAGTATAGAGATGGCTAACAAATTCCTGGAAAAACTGATTAACTGAGTAGAGAAACATCAGTGCAGATACTTCCAGACGAGTGTACTGCATATATCAATAAAACACTTAACATCCTACCATGCTCTGTGGCATGTGTTAAAATGTTGAAAAGAGCCACTTGACCTTCACTGTGGATAAAAATCTAACTCTATTTATTACTGGACGTCAGGAGCTTGAGACTACTCTGGCTAGTGCTGATGTAAGAACAGTGACTAAAGTGACATATACACTGAGATCTGCGGGGAGGAAAACAGTAATTATGGTTAGAATTTGTAGTGGAAAGCAGGCATTTAGTGATTGAGCTGCATGTGCATTAGGATGATATGTAGGACAACAGAAGAAAATCTTCCTTAGAATATTCAATCAGGACATCATCACACTGTGTCTGCAAGAATAGTATGTCTGGCAACTACAGTACAGTTGCAGTACACAAACCGCTCATTACGAATACGAAAGTGTATTTGAGAAACTCTGGTCTACAGAGATGTATAAAAAAGTGTCATGCTCAGATGAACCATTTTTCTTACTGTGCAAAGGTGGGTGCATGTCTGGTACACCAAGAGAGCACCTCATACACGAATGCTTAACATGAACTCCTACAGTGAAGGGGTCTTCGCTATGCTGTGGGCGGCATTTTGCTAGCATGGTTTGGGTCCACATAAAGAGAAGAGTCAGTGTTACTCTGTCTGATCACCTTTATGCTATGATGAATCATTTCTATCCTGATGGGAGTGGTCACTTTCTACCCAAACCATGCTAGCATGGTTTGGGTCCACATAAAGAGAAGAGTCAGTGTTACTCTGTCTGATCACCTTTATGCTATGATGAATCATTTCTATCCTGATGGGAGTGGTCACTTTCTACCACCATCATCAGCACACCAGATAAAGAAATTATTTTGGAAAGATGGCATTTCATCGCTCTAGTAGATTTCCAGATACTTATAAAATCTTTAGAATATTACCTGTCATTTAATATGTCACCTACAGACTGATCGCATTGACAACATTAAAACCACTGACCGGTCAATAACATTGATTTTCCCGTTACAAAGGCACCGGTCAGCGGGTGGGATATTAAGCAGCAAGTGAACGGTCAGTTCACTCAGCTGATGTTTTGGAAGCAGGAGAAAGGTGCAGGATCTGGGCAACTTTGATGAGAGATAAACTGGTATGCCTGGTTGACTGGGTCAAAGCATCTCTAAAACGGCACATCTTGTGAGATGTTCCATTGTCCAGAGCCGTTGTATATATGTATGCACACTATATGGACAAAAGTATTAGGATGCCTGACCATTACACCAACAGGGACTTTAATGACATTGCATTTAAACACATAGACTTTAATATGGAGTTGGTCCCCCTTTAGCTATAACAGCTTCCATTCCTCTCGGAAGGCTTTGCACAAGATTTTGGAGAGAACATTTATGAGGTCAGGCACTGATGCTGGACGAGAAGTAAGGGGCCTAGCCCAAACCCTGAAAAATAATTTTGCCCATATAGCATACGTATATTGACACTAACTGGTCGGTTTACCATCGTCCTTTAACAGGATATTTGTATAAATGGATAACTATCCGATGACTGACAAGGAAATCCTCACTGATCCTTGACAGGCAATGATCACCCATGATGAAAGGTTGAATTTGAAAATCTCATTCATTCATCAGTCTTGCATATGACATTAGAGTGCAGAACAACTTCTAGACATCTTGGACTTTGCATTTAATTTATAAGTGGTTAGTGCCTTATAGGGCTGCACGATTATGACCAAAATGATAATCACGATTATTTTGATCAATATTGAAATCACGATTATTAATCACAATTATTCATTATTTTAGGGAAAATATTTTTTCTGCACTTTCAATTTTAAACAAACAGTAAGTGAACAAGATTTTCAGTTCAAAATGAAACCTTAAATAAAAATAACTCAAATAATAAAATAAAACTGACCCAAGACAAAGGGCTAACAAAACATAAACATGCAATTGCAGAGTGCAAACCAATGGGGGGAAAAAATGAAGCCTGTGCAGAAAAGGCACATTCTACAAGGAACAGGAACATACTACAGGCCTACACACACAATCAAATACCTGGTTTGGCCGATTTTACTTCATTAGATTAAATTAGGTGGTGCTGTATATGGAATTTAATAAATCCACACAATGACTGGAAGCAATGAGCAGAAATCTGAAACCAAACCTGTGCTCTTCTAACCAGCACACAAAATATCAACTCCTTTTTAGAAAAAAGGATATCTTGATACTTTTTAATGCTTTCTTGTTCGTTTGAGTTTATTCTAATGTTCACTTGTGTTTTTGCTGGCAGAAAGAAACCCACTGCTGATATAAACAGATTCAAACAATTTTCATAGGTGCCCAAGACTTTTGCATAGTACTGTACATACATAAACACACACACCCACACACACACTCTCTCTCTCTCTCTCTCTCGCGCGCGCGCACACATACAGACGCGCACACGCACACTCACACCCGATGGGCAGCCTGGCGCTGCTCACACGCGAGCACACACATGCACACGCACACAGGTGCTCCTTTTTTAGGCAGCTTAATGAAGCCCTAATCGTTCGTTCGCCCCTGGTGGTTGGCTGACTATTGGTTGAGAAAGTGTTTGATCTGATACGCAGTAGAGCCGCTATTCCAATGTTAATATCGCCGACGCTCATCTTCATTTAATCGTGGCAGCCAAAATCGTGATTGTGATTAAAATTCCATTAGATGTGCAGCCCTAGTGCCTTATGTCTCTCACTTGTGCTCATTGTTACTCACCTGGAAGAATCTTGAGATCTTTTATTAATACAATTTGCTCTATATGGAAGGCATTTGTGAAAAAATTACCATTTAGTGTAAGCACAAGGTAGCTTTATAGAGAAACCTGGCAGCTTGGTGTACAGGTTTATTATGCACTGTAAAACTGTACACAGTGAAATACGAACAAACTTTAATAAGTGTAATTATATAAGAGAAGTGTGACCCACACCTAAACCGCCGCTTGTCTGATATCCGGGCTTTATAGTCAGCAGCAAGGCCATCTGGATAAGTACAGAGACACCTGTGCTTTTTGGGTGGGAGCCACCAGGAGGAAAGGACTGCCAGAGGAGGATGCCCTTCTCACCAGCACCAGTCAAATGTGTCCAAAATGACAAAAACAATGGAGGTAAACGTCAGGAAAGTTAAGAAGAGGTGAAAGGTCAAAAAGAGCATGTGTATCCACATCAAGAGTCAGATCCAAAGTGAGCAAAATCAGATTTTCAGCTTGTGCCTTTAACCCTAATATCAAGCTTGGGGTGCTGGAGATCCCAGAGCAGCTTCAGCAGCTTGAAAAGATACTTAACATTGTTTAATAAGCTTGATATATAGTTAGATACTGTATATACAAACTCAATTTCCTTGATTCACATTTGTGCATCATTGCCACATGCATAAAATATCTAACATCAGCAAAGGTTTCAGTTTATTTACTTCACTTTTGCGTATAAGCTGTTGATATTTTATTCATGGGAAAATTATGAACACTATTAAATCAAGTAAATGATATGCATTGTCTTTTTCAGTGTCCTCTCCTGAAAATAAACAAATTCTTAAGCATTTGATCATTTCCAGTCTGAAAGAATTCAAAGGGAAAATTAGGTTCATTTTTAAATGATCATTATTATTTATACTTAGAGCACTTGGGTAGTAGACAGTTTATCAGGAAGGCATGAGGACACGAGGGCAGTGTCAACAAAACATGAAGGTTAAGATCTCTGTCAGCAGGATATTGAGCAGAGAGGCTCCATTTTTCTGAAGAACCCCCACTCAGCACTGTAGAGAGCAGCAGCAATCTGCCTGCTGCTACTGCTGTGATTCTGCGACTTGGACCTAAGTTGACCTTCATCGCCCAGACTGATGCTGATTGGTTTGGTCCTTTTGACTTTTTTTATGAAAAGCTTTTGTTTTTTTAGTGCCACGACTGGAAACTTTGCAATGCCCTTCAATCACAGGCCAGAAAGGACAATCTCATCACAAACAGATTAACAGCCTATTGTACACACTTGGGCAAGAGCAAGGGCAATGCCAAATTCTCTGCTCTTTAGAGTTTTACAAAGAAATAACCATCATCTCAGGCATGCTGTTTTGTCTTAGCCTGATTGCTCTCAAATGAAGACATTTGGCTGAAGCCTATCTGGCATCATAAACAGAATACAGTTACAGAAAAGAACTATTCAAGCGTCTGTGCAGGACCTACTCAGCAAATCAGAGGAAGGACACAGTATGTGTGGAGAAGCAGAGTCACATACATGACAAATCTAAGAAAATAATAATGCCATTTAAAGCAATTTCCAGAAGCAAATGTTAAAACAATGTTTCAATTTCATGCAGAACAGAACTATAGCTAACACACGTGCTGCGCTCCTACATATACTATGCACAAACGTTTGTTCAGCTACTTTAAGATGGCCCAGTTGCTGACACAGGCATTTAAGAGTTCAATGGTGCGCATAGCAAAGCACTGCAGATAATTATGAATGTGTAAAGTCCCAAACTTTTAGCTCCCAAGTGAAACAGCTGTGTAAATTTTGCACCCTTTCACTGGGAGATGGCTGGTTCAGTCCCCAGTAATGCCATTGCCATCCATGACCAGGAGTCTGCAGAGGCAGTTAATGTGACTTGGAGGAAGCACATGCTAGGCTTCATTCTCCTAGAGTTAGGAGTACTGCATGATTGGAGGAGTCCTAGCTATCAGATAGAATTGGTCATGACTGAAACAACGTACACTTTCAACATTTGTTTAAACAGATAAGTTTCATTTATATATAGGAATCCAAATTAACAACATTGGAATATCCATTGTGAGCGTGGCCCGGGGAATGGCCGACACCCACAGACTGGGAAGTCTAAACTCACACAGACACCAGCGTGAGTACACAGCAGAGTTTTATTCTAACTTAAATTACATCACTCTGGGCTAAAAAAAAATACCACAGGCTCTCGTCAGTCTCTATTAGTCCTCTCTTTCTCTCTGTCCTACTCGCCATTCTCTCTCCTCTGTACTTGCTATAGAGGTCATATTATAGAGAGTCCTGGTTCCTTCCCTGATGCCATTCACCTGGCCCTTGTCAAAGGAGGAGCCCTGTGCTCATTTCTGGGGGCACGTAAAGGCTCTACC
Source organism: Hydrocynus forskahlii (assembly GCA_037974365.1). NCBI lineage: Eukaryota > Metazoa > Chordata > Actinopteri > Characiformes > Alestidae > Hydrocynus > Hydrocynus forskahlii. Next base: position 12,106,912 of record JBBPCX010000018.1, on the reverse strand, counting down.
ATGTTTGTCCAGTTTGGCCTTTCCTGTACATTATACATTTTGACACCTTTCCTCAAATGCCAGCATAGGCAACAACATAGATTGCCTATATACACTGCTCAAAAAAATAAAGGGAGCACTTAAACAACACAATGTCAATCACACTTCTGTGAAATCAAACTGTCCACTTAGGAAGCAACACTGATTGACAATCAGCTTCACATGCTGCAAATGGAATAGACAACAGGTGGATGTTGTAGGCAATTAGCAAGACATCCCCAATAAAGGAGTGGTTCTGCAGGTGGTGACCACAGACCAGTTCTCAGTTCCTATGCTTTCTGGTCGATGTTTTGGTCATTTTTGAATGCTGGCGGTGCTTTCACTCTAGTGGTAGCTTGAGTCTACAACCCACACAACTGACACACAAGTCTGTCAGCGTAGTGTCCAGAGCATGGAGGTGCTACCAGGAGACAGGCCAGTACATCAGGAGACATGGAGGAGGCCGGAGGAGGGCAACAACCCAGCAGCAGAACCGCTACCTCCGCTTTTGTGCAAGGAGGAACAGGAGGAGCACTGCCAGAGCCCTGCAAAATGACCTCCAGCCACAAATGTGCATGTGTCTGCTTAAACGGTCAGGAACAGACTCCATGAGGGTGGTATGAGGGCCCGACGTCCACAGGTGGGGATTGTGCTTACAGCCCAACACCGTGCAGGACGTTTGGCATTTGCCAGAGAACACCAAGATTGGTAAATTCGCCACTGGCGCCCTGAGCTCTTCACAGATGAAAGCTGGTTCACACTGAGCACATATGACAGAGTCTGGAGACACCGTGGAGAACGTTCTGCTGCCTGCAACATCCTCCAGCATGACCGGTTTGCTCCTAATGCAAGACAATGCCAGACCTCATGTGGCTGGAGTGTGTCAGCAGTTCCTGCAAGACGAAGGCACTGATGCTATGGACTGGCCCGCCCGTTCCCCAGACCTGAATCCAATTGAGCACATCTGGGACA
>JBBPCX010000018.1:12053083-12091036 GCA_037974365.1 Hydrocynus forskahlii | reverse complement strand
TGTGTGTGTGTGTGTGTGTGTGTGTGTGTGTGTGTGTGTGTGTGTGTGTGAGAGAGAGAGAGAGAGAGAGAGAGAGCTGCAGCTGCCTTGACTTTGTTACAGAGAGAAGGGACTGGGCATTACACACTGGCTGTGGGAGTCAAGCAATAAGCATATTTCCAGATTCCATGCAGCATTATTAACCCATAGCTAAAACAAAGCAAAAGTACTATGAGGAAATTGCCCACAGAAACATTTCTTTTAGACAAAAACAGCTATTATTCGCTGTCAGTCTATATTCTGGCGGTGCCTACCAAACCAACATTTGACATTTTTCACTCCCATGTTTCATTTCTCTAATAACAAGCTAAGCTGGTTTTTTGCAAAAAGACAAAAATAGCAGCAATTGACTAAAATAAGATGAAAAAAATAACATAAGACAACAGCATTTCTCCACAATCTCATATACCCACAAATATTTCATGTATTGTTGTAATTTGACTTCTGAGCTGGGTGGTCCCACATTTTATTCCGTTGTCTCGTACTTTTCTTTTGACAGCCATTTATTGTTATTTTTATGTAATTGTAAAAGTGGTATAATAGTAAGAGAAGGAATGTTCTAGATAAGTGTACTGTTAGTACCCCAGTGCTCTCTTTTCTCTTTCCTGTGTGTAACCAGATCCTCACTCTTCTCATGCTAGTGTCTTCCTCTTGTAAAATGGATAATGACAGAGATTTGAGCTGCCTGGGCATTTCCTCCCACTGTTTGAGGGGCTTATGCAAGGGGGCGTGAGGAATGAGGGAGGATGTCTTACTTCAGGAGCTAACATGCACATTCAAAGACAAGTAGCCCCTTCCCCACAACCTGGCACATGCTTCCCTTCTTTCTGCCCACTGGAACCTGACACACACACACTGACATGTACACACACAATTATAGACAGAGAAACACACATTTGGTACTACTGCATTGGTGAGGACAGTCCATTGACTCATATTATATTGTAGTTGAGTAATACTGCTATTAAACCTAACCATAACATTAGTACTCATTAGTACTATTCAAAATGGTAAATTTGTTACAAATACAGCACTTTTAGGTGTGAGGACCCCACTTCTATAAACTGTCTGGTATTCCTATAATTATGGGGACTTAATATGAATGCGACAAAATGACACTTTGCCTGAATTTCATGATTTTTGAATAATATAAACACAGTTTTGTTGCAGATAAGCTTATATGATGATCCTGTTATGGCACTTGCAACTTAACAGGTAAAGTACATTTTACATGCATGCAGCATGACAGATATTTGAGGACACTTAGCATAGCATGAAAAAGTAAGTCCTTCATATTAAGAAGGATATTATACTTCATGTCTATTATGTCATTTAACAGTTAACAACTTTTTATTGTTTCCAAAAAAGAATAACTAGTCTGAACACACTCACGCTGATGTGTGAAGACAGCATGCTGGGTTTTCCTGCTGGTTTGCATCACTTCCAGCACAAACATTCACACCGCTCCTAACACTCAAGAGAACCACAAGAGGAAATGCTGGAGATGGTGTTTGGGCTGCTACTGCTTCACTGTGTATGACTCCAGGCAACATAAGGAGTACAGCATGTCTTTAAAAAACATACACACATACATTTGTTTTTATACTTTTTTATTGCCTTTATTCTAATGTCATATGGATACACATACTGTTGACATATATGGTATGACAAACTTGCTAAGACGTAATAAGATCATTTTCATAAGAATTTTATAAGCTAAATAAGAATTTTTAACAACCAAACATTCTTCTCACCAAAAAGTAAATGTTATGTCATGTTATTATTCTTAACATTCTGGGCTAAGAAAAAAAAAACACACACACACACACCTGTTCTTTTTTCCCTCGACTTCTGCTCTGTCCCTTCCCTCCACAACTTTTCCCCTTTTCCTATCCCCTCTCCCTCTCTCCCTCTCTCCCCTCCCTCTCTCTCCTTCAGAGCAAACCATGTGCGTTTCGTTCCAGCCGCCCGCACTTAACCCACTCCTCAGACTAACCAATGGACTGACAGTTGCCTCGTTCTTCCCTCTCTTTTCTTTACTTCTCACACTTTCTTTCTCTCCTCTTTTTCCCATACTCAGCTTCTTTTTGTGCCTTCACTCTAGCTTCTTCTCTCCAAAGGACATAAAGCCCCATAGAAACTGATCTGTGTGAGCGCACAAGGAGATCTCTTACCAGCACCGGCTTACAAACAAGGAGGGAATCACAGAGAGCTGCCTACACACACACTCACTCACAGAGTCTGAGAGGAAGCCACAGCATAAACACACCAACAAGGGGGAAAAAAAACAAACTGCCAAGCAGGGCTCTACACAGCAGGGTAAAACTTCAAAGCAAAGAATTCGCTGAGAGAGGAGAAGCAGAGGAGGAGGAGCAGGAGGAAGAGGAGAGTGGAGTGAAGGAGAAAGAGCCATGGAAGGCACTCAGGTCCGGCTGCTGGCGTGCCTGCTGCTGCTGCTGCTGGACGCTGGCTCAGGGAACTCACGCAGGCTCAGGAGGAGAGGACTCAGCCAGAAGGTGAGGAGCAAAACGAAACTTTTTCGTTGCACTGAAAAAGTTAACTTGAAGTATGCTGGCTTATGTAGCATATTTTGATGCCCTCAGCTAGAATTTTCTAAAAATGCTGTGTAGTTATGGATAACACTTTTATGCATGGTAAATGTTCCACATTGTTTGGTTCAGATGCCCTGGGCATTCCATTTTTCAGACACTGTGCTTTGAATACAAATGTGCCTGTATTTTTGTTGGTTTGGAATAAGTTAACACATTCGAGGAATATTATAAATTACTGATGAAAACAATATAATATGTGTGAATATGGATCTCAGTACTGCCTTGCCAAGAGTGCTGTACATGGGAATTTTACTTCTTTGTTGGTGTCAAGGTGTGGCATTAAGTCCACCTTGAGAAGACACAAAGTACCCCCCCACACACACACACACATCCAGTCCACCCAAACAAATGAATGATTTCAGAAGACAACCAGTTAATTAACATTGACACAAAACTTGCACATTGAATAACAAATGCAATATATTTTTAAATATACAGTGGCTTGAAAACGTATTTCTCCCTTCCAGGTTTTCTTTATTTCCACATTAAGGGGTTGTAGGTCTTCAGCCAAAATATAACATAAGACAAGGAGACCACAGGGAAACACAAAGATCAATTTTGTAAATGATCATTTCGTATTGGAGATAAATGGTTAATTTTATTGAAGCAAATTATTTTACGTTCAGTTCATTTATCCAGGGCCCAGCTGAATGCACAGACAGTATAGAATGTGTGTGTGTGTGTGTGTGTGTGTGTGTGTGTGTGTAGGTGTGCATTTGTGTGTGCGTTTGTGTGTGCGTGCGTGTGTATTGACCCTACCCACACTCACCAAATGCACATTTTCTTCTCTCTGTCCTCCATAACCTCTCCAGTGCTCTAAGCATGCTCTTCATAAATCTCTCTTAAATGACTCTTTAAGAAAGATTTGTGATGATACATTTCTTCTTTCTGCTTCTGTTCATCTGTCCCAATCTTTGAATTCCTTTTTGCTTTACTTGATGGAAAACATCAGCTGCCCTCACTGAACTTTTATTCTTTCCTTCTGTCTTTTCTTCGTTCACTTTAAAAAATAGTTAATGTGAACCAGTGAGCTACAGGGGAGCTAAAGATCATAATGCAGCAACAGAGCTGCCATCAGTAAGGTGTAGCTGGCCTAAAGGACCTGTTCTGTTGCAAGGCTGGACCAGTTTTACAGAATGCTGGCAAAAATCTAAATATCAGCTCAGTGTGAGAGCTGTGACAAAAACAGTAATGTATTTATTTTTGTCTTTATAAACCTCAGTATTATAAAACTAGGTATTAACTGGGCAAATGTGAGATACAAATTCCAAAGTACTAGGTAATTATTGATGGTTGGTATAAAGACAGTTGATCTAAACTACACTGAAACAAGCCACAGGTTCTAGCTAATAACTGGATAAGTGTGAGGTACAAACTCCAAAGTACCGTCTAATTATATGGGGTAAAACTACAGTAAATACCAAGATAGTCTGACTAAATCATACTGAAAAAACGTAACAGGTTCTAGCTACTTATACGGGATATTTTATCATATAATAAAATATCCCATAACTGGCCAATGATATCGAACGATACAGCAGTCATTAGAAACACACTCACACTGAATTTTACTTTAAAATTACACACTTGAGCAGAAAAGCTAAAATTAAAGATGCAGTTACCCAGAACATAAGTGACTATAATGGGAAGCATAACCTGAAATTCTTTGTATAATTTCCAACCAGCTTATTTTCTATTAGCTCTAGCAACATAGTGCAGCCTTCTAAAGCAGCATATTAAACTGGAATCTTAACATCATGTAACAAAGTCTGAAGACATTAGACTAAATGGGATTTTTCTCCAGTTTTCTGTAAAGCTTGTCCTATCTCACAACAGTTGCTTGAAAAGTAGATATTTGTGGGTGGAGCCTGGATAAGTCAGTACTGTTTCTGTCTGTCTTGTATAAGTAGAGTAAAGTAGTAACCTAAGAGGTAAAGGAGGTGGGCTTTGTCACATTTTAAATGTAATGGAGAATTGTTCCCAAAGGTTGCATGTGTGAGCCAGTGGAGAAAACTGCCATGCCAGCGACATTCTCTGTGTGGGCCTGACACAATCCAAGAAGCAATGCGATCCAACTGGCACTCACCTAAACAGCCATGGACAATTGATCCTGTTAAAGCGTCTTGTGTTGGGCAAGAAGTGCTAGTTTCTTTGAATAGCAATTTGAGCTTCACTGGACCACACTGGATGCAAAATCTGAACATAGCAGGGCAGCACTGACCCAGCTCCACGTTCTCTGGGTCACAGAAACAGACAGATTAATGCTATTGGTTTTCCCACATACCTTTCTCCTGTTCTGACACTTTGGATGGAAAAATGACTGTCTGCATGGCGTAATCAGCGAAGCTTGAACACTAAGCAAACAGCCCTCAGGAAAGATTGCAAGACTAAGAGTTAAGCTGGGGTTCCTGACCTCTGACCTTAGAAAAGGTTTGGCAGATTCAGTATAAAAGATACACGGCTTCAGTTCTGAAAGTCTGCACATCAATCTTTCCCCTCTCACTTTCTTTTTTAAAGGGGCTCAGTAGCAGAAGCTGAGCTAACAGTCACACAACATGACTTTCCTAATACTATATGACATGCTTGAGTTGTAAATCAGTTACCAGTCTGAGAAAAAACTACACACTAGAGACATAAACAGTAGGTATGAGGAAAGGGAGAATGTGCAAGACTTAGGCCAGAGGGGCAGTGTTTGTGGTTGGCCCAAAATTGGAAGGAAGGCTTAAAATGGAGCATTTAAAACAAATGGTATTCTACTATTTAAAAAAAAATTGTATATATAGTTTTTTTCAATAGTAAAATGCCGTTTTAAAGCTCCATTGTAAGCCTACCTACCATTTTTTGGCCCACCACAAACATTATACTGAATCCAAGGTTACTGTAATATACTATAATATACTTTTTTGGAAAAAAGCTGTCAGCTTTTTTCCAAATCAAACATCCTCATGGACCCACTTTGGCCTGCTGGCCACACTCTGGGTGGTCGTGAACTACATGGACAATGAGGATAAAACACAGGAATCCTGCTCAGGGAAGTACTGCATAGTAAAAGGTTTAAGAACAAGGCCTGCATGATATGGACAAAATATCAGTACTGCTGAAGCGCAGGGCATCCAGAAAGAAGATCATGATCAGAAAGAAGATCATTTGCATATATCAGTCACGAAGACACAGTAACAGAAACAGCCTGATTGATTCTAAGGGATAAACAGACATTTGAAAATGTAAGAGTAATTTCTGATGAAATTTAAATAACAACACACAAGCATCATGTTGAAAAAGGAAATAGAAGGAAAATGTAGAATATATGCCATTTAAAACACCTCAGCCAAACTTTGTCCTTAATTGTTAAAGATTGGCTAAACTATTTTGACTTTTGTTGGGTTACACAAATACCTTATTTCATCAAAACACCCAATAACACTCTCCTGTGATTGATTAGAGGCTCATTTGCATATTGCAGACATTCTACAACATCAGTACTGTGCAGAGATTAATATTGCAATATATTAGCCCTAGTAAAAGTCAGTTTTTGTTCCTTGAAGAATCTTTCAGTGGATGGGACTTTATAGAGCTTTTTTCTTTTTAAAGTTTTTAAATGAACTTCCACACAATGTAAAGGTTCTTTACCAATTCAAAGGTTTTTTTCCAGGAAACTTTATTTTTAAGAATGCAACAGAGTATGCTGAACACTCTAAACATGTACTTCTGTGTATTTGACCGAATGTGGGAGGAGTGTTCCTTTATTATCCAATAGGAGTGCCAAATATTACACCTTTGTATTACATAGACTGTCTTTCCACTTTTTGGAAATGATTAACTAGTGGGAACGGGAAAATCTAACTGCCAGTTTTGGAACATGCAGTGGTGTTTTCCTGGGTCGCAGTGCATTATAACAAGATACATGGTATGTGTAAGGCTTGTCAGGGCAAGTATGGGTATGAATGACCCCCACTGCATTCATACACTGCCATTCATTTCTCTGATACAGACAGACTTTCAACAGGTCTTAAAAGAACTAGAGAAGCTTACAGGTGTTTTAAGGCATCCTTTTGCACATCCTTTAAGTGTCTGTCTGTCAGGTCATACATGATGTCTTCCACATTCTTAGTCCACAATCACTGGTAGTCCAGCCACTGACAAGTAACCTGATTTGAAGGGTTGGATTTTTCTGCAGACCTCTTGTTAGACTTTTCTCTAATAAAACATGATGATGACCCCTTAAAGCTTTGCATTCATAACTGTGTAAATTCTATGTTATTTTATAGTTCCATTAATGTATAATAGTTACTGAATAGTAAGATTAATAACAAAATGAATAGAATAGTATAAACAGAATAGAAAAAAATAATAGAATAATGAGCTCAGATTGAAAGAATTCAATTGTATCCAAAGGTACAAAGGTTTTTCCTCTGTTACTTTGCAATAGGTGGTGAGACAGGAGAAGTACTTAAACCCCAGTCAGCAGTCTGAATGAGTTTAACCCAGTCATGTAGCAGTCATGTGCTGACAGTTCTGGGACTTGTACAATAATCCCAGTCAGCTGAGTAGAGAGTGCTTCAGATCATTGTTGTATTTTTGACCACATCAACTCCTCATGCCCATTTAAACGCAGTGGGAGTTCAGATTCCATACAGAATGCATAAGTACAGCCAGAACAGTTCTGCCATTTTACTCCATCTAGAATTCCTGACTCATCATCGCACATTTTAAGAGTTTGGGAATTGACTCTTATGAAGCAGCAGAGGGAATGACCTTCACTCAACAAGGCAGGCAGGGTTTCTTGCACTGTTCTTTGAACTGTCAGTCACCTGTTGGCCCTTCACTCCAGCTGAGATACAAGGTCATACAGCAGCTGTCAGTCAAGCAGAACTAGGTCAGAAAATGAATTTGTTCTGTGGAGGAGCTGGCCAGATGTCTAGGCATAAATCGCTCCATACATGACCCTAAGAAACCACTAGAATATACAGAAAAATATGACAACAAAAGGCATTTTATAGATAATTTTATAGATGATAAAAAGATACAATGATCTTGCTTGGCATTAAACATGATAACAGAAGGAATTTTAATGACTGAGGATGTGAAGCAGGGCATGGGTGGCATTGCCTGTTTTATGGGAAAAGAGGCATGTCATAAAATTGGCCATACAGATTAGTTTTTAGAGGATTTTGTGTTCTTGAAATTACACTGTTTAATAGGCACACACACTTTCACTGAAGCATGATTGTAATAACTGGCCAAATAATTTTAAAAAACCCTGCACAGCTATGCACCATACAGAATGAAAGCTCACTGTTCTTTACTGGAGTGATGAGACTAAAATTAGTTCATTTGTCCTGTTGTCTTTGGAAACCCACTGACAGATCAAAACACTATGTGTTATGACCTATGGCTGACTGTTGCCTAGACAAGTCTATAAACAAAACGTCACAGCCCTTGTTAATGAAGTGTCTCTAATCCCCTGCCTCTACTCTGGTCAATTCATGTGTCTTGAGTTCCAGAATTAAATCCAAATAAGGCCAAGTCACCTAAAAATGTAAGTGTGAATGCACCCTAGATACATTTAAAACAGATGCAAATCCGATCACTTAAACCATTTGTCTCTCTTAGACACATTTGACAATCATAACCCATGGACGTGTACACATGCATGTGGCTAAAATCTCAAGTTTCAAGATACACTGCAGTAATTTTGATAGATGCATACAGTAGATAGCTTCTAGCATTATCTCTGAGAGTCTTCAAGACTTCACACTGAATCCATGCTATGAAGGAGTTGTATTACTATGTTTGCCCAAGAGAACTGCGGCACCAAAATCACGGGAGCAGATTAATCACAGTTTACAGTTTGGTGTGCTGTGACCTCTCTGGCTGTCCTGAGAGGCAATGCCGACAGTAAACAATTGCATCATGGCTCCACTGGCATCACCACATTAGAGCACCACAAGAGACAAACAGGAAGGAATAAACAGAAGAGGGCCCAGCAGGCTCAAACAGTCATGTAAATACACACATACAAGCACACAGATCACTCACACACACACACACAGATCACAGAGCTAGTTATGCCATACAGGAAGAGGATGCTACTACTTCATCCTGATACTAAATCCCTTGAGAGGAAATCTGTGTTGTTAAAACTGCATTGAATGAAATAGGCCCAGATTCCTATTGTAGCAGGAACAAACATATACACATGTAAAGGCTTCACAGCGTTGTTCCTAATTTGTTGGTCTGTCTGCATCTATGTGGCTTTCAGCCCCTAGCAAGTGGATTAGGGTTAAAGGTAAAGTGGGAACAGTGGGAAATTCTTTCTCTGGATTTAATCTATTCAGCAAATTGTAACAAAACCAGGGAAATGGGTGTAGCCCAGTGGTCCATATTTTAAAAGTGTAGTCTACTTTTGGTGGAGTCAGTTCATGTTATGATTTACTTATATTTAAATGACAAGAGCTGTATGGGTAGAGAAGATTGACCCAAGTTAATGATTACCCCCACAACTTCTTATTAACTTCAAAACTGTAAAAAAGAAACATGTTCCTCCATTGCTTGATATGCCTATATTTTCCTGAAGGCTACAGGTTCATTTCTGGTTTACTAAGTCACTCTTGATATAAACTGTTTGTCTAAAAGTTTGTAGATGCCTGGTCATCCAACACTTCTTCCAAAGTCACGGGAAAAATCACAGGTAACCATCTCTACTCTTCTGGGAGGGTGTTACAATACAATCTTAGCAGTAACTCTGCACAGAAAAGAACTGACAAACAATTACACATAAAATTGGATGTAAATGTACAAACCAGAGAAGAAGAACTAAATTAGGTTAATCCAGTAATTGGAAGAGTTGTCCGGATACTTTTGGACCTACAGTGTAACTTCAACATCCTCCAGGAGAAACCTGGAGTGGCCAGTAGAAGAAAAACATCTTGGTCGGGGCACAAAATAAGCTTTAGGTGAGAAAGCAGAGAGTGAATGGAACTAAACCTCAATAAGTTAGTGTACATGTACAGTAGATAGTCCTTAGGGCACAGAAAAAACTCAGTATGAAAAACTTATACTGATGCAATTTATGGTAAGAATTCAGTTATAAACCCACTGCACTGGCGCACACTCCAGCTAACCAAAGCATGTGTGGGTTTAAGTTATAAACACTTGAATACTGTGTCATAATGATCCGTGCCAAACATTTGTTTTCGTTTTCACAGTTGCTTTAGAGGCAAACCCACTTGCCGAATAAACAGGCCTTTTTTAAACATTAAGTACAGTCTGTAGGGCCATTATCTTGAAATCACAGACAGGCAGCCTTGCCACACCCTGCTGTAAAACTTTGCAATACAGCAAAGCAGAATAACTTGCGAGCACTCAGAGAGACGTTGAGAGGCACATATTTGCTTTCAGAGATGCTCTGTCCTGAAGTTTCAGCAGCAGAATGTAGGTTAGTTTATACTTGGCTAGACTCTGCAGAGAACTGGCAGAGTTATTAGGTGGTGTTGGACTGCAGTCAGGCCTGAAAAAAGACAAGAGGAGAGAAAAAGTGGGAGACATGAAAAGAGAGAGAGAGATGTAGTGACTTACAGAGGACAATTCTTTCCCCTAAACAGTACCTCTTCTCCAACTGGAAACTCATCTGCAAGTCTGGAGCAGGGCCTTTGTACAGTCAGCCCACATCCCTCAGCTCATGCACAAAGAAAAAAGAAACCCTGGTGAAAAGCCCCATGGCTTTCTTAGGAAGAAAAGTCTCTTTTTTGGAGCCTTGCATTTGAATGAATTCCTAAATACTGCATCCTTTGTGTTAGTACTGTCCTCTCAGGCATATATAACCCCTTTTCCAAAAAAAAAGTTTGGACAGCGGAATGCAATTATTTGATTTGCAAATCATGGAAACATCAAGACAGTCAAATCGTATATGCTCATTTGTTTCAGGATGTTTCAAAAGGCTGGGACAGGGGTATATTTACCACTGTGTTGCATCACCACTTGTTTTAACAGCACTGTAAACATATGGAAACTTAGAGGACCAGTTGCTGGAGTTTTGAAAAGGAAATGTTCCATTCTTGTCTGAAAAAAATATTTCAATTGCTCAGCAGTTCGAGACCTACTTTGTCATATTTTTGTTTCGTGATGCACCAAATGTTTTCAGTGAGTGATGGGTCTGGACTGCACGCAGGCCAATTTAGCACCTATCGCAGAGCTGTGCTGTTGTAATACATGCAGAATGCAGTTTGACATTGTCTTGCTGAAATTGGTAAGGCCTTCCCTGAAATAGATATTATCTGGATAGCAGCATAGGGTGCTCAAAAACCTATTTCTATCTTTCAACATTACTGGTGCCTTTCCAGAGCTACCCATGCAATGTGCACTAATGCACTCCCATATCATCACAGATGCTGGTTTTTGAACTGTGTGCTGATAACAAGCAAGACTGTCCATCTTCTCTTTAACGTTACACATTTTTTTAGTCTTTTGTTGCCCCAGTCCCAACATGTTGCTGGCATCAAATTAATAGTGAGCATATGCATATATAACATATATAATATCATTAAATTTCAAATTTGTCATTGTTGTATTTTCAGTTAAAAATGGGTTTGCATGATTTGCCAACCATCGCAACATATTATAATTTACATTTTACACATTTTTTCACATAGTGATGCACCAAATCTGTAATGCTGAACTTTTACCCGAGTCAAGGGTCCCCACTTTACCTCTCCAGAAAAAATACTCTAGCTCAGTCAGCCAAGAACTGTGCATTCATGGCTTCTTTACAAATCGGATAGAGTCTTTCGCATGAGTGCAGAAGTCTGGCAAAGCTACAGTGTGGCCTCCACCCAAGCTGAACAGTGGAAGGGGCCTCTCACATGACTTTCAGAACAACTGCTCAGAATTCTGTGTTACACAAGTATCCATGGAGCATGAAGTGCCCTCCATTCAGAATACAGCGATCTTTCAATAATCTGAACACATAAAAACATTGATAGATTATCTAAGAGAAATTATGTTTACAGCCCTATTGAACATCTGCTATTGCTATGCTAAAGTATATAAAGTGGAGCGTGATTTTACATGCATTCAGAGGTATTGGCACATCTCAGAATGCTTTTCAGCCAATCATAATGCAAGGTTAGAATTGTGGCATGCTCGATAATGTTCTGAGAAAACTTGTGAAACTCAAGAAGTTCAAGTCAAGTTCTACAAACATCAGATGCCACAGTCTAGAGCAGCATTTCCCAGCACCAGTTCTGGAGTCACAATGGGAATATTCCATGAATTTGTATAGTTGGGTGAGTCTGCATTTATTTATCTAAAACTTCTTTTTCTCTGTATCTCTGTACCAACCTGCTGCCAGGACTATGAGTATCCCAGCCAGTCCCTGTCCACGCAACACCAGAAGAATGACCGGTGTCCACCCCCGCCACAGATGCTGCCTGAGCGGGCTTGTGAGGTGCCAGGCTGTCGTTCCGACTCCGAGTGTGAGAGACACAAACGATGTTGCTATAATGGCTGCATCTACGCCTGCCTGGAGTCAGTTCAGCCTCCGCCTGGTGGGAATACACGCTCTGTCACATCATACACACATACAACAATTTCTGCATATGCAAAATATTTACCAAAGTACATTTTGTAGAAAAGTTTATTTTAAATTAAGCAGTATTTTAGAAGTATATGGTTTTTTAATATGTATTGATGTGTACTTTAGAGTGATGGGAGGAAATATTTGCAGAAATGTATTTCTTAACATACTGAATAACACTTCAACAAACGTTTAATGAAAATATCATATCAGCTAAACTGTAGTATTTAGAAACTATACTTTATAGGAATACACTTTACTATACTGTGACAAAACTGCACTTTAATAAAGGTATTTAACATGCTTAAGTAAATAGAAGTTATTCCAATTTGAAACAGTAGTTGTTCTAAAATAATATTTAGTGTGAATTAAGGTATGCATTAATTGTCCTTTAATTAAAGCCTATGTAAAATAGTGAGAAGTCGTATTGGCAAAGCAAATAAGACTCTCCTGGAATCTGCATCTGTGCATTAGAACAAAAAAAGTGTTTTTAAGTGCATGTACCTGGTTCAATTACTTTTTATGGTCAGAAAATTTAGTCAAAATAGGTTCTGTTGGTCCTGCAGGTTATTATATTCATTCACCCATATGAAAAAGTTGGGGAAGCACTCTCAGCCTGCATAATAATTGACTCTACTTTTAATTTGAAAGATAACAGTGGTATGTCTTTCATTTCCTAGGAACATCTGAGTACTTGGGTGTTTTCCATACATAGATGTTTAGTGAAGTAGTATTTAGTTGTATGAAATAAAATCAAATGTGAAAAACTGGCTGTGCACAAATTTTGGTACCCCTGTAATTCTGCTCTTTTTAGTGCATGTAACTGCTCAAAACTGATTACTTGCAACACCAAATTGGCTGGATTAGGTCGTTAAGTCTTGAACTTCATAGACAGGTGTGTCCAATCATGGAAAAGGTATTTAAGGTGGCCAGTTGTAAGTTGTAAGGGATCCTCAAAGCAACTCTCAAAGGATCTGAAAACAAAGATTGTTCAGTATCATTGTTTAGAGGAAGGCTGCAGAAAGCTATCTCACAGGTTAAAACTGTCAGTTTCAACTCTAAGCAATGTAATCAGGAAATGGAAGGCCACAGGCACAGTTGCTGTTAAACACAACAGCAACTGTTAAACACAGATTTTGTATAGAAGAATCATTAAAAATACCTCCATCCAGAACCCAGACACTCATCAAAGGCTATAGGAGGCGTCAAGAGGCTGTTAAATTTGCAAAAGGATGTTCAACTAAGTATTAATGTAATATCTCTGTTGGGGTGCCCAAATTTATGCACCTGTCTAATTTGGGTATGATGCATATTGCGCAGTTTGTGTTAATCCAATAAACTTTTTGACACTGCTGTAATGCTACTGTTTCCATAAGGCATGACCTATATTAAAAGGAAGTTGCTACTTTGAAAGCTCAGCCAATGATAAACATCCAAAAAATTAAGAGGGGTCTGCAAACTTTTTCATATGACTGTATGACTGACATGCAAAGAGATTGGGCTGTGCCCCAGCACAAACAACAGTCATATACTATGTAGTGCAATGAGGAAAAATACTGTAATGTACTGGTTTCGCTGTGTTTTGATCAGTACTGGACTGGTTGGTGCAACCAAAGCCCCGGTGGCTGGGGGGAAATGGCTGGCTCTTAGATGGACCAGAAGAGGTTCTCCAGGGTGAGTGTCAATGTCCACTTTGTGAATTTGTACTCTAATTCCAGTCTTGTTAAGTCAAGTCAAGTTTATTTATATGGCACATTATCATCCTCAAAAGCTCATTTAATGTGCATTACAGGAATAGAATAAAATTTAAATAAAATAGAATAAAATAATGGAATGAATAAAATACATAAAATAATACATAGAAAATTGTAAGTGCAATAGATGCGCAAATATTTAAGTGAAGCCAGAGGAGAATAGTAAGGTTTTAGCAGCTTTTTAAAGCTATTATTGGTGCAGATCTGATACTGATGGACAGTTTGTTGCAGCATGGTGACTAAACACTATTTCACCGTGTTTAGTTTCATCTCTTTAAAGGGAGACTTTAAAGGGAGACTTAAAAGGGAGACTTTAACTAACTGCTTTATCTCTTTAAACAGTTTGTGTTGAGTCCATGTGTTTCCAGTTAATTGTCCTGTTTTTTCATGGTGTAGCTGATCATTCTTTTTTGAAGTTTTCTGTTACCAAGAGAACCAAGAAAGTTTTTATCTACTTTCTCTTAAGGGCAGTTTCTAGTTCAGTTCATTCACATCAAACCCTTTAATTACTTCCAGTTTCATTGCCTTTCTTCCCACTGCCCATCCATGTGGATAAGATATATGCCAAGCATTTAATTAACGGCACCTTTGGTGTAGATAGGTAAAAAAAAAAAAAAAAAGGTTGTAAAAAATGTCTTTGTGTTTAATTAGCCCAAACTTGAAAACACTGGAAGAATCTAAACCAGAACTAAAGCGATTTATCTAACCCCCCTATTAAAACTCTTATCTGTTTTTAACAAAATTGCATGTGCCAAAATTACTGGCATCCCTGCAGTTAGTTCCTTGTCTAAACTCCCTTTGTCTACAGGGGAGTAATGCTTGAGATTGAAGAATACATGACTATCAATATGAGAGCACACTACAGAATCAGGTGTCCTAGGTCCTCTCTTTTGAACTCACCTCTTCAGATCACCCCACAGGTTTCCAAAGGGGTGTAGGTCAGGGGACTGAGTTGGCCACATCAAAAGCTTGATTTTGTAGTCATTAAACAATTTTAGGTAGATCTGACAGTGTTTTGGATCACTGTCCTGCTGGAAGACTTGGTTACAACCCAGTTTTAGCTTTGTAGCGGAGGCATGCCTGTCAAAGCACAATCGGTTGTGGTAAACTTTCCGCTTGCATGTTATCAAACCAGATGCCTGACAGGAGTGTTTGAGGTCTTTGCCTTGCAGGGATGTTTAAGACCTTGCTTGTCTCTGCAGCTTTTTTCCATTCAAGTGTATTTTAATGATATCCCTGAGAACAGTAGGAAGCTCCCTCACCTTCACCATGGTTACTACTTTAAGGGACTGTAAATTCTTCCTAAACTATGTCAGTTTGTCTTTTCTAACGAGGTCAATAAAATGTATTGTTTACAATTATACTTTACAGCAATACTTTTACTATACTACAACAAAACCCACTTTATAAATGTATTTAATATACCAACAGAAGTTGCTCCAGTTTGGCACAGACGGCACACTTCGCTGTCTGAGCACTGATAATTTACATACACTTAAGTCACAAGTAAAACAACACATTTAGTGTGTATTAAGGTATGCATTAACTGTCAACGTTTTTTTAAATGAAGGCCTAAGTTGCACTTAGAGAAATCACAAGGCCAAGGCAAATAGGACTCTCTTGGTAGTTTTAGGAAGCTCCCTCACATTTGTCATGATTACTACTTTAAAGGATTGTTAAATCTTCCCAAACAATGGTTAGTTGTCTTGTATTGCCAACATCAATGCTTTTTATTAATGTAGCATTTGTTTATGCTTATGGGTATATTCTTTACCTTTCATGTTTATAAGTAAAAGGCAAAAGAAATATGAACTGGAAGTTTATGAAATTACAGAAACTGATCTGCGTGGATGCTTGCTTTCTCATTGTATATTACGTCTTTGTACTTTCTCTACTATATATGGTGTTTGTAGCTGAGGCGTGCAGCACTACAGAGGATGGGGATGAGCCCCTACACTGTCCCACTGGCTACGAATGTCATATCATCAACCCAGGAAACCCCTCCGCTGGGATCCCCAACCGTGGCCAGTGTATCAAACAGCGTGGAAACTCAGGTCAGTCTCTGAATCTGTTTGGTTTATTAATGTCCAATCTCAGGACTACAACATCTGTTCTTTGAGACAACCAGGCAGTCATATAAATCATATAAGTAAGCCTCACACACACATATATATGAAGTGATACATTGTAGCACTTAGCACTTGTATCACCTCCTCAGACCATTTTCCCCTTGTGCTGGTGTCATCCATTTGATACTAAATGCACTTGTCGGAACTGTTCTCCCTCTAGATGGTCGTAGCCTGAGGCACAAGTACTTCAAAGATTACAAGGATTACTTAGGTCAGTATGACCACCAATTTATATTTGTAGCCTCTGTAATACTAGTAATAGGGAGGAAATGGCTGTGTGTAACATTGATCGATATTTGAATGTTGTTTCATCCTCATTCTTTTCTTTCTAACAGGCAGTAACTCCAATAATGCAGTGGGCTACGAAAAACATCAAAAGCACTTAGGTTGAAAAGCAGGTGAGTCTTTTTTTTTTTTCAAACCGTACAGTGGACTCAACGTGGAGGCCTGCCTGACAAATCATACCACAGTGAAGCCGTCTTCCCTACACCCAGAATTATGAACAAATATGTGAAATGCTCTTTTAAGTTGTCTTTTAAGCTGTTATAAATGCTATTTTAGATGCATTTGAAACTACATTGAGATATTATTTGGCCTTTCCAGCTAAAGGTCAAATTTTCTATTATAAAGTAAAACTGAAATTATTTGTCAGTTATAATCACTGGCTTTGAATCGATATGGAGTGCATGAGGCTGCAACAACAATACTACTACTATAACCGTGGGATTAGGAGACACCAGGCATTATGTCACAGGCATTATCGGCATAAGAACATCCCTACCGTTTTACACATTTCATGTTATTTTTGAAAACATTGAGTGCAACTCCCCTCCTTTATAATTTACAAGCCAGCAAACTACAGATTGCTCAGATGTCACCACAGTCTATGCATTTAACGATGCTGACTTAACAAAGGTCAGCTGTGATCATGAAAATGGGATGCATATGACTGGTTTACAGAAATGAATAAGCTTTGTTCTAATTTTTCCAACAGGTGACCTCCACAACTCTACAGACTCCTTCTGAAACCATCATCAGTCCAACAAGTTCAGATGGCCTTTCTCTTCTACAAAAACATTTGGTGCTGTACATTTAGGTGCTACGACAGGGAATAGGCCAACATGTTCTACCTCTTCTTACAAACCATCTTCTTAGCCTTCATACCACTCCTTAAAACCAAAACACAGACACCAGACAGAAAATACAAAGATGATTGTTAATGCTATAATGAAGTTTTCACACAATTTCTCTCATATACACACTAATAAGTACAGCCAGCATATGCTCTGAAAGCCAAAGGTACTTAGACAGCCATGTTGAAACTGACATACTTTATGTGAGGAATAATACCAGAGATATCTTTACAGATCCCGTTTCAGCAAAACCAGAGGACATCAGCCACAACATTAAAACCACTAGAATGTGAAATTAATACTCATTATCTCATTGCAGTGTCCGATTGATGTATTAGGCAAAAAGTGAACAGTCAGTTCTTGGACTTGATGTGTTGGAAGCAGAAAACGTAAAGATCTGAGGAATTTTGACAAGAGCCATATTGTAATGCCTACTGGTTCAGAGCATTTCCAAACTGGCAGTTCCTTCGATGTACTCAGTGGTTAATAGCAACCACAAGCGGTCCAACTGGTTGACCAATGACAAAGTTGAAGGCACCCAAGGCTCACTGATGCATGGAATTCATGTGGATGTTACTTTGATATGCACATCCTACCTAAACATTGTTGCAGACCAAATACACCACTCTTGACCACATTATTCCCTATTGGGAGAGGCCTCCATCAGATTACAGTGCCCGGTCACACTGCAAACATGGTTTAGGAATGGTTTGAAGAACATAAAACAGTTCAAAGTGCTTACTTGGCCTCCAGATTACTTACTCTCAAACCAATCAAATATTTGTAGGATATGCTGGATAAACTAGACTGATCCAGGGACGCCCCCCTCATAACATACAGGATCTTCTGCTAACGTCTCGGTGTCAAATACCACAGCAAACCTCAGAAGTCCCGTGGAGCCCATGCCTCGATGCTTCAGAGCTATTTTTGTAGGACAAAGGGGACCATGCACAATATTAAACAGGTGGTTTTAATGTTTTGGCTGTCTGCATACAGTCAGGCATTTCTGCTATAGTGAACACTGCTCTTCATGTCCAGAATTATTTATACTGGCATACTGTATGAAAAACTGTAGAGACACACACACACACACCCTCAGCTCACACCCTTGGGCTGAGTGAGGACTGGCCAGCAGGAAATGAGGACCATGTGCTGCTCTGTTCTCTGCAATTCCAGCAGGATGAGAGGCAGACTGGAAAAGGCATCTGTCTGAAACGGCAAATCAGACTGTATAGTGTATTTTACCTTTACTGGAAGCTTTAATTCATTTTGAAGTAAAATGTATTTACTTCGAAATGAATTTTTCATCCTTTAATTCCACTTTCAGTGCTATCAGACTAGAGTGTCTGGAGTTCCTCTGAACCACTTTATTTTCTACATCTTAAGAATACGTGGCAAATAAGACCTACCTATCATTACTCTGACACCTGTAATTACAATCAGTGCATTATAAGACATTAAGCCCTTACAGAAATGCTCCAGATTTCCTCATCCTAGTCTCTAATAGCCACATCTGCAGCACGAGGTTGATTATCCTTGACAAAATCCTGCACAGAATTGAGGAACAGAAAACCTGACTCCAACCATACATAGTGGAAGGCAATACATTGTGTAAATGTGTCTCAATATATGGAACATTTGCTGTTGGCAGTGACATAATACTGGAAATATGGACATAATATAAAACCAAACAGACTTACAATAGAAGCCAATGGATTGCTTATTCTTTTACCAAGTGCATTGTCTGTGCTGACCATACACTATGTATGTGATGTATTAGGTTGAAAAAAGCTGATTTTCCCTCGCCCTGAATTCATCATCACATAGGTTAACAAATGTACATTTTCTTCTGGTTAGAAGTATTGCAGTGCAGTCTGACATGAAGAAATATGCATGATGAAGTTTTGAGGGAATGTTGTATGAAAGACACCCATCCAGAAGCAATGCAATAACGAAATCATGCATGGTGCCCTGTCCATTTCACATGGTGCTCTAATGAACTTATCAACATGACATGCTGTTCCATAAGCTCACAGTCTCCACACTTCAGGCTCTCAACATTAAGCTATGGGAGCCTGAAAGGGAAATGAACTATAATATGCACAAAACTACAGCAGCTAATCATCCAAGCGTGAGCTGCAGTAGTAGTGTACAAATATTATTCCCAAATAAAACATCTGACAAATGCTATTCTGTTATTTCTGTTACAATTACTAACCCATTTTGAAGCAATATTGCATCAACATACCACCTCTTCGTGCTTTCTTCTTGAGCATCGTTTTCCCCTAACAAATCAGTCACGTAGTTACTTCACTGCCTGTCCAGTACTAAGGCTCTTACTGTAAAGGTTACTGCAGATGCCCGTTTTGTCATGATTGTAACTACAATGAGATGTGACAGTGAGATACACTATATGGACAAAAGTATTGGGACACCTAACCATAACACCAACCAGGACTTTGCATTTAAATACACATTTTAAAATGGAGTTGGCCCCTCCTTTGCTAGAACAGCTACCACAAGATTTCTGTGGGAATTTGTGTCCATTCATTCTGTAGAGCCTATATGAAGTCAGGCACTGATGTTGGTCAGCCTGGCTCAAAATCTCCATTCCAGTTCATTCCAAAGGTGTTTGATGGGGTTGTGTTCAGGGCTCACAACCCTGGAAAACAGATATATAGTGTATATAGTGTATCCATATAGTGTATGTGATGACCGACAAAGCAATTTGGTTTTCAAATATTTCTCTCTGGAGAATGTAAAACACCAAAAGGATGGAAAAGAAATTCCTTAAATTAAAAATGAGTATGGAATAAATTACATTTTCGCTATATAAGATCAATTATACTATTCATCGAGACCGAATCATGTCCTATAATTTAACTAGCTGAAACACATAAAATGTTAAGACAAAATGTCAGAGCTAGTCTGTATATTATTGTAAATATTCTGTTTATTACTGTATGAAACAGTCATACAAAGCATAATGAGGTGTAGGTTCACTATAGGTCTCTTTCACTCAAACGCATACATACAAACACACTTAAGTGGCAAACTTCTTTTGCCTGACTGGTGCAGGCAGTTGAGCAGTAATGTCCAACAGAGGGCGCTCTACCACCACCAATGACTGGTCTTCCAACAGCTCCACAAACAGCAGCCCCTGTATGAGTAAGAAGGGGTTTACACACAGCACAAGATACATCAGCAACATAAGCCTGGGTTAACTGTCACATGAACGTCTGTCTAGTGGCAGTAAATAGCACCCACCTGGAAGAGCTTGCAAACTTTGAAAGCATGGCTGTGTTTTTTCCTTTCCTTCTCTGGTAGGCTCCTCAGAGTCAGCTGATTGTAGAACTGACTTGTCTGATCGGGAAGAGGCTGGGGGAAAGCATGCATATTGGAAAACATATATAGAAGAGCTCATTAATAACCAGATGCCTCATGCTTACTAACAACTTATACTGATACTTCAGTTCCACAAAAATGCTCTCTTGATTGTCTTACCAGGGTTTGGTCAAGGATGCAGAACATGAATGCATCATGCAGAATAACTTGGGCAGGATTTTTGGGACTGAAGGTCACATTAGTGATGGGTGTGTCTCTCTCCAGCCACAGAAAATGAAGCCCCTTCCTTTGCAGCCCTCGGCTCCAGTCGGTGTACTGCTTCTCCTCTATAGAGTACTCAAAGAGCTAAGAAAATAAAAGCAGGCATGAGACTGCAGAATCTGATACAAGAAGCCTTCATCTCCACAATTAACAGAAAAGACTATCATTTAGTGTGCATAAGCAATGTGTCAACATTGTAAGCATGCATCCCATGTGTGGAAAAAGCTAAAATTGCAAAGTACCTGCTGATCTGCATGTGCCATGAACAGGTTATTAGTGGTTGGGTGGATGGCCATGGCACTGACTCCAGAGCTGTACACAGGTAACGTGCAGTGGCGCTGAAATGCATAACACCTTAGCATGATTCACTGCACATAATTTACTACTAATTCAACACTAAGGTTCAAGACTTAGTGCTGGTGTCGAGGGATTACCTTCATTTTTTTCAGGTTATAGACCTGAACCTCATGGTCACTGTTGGCGGAGGCTAGCCACTTCCCATCTTCACTGACTGATAACAGATGAATGGCCTGGTCAGATCCTTAAGATATAAGAAAACAAAAAGATTATTACAGGGACGAGTTCATGTCACAAAAAAAGGCCTTTTACTGCATTTTTTTTTATTGTAGCGAAAACTGACTTACCTGACTTAGGCTTGAGAGTACATACAAACTTGCACCCCGACTCGCTTAAAGATGCCACATGTACTGATGAGCAAGTGGATGCCACAAACAGGTGGGAGGAGTCTGAGGAAAAGCAAACCTGACTGGCTGAACCGAGAACTTTTGGAAGCTTGGACACCTACAAAAAAATGAATAAATAAATAAATAAATAATACATTTTTAAAAAGAGTGTTTTTTCCTCCCCAACAAATTCTGCAAAATCCCAATCACTGAGATGAAAGCCACTCAGGCTGCTTTGATGTGAAGTGAAGAGAAACTAACTGGCTCGGACTGTGTTTGCTGTAGCGAGAAGAATCTGTGTTACAACACAAACTGACTTGGATTTAAGTCTGACCACAATACAGAAATATGTCTCTCTGATATGTTTGTTGCATATGTACCTGTTAATAATCAAGAAACTTGCCTTGGTGATGCTGACGTTGTTGTTATCGCAGTTTAGTCTGTACAGTCGGAAACTGGCCACTGTTGAGTACACAATCCACTCTCCACATGGGGACACCGCACTGCAGCAAATGTGCTCCACACCCTAGTGTCCAAATCAAACAATACTACAGTAAATACACACTCACACCAACCCACAACACACAAACAATTCATGTGGTGTTACAAATGATTTTATCCAATTACAAACATTGCAAAATAATACATATGACCTATAGGTCAGTTTTCCAGACAGGAATGAAATCCAGTCCTGGGCTATTCTACCCTCGGCCGTTTTCTAAATGTGAATTCTATATATTGATTGGTAATGGTGTCCACGACCAGGCTTAATCCCAGTATTGAAAACCAACCTCAAGTGACCAAAATGTGACACAAAGCAGTTCAAGGCATTTCATGCAAACCTTTATCTTCAAATGAAGTAATTTCTCTGGTTTCCGTTTAACAGGTAAAACACTTCCAGGAATTCCTGCAAACAGAAAAAAAATTGTAAATACTTATAACACAGCTGAAATCACTATGGTGGGTTTCACTATTTGACTCAGGGTAAAATCTGATCCATGCTCTCGCACCATTTCCTTCACTCTCTCCCAGTCTCCACAGCTCCAGATGGGTAGTATGCTGGAACAGCAGCAGGCCAGCCTTCTTTGCACATGACACTATTCTCCGCTGTACAGTGAAAAAGCAACACTGTATTTAGCACCAAGAACACATTCCTGCTTTAAACATCATGTACAGATTGCAAAAGCTTTAGGGCAGGGAGCACCACTCACATGGGGGTACTGTATTTTACGGAAGACACAAGCACGGGTCCTGTCTTCAATTTTGTCCAAGAAAGGTCTCACAACAAACTGTGTGTCCATACCTGGAAAAGTGAGAGCAGCAGAGTCAATCTATAAATAAGATAATTTTGATGTAGGAAAACATAAATAACTACAGTTATACTCTACAGAATTTCCAGAACTTACCGCCTGATACAAAAGCCATGTTGATCTCTAGCACAGCACGAACATCATGTGTGTGGTTCTTAAAGGTTTTGGTTCTGACCCACTCACTGTCCTCCTGACCTAGCACAATTGGGAGCCACTGGAATTGAATCACAGTTCCCTCTGACGTTCCTGCAACAAGACTAGTCTCATCCTGAAAAATATAAAAACTTAAAGGTATAAAATTAGCAACCAAACATGGAAAGATAGTCCTTAAAGTTGATGATTATGATAAGACGTTTTTTAATGGGATTCCACACAGTTTGTTTAAATACATTTAATTCAAAGTGCAAAAATGGTCCAAATGAACATCCCTGTGTTCTGCTAAGCCCCAGCAGCCTAATGGGGTAGCAGTGAAAGCTAAGCATACCTGAGAAATACAGATAATTAAACACCAGCATATGGCAAAGTATTAATTTCCAGACAATTTTTAATTCCCATTTCACCCAGGGTTGTCAGTCGCATTTCACCCAGGGCTGTTACCAAGTATTACAATGTTTGATACAGTTTGAAACACTGCTATATATTGGCAAAATGGCTATATTGATAAAAGTATGTCACTTTCAATTCTTTGTGCAACTCTAACAACAGAGTTACATTGATAACTGGTCAGTTCAAATCAATGTACTGACCTAGAGCTCTGTTGCAAATATTTTAAAAAATAAATGACATCAGCCATATTATTACAAAAACACTGACAGGTAAAGCATATAACATTGATTATTTTGTTACAGTGGCACCTGTCAGGATGGGATGTATTAGGCAGTAAGTGAATACAGAGTTCTTGAAGCTGATGTGTTGGCAGCAGAAAAAAGAGGAAGGGTAGGGAGCTGAGAGGCTTTGCTAGGGGTCAGATTGTGAGGGGTAGATGACTGTCCCCTGTATGCTGTGGTTAGTGGGCAAAGAAATCACAACCAGTAAACTAGCAACAAGGTCATGGGCTCCCAAATCTCACTTTTGGGAACCATCTGATTGATTTCCACTGTAGAGGTACTATAGGAGAAACTGCTGAAAATGTTCATGCTGGTTATGATAGAAAGGGGTCAATATGGGGCAACATAACATCAGACTGTTCACCGCCAAAAGTGCACACAATGGGCTCCAGGCCTTCAGAGCTGGACTATACAGCAATGAAAGAAGGTGGCACCACAATGCACTACGTGAAAAAGGCACGTGGCAGCATGATGCTCTGATGAAGGTTCCCACAATATTTATGCCAACACTATTTCCCATTCAGCTGGATCATATGTCCTGCCAAACCACAACATTGATCAAATTCTTAATACAATCGAGCATCTGCTGGATGTGATGGCAAACTAGCCCTATCCATGGAGGCCCTGCTTAACAATACCTAAAGGATCTGCTGCTAAAGTCTTGGTGCCAGATACCACAGCACACCTTCAGAGGTCTTGTGGTGTCCATGCCTAAACAGGTCAGAGCCGTTCTGGCATCATGAGAGAGACCTACACAATAGTAGGCAGATCAAATTAATGCTATGGCTTATTGGTGTCACTGATCCACACTGAAAACTCAGAACACAGGTAGAAGTTGGAATCTCACCTCTGAAACTGATAATGTCAGTACATCCCACTTGGTGACCTGGTGGCTTTTAATCTGTGTTCCAGTGTGGCTGTCCCACATTTTAACCTTCCCAGATGAGTCTCCACTGATGATGGTGTCATCTGAGAGGTACACCACGCTCCAGACCACACACTCCTGACTCTTGGATGTTCCTATACCACACTCAACCAGTAACCTGTGTTCTGACTGGCCTAAACCACAGGACAAGAGTCATACATTAATTCATAAGGCTATAGCATGCAAGATTCGCTTCTTTCTACTTAAACAGAAGTGGTTAATGCAATGCAGATCTTTCACAATCTGGTCTCATAACACATTTAGAAATGTCTTCAGACTTTTTGTTGCCAGTCCTGTTTTATTACTTTCAATCAGAAAAGGTACACAGATCAGTATGCTCACAACTTACCTGTTTTGACGTCAAAGATCCGAATCATACCCATCATTCCTGCAACTATCTTTGAGCCAGAGGGGTGCCAAGATACAGACATAATGCGTCCTTTCTGCTTGGACAGATTCCTTTCAAACTGTATTCTACCTTCACACACCTCAAACAGTTTCACAGTCCCATCTTCACACCCAACCTGTACAAGAGATATAAATACAAGAAGGGAATTTGTTAGAATTTATAATTTCAGTTTACGCCAGAACATATCAACGTTGCATCACATCTTTAATATTCTGCATTGTGTGTCGAGATAAATCAATATTATTAAAGACAATATTCCTGGTTTGTGAACATCTTTGTCCTTTACTGTTTTTAGACTATTATCGTCCAGTTACACTCCCCCCCATTCTCCTATTCTTTTACTTTTTTTATTTGTCTTTTACATAATTCTTCATCTTGTTGTTTCCCCACTCTACTGCTCAACTACAATAAAGAACAAACTTTAGAAGCTTTCAGAACAACAGGAAATAATAATAATAATAATAATAATAATACATTCAATTTATAAAGCGCTTTTCAAAATACTCAAAGACGCTAAAGTAGATTAGGTTGAACCAAGAGAGAATAAACAACACTTACCGCTAAATGAGTTCCTTGGTTGTTGCCAACTATGGTCCATATTGGGCCTCCGTATGCATCTAGTGTGTATTTCACTTTGTTGTTGTCAAGATCATATTCGGCAATCTCTCCATTTAGGCCTGCGCTAAAGAGACGGGTCCCCACCCAGGCCAAGGCTTCAGGAGCCGCCTGTTCTCGCCCAGGGATCACCTGAAAAAAGAAGATCTTGTTCAGCTCAATGCACTCAAATCTTAAACCACGAAACATTTAATGTTCTTCAGCTGGATGTTGAACAATGTAAGATTCAGTTGCTCGTACACTTAAATACAGAGTATGTACTGATAACACCTTAAATCTATCTTAATAATTAAGACTTACTTCAGAGGTATTCATCACTTATTTAATACTGACTACCAACTCTAAAAATTTACGATATAACATCTTTACTGAATAACAGCAGCCACAGCTCTAGATTTGTGCGTATCTAAATGATCAGAAAACTAAGTTAGAGAAGGTAACTTAGAAAACCCTGTATTCCCATCTATGAATTCTTGGCTAGAGTGAGTTTCAGCACTTGCCTAAGCAGAACACCACTGACCTTTTCCTGAAAAAAGCCATCAGCACGGCTGAAGATCTCCACAGAGCCATCTGCCCGGGCTACGGCGACCCTCTCCTGCTGCGGCTGGAAGGCCAGAGCTCGGACAGCTGAGGGCATGTACTCACAGAATCGGACCCGGTGCACCTTAAACTCCCCCATGGTAGAGCAGCAAAGCACTAGAAAAATGGTTCAGAAACAAGATTAATTAAATCAGCCACTCAGAGTTAAAGGAATAACGCTAACTATCGCGGCAGCTGGTGGTCTGGAAGTTAGGGAGTTGCCCATACGATTAGGCGGTCATTGGTTTGACTGGCAATGGCACCACTGAGGTACCCTTGAGCAAGGTACACAGTCCCACACACTGCTCCATGGGCGCTGGCTGCCCTCTGCTTCACTTGCTGAATGGGTTAAATGAGGAGAAAGAATTTCACACTGTTCTCACCATGTGCAGTGCAGTGCTGTGGTGTGACTACATTGTTTTATATTACTTTAAAAGCAAATTGTACATTTCACAGTCAGTAAATCAGACAGGAAGCAGATCTGGAGGTGGCAAAATGTTCAGATTTGCGTTGGGAGTGAGGAGGATGGACAGGATCAGTAATTAGTTTATCAGAGGGACAGCTCGAGTTGGACCTTTTGGTAGAAAAGTCAGAGAGGCGAGATTGTGTTGTGTGGACATGTGCTGACGAGAGACTCTTGAGTATGCTGGGAGAAGGATGCTGACAATGGAGCTGCAGGGAAGAGGAGAAGAGGAAGGCCTAGTAGGTTTATGGATGTGGTGAGAGAGGACATGCAGGCAGTTGGCCTGAGAGAGGAAGATGCAGAGGACAGAAGGAGATGGAGACTGTGGAGACCCTTAATTGGGAACAGCAGAAAGTAAAAGAAGAAGAGGAAAATGAAGTCATTTAGTAAATCAGAATCTGTTGACTGGCTAATCATTGACATTATTGAATTTATTGACATTACTAAATGTCAATAAGATTACAAACAACTACTACAGCAAATTGTCCCCTACTTATATAAAATTATTTTAAACATCTGCTGTCTGAGTTCAAGCCCAAACTGGAGTTCAGCTTCTTCAGGTAAACATTGAGAAAACTCACATCATGGTGTTTGATGAACACAATCAAACCGTCTTGACAGAGTAATTACTGTAAATACGGTTTACATACCCTGTTTCGGATGATATATCTGTAAACTGCTTTAATTAATCCCTCTTTTCATCCCGAGCCGCTCCACACGCCGAGCTACTGCAAAACCACGTTGAGAATCAGCACATGGAAGTACAACTGGTGCTTTCATAAAAGTCCCTGTGTTTTCTCGCCGAGAATTAAATCGTCAATAAATTCCGGCCAGGATTTCAATTATACGTTTTATATTATATATACATACAATGTAATTTATTTATATTTTTGTTTGTTTAAAATAACTAATATTTTCGTCACATGTAGGGACTTTAAATGTGTAATCTGGACACCGGACCTTTCTTGTTTTCTTGGAATTCCAAAATAAAAGTAAAACTGAAATAAATAATAAAGACATGTTCGCAAGGATAAACAGACAGACAGACAGACAGACAGACAGACAGATAGATAGATAGACAAACAGACAGATAGATAGGCAAACAGACAGACAGATAGATAGACAAACAGACAGATAAACAGACAGACAGATAGATAGATAGATAGATAGATAGATAGATAGATAGATAGGTAAATAGATAGATAGATAGGTAAATAGATAGATAGATAGGTAAATAGGTAAATAGATAGATAGATAAATAGGTAGATAGATAAATAGGTAAATAGATAGATAGATAGATAGATAGATAGATAGATAGATAGATAGATAGATAGATAGATAGATAGATATTACTGTTTTACTCAGTACTTTTATTTTATCACAGTAATTTTTTGTTGTTAGTTATGTTCTCAGCCACCAGGGGGCAGTATCACATCGAAAGAAGAATCAGTGGTTACTCTGTTACTGCGCATTGACTTTGTGCGTTATTATAAGCATGATTTATGATTACATTTTAATTAAAAGCTGTCCTAGCAACTAATACCCAACACCTTGTGGTTAGAAGCAGAAGAGCCCCAGGCAGCGTGCTGTACTTACCTTTTACTGCAGGTTCCCGATCCAACCCCCAGGACTCATACAGCTGGGTGATTGATGAATCTTTTTTCTCTCCTTTTATTTGTTTACCCTCCACTTGTATGCAAAGGATCGAAAGTGAAAAGACTGTCTTAAAAATTACATTTTCTGCAAGTTCACAAAGCTAGAAGTTTTCTGCAAGAAAGACTTGGTGAAAACTCAGAAAACCAGACTAGAAAGTCATTTTCTGGCTGCAAAATCATGTTTGCAAGCTATAGGCTACTATTAGCTGAAAGGGTTATTACTGCTAAAGGTAGAGTGTCCAGATTTTTGCACACACAGTGTAATTGCATTAAGACTTGCAGGGAACAAAAGTTACTTAAATAAAGATGTCACTTAAATAATGAACAAAATACACAATTTACAGTTTGCATGTAACTAAGTGTGTCTGCTGTTGTCAGTCATAAGCTGCTTAGAAACTATTATTTAAAATAGACTTGCACCTTCAAAAAGGACTAAACAGATACATCTCACTGCTTAATTCCCACTACGGTCATCATGTGGGATGTGCGGGTTAGAAAATTTATTTCTCAATGAATCTCTCATGTGGCTCTGGAAGAATATAAACATAGCAAGACATGGAGCTGGGGTTGAATACTATCCCGGAGTTGAAAGACTGAAGAAATCAACTATTTTTTCCCCCTACTGTGATCACAGGTATGCATGTCAACATTACATAGCAAAAGAGGATCTGAATAGAGAGGAGAATCTTTCAGTTGAGCTTGGAGGACTTGAGGAGAGAGTGAGTGGGTGAGTCAGAGTCAATAGACGGCACTTAGGCCTTCATAGAAAATTAGCAGAGAGGAAATGGTATTCAGGATGTGTGTGAGCGTCTGAGGTCACTGTTCTATAAGCATCATTGTCTAGTCTCTTTTAAAATAACCAATCAGTAGTGGGAGACCTATAGATGCTGTTCTAATTTGTGTGAGTGGGGCGTGTGATGGTGAGGGTAGTATAGTTTTTTACTTTGTTTTCATGGGTTTAGTTATACCTTGTACATTGAGCATCAGAGTTGTGGACTCAAGTCATATAACTTGGACTATATTAGACAACATCAAATAGACTTGAGTCTGGCTCAAGCTTTATGGTTTTATGAAAAGGCATCAAAAGTTTTTTTTTCTATGGAAAAGGATTTGTTTCCTGGCGGTATTCAAGTTTGCCTGTAAAGTCTAAAAACGGGCAGACTATCAGTCAGTCCCCGTTCAACTCCAGTTTTATTGTGGTAAATCAACAGGCCAACTTCATGTTTTTCATATGGTAGTTAAAAAGAAACTGAGCTTTAAAAAAACAGGAGAGTAAAACAAAATTCACCATCATTTTGCTCTTTTCAGTAAACTTTGCTCAGAAGGTCATTTTGGATTACTTTATTTGATGGCTAAATGTGGTTCAAACTAGCAGTGGTTTTAGTGTACAGTATATCCTGCTAGTTAGTGTCGTTGTGTGTTATTTGTAAACACACTGTATATTCAGCATAAAGGTTTATTTAATAATTTAGTGTTTTAAAAATCACGTAATTGACCGTTGGTTTGTATTGCTTGCCAGGATCCACAGCACTGGTTAACGTTAACAAGCTAAACAGTTAGCCAGCTAAATGCTATGTTTATCTTTTATCATTGGGTCAAAACTGAGTTGGAGCACAGAAGGCTTCTAAAAATCGTTCAAAAATGTAATCGTCAGCTTTGAAATTGTTAAAGTCCAGTAGTACTTTAGTTTACTGGTTATTTATTGAGCATTTGCACCACCATTTTTATACAGTTGTGTCTTTCATATGTGTGCTACGGGTTACATGTACATTGACATTTTCAGATCTGTTTGATTAAACATTTAAGTAAAGTACACATAAAATTGTAATTTTTCAAGAAGCGCTTTAGAATTCTGTTGAGGACTAAACGGTAAAGTAAAAACAATTACATGATGAACAAAACAATCACTAAATTACTCAATTACTAAAATAAATATGACAAGATGTAATAGGAAACAAAATGCTTGTTTGATGATGTTTGTGATGCGGTGGAAATATATTATCATTTCTGACTCAGTATACCACAGTACTGTCTTACCACACTGTGATCTTTAATAATGTGGTCTTTTTCCATTTTAAGCATGAGTCTGCTTCTGATTTATTGATCTATTTTATTAAGCATGACAACAAAGACTATAATATTAACAGCCCCAGAGACAACAACAACAATAATAATCCAAGCTAGATAGTAACATACAACTCCAAGTCAGGAGTATAGGATAGACGAGCAGTTAATTGCATGAAAATGCTGCGTTATTCACACAATGTACAAAACATAGGACAGTTACACATACAAACGTTTCTTATAAGCATTGAAGGAGAAGGCTGTATGTCCCACTATTGTGTCTATGCATTAGAATGAGTGTGTCTTTGAGTGTGCACATGGACGATGTGTATGTGTTTAGGGTCCCCCCACCCCCTCCCCTGAGCCATGTCGTCATCCCCCCATGTAGGTGTGAGTGTGCTCTGTAATTGGGTCATATTTCTCCTTTTTGCAGTGACGTGGAGCTTTAAGAGAGTGGGCTGTGGGTGGGGGAGTTATGAAAGATTTTTTTTTTTTGCCTTCCATGCTGAATGAGAGACTGCAGCCATAAGACTGCACGGCGCATTGCAGAGCCAAACACAACACAGTCCAACAGAAGAGAGCAGAACTGCACTAACACTTCCAGTGCACACACTTCCACATATACCATGACAAACAAGATCCAGCTGCAGTTCTGCTTCCACAGAAGGTGAGGGAAACCAACGGATCCGGCAGAAAAGGTGAGGATGGCTGTGTGGTGCTGCTCGCCTGCTGCTGCTCATATGAATGTGTGAACCTTTAACTCTAAACGCTGATGGTGATTTGACGTGGCAGTGGATCAGGGTAATGACTGTTGGGCTGTCACTGCCCATTATATTAGTAAATGTGTCATCTACTGATAATCAAGGCACCAGACTTACTATAAAAAGCCAACATTGCCTTTTAATGAGCAGGAACACATTTTTCAGAGGTTCTAAAATTCAGATTCATTCGTGAGATCATTTTAAGTGATGATTTGGTCATGACCACAAATAACTTTTATATTTAGTGCAGTCATTGGGAGCTGTCACTTTGGTGCATTTGTTGAGAATAATGGCATTGGTGCTGTCACTGTAAGCTCTTGTTACTGTAACACGTTGTCCTCACAATAGTAGACACTGTATCACCATCCGAGTCACTCAGCAGAAACGTTCCCCCCATGGTCTGTCTCGGAGCACAGTGGGATATTGTGCAGGCCCACGCTGATTGTCTGTTGAGTAGGAGTGCTGTAGTTGTGGATGCTCATGTGATGAGGGAGCGATGAATATAAATGAGTGCTACTCAGAAAAAACGATTTGAGTAGATTGACATAGAACTGTTACTGAGCTTCTTGCTTTAATAATGAACCTTCTTTGATTTTTCCAAAATCTGGATACTCATCATACTGATTTTCTCTTTTTATGTTGTATGCAGTAATCACGTAGACAGTACGGATTTAACTATTAAAAACTAGACACCAAAGGCTATTTTTAATATATTTTACTCAACATATTGTCTACTTTGGTTATTAAATGAATGTGGACTGCTCTGATGATCTCGTTAAAATATTGTTTGGCGAAGTACACTACCTCTATATTTGATCATCACTTTTGGTATACCAGGCATAATAGATATAACTTTTATTTTAACTTTATTCTCAATGCTGTAAGGCTTTTTGTGTCCATTTAAAATCCATTTATCACCACATCTGAACTCTCTTCATTCTTAGTATATCATTATAAGTTAATATATTATTGAACGCGTTGTTTATATCTATTTGATTCAGAACATTTAAACAGCACCGAATGAGTAAGCACTGGTTATTTTTTGAGTGGATCTACACAGCTACTGTTTATAGACTCCACGGTGTTTGTATGTGCTGGTTGATTGAAACCTGGTTCGGTTTAGTTCTCGGCTGTGGTATGGCAGTGCTCTAACCCTGACCATCAGCTGTCTGGGGCCTGACAGAGACAGAGACAGTGCCTTGGCATAATATTGGTGACAGCTGCCTCATAATACCCTAGGAATGAAGGCACTGTGTGTAGGACAGTCAAGACCACAACGTTGCATAACATGCATATAAAGCGCTCTG
This sequence comes from Hydrocynus forskahlii, assembly GCA_037974365.1. Taxonomy (NCBI): domain Eukaryota; kingdom Metazoa; phylum Chordata; class Actinopteri; order Characiformes; family Alestidae; genus Hydrocynus; species Hydrocynus forskahlii. The sequence goes on along the minus strand of JBBPCX010000018.1, from coordinate 12,058,591 downwards.
TGATGCTTGGCATACATTTGGCAAAAGTGAAGCATTTGTCAGGCGGCTGTTTCGGGTTCTTTGTTTCAGCGGTGAAGGACGAATGATGAATTTTGGGCACTGATCGAGGAGCAGTTCATTAAGAGGTGAGATGAGGACTTACACTATGCCACTCAATAAAACACATGTGCAGAAATGTAAACAAACACCACACTATTTAATACTCTGAGGTTTTTGGATTGTGTGAATGGCTCAGCTGCATGCTTGGCTAGAAGTGTGTGTGAGTGCATCTGTGTGTGCTGGTGAGTGAGTGTGTTATGTATGCTTATGAGTGTTATTGAGAATTCTGATTTTTAATGTATTCATATAGTGACTTAAAGTTTCAGTAAAGAATGAATATATTCTGAGCAGGCTGATGCACACTTTCTTTTCCGACTTTTAACATTTTATAACAGCAAAGAGTACAGTGAAACTACGATATAGTTGTCATGGAATCATTCTAGTCAAAAGTACTGGCATCCTTCCAAATAGGCTTATGTAGACCCCCAACTGCCTGGTCACAACACAGCCAAATGACTGAAATGCATTCATGAGGACAGACAATTTTCAAATAAAACATAAAAGAAAGCCACTTGTTTCAAACAAGTATTACTTAAAATGATTTTTGGACCAAAAACAACACCTATCAGACTTTCTTAATGAAAATAGAGAAACATCACGTGTGTCCAAACTTTTGACTGGTGGTGTAGCAAAATAATGTGTAGACTTTCTTCAGATTATGTTTTTTTTTTTTCCTGTGGTCACATAAAAGATAATGGTAATCCAACTTGATGTTTTTAAGTCCTTAGTAATGAGTGATACGCACTTTACCAAATAGGGCTAGATAGGAAACCCCCAAAAACCTTTCAGACATGTGTTATCCTGTGAATCTCTTGTTCTCATGATGTCATTATTCCTTATTGTCTGGGTGTTTCCAGGGATACAGACCATATGGCTTTGTGGGGGGTGCTGGGAGGTGTATGTTTACACAGGATTCCAATTGGTTATGTGACGTGGCACAGCACGTGTTCATGTTCTGTGCTCTGAGCAACTGACCTTGATTTCAGTGCACAATAACCTGCACACTGAAAAGAGGGCTGCGTTGAAAGAGACTCTGGACTTAAGCCATTAACCTTTAAGTCATAACATTTCACAAATATGTGTGGTTTTAAGACATAAGAGGGCATGCCTGAAAGGGCATACTTTTCAGGCTGAAATGGGGTAATTATTAAAAAAATGCTTCAGCTAGTTGAACCCTTCAGGCTACCCTGACACTGAGTCATTACTTAGTGCATTATGCTGAGCTGTGTTCTACAGTAGCTCAGACAGGCCCTGATGCTTTCGCCTGCTTCCCCACAGCCTGCTGACGTGGACGACTCGCATTTCGGCCTCGCATTCTTTTCGTTCAGTCAGTTTTACTGTCTTCTTTCAGCTTCATCTCGAACCTCCCAATTACCCTTCCTCTTTCAGCTCTGCGGCTGCCTTCCCCACAGCCCCGAGGTCTCTCAGCATTCCGTTATGCCGCTCTTTTTGTCTGAGGAGCTGTGTATGGTGCCACTGGATGTTGCATGGCCCACACACACTATTCCGGGGCAGCTTTTGTTTGCCTTGAGTGATTTTAGCCACAGCCATGCCAGGACCCAGCGGCTGTGCCTTGTTTGTTCTAGGCTAAAGCAGTGATCTTGGAGAAAACACTTTTTATCAAAACCACTCTTCTTTTAATAATGGATCTTCTATGACGACAAGTATTCCGTATGGATGAGCTACCTAGCATAAAAAAGGAAAATATCAATAGAGATGTGTCACCATATGGGATTGATGCTTGGCAGAGGTGGAAAAAGTACTGAAATGTTGTAATTAAGGAAAAGTATCTTTACTTTGCTTAAATTCTACTCAGGTAAAAGTAAAAGTTCCCATCTAAAAATCTACTCGAGTAAAAGTAAAAAAGAACTTATTTAAAATGTACTTTGAGTAAAAGTCACTTAGTTACTTTCAATTAGCTACTTGATGTAAAAAAAAAAAAGGACAACGAGTCATAAATCTAGTTCAGCACTAGTTGTTTTTAATCAACTTTTAGTCCAAATAAAACTTAAACCAACCATGAAACTTAAACCAACCAAACTCAAAGTGTCCAGGACACTAACGTTTTCAAGACAACAAAGCAGGCACACTTTGTATTCCATGATGAATGTATTGCCTTGTTTGGGATATGGTCAAGGATCCTTCTCTTTCCGATTCATCTCTTCCACGGGAATTCAGTGTCTCTGCTTAGCAATCCTCAACCTCCTCCATGCCCTCTATCTTTCACTCAGCACCAGGCATCATCCAATGATGGGCTATACACTCTCTATTCCGCGTGAAAATGCGCGCATACGCCCGCGCAATGTCCTTTCAGTTCAGGCAGATTGTTTTTTCCCTGCATTAAATTTTTTACAATGTAGCGAAGTAAAATACTGGGGTCAAAATTACTAACAAAAACTACTCAATTACAGTAATGTGAGTAAATGTTATTCGTTACTTTCCACCTCTGATGCTTGGTGAACCATCATATGCATATGGTGCACAGGATTAAGTAATACTTGACTTGAGTTGCAGTGTCTCTACTAGCTTAGTCTTACAAATCTAGGTTAAAGTCAGGGTTACAGCTAAGCTTAGGCTTGGAGTGTAATATGGAAGGGAGGCTTGATTAGACATCCAAAGCTGGACTCTGTTCAAACCCTATGGAAGCATTTGGTTTTAAAGGAAATCGACTGAGACAGCTAAAGAGTAGGGGATTTAAAAAATTGTGCAAATCTTTTCAGCAGCCGCACAGGGTCAGGAGTGGTTTGTTTTGTTTTGGTTCGTTGTCCCACTGCAGCAGGACTGCCTTTCCTGAAACATTGCAGATCACAAATAGAGAGGAACAACAACATCTGTGAGAGTCATTTGAATCAGTACAAACAAAAGAGTTTGCTTCTACCCAAAATAAAACCCATCTGCTTCAATGAGGTTTTAAAGCAAAAGGAAAAAAATTACATGGACACAATTTGCCCCTTCCACCCAGATGTAACTGGTCAGCTCTGACTGGTCAGCTCTTCTCTGAAGTTTGCTTCTTTAGTTTTGCACTGAAACTTAATGCCTACATCATCACACATTTCCCTCAAACTGTGTCAGGTGCACTTGCTTATGACATACCTTCATTGATAAAATATTTATTTTTAAAGGGTGTTTATTAAAATACTTATTTTTAGAGGGTGTTCAATTTGCCGACCCTGATCAAACACCCCTGACTTATTAATATCCATGTTTGGCGGGTGTGTTTGAGGCGGGCAATTGCTGGACCCTAGCCCTCCAAGACTAGTGTTCAACTTTGGTTCAGAGCTACAAGGTTTATGTAGCTAAGATGTAATCAAAGATTTTACCCTGCTAATTAGCACTGCAGTGTATGCTTAAGCTCCATTTTTCTCTTAGCAACGTTAGCCTTGTAGTTCCAGTGCTGAATAACTGAAGAAGCAGACTTCAGATAGTAAACTGCAAATGTTTTTTGATGAACTATTGCTTTAATTTAGTGTGATATTTGAAGTGTCTGAATAGCCTAGGCCAAAGGTGCAAAATGTGTGCTGTGTTTCTGCCTTTGTGTCAAAGTGATGAGCTTGAGAGGAGATCTGTCCTTTTCTTGGCTCCCGCTCTGTCTACCTGACTCTGCTGTTTTTTCCCAGTTAATCTGCAGTCTCGGCTCAGACCCAACACGGAGGGAGAGAGAGAGATTACAGGGGTTACACAGTGTTACGCTGTCTGTCAAGGTGCACAGCACAAAACAGGCAGCTCAAGTGTGGAAAGTACACTTTCTCTCTCACAGCCCCTTTCTGTCTATGTTTTTCTTTGTTTCTCCCCCACTCTCTTTCTCTGCCTCTCTCTCTGTATACACACACACGTATGTATATATAACTATAACTACACACATTCCCCTTTCTTTTGTTCCTCCAACCAAGCTGAACTTGAGTATCTTTCAGTGTGGAGCTTGTGGAGGATTGGGTAGCCACAGCGAGTCTGGGCCAGGTTGTTGCGTTCCTTCTACCATTAACATGCTTGAACAGAGTGCAGTTTCTCAGCCAAGGGCACGTCCGGGATGAGGCTAGCAATCTTCCGGCCTGGGCTGCACAAAGCTGACAGAGCCCACCCTGAGTGAATTGGCATAGCTTAGAGTGTGTGGGTCATTAGATACTAAATGCCTTTGCTTTTAAGCCTCTGTAAAATGACTCTCCAACACTGGAGTATTCGGCTGTTTAAACTTGAGCTAGGTTTAAGTGCTCCAGGTTCTCTCTCTCCTCCTTTCTCTGTCTCTGCCTCCCTCTCTTTCTCACTACCCTTGCTCTCATTCATTGTGCTAATCAAAAGAAGCCGTAGGATTAGCAGTGACCAGCTGATTGTTTTTTTGGCAGAAAATCAAATTTACGGTTTTCCCCATACCCCATGTAGTTGATCAGTCCTTTGCAAAAATTGGAACTTTTATACTGGAGCAACAAGGCTAGCCAGCAAGTGATGGTACGCTATTAGTGTACATACTGCACACCTACGTCTTCATGCACTTGCTTTAAATGAGTGAATGTGACCATTCTGTCATACGTGAACACACCACAGCACAAAATTCAACTGGGGAGCAGTGTGTGGGGACGGTACCTTGCTCAGGAGGTGCCTAGCGGTCTTGGGAATCGAACCCACTTCGTGATCGCAGGGCGAACGCCCTAACCACTAGGCTACCAGCTGGCCTAAATTAGTTCAATTAGTTGCAGTTTCTGATACTCTATAACAAAATGACATCCATAAAAATACAAAAAATATTTTTAAACAAAAGTACAGGCAGAATTCATGTTAGTAAGCTGACAAGTTGGAATCTTATACCTTTAGCATCAGGCAATCTCATGAACTACAACACTTTCTGTGTCAAACTTTCTCAGAAGTTTCTGATTGACTGGATCTTGAGGTAGGTTCTTGACCACTGTCATACCGTGACAGAAACCATATATACAAGTCAGTGGAGGCTGCTAGTCTGTCAAACAGGGGAAGCTAATTTTAGGCCTACATCATGAAATTCGTTACATTATTTGTACATCAATTCTGCCCTCTGTTCCTTTTTCAGAAAATGGTTTGTGAACAGCTAATGACTGAAATTGTGTGGCCAAGACAGAGTCATATTTAGCTAATATTTCTGTAAAGTCCCTGTAATTTGCTGATTCACTGCTCCCATCATGACCCCTGAATGCCAGCTCCTGATGGCCAGCGAAGAAGTCACATCAATTAGATGGTTCAGAAAGACCCTGTTTTTTTATTGTTTCATTATGTTTTCCCAATTGAATGTGAAGGCCTTCATTGATTGCATGTTCAGCGACCCTGCCCAGACAACTCAACACCTCCAGTCAGCCAGTTCACCTGATCATACTAGGAGAGCTGAAAAGACCTGTTATTTTTCCCTGATTTTTGCACCAAATCAGTCTTGGGCGTTGGTCTGCC
>JBBPCX010000018.1:12021777-12047830 GCA_037974365.1 Hydrocynus forskahlii | reverse complement strand
ATATGTTTATTATGATGAGCCTTATGTGTGTGTGTGTGCATGTACATGACATGTGCACAGTTTTGGGGCTGCTTGATGCCTTAACAAATGTGTTCAACCCTTGTGAGTCATAATATTTCACCAGAGGGAATATGTGCATTAGCTATGGAGTGAGATCAGACAGTTATGCAATAAATTGCTCATAGCACTAAATTGGCCTTGAACATGTTGCGTTTAGCCTGTAGGAGACTGCATATCTACCGATGCATGCTCTCGGTAGATTTAGAATATTCACATTAAACAGGACCCACCGACCTTAACCTTGCCCAATGCCTGAAGTACCTGAAGGCTAAAAAATAAGAGAAAGATTAGATGGGAAGCGACTGCTGGCTGTCAGCTTGTGATTCTTTGGCTGCAAGACATAAATGCTGAGATTAGTATATGAACACAAGCATGTCTGTAAATACTATACATTTACAGACACATGTAATGCAGGTTCAGTTTGAAGTACACTTGTAGGCAAAAAACAATCCTGGTAAAATGATGTTTTGTTGGTTTCTTAAATGAAACAACACCTATATGACCCATTTCTATCAGCTTTATTACATGATTAGCATTTATCTTTAATATAATTAATATAGCCTATTGAAATTTAATGTAATAAAAAGGTGAATGCAAATGTTTGTGCATCCCTTCTGTCGACGTGCAAGGGTTTTTTTCTATAAATTCTTGGGGCTTTTTAGACTCGTTAGGCTTCAATCCATGACAGGTGAAGACCTCTCCAGAGCGTAATAAATTATGTGACCCTTCAAACCTCTCACAGAGTGCCTACACTCAACCGCCGTGGGTCCATCCAAGCAGCTGACTGGGGATCTGAATCTAAAGATAACTGACACTTTCCCATAACTCTTGTCATTAAGAAATGGAAGTTAGATCTGTTGAAGTCAAAATAAGAACTGGAAGATCGAGAAATAGGATGCACTGGGCTCAAGGTTGCACAAACATCATCTACATAGAAGGGTCATCAGAAGGTAACCATAACTGTGGGTGTGGAGTATGCAATATAACACTGGAATTTTGGACACCAGAGCATTGGTCTGATGTGTCCTCTTTGACTACAATCACCAAAGACAAGTTTGCAGAAAAAAGAGAGGCATTTCAATGAAGGAACACCAGAGAATTGATTTAATATGTTTTGGGAATGTGTGGCAGCCAGTGGCACAGGAAATGTTGTGGTGATAGAGGGAGGAACCGTTTTTACGAAGGAATCAGCAAATCCCAATGTACCGCAGTCAGTTAGGAAACTGTGGAAGAAAAAAAGTTTGATAATAGAACAAATCTGTTAGCTGGCTACATGGAATTGTGAAATAATACCGATACTTGCTGTGTGCCAACTGTACTGGTGATCAGAAACCTCAGTTTAAGTGTGTTAAGTACTTTGCTGATAGCTTCATGCACCATAAATCCTCACAAGCTGTGTTATACCAGCCTCAGCCTGCTGATCCTTGACCATGGCATGAGTCAGAGGTCCACAGAACAGCAGTCTGTAAATCAATCCCTGACCTGCCTATGTCTAGTTCAACATACACTGATCAATACTCACAATGCACATGTTTTCATTTATATGGAATCAGATGTCAGCAGCAGGATAAAAGGACTGTGTAGTGTCCTCATAGCTGTATTTCCGTGCTACTTTCTGTGACCATGACTGTCCTTGATTAGAGTTTCTGGGAGCTGCAATGACAACAGGAGGACTTTAAGCCTCCTTCACCACACCCCCAGGCGCGCTACACTAGTGTCCTGCTATTAATACTCCTTGTCACCAATGTAGGATGGTCACTTATAGCCAGTGACCCCTTGGCCAGTGAGCAGCTTGGGAAAGGATTGTGTTCCAAGGTTGTTTGAAGTCAATCTCTTGAGTATGTTCTACTTGAAATCTCTCCGAAGATGGTTTCCCATGAAGAGAACATCACTGAAAAAGGTATCACTGTCTGTGCGAGGGCAAAGCAAATTCCCATGTCAAGAGGCCTACATTTGCTATTGTACCCGCTAGGGCCCAAGTGGCATATGAGTTCAGCGAATAATTTTGACTGTCATTAAGGTTGTAAGCGTTTATGGATACCTGCAAAAGTCTCACTGATGCAGCACCAATATCACTTTGAACTCGCTTGACTTGACAATTAAAAAATCATATCAGGCAATTTCAGGGCTTGGTGACATTGTAAAAAAACAATATTCTATTAACGTTTGGTAATGTTTGATATTCATCTCAATGTTCATGTATGATGGATACATTACACAGGCTGGAACTACACAGGCTTTATTGAATTCAGTGGGAAGGAAGGAAACAAATGAAATGCTTTTAAGTACATTCAAAATGTTAACTGTTTAATAAAATGTCACACAAAAAAAAATATTTGTCTGTTTTTGGCTGAATTAGTACAAAGATCAATAATATACAGTCTCAGCATACAGCTGTAACCATAAATTGGTATCATGGAGGTCAAACAAGTGTATTATTAGCAATGCATATCAGAGAGGACCTGCAACATGAACATTTCATTTCCTCTAAAGATATCCCCCCATCTGTGCAAACATCTCCTAGACAGACTCAGACTACCTCTTCAAAGACCTGCTGCTCTGAGTTCTCCTCTAACGCCCGTGACCAGTGCTGTGATTTAGTGAAGGATGTACTGTGATCATCTGAAGATCACAAGTATTGATCACACTGGATGGCTGGCTTGCTGAATGTCAGGGTTGACTAACCCACTGATCAAAAGGAAGGGTATCAGGCAGCCGCAGCTCTACATGCTAAACTGGTGTTTGGTAAATGTCAGGATTAAATACTTACAAGAATACAATTTCACAGATAATTCTTTAAGAAGGTAAAATAAAAAAGTGACAATCTTGGACAGATATTTACAATATTCTTGCAATTAGGTAACAGTGTGAACACAGACTTATACATACAGACCGAAATGTGATGCATTATGCACACTTTATGTGTGTTTTATGCCCAATGTATGTGCACATTTAATGTGTCTGCTAAAAACTAACAGAAAAATGTGGAGGGTAAAGATTTAGTAAATAAAACTCTTCAGGGCTGTGCATAAACATTTTGATCAGGGAGCAAAAGGGCAAAAAAGTTGAAAGCACAGTTGTAGCACAACTTAAAATACTGTAACACTGAAATAAAAATGACCCAAAACTTCATAAAGGAATTCATTCCAAAAGGTGGACCAAAAGCACAACAGAAAACTGAATGAAAAAAAATACATTTTAGTTTGGTGAAACATACAGATAATTATTTTCTCCATAATAATTCAGATTCCCCTAAAGGGGGCGGGGACTATTAGCATTCAGTGTAATGCTTTTGCAGAGAAAGAGACCCAAATCACCAGGAACTCGAAAATATTGAAATGCTTATTTTAATTTAATTAGTTACTTCTGAAACAGAATGCAGGCTAAAGACAGGAAAGGCAGTAGGAACAGCAGGGGGTACCTCAGCTTCTGAATCTAGAGATTCAGGACTAGCTTTATTCGTTCAGCAGGCCAACAACAAAATCCTGAACATGGGCTTTACATATGACTTTTATATACAGCTCAGGAAAAAAATAAGAGACCACTGCAATTTATTTTTAAATCAGCATCTCTATGAGCATGACGATCACCTCACTCTGCTTTATGATGTACTGATTAGATGATCACCTGAATCAGATCTTATTTAATCAGATCTTATTGAGGATAAGTATAAAAAACACTGCTGCAATCAACACTCTCCCCTTGCAGTGTGACCAGTTGGATGGCAAAACACTGCTAGAAGTACGTCAAAGATAATTATTGCCATTTTCAAGTGAACAAGACATTTGTTTTTTTTAATTATTCAAGTTCTGTAAACACTGCATACTTTCTTATATTATTAAACTTTTAAATTAAACTTTGCTTGTGGATTCACAAATACTCTGGACTTATTTAAATATTATACACAGTATATGTAAAAGATTGGAGGTAATCTGTTTGATTTAGGTTTTAAAACTCTATTCAGTTATGTCACTTTGTGAATGCATCCTGAAATGTGACTTGTTTACGTCACAGGACTTTATCTTACAAACTCTACATGAAATTACATCATGTCACATTAATAAGTCTACAGTGATACTGAAAAACAGCAAGTATCAAACTAATGTCACTGTCTCTCCTCCTTACTCTTAGAGTCTGTGTAGTTATCTGTCTCTGCTTCTGTCTTTGTATTTGTGGCTTTTCATTAAACCTAATCCTACAGCTTTAAGAGGTTACTGGCCTGATGACCCTGCCCTTTGTACCTAATGCAAAGGAAATTCACACCACACCACTTTACTCAGGATAGGGACAATACATCCTATGCTAATGTCTATTTCAGCATTTGTGAAGCTGATATGTTGACTAGTTTGTCCGTATTTTTATTTGTGTATGCTTGTATGGAATGGCCTTGCTCTGTGCCGTGGCAGCCAGGGCAGTGCAGTATGCTCAGTGGCCTGTGACGGATTCATAATAGCCGTGCTTGTTAAAGTGCTTGCACGCATCATTACTGAGGGCTTTTATGATCTGCAGTATTGACCTGGAGGCGGGGCTAGCTGCTTAAATCAGCTCCTGTAAAAGGATTCTCTGATAGTCACATGATCTACTGTGTGTTTATGACATTTTGTTGGCACTGTGGTCCTCCACTGGCTAGGAGTGTGTACACTATAGGTCTAAAAGTTATATACAGATGTTGGTTCAGCATTTCTTCTAAAATTAAGGGTCTTTGTTCCCTCTTTGTGGCAGTGACAATCTCTACTCTTCTGGGAAGACTATGTGCCTGATGTTGGAACATTTCTGTGAGGATCTGATTGTACTGAGCAGGTCCTGAAGTTGGATGATTAATAATGGATCACAGACACCTCCCCAGCTCTTCCCACAGGTATTGGATGGTGCTCATCTCTCCACAGAGCACAGTTCCACTGCTCCAGTGCTGGAAACACCTCTTGTTAATTAGCACTGGGGATGGTGAGCTTAGGCTCATGTGTGGCTGCTCTATAGCATCCCATTGTGTTGGCAATGTTTCTCTATGGAGATTATGTAAGGTATGTGTGCAGAACTGGTTGCCTGTCTCAGTAATAGGCACACCTTAAAGGTACTGAATTTACTACTTAGAAGAAGCTCTGGATATATGGTGAACCTTCCCAAGGTCAGTGGAGATAAGGGTTGTATGCTATTCAGAGAATATGAAAGGTTCATTCATTCCTATTCTCTCCCAAGCTCTTTCTCTTTTTCCCTTGCTTGCTTGCTCTCTCTTGCTCTTTTTTACTGTTTTTCCTTCCTACCCTCCACCCATGAAGGGTGTGATAAGAGATGAGCTGACGTGCTAATAAACTGGTGATGTAAAAACAGATATGGTGCGCTGTGGGTATTGCATCTGAAAGGTTTCATTTGTACTGGCATAGGTCATGCTTGTCATACCTCGTCCAAGAGAAAGTGTGTTCTTCTTCTTTTAAAATCTGCTAGATTACAGATTACATATTAATCTCCCCCAAAACTCAGCGATGGACCTTTGTGGGTTTAAAATAGACCCTTTCCCAAACCATGCAAACTTTGCAAAACAATAAGCAATGCCAGGACTGAGCATATCAAATGCAATGTTATTTTAGCCTATTGCTTTAAATGGATGAGTAAAGCAGTACTGACAGGCTCCATATTTTTTATTCATGTCTCTCACACACACAGCCGGTGACTTCAGAGCACAGGAGGGAAGCTGATTTATAATGCATGGAGCTGGAGAGGCTGCTTTGGGTCGCCTCTTTATGTCTGTCTGAGACAGACTGAGACATCACTGATAACATCGAGGTTTAACCAGGTTTAAAGGGGCCATGTTTTACATTTCTAGCATTTTTTTCTAGCCTGAGGTGCACTTAAGCTGTTCCTATATGCAACGTGATAATTTTCCAAACTCTCCTTATCCCTTAGAATAAAAAAGTCTGTTTTTATTACAGTTCTTTCATGTAAATGGCCTTTGTTTTGACGGACTGTCCTGCATTGTGCCTCCATGAAAAAGCAGTCCAGGCTGAAATGCTTTAAAGGTGGATTATGCTGCTGTAGGCTGATATGTAAATGTGGAGGGTATTGTGATATTTTATAAACATTTTTTTCAGCTAAGCTAAATATAAGAATCATACGGATCAGGGAGTGAATGGTACAGATTGTACATTTAATAATGTTTACATACTAAATAATTGTTATATAAATAACATTTTTTTTTATGTTATTGGTATTTAACGGTTATTTCAAAATTAAAAGCATTTTTTTCATGATATGGGCCCTTTAATCAGTGTGCACTGCATGTATTATGTTAATACACTTTCATCACCCGTAACATTAATATATTAGACATTATTTGTATTATTTTTCATTCTAATTATTATTTTTACATATTTATGTATCATACAGTAGGGACCAATTAACAGGCCGTTCTTGAACTTCATGTGTTGGAAGAATGAAAAATGGGCCACTTGAGGAATGAGAGACTTTGACAAGGCCCAAATTCTGATTGCTGGACAGCTGGATCAGAGCATCTCCAAAATTGTTTGTCTTGTGGGATGTTCTCGGCATGCAGTGCTTAGTAACTACCTAAAAGTGTCCAAGTAAGGATGGCTGGTGAACCAACGACATGATCATGGTTACTCAAGCTTGATGCCTGTGGGGAGCTAAGGCTTGACTGGTCCGATCCAAAAGAAGAATTACTGTAGCACAAACAAATGCAGTGTGATGATCTGGGCAATATTCTGCTGGGAACCCTTGGGCCCTGACATTCAAGTGGATGTTACTTTGACACATGCTACCAACATAAACATTGTTGCAGACCAAGTATACCCCTTCATGGCAACAGTACTCCCTAATGACAGTGGCCTCTTTCAGCAGGACAATGCACCTTAACACACTGCAAATTATACAGGGTAAAGGGGCATTTGGCTGACGCTCTTATCCAGACTTACAATCACTGTTTACCAGGACAGTCCCCCTGGAGCAACTGAGGTTTAAGTGTTTTGCTCAAGGACACAATGGTAGAAAGTGGGGGTTCGAATCTGCGATTTTGTGGTCATCACTTTCCCACTTGTGGGACTAATAAAGGTTATCTTATCTTATCAGGTTCACAGGCAAGTGTTTTACCCACTAGACTACTACCACCCCAGAAATGATTTGAGGAAATTAAGTGGTTCAAAATGTTAACTTGGCCTCCAAATAACCTAGATCTCAATCCTATCGAGCATCTGTGGGACGCAGTGGACAAACTAGTCCAATCCGTAGAGACCCCACTTTGTAACTTACAGGACATAAAGGTTCTGCTGCTAGCAATTTGGTGCCAAATAGCACAGTATCTAGTCCATGCCTTGATGGGTCAGAGCTGTTTTAGCAGCATGGGGGAGATCAACACAATATTATGTGGGTGGTAGTAATGTTATAATGATGTAAGCCCTATAACGTATGTTGGGGTCGTAGTTATTGTGATTGCATAAGGTGTTTTATGTGGTAGATAGAATGGGATAGAATGCTGCATAGATGACTCGGGTGACTGCTGTATGGTGATCTGAGCACACACAAGCACACTGACTTGCTGAATTATCCTCCCACACACTTGCATACTTGCAGAAGGCCTTTATCTGGTTTCCTTGATAATTTCCTGCTCAATGAAATTCAATATGTCTCATTATTATACCAGGCCAGGGTATTGCCCTTGCGTGGCCATTACGTCACAGTCGTGCTGTGACTTTGTCTCTGGCTTCGAAAACACAATGAACTCAATTAGCCTACGCGTCCTTGACACAAAGGCAACCCTTTTTACCCCCAACTGCTCCTGCACACTGGACCAATTAGAGGCTGCTATCATCACATCAGTGTCCGAGCACACCAGGTCTTGCTGCTCCACAGTGAGTCAGAAAGTCAGAACATCGTGTACTGTATACAAAATCCAGCTTTTACAAAGAGATACATGAAATGTGTTTTTCCCAACGACTACTGAGCTTAAAGCATTTTAAAAGAAACTACCGACTGTTCAGCTGACTCCCTGCAAAATGGCCCCAAATGATATCATTATGTAATTAGAGGAGTTGGCCTGCATGCCTGTGATAAAGTCATTTCCCTTATCTTCACTCACACAGTGGCATGTTGATTTCAGTTCTTTTTGAGAGTTAAAGACGTATAGCCAGAATAAAGTTCTCATTCACAACTTTTGGCTCTGTTGCCACTTGGCGTTGTGCATAGTTACCATCATCTGATAATGTTGTAATCACTGGTTTATTTAAGAAGCTCATTAAAGCTATTTTAAGCAAATGGCTTTGGCAGAAGTTTGTGATTGAAGGAGAGTTCTGTGAAACAAGGCCTTTTAATAGGTTGTTGTCGCAAGTTGCTCTTTTACTAGCTAATTGCATATAAACAACTGTGAAACAAGATCTCAGGATCAAAGGACAGCGATATCCCACAGTTTCTGTATAGTCGCAGTTTGCACGCTTCATTTCAGACGATTTAACTTTCCCTCAGCCTTAACCTGTGACCTGACAGCAACTTTTGAACCTGAGCTCGGGTTCTCCTTGTCTGCAACTGTGTAGGGATTTCATGCAGGCTACTGAACAAAAGATATTCAGGCATTCTTTATGTAGTTTAGCAGACAGGGTAAAATAAAGGAACAAAAAGTACACTGGGAAGTGTGTCCAAAGAACTGATGGTGCCATTGCAGTTCTCAACAAAACCTCAAGTACACCTTATTTAATGCCGTCCAATTAGAATGGCCTAAATGATGGGAATGTGGATTACATTGGGCTGCTTATAATTGTGTACACAGTGGAGAATCTCACATATCCTGCACAAGTCAGTCACCCAGTAACTAACAGCAGCACAACTGTCGAGGCCGCGTTTGTGCGGATATAAATAACTGCCTGGCTATGAGTTCGTGCACAGGGCCGGCAGGTCAAGCTGCCACATATGGGAGGATGCTGGAATGCCTGGTTGTCTCGCTGGTGTTATTTCTGTATATTGGCAGCCTTGCTGTGCACCAGCACATTTTGTACACAGCCTCAGCAGGGCGCACTTAAAACACTCAAAGCTTAGGCAGTCAGTCTGATCCCCTTCAGGAATACACAAACACACACGCGCGCGCACACACACACACACACCTCCCTGTGCTTGCCACACCCATCGTCTTAAGACACCCATTGTGTGTTTCAGAGGCAGACTGTGAGGCTTCTCTTTGTGAACAGACGGAACGGCCCCCGCGTCATCTGAAGGAGGAGGGGCCGCTCACTGTTGTTGCCTTTTCCCTGGCAAACCACGTGAGACTCTCCTCGTCCGGTAACCATGGCAACCAGCACTGGTCCAGCCAGCATCTCCGACTGGTGAGGAGGAGGATACAAGAGAGGAAGGTGCAGAGAAAGAGAAGGAGCGAGAAGACAAGGCTCTAAACGCATAGGCCGTGCCCTGAAGCTGTCATGGATGTTCCCACGGTGAGTAATGCCGTGTTGACTTTGCTGTTTTGCTTGGAGTCCTTGCTTTGATGCTGGGTGCTTCCTTATTTTTGCTTGCGTGCTTGTGCATTCACCCCAGTGCCAGGCTTACATCAGGGGCTTCCTTTTTGCTTTTGTTGTGAAATGATGACATCATTCATCACTGCTGTCCTGGGTAGGGTGTCCCCAGTCTTAAGGTAGAGGATGAGTAGGTTTCCTTTGTTGCATATCAGTGTCCTTTTTGCCCTATTGCTTTATTGGTACTTGAAAGAGTACAAATAAAGGTGATGGAATATCCCCACTTATGGATCCCTGGGCCTGTTGTTGATATATGTGCAGAGCTCTTTACAGATTGTACACTTCACTGCTCCCATTAACTTCTTTAAATAGCTCCCTACGAGCCAGGCTTCAGCCTCTATTGGAGTCCCAACTGTTCCCAGTATAGTCTGTTTAATTAGCAAACCAATGCCTAGTGTATACTCTAGCCGACATACTGGGTCAACCTGTTCTTCCTTACAGCCTTCATGTGTGAACAGTCTTGCTAATGGTGATGATGGTCGAAAATGCTAAGGATGACTATTAAAGTCTCAGCAAATACCACTGGTAATTTATTGGCATGTTTCTGATAGCTCGGGTATAACTGAATTGAAAGGTCAGGTGATTATTGCATAATAAAAAGATCATTGCAATTGCATCATTTGCACAAAGGGTAAACTCACTGTGGACCATGTAAAATGCAGTGATGTCTATTGATTCCATACACTTTCCAAGCTTTTAATTTCATTGTTCTGTTTCAATTTTTTTATTTTCATTTTCATTTTTTTCACTAAGAGAGTGAAGGTATTATACTACAAAAACCCTTTAAAATACACATTTGGACCTAAAGGACCATTTATTATACATGCCTGTGCCTGTATTTGTATTCTCTGGGGGACTAAAAATGAAAAGGACAGTACTTTTTTTCCTGACCCTTTAACAGCATTTTTGTTCTGTTGTTTAAAATTCTCTCAGATCCTTTCCAACCAGATTGCATTACATGCAATCCGGATTGCTTTCCTTCAGTGCAGTTATGTTGACCTTCTCTTGATCTTGTCGTTTGCATTCTTCCCAGGATCACCGACATTTCTCACACATCTCTCATTATGCATTGGAGCTTAAGTCACCCTTTTGAGGAGTACTATTCCCAAACATTTAGACTCCCATTTTCCATCAATTACGTTCATTGTGCAGTAATACTTAACAGATGTAGGCTATCAGTGTGTCACCCTATAAACAGTCTCCCACCCTGTCCAGATTGTACTGCAAATGACTTTTATTGGCCTTTTGTTCTGCTTAAAATAGATTTTGCATAAAGATCTTATGTAGTGTCCCTAAGGGTATATACAGTGATGATAATGGCAACAGTAATGACTTAATAACATCTATTGGTTTTGTGCAACCAAAGTGGAGCCATGTGGGCAACATAAGAAATATCCTTGAGGTTGTGTTACTATCTTTCCAAAGAACCTCACTCCTTAAAAATGTACGTTTCTCATATCCTAAACCAGGACATTCAATGAGCAACATGCTGTCTACCCTCTTGCCAAGGTCGGATGCGTACCACATTCTGTAATGCAATAGAATACTGGAAACTGGGGTCTAATTCTAACAGTTTATGTGAGGGGTACTGATTAGAGCTGGAATGTGCTAGTAATATAAACCATTCAGTATGACGGTATGAGATTAATAAACTTTTGCATATTGCATACAGATCTCTAGGGAGAACTTATGCTATATGTAGTATTTTAGGAAAAACTGCGTCAATTACTTAGGATACATTTCTCTAATGTGAGTGAGAGTAGTTGACCTATAATGTGCTGGATAGCTGAATACAATGCGTGCTGCCTATAAAAATACGACTGTGAAGTTCATGTTGACTGATCAGTGTGCTGCACTCAGGAGTCTCCTGTGGGTGGGTGCTGAGTGGTAGGAACAGCAGAACATGGCTGATAGTGTTAAGGAACACCTCCAGTCCAGTTTGTGGTATACAGTCCTTTTAGATAAAAGATATTTTTACTCTATTATCTTCTGCTTATCACTTTGAGTCGCATTTAAGATTAAGTTCATCATTAGAGATGTGCACCACAAAATGCTGTGGCATCTAATGGTCTTCCATTCAGAAAGTGCAGTGACCTCCTTCAAAGACTTTCTACATCTCTTTAAAGTCCACATCGCTTTACTTCAAGAAGACAAACTTGGTGTTATCATTTTAGTTAGGAGATCTTGGTCTTGGGGTGAAACATTTCAATGAAAACAACTTGATTCCCAGTCTTACTGGCTTTTCTGGGTTTATATGATTAATGGGTCCTTAAATCCAAAAGGAGTGACAAGGTTTGATAATGGGTCATCAGTCACTCCTCATTTATCTTAATATAACACTAGATGCAATCATTGAGGTCTTTCTGGTTCAGTGTGTCCAGGGTCAATCTGTTCTAATTGCTCTGTCGGACAAGGCCTGGTCTCTGTCTACAGCGCACTGCTAATCATTTGGCTGACATTAAGCAGTAACAAGTAGGTGGTCTTGAACCTGAGTGAAAATGAAAATGCACATATACATGCACACAAACAGCTTTGCCTAAAGGCCTTACAGGCTTGCATTTTTAAAAGGTTTCGATTGTCAGCAGTGTTAGAACTGTGTTGCTAATATAACTTTAGGCGAGCAAGGCTCATAGGATGTGTTCTGTAGTTTGATAGACCAAAGGTTTGTGCTTCCAGAAAACACAATTAAAGACCAAAAATTCTTAGGTTAAATACTTAAAAGGATACAATTAAAACTATGCATATAAATTTAGCAACTGTCAAAAAGTGAAGTGCTGAAACTTAAACTTAGGGTCTTAAATATACAGTTACAGTGGGCAAACTGTGCACTCTGAAGGTTTGGTTATTTATTTTTGCAGACAAAATTGGGCTTTTTTTTGGTGATTACTAAGTTAGCTGCACAACTGCAGTTCTACTATGACAAAGCAAAATTTGGACTTGATCTTAGAAAAATAGAAAAGGTATGTAGAAAAATGTGTACATTTTAACTTTTATTATTCTTTTGTAGTGTTTTTGCAAGTGACCACTTCCATAAAGGATATCACTACACTTCTATCACTGCACAATAAATGAATGCCTCTTATTGGACAAGCTGTCTTGAGTTCTTTTAGGTGCAGTGTGTAACATTTGAGTTTGCCTGCTGTCTAGGTTGGATGTTTTAAAATCTTGCCTCTAGCTATTAAAAATGATTTTGGACTGATTCTCCAAACTGAATAGCTGGCAATGTCACATCAAGATGATTTAGAAACAGGTTCTTTCAGTTGCTAACATTAGCAGGAAAATAAGCCTCTCTAATTATTTTCTACACCATACTTAGAAGTACATAATTGCTTTCTCAAGAAATAAACCAGATAATATTTTATGGCTGAAACAAACTGATAAGATGTATACTACATGGATAAAAGTACTTGGACACACCTGTTTTTCAGGGTTTGGGCTAGGCCCCTTACTTCAAGTGAAGAGAAATCTTAATGCTTCAGCATACCGACATTTTGGACAACACCATACTTCCAACTTTGTGGAAGAACCTTTTTTATTCCAGCAGGACTGTGCCCCAGTGCACAAAGTAAGGTCCATAAAGACATGGTTGGATGAGCTCGGTGTGGAAGAACTTGACTGGCCCACACGGAGCCCTGACGTCAGCCCCATCCAACACCTATGGAGTGAACTGGAACGGAGATTTCGAGCCTGTGCCCGACCTCATAAATGTATTCGAATGCAATGTAATTCCCTGTTGGTGTAATGGTCAGGCGTCCCAATACTTTTGTCCATGTAGTGTGTGTTGTCTTGTTTGTATGTCGAGGAGACTTTCCTATGAAAATTCCAGATTCCTCCACCATGTGGTTGAGAGACCAAGCTTAATTTACTGCGATATATGCTTTTAGTATTAGATAACTAATTACATTACCCGTAAAAATAAACAATCCAAACTCTCAAATTAAACCTTGGTTGTGGACCTGTAGCCTGCTGTAAAGTGAACAGACTGGTTTTGTGTAACCGCCCGCCTACACGTCACAGGGAAAAACCAATCGGATTAAACTAGTTAAAATGTACCGCTTCACTTGGAGGAAGAAGGGGGGCATGAATCTGTTTGCGTCTTGAAAGTCATGTTTTTCTCAGAAATAACGGAAAGATAAAAAGTCTTAAATAATTTTGACATTTTTCTTTTACGTAGAATTGAATATGTGGGCTAAGAAGTTGCTCGTTTAAGAAAAGCTTCAACTGCAAGGTTTTTCTGAACACCCCTATTCTTTTCTGCCTGGAGTCGCGCCCTGCTGCTCCTCGGAGAGTCAGTCATTAGCGCCTCTCTGCTGCAGTATGAATGTGGATAAACAGAAGGAGGGGGAGGCACTCCTTTAAATAACAAATAAACAGATTTTTTGGACATATCGGCACACGGGATCAATATGTCATCGCTTGAAAACGTCTTAAGGATACGTGTGAAGGCGAAGTAGCGAACGGTGTTGTAAATCCTTGTGATTTTGCTAGATCTACGAAGGTAAGGGCATGGAAACATCAGCCCCTTGACCACTGATCCCTGATCAGTCGTTTCTCTCTCTTTCATTGGGCTCATATAGTTCAACTGGATTTTTTCATGCATGTGGTCAGTCCAAGGGTCTTGGTTGATTATGCTGCACATTCAGCTCACAGGGAGTGAGAAAATATTGATCACTGCACTGGTGGGAATGTGGCTGGAATTAGTGTTTCAGTGTTACTTGTGCTTCCAAAAGCTGCAAGCTGAATTTGGAGTGATCCTCTGTTTTCAGTTTATTGACCATCGAGAAGCCATTACATACTGATCCATTTTCACGTTGGTGTCCACTGACTGCAGAGTAGACCTTCCTCCACCAACTTGTTTCTGTTCTTTTGTGCAAACACAAAATACACCATGTGGACAAAAGTACTGGAACGCCTGACCGTTACACCATCAGGGACTTTAGGAACAATACATTCAAATACATAGACTTTAATTGGTCCCCCCCTTTACAGCTACAGCAGCTTCCATTCTTCTTGGAAAGCTTTACACAAGATTTTGGAGTTTCTGCCGGAATTTTTGCTTATTCATTTTGTGGAGCATTTATGAGGTCAGGCACTGATGTTGTATGAGAAGGCCTGACTCATAATCTCTGATACAGTTCCCAAAGGTGTTGGATGGGGTTGAGGTCAGGGCTCTGTGAGGGCCAGTCAAGTTCTTCCACCCTGAACTCATCCAGCCATGTCTTTATAGACCTTGCTTTGTGCTCTGGGACACAGTCATGATGGAATAGAAAAGGTTCTTCCCCAAACTGTTTCCACAAGGTTGGAAGCATGGCGTTGTCCAGAAAGTCTTGGTATGCTGAAGCATTAAGATTTCTTTTCACTGGAAATAAGGGGCCACCTGAGTTCAATAATTAAGAGGTCTATACCAATACAATACGTTTTTCATGTCTGATTATTCTTGGCTCCAATAACACAGAGCACTCTTAGGTTTCAGAAGCATTGTTATCTGACCTCTGGGTACGATGGCATCCGTGCATCTACTTCTCTCCATGCATGGACACTTTTAGGGTATGGACTGTCTTTAGAGGTGTAATGGACAATGAGATTACAGTCTGACATTTCCTACACAGCTCAAAAAGCTTTTGAACTTATGGAGACTAATATTCTTGCAGTTAATGGCTATTGATTCCATTTGTTGTTTGTTGCCTGGAGACACTTTTGTTTACATGGACGTGTTGGAGCTTTCACTGGAAGTGTTAACTTACACACACTGTAAAGCACTAAATGAACATTTTCTTTTTAATGAAGTAAAACTGGATTTGTTCTGCTGTGTGAATAAGTGGCAGAGATGCACACTGTTAATGAGAGAACTATTATTTAAGTTTGTAAGGGACTGTCTTGACTGCCAGACGTTTGTAGGACGAGACACTTTTGTGTTCTCCCTCCTCCTCGTAGCCAGGTCAGTGAGTTGGAAATGCCAAGAGAGAGAGAGAGAAAGGGAAGAGAGTTTCCTGCTGACTCAGCTCAAACACCGTTGATTATACCACCCTAAAGGCCAGACTGAGATTAGATGTTTGACTTTTCTTGAAAGGCCCTCATCTGTGAGAAAGAGTGCCTGTTTGTTTTTGTGACCTGGTTAGTAGACGTGAGGGAGCTTGGGGACAGTGTTATGTAGTTCAGGGGAAGTTGAAAATTGAAAAGTAAATGCCCATAGTGGGAGAAAAAAGAGTAGCTGCTTTGTGTTTTTTCGACGGCCCATCACTGCAGGGGCGAGGGTAGCACAGTTAACCGTCTTCCATATTTTCAACAAATAATTACTAACCAACACTGTGGAATCTGTCAGTGAGTGATTGCCCTAGATCTGGGCACTCAGCTGGCCTTAAAAGGAAGCGTGTTCAACCTGTGCCTGTTATTGTTTGGTTACTCTGACTTCAGGAATTTACTGCAGCCAACGGCTTTCGGATTTTCAAACGCTGCGCGGTCTTTTCCCAAGGGGCCGTAACAGAAGCTTCACGGAAACAGAGCTGCAAGAGGCTGTGAGGAGAGCACACGCGTGTTGCACAAGTTCAGTAACAGCAAATGGGAGTTAATAACAGCAGTAAAAGGTTAACACTTGATTGCTACTGTTTTTTAGTACAGGAGAGACTAGTGAAAAGAGCCATGCCTTTCTTTATGAGTTTCCAATATAAAACAAAGCATTCCTTAACAGAAATAGGCACTCAGTATTGAATCTGCTACCTGTTCAAAGTTTGCACACAAGGCAATAAAGCATTATCTGTAGTTCAGTCATAAATGCCTGTAAAATGTAAAATTAATTGCTCATTGCATAATTAATTTTTGATCATGTCTTTTTGGGCACAAACACCCCAAATTTCTCTCATCCATAGTGGGATTTGCTTGTTCTATCAGTGATAAGAATTTGATATAAATTCAAGTGCCTTCCAATGTGCCTTTAGACGTTCTCAGATGCAATTAATCTAATCAGTGTTTTCTGTTTTCACCGAAACACTTGAATGTAAAGTATTTGTGTTTGGCCAGGCGTTTGCGTTTAGATAGTGATGTGACCCTTGGACCGCTCCAGTGGGAAGAGTGGCCAGGGCAGCTGTTTTGCAGGGCTAGCACAGCTTATTTAATTAAATTGGTTTTGAATGTGCACTTGCAGCCTGTCCATGTCTGTGGACTTCTGAACACTACACTGGAATTTTGATTCCTAAAAACTGCCAGAGGGGTTAGGCTATCATTTAAGTTATTATTATAACTCTCGTTGTCTATGAGAGTCTCTTGCTTAGCACCTTGCTGTTGTTCACAGTCATGAGTTGCCCTCTTTGCTCTGGATGTTTTTAGTCATGGCTATTAGCCATACTTCCAGAGCACTGAACAGCCAAGCACTGTATCGTAAAAAGGTCATTACAAAAGCCAATAAGAACTAGTGTATTGAATATTTTGTACATCCTTTAAATATCAACACATTTTTGCTGTATTGCCATAAATATGCAGTATATTTTCCTCCTGTGTTGTATTTCCATGGTCCCCTGTAACTAAAGTATCACTGTAGTACACGATAAGAAATATTAGGTAATTAACAGAAAATGTAACTTCAAGGGTAGCCTTAGGCCCAGTAAAGTAATATTTGTACTATATATCAGAATCAGAAAACTTCACTGATCCTGGAGGAAGCCGCTTATGCGATGATTGCACAGACACACATGCAAAGACAAGAACAATATAAAATATAAACAACATAAAAGAAAAACTGCAGAAAATACTAAAATGCTGTGGTTAGTAACATTAAAATATTGTAATATTTACGTAAGTTAAGTAAGTGAAAGATATTAAATGCCAAACACTGTTTAAACGAAGCCTGTTTTATTAAGCTGAAGTTGGCTTCTTCTTGTTGATTCTGCCTTAGAGGGGACATATTATGCAAAACTCACTTTTTGCATCCTTTTGTATTTCCATTTGGGTCTCTACTGCTCCTATAAACACTCCAAGCGTGGAAAAAAAACATCCATCCATTTTGAGTGATTTTGAAAGATTTTGGTGTCAGGAATCATATGCCGCTATGAACCGTTTGGACTGCTCTTATATCCTGATGTCAGAATAAGGAAATTTGTATAGAACTACCCCTCATCTGTCGAGACCCCACCCACTAGATTAGTTGAAGATCCACATAAGACGCCGAGCGCTATGGCTACAGGCAAAGGCAAGTCACACATGAAGTGTTCTGTTGTTGGCTTCAAAGAACAACACAAATTCCTACATTTAGGGCTGGATCCCGGCTCTGTTTTCTGCCATTTTCACACGTAGTAAACGTGCAGCGTAAGCATGGGATGGGTGGGGTGTGGCTTATTTGTATAAAAGTGACAGAGCCCTTAAAGGGCTCATTTTGAAAGGGACTGAAACTGTCAAGAATAGAGCTTTATGTGAGAGAGATTTTATGCAAAGAACTTCATGAACATGTTTTGTATAGCCCATAGGCCTATTATAACTTGTTTAAAATGAGGTATAATATTTCCCCTTTAAATGGAACCTTATTTACTGTCCTGTCTGAAATGGTGCAGTGTTCTGAATTTTTAGCCACTTAAAAAGGTAATGTCAGTGGGCCCTGGTTACAGATATTGCATCAGATTGTTTTCGTGTGTCAAGTCAAGTCAAGTAGGTTTATTTTCTTTTCAACCACATACACACAGTCCACAGTGAAATGAAACAACGTGTCTCTAAGACCATGGTGCAACACAAGAACAGAAACGGAACACCAAAGACCACAAATGCAGAAAGAATGAAAGACACCGCAAGAGAAAAAAAAACAATGCAGACAATCGGACAAGACAACATTTGGTGCAGTCGACAACAGCTGCTGTACTTGCCTGAATGAAAACAGTATACAGTATCAGTACAGCCATAGAATGTATGGTTTATTTGAAGTTCAGCTGAACACATAGGTCGCAGTGACCTGTGCACATAGCTATGGATAACTCCTGAACTGGGGATAATCAGTCAGTGTCATGCTGGAACGTCCTGTGTCATCTCTGCATGATCCTCGCTAAGCTGGAAAAGAGCCTGAGGGTCATGACGAGGGTCATCTTAGTTTGCACCTGGCGAACAGTTGACAGGACCCATCCATGACTGGCTACTATGTTGTTTAAGCAACAGTTTGAAAACAAGATGCATTCATTGAACACACAGCTCTCAGAGCAAGTATGTGCTGTCATGCACTCCAATATTAGCTGGTGTCATAGGATGGGAAAGTTTCAGAAGATGGGATACATGCAGGCGTGCTTGTGTTTGTTGGTCAACTTGATTATGTGCCTGTTGGTGAACTTTCTCTTCAGTTTGTCTCACACTGTCCAGGACTGGCTGAGAAAGTTTTATGTCCTAGAACCATTTCTTTGGACTGTTTGTGTTTGACCTAGATCAAATCTTCTATTTGACAAGTTGAAGCTCAAGCACACACACTGTAAAATGGAATAATGGTTTGTTGATTGGAAGAAAACATGTTCACCTTTGGGAATCTTAGTGCTGTGATTTGCTTGAAATAAATAAATAAATGAAAGATGAAATAGCATCAAGTTAAATGAGTTTTTTCTGCCGTTGGGCTCTGTTATTAAGGATAACTTGGTTAGCTGTCACCAGACACAGGCCTGTGCTGAAGAACCCCAGTGTGTCCCCGGTGGAAACGAAGGCCAGCCTAATTGCCTAACGTCTTTCTCCACCTGCTCTCTGGCTTGTTTACAAGTTGTTAGCAGTAAATGCAGTCTGAACATTTGTAACAGCCTATACATGTAGATATGCAAGGTCTGTGGTACATTTTGGTCTGATAGTTAATGTAGTAGCCAAAGACTGATGCACTGAATGTGCACTTTCCTCCAGTTCTAAGGTCCAATCAAGTGGTTACTGTAGACATGAAAAGATTCAAGGCCTAGATATAAGATTCTTTAATTGTCACAAGTATAACATGTAAGGAAATGTGCACCTACAAGATCTGTTAGTTTGTGCATTAAATTAGAGAGAAAAGCTAGAAGGAAAAAAAATATGTAGAAATAATATTCACATATATTCATAGAAATTAGAAATACCTAGCATGGTGTGTGTTCATATGTTTTTTTCTACAGCTTTCAATTTAGACTCATTTAGACTTTATATTTCATATTGTTTTTTTAAATTATTTTATTTTATTTTCTTATCGTTTATAGTGTGTCTTCGCAGCATCTTCCTCTGGGATCAAGAAAGGATTCTGATTCTGAAATAAAAGTATATTTACATACCCAAGTGTATGCAAGTGTAAACAAGATCTGAAGTGTGCAATTGTAACAGAAAAGAGTACATAAAGGACAGGTGAAAATGGCAGTAGGGCTCACTGTCCTCTTATGATCAGATCAGAAAGAGATGTTAATACTAAGTATGACAGGCGTATCTTGTATGTATCAGACTGCAAAATAGAGAGGCGTTTCAGTCCAAAACGCTCACTTCTCCATGTGACTGGCCAGCCCCAGGTCCCTAGACTCATTCAATTCAAGCCATACTTTTCCCAGTATCGTATGTCTTTCCTGCTGCCTTATTATAAAGTACCCCTGGGCCGAGTTTTCCTCTTATCTTGAAAACTGGAGAGTGGAAAAGAACTTTCCCCTGCCTGTGCTGACCCTCGCTGCCCAGACTGTTTCCCAGAATGCTTCAGCACCCTGAGTGGCTTGCTCAGATAAGAAAGTGCAGTGCCAGCCTGCTACCACCCACAGCCCACTACTCTCTCAAAAGAGCCTGGAATGAATCTTTCTCACTCTCGCGCTTCCTTCTTGTGAACGCTTCCTTAGCAACCATCTCCATGTTTACTTTTAGAATAAATGGATATAGACAGTATGGATTTGGTGACCTTCGGTATTTGCTTTCTGTGGTCCACGTCTGGGTAAGACTATGGTAACATACTGACTGCAGTTTTGGTGTCTTTGGACTCATGTCTTGGCATGTTGTGCCCCCATTTCATTTTTATATGAAAATGAGGTAAAAAAAAAAAAGGCTGCATCTATTCCACTGCTTTGCAGCTGCTCAGCCACTGTTCAGTCTTCAGATGTGCTTACAAGTTTGCTTACAGAATTACAGGAGTGAATTAGCCAGGAATCGTCAGGGAGTCTGAAAGGAACTGACAGAAAGTAGATCATGCAGATGTCGGAGGAAAGTGTGTGTGTGAGTGGAGGAGATCTTAGAGCACAGCCAAGCCTGAGCTTTGGCCTCATTGTTTGTTTTAACTGGTCTCAGGTGTTTTCCTGTTCACAGTCTTAACGGTAATTTTTCCTCATGCTTTACTACAGTTTATTGAGAAACATTACTACAGTTTTCTTCTTTTGTAACCGGACTAGCACCGATTTAAGAATTGTGAGCAGTGATGAAGATTTAAGAATGATTTAAGAATTGGGAGCAGAAGATTTAAGAATGAGCAGTGATGCACAAATCTGATTCATTGGTCTGGCACTGATACAGATTCTAACCTTTCTAAACAGGACAAAAGTCAACCAGTTTTTCTACTATTTATTTGACAATAATATATTTCAGTATCTTATTATGGCTGAGTCTTTCAAAGAAAAAGGGGTGACCTATGATTTTCAAAGAAAAAGGGGTGACCTCTTATGATTTTCAAACGTCACCCCTTTTTCTTTGAAAGACTCAACCATAATAAGATACTGAAAGATATTATTTGGTTGTGTTCAGCCTGTAGCTAACATTCCTTGGGTATGACATGATTTTTTTTTATTATGCAGTATTTCATCTTTTATTAAAAGGCCATTTTCAGCTTTTCAGTTTTATGTGGAAATATTTTGTGATTTTAAAACAGCGATATACATCTTACTCTAAAAAATCACAAGAGTGTCACAAGAGAATGCTGATGTGGTTGAAAGGGTTTCCTGACAACAAAAGATGAACCAATCTGAATACTTAATAAAGAAATATCAAACGAACAAACAAATGCTCACATATTCTAATTATTCAGGCCAGCCCTATACATTATCTTGATGTACTTGATTTACATTATTCTGATGTACTTGGGGACTAAAGAACACTTGCCTAAGCACTAACATTGGATCCATACTCTGTGAGAAACTGGATATCAGAAACTGTATTGTGACAGACAAAATTGTCTTCTCTTTGTTGAGCGATCTTCATTTGGAACCTGGATTGCATGTTCTTGCTCTTGCTTTATTTGATCATGTATCTCATCTTATGTCTTTGTCATTGGCTTGTCAAACTAATGCTCCAAGTTCTTCACTTTCAAGTCGGTTGTGACTGTTCTTCACACATGTGCTGTTGTTATTTTAACCGTGTCGGACAGCCTGACTGGAACCTTCTGGTGTGGAGGCTTTATCTGTTTGATGGTTTGATTGATTAGTCTAATGGAAAGGAGGTCATAGCGCTGGTCATCTAGCTCAGGGGCGAAGGGTCTGGTCAACAGACTGCCATGGTGCTGTCAGTGGAGCTCCTTGGCCTATATGCCCTGTAAGCTAATGCTGACTCCACCCCAGGATGGGATTAAAGAGGCATGCTTTGGGCTGTTCTCCCAGGATTACAGCCCTTCTATCTGCTCTGCTGTACCCACAGGCCGTGTTTGTCTTTATGATGTGGTGGACATGGTGGACTCTAACAGTGCTCTGTATTATCTTTGGCCTTTGTCAGGCTGGAAGGTGTGTTTTGTATACATAGGTTCATAGGTCAACAGTGGCTAGGAATTTCATGTGAAAGATAATGTAATTGTGGATATCCAAATAGCTATCAGTATTAGCAATCCAGTGAATAAAAAAGCATTGAAAGCATGTAATGTCACTAACGTGACCTCAGTTTCACAATCATAGTTTCACTTTAATTAGCAGTAGCAGTGAGTTTTTAGTTTGTATGATTAGTGAAGGGCAAAAATGCCACCCTGTACAACATTTCTTTCCAAAAAAAGACAATCCACCAAAATAATGTTCAGTGTAATAGATCAATGTGTATGAACGTATACATGACATCATTTAATGCACTTTCATTCATTTAAAATATTTTATGTTGTATGTTGCTGATATTTCTCATTTTAGATGTAAAATACCTCCTGAATGTCTGGCACTGATGACAAAAATGGCCTTTTAAACTATACTATATGTGCAAAAGTATTGGGACACACCTGTTTTTCAGGGTTTAGGCCAGGTCCCTTACTTCCAGTGAAGGGCAGTCTTAATGCTTCAGCATACCAAGACAATTTGGACAACTAAGGATTTTAATTTATAGCTGCAAAGAAGGGAACAACTCTGTGTTGGTCGCTGTAGTTGAATGCAATGTCATTAAAGTCCCCGTTAGTGTAATATTTCTGTCCATGTAGTGTATATATTCCTGATACATATATAAGCTACAATATCTTCAGTATAGACCTTCTCTACACCACCAAGTGTCAGGAATTTCAACATCTTGAGGCTGAGAGTGTGAAACTGTGCAGAGCAAGGGGAAATGGAGTTCACTCTCTTCCCTTTGGATTGAGATTTACTGCACAATTAGTGGTTATCTTTAGCACCCGTCCAAGCAGCCTGAAATTCCAGCTGTCTGCAGAAGTTCCCGAGCTCACATCGAGTTGTAGAAGAGTAGGAGTGCAGCTTATCCTCTTCACACTCACACTGATGAATGCTCATTGTGTATTATTACATGCTTTTGGACCTCCTCTCTCCTGTACAGTTCAGTGCCTGTCCAAATAATGCTTTTACTTTTAAGTTCCATTATGTTCATATATAAAATAAACTCCATAAAGCCACACAAAATACTTTTACTGTCAGTGTTACTTGTGGCTTTATGGAGCTTGATTTAGATATTAACATTTAGGTTAAATTAGAAGCCATTGGAGTGTTCTCGATAGTTTATAGATACTTTATAGAATTCTACAACCCATTAATATATATACTGTTATACATATATTTATGTATAGTGTATAATATTATGCATATAGTTTATAAGTACATATGCAAAATGTATATATTCAGCATGCATTTGGTGAACACCCATGGTAATGTGTGTTGCTTTCTGCTTTCTGCCTAGTTAAAACCACACACACCTGTTTGTGGAGAGATATGCAAATATTAACAGCTGATAGTCAAATATCAAAATCCAAGAAGCCAGACACATGTGATTGCTGAATCACCTGGGCAGACAACCTATGTAATACCTCAGATAATAACTGCATTTAGCAACTTTGGTTATGATCTGTTTTGTGATTGAAACTCTTCTCTTTGCTTTGTGAACAATCCCAATTCCTGCTGATATGAATCTGCTTATTTGACCAGTACCTGGATGTGGACCTGGTGTACGAGCGGGGACTTTAAAGGTTAGCAAGGTGAATGGCGCTGACTCCTCGAACAGATACCAGGAGTAAAAAAAGGAACAACAAACCAGACAAATGGCCTCCAGTACAGTCATTTTCTAGCTTCCTAAATACATGAATTTCAGTGCTGGCCATTGATTGATGGTTCTCTCAGGTGTACTAGACAGAACAGATTAGGAAAGTTCCTAATACTCAGTGGAGTTGTTTAGAGGAAACTGCTTGTGCTATGAAACAGCTTTTTGTTGCACTACAGGATCTGGACATGCACCAGGAGTGCTGCAGGTGTAGAGTTTTAATTTTGTGGCATAAATGACAATGTTGATTAAGATAACGCATTATTTTTCCCCAAAGGAAAATTAGATTGATCATTGACAATACTGATTCTGGAAATAATGTTCAGTGATGTTCATGATACACATCGCTTGGGGTATAATATGGGGAAAATTTATTAATACTTATATTTACAATATATAGTACAGATCAGTGTTTTGAAACAGTGCTAATAGTGCTTTGTTATATTTTTTTAATTCTGTATATAACATGCCAGTGCTGCAACTGAATTTACTTTTTGTAAATAAACATGCATTTGCATTGTGTTCTTTAAGTACTGATGATATCCACAATGTGCTCAGAAAAGCATTTAAAGAAAAACATTTATCAAGATAATGATATTGTTATTTTGCCCAGCACACCTCTTCACACAATCATTCTAACAGATTACCATGCTCCATTTGGGACAATGCCTTGTGTTTTTCGTTCTACTTTAAAATAAGAAACTACTTATGAAGTCATGATGGTTTAATTAGTCAACTGAATAATCATCGATGACTTGCAACCCTAGCAGTTGCCAGGATATATTATAGATAATCAGGTTCTTGGTTCTTAAAGCAGGTCTGTTACCGTAAGAGTGGTGGTGCTGTGATTATTTGTAGTTTTACTCTGTAAGCTGCTCCATTGTAGATATTTTGTGTTTGGGGTTCTTAAGGCGTTGGCCATATGAGAAGTTAATGTTAGCAGCTGGAGACTGTACTGGTGATGATGGAAGAACAGTGGAACTGACTACTGACACTCAGAATTTTCCAGCCTCTCTAGCCCTCCCAAGGAGGTTTAAGCTTGACTGCCAAAATCACAGTCAGACATTTTGGCCACTGTTGATGTGGAGAATATCTGCCTCAGAGTGGTGGTTAAGCTTAGATTCCCTTCTCATGCTTGTTTTCTATCCACATGTACAGTATTTCCCAATACAGTAGTTAATTTTGCCTCTGGGTATCCAGGAGCTATAACTGGATTCTCAAACAGTATTCGGTATAACCTGGACCTTTGCCCCGGGAGAATACCCACTGGCTTTACCTCATCGTTTCTTTAGTATAACATATTGTTTACTCATGCCAGTGACTTGTGGACTGATGATTCAAGGTGCCAAGGTCACAGTTTTCCACATACCAGCCACTGTAATTGCTCCTTGTTACGTATGAGGAGTATTCTTTTTTTAAATCATGGCTTGATAAGCAGTTGAAAATGTATGATCCGCTTTCAGTATATCACTTAATAGCTTGAGGTTCATACAATGTTTGTAATCCTCATTATGTTTTCAGTGAGCTTCCAGGTCACTTTCTTTGGTGAGCCTCTCGAGGGTTCAGGTGTTGGTGACACTATGCTGTTGTTCCACCTTTAGCCCAGTGGGAATCCTTCACATTTATCATGTGATAAATAAGCTTATCAGGTGAGGTAGTCCTTTTCTGTAATTCTGAGTGTACACTGGGGTCAGCGTTCCAAAACAGTCCTAGCTTGACCTATAGCACTGATATTTTTTTTCCTTGCCTGCCAGCAAGACGTTTTTTTTTTTAATGCTCTTTGCCTGGTTACAAGTTTAGACCATGACGTTTTCCTCTCTATCGCTGTAGTGCTATATAATAGTCAGCTTCATGATGTAATTCTCCTTGGGTGCTGTTGCTATAGCAACAGCAGACAGTCTCAGCATGTGACCTTACTGAGAGGAGAAGCCACCGTGGAGGTTAATGACATTACTGTCCTCCGACAGAAAGGTGTGCGGTAAGCCTAGTAGTTTGTTGAGCAGGAGGGGTGGTCTGTGTGGAGATCTGTCTTTTCTTTCAATTTATGGAGATTTGACCTTGTTACTGTCAACCTGCTTACATTGTTTTGGATCACACATACGTGTGTG
>JBBPCX010000018.1:11998230-12020324 GCA_037974365.1 Hydrocynus forskahlii | reverse complement strand
TTTTTTCCCAGCAGATTGCACAGTCCATTCAAACATGTAATCTGACCTATTTTTAGACTGTAGTATGACAGCCTCCTTCCATAAAACTGGAAAATGCATGACGAGAGAGGGAGAGACAGGTGTGGTGCGGTGTGTGAGTGAGTAGGTGAAAGGATGCTTGTAAACTTCTTGGAATTACATAGATGATCTTTAACCAATTCATAGTAACAAATAATTTAATCCACTTAATCTAATAATTAAATCTTATTTTATCTGTAATTTGCATATCATATTACAGTGCCACATCTTTTGGAGCTGATTTTAAACAGTCAAGGTCATTGATGGAAAAACCATGTCCTCTATAAAGAACTCTATAAAAGAAGAAATTTCCAGTGAGTTAAGTGTGGGTTCCACCTGGCTTTCCATATAAACAAAACTAAGCAAGCCTAGTTTTGATGAACCATAGCTGCATGTCAGCTGTATGTCATTTGTGTTAGAATAAAATATTATCTGTCAAAATTAAATCCAAAAAAGTAAAAAAAAAAAAGTTTTAAAGAAAACATTTCAAGTAATACAACAACCTATAAATACTTAAAACATTAAATTCTTTGTTTGCTTCCAAAAAACCCCCCAAAACATAGTTTAAACTTAACTGTAGCCAGAGCCGACATATGACGTTTTGCTGCTCTAGGCAAAGCATTAGAGGCCCCAATTCTGTGGGTGTGTGTGAGAGAGACATAACACAAAAAGCTAAAGATTTCATAAAATATTTTTTTTTTTTCCCCCTGTAGTTATTTTCTTGTGCAGCACCTAATAAATTTAGCCATCACAACTAGCTACTGTACTGATTTACATTCTTAACTAGCCATTGCTTACAGTCATACTTAACCCTTTGAACTCTGGGCCATTTATGAGTTTTTGCATCCCTTTATTTATTGGGCTATAACATTTTAATTCCACAAGCTAGCCATTCATGCCTTATGATGATTTTTTTTTTTCAGAAGACCCAGGGCTACGTATTTATGCAATTATTTGATGTGAAACTAACAAGTAAAATCTTGATATCATTTTTATAAGCAACTTCTAATTTTCACTTAGTGAAATTTAATTTTTTTTCTTCTATTTCTACAAGACAATGCTTTTCAGTAGAGATTTAAAGTTAGAAATTTGTGGGGGAAAGGTCCATAGCCATTGTTATATATTTTTTTCAAACTGGGATATTCTATGGCTTATTACAAAATAAAAATATGTGCTCATTTCCCAACGGAATTTGAATTTGACCTTCCTTGGTATCATTATTACTGCTGAAGAAGTTGATCAGATGACATCTAGAATGCAGTCAAACACCGTTATAAAAAAAATAATAAAATAGCAACAGAATGAAAATAAATATATATTTATTACATAGAAAGACTGGGGAAAATTGTGACAAATTTGTTACACTGAATCCAAAGACAAGTGTGTGGACCATTTGCGCACACTATTACTCTGGAATAATTTATTGCACAAACACGGGACTTAGATGATTGTATAGGGTAAGTCTTCTCAATTTCAGTGATGTGTGTCATGCATGTGTGTTATTGCTGTCGCGAGTTATGAGTCTAAAACTGAAGGTTACGAAAATGAACGCAAAATGCGTTCATGGAGTTCAAAAGGTTAACATATATTTTTTACTGGCCTTCATCTCGAACAGCAATCATACTGATCATACTTTACACTAACTGTTCACATTAAAGTTAACTTGTTTCATGTCTGCCTGTTTGGTACTAGAGTCAAAAATCAAGATACAAGCTCAGACTATCAGAAGATTTTAAGAAGATTCAGTCCACCACCCTTTGCAATTATTTGCAGTAGGAAACTACTACACTTTGTCCTGTGTTTAGTTATGCTTCCGCAAGCTAACTACATTAATAAACAACTATAAAAGCAGTTAAACCTCTTAACGATTTCCCATTACTATGACTAGCCTAACATGTGATAATAGTCTTACCATGTGAAGTTTGCCAAATGGATGCTGGATCATTCCATTATATGTACCATTAACGTACATATCACTACTTATGTCAATAATACTTATATACTACTGATCTCTGCTAAGTGCAATAACGTCCTAACTACCATCTGTCGATATAAATTCACTTAACTGTTAGTTACTTATAGTATTTATACCCAGCATTTGTGTATATAGCATAGTGTATTTCATATTGAGTTATTTCTACAGCTTTTTAAATGTGATTTATTTAGACTTTTTTTATATTGTTCTTGTATCTGTGTGTCTCTGCAGTCTTAGCATAAGCATTTTCCGAGATCAGTAACGTTTTCTGATTCTGATTCTCTTGCACTATGAAAAAACTGACCATGAACATTAGAAGGAAAAAGTTAAGCTGAGAAAAATAGCATCAGAATGACCCCAACTGAGCTTATGGGTAAGTTTCTCCTTGTATACAGTATTGTGTGTATATTCACTCTGATGCAAGTAGAGTGGGAAAGAAGAAGAACAGAAAGGTGGTGAAAGGGCGTGGGCAGGTCACACAGAGCTGAGTGAGATAGGAGGAAAAATCTAAAGACAGTATAGAATTACACAGTAGTCCAGTTACCATGCATAGAGTTCTACAAAATAAAGAAGGTAAAGCAAAGGATACCTGAATATTGTAATAAATGTGGTTTAATAGTGTCAGTTTATTCTGCTAAAAAAGTAGAGCTTTTGTGTTAAGAACAGACCCATGAAACTGGAGCAATGTCATTATGTATTTGGGTTACTGTTTCAGAAATGCACTAGATGGAAAGTAATGGGACGCCTGATCATTACACCAACAGGGACTTTAATGACATTGGGATTAAATACGAAGATTTGATATTGTGGAGTTGGTCTCCCCTTTGCAGCTATAACAGCTTCCACTCTTCTTGGAAGGCTTTCCTCAAGGTTTTGGAGTTTTTGTGGGAATCTGTGTCGATTCAGTCTGTAGAGCATTTGAGATCTCCCTTCCCTTCGCAGTCTTCCTTCCAGTTCATCCCAAAGGTGTTGGATGGGGTTGAGGTCAGGGTTCTGCCCGGGCCAGTCAGGTTTATTCACACCGAACTGATCTAACGTTTATATGAACCTTGCTTTGTGCACTCTGACACAATCATGCTGGAATAGAAAAGGTTCTTCCCCAAATTTTGTCAACAAAGTTGGAAGCATAGCGTTGTCCAAAATCTCTTGGTATGCTGAAGCATTAAGATTACCATGAATTAAGAGCTGTGCCCCAATACTTTTATCAGTATGGTGTACTGATCTTAGATGCACATTTTGTAAGCCTTTAAATTAAGATTATTTGGAGTGTTACCCCCTATAATGTGAGGGTCATTTTAATCAAGCACTGTAAAGTATTGAGTGTCTTTGTTAAATAAGACTATGGGTAATTTATTTTTTATGACCTAGCTGACTACTTTCTCATGGATTGAAATGATGTGTTCGCGTTCCAGTCAGAAGCATGCTGTCACGACCCATGTCTTTGATTACATGATGTTGACTGGTTTAATGCCAGCACCGCAGTGCGTGTGAGGCTGGCTGAACAGGTCTGTTTACCATCCCTGGAACGTAATATCGCAATAATGTCACATCACACTATGGCAGAAATGCACTGCACAGCATTTCCTGTGTGAGGGGAAAGAGCTGAATATAGACCTGCTTCCAATTATAGTGGGCCCCTGTTCTGGAAGTGCTCAGGCAGGCAGTATGGAGGGTTGTGGAGCAGGTTCACACTAACCTGGCTGGAGAGGGTTTGTTGTGACGTGGCGCTTCCTGTGTTCTCATGAATCGGCGTTGTGAGAGGGGACTTAATAATTATGACCTTTGTTCAGAGTGGCTTTGTGTCTGATGATCAAAGCCTTCTTTATAATCTGAAACCCTGAGTGATTTATGAACAGTGGGGTTATTTTTAAAGGAAAGGGTAGACTGGGGGGTGGTTGGCTGAGACTGCTGTATGTCTGAATGATTGTATTCACACCTGGGTTGTTGAACCACAGCTGTCAGTCGAGTGTATTAAAAACATTTTTCACAGAACTGAAATCCAGACCTACATGTGAACAGTTTTGGTTGTCTTTGGTCGTTTTTCCACCCAAATGACAGGATGGAGGCTGCGGGTGGACCTTCTGCTGGCACTGCAGTTCTGCAGCACAGGGGTCAGGTAGAGGAACGAGTGTGTTTGCACAGACGAGGAGAGTTGGCACTCAGTCAGGTGGCGTCACTAAACCTCCACCTGCTTACCCTTTCATCACACTCTCCAACACGCTTTCCAAGGGGTGGAGATTTCCTTGAAACCCACAGCACCCTAATAGAGTGTGCTTGTGTTAGAGGTAGAGTTAATAATGCATGTGAGAGGAGGCTATGAAACATACTTCACCAACTACTTCTTTTTATTATCCCCTTGTGAATGTTTTGTTTAAATAAGCAACTCTGTTTCTTTATGTCTACTTTTGAATGTAGTGTTGCAGGAGTTTTGTTAAACTACCTTCTTGTAAAACATTGATGTTTAGTGAATTTTGGATTATATTTTTTACTTCTCTGGCTTGCTGTACAAGTTTATGAAACATGGAAACATGGACCTAAAGGCATGTAAGTTGCCTGAGAAAAAACATTGCTCAAATACACCTCACTGTCTGTTTGGAAATGGTAGATCAAGTCTGCACTGGACTGGAATAATAATCCGTTATTATTATATTATTAAATAACAAATCCATTTGTGCGACACAATAAAGCAATGAGCATTGATTTTTATAGTTTATAACTCAAGCCATCGTTTTCACTGACTCTGGCACTCCAAACCTTTCCTTCTGCTTACATCAGACTGGCATAGGACTGTTGGGTTTTATGGGCTGTTTTCTTGACTCTGCTTGAATTTATTCTGGAGCTTTTTGGGGTTTTTAGCTTATTGTTGATTGTTGTACAACATAACTCATATGTTGGATGTGGTATCCGTCTAAGTGATAGCTTGGTTTTCATTATTATAAACATTCTTTGAGTTCATGTATGTTGATGGCCCATTTTTTTCTGATGAGGGATGAGGCAAAGTCAGCCGTGAGGATTTGAATGTAAAAAGCTGCCAGATGGTCAAAATAGACTCTTACACAGTCTGCTGTTTTTACATCCCTCAGTTGATTACATAGTCAGGAAAATACAATGTTGATTTATCACGAAATATCTTGGTTTCTGCTTATCTGAATTTCCTGTTTATTTCACAGTTGATTTAAACTGGGTTCTGATTTTGCGTAGCTGTTCTCTCTGTTAAGGCCTCTGTCTAAATGAAGGTTTTTTTGCATTTCTCAATAAAGAAAGTGATTTTTTTTTAGAGGCCCTCTATTGTTAATCAGTATTCCTCATCTAATGCCTCAAAATTGTTAGTCCCAAGAGGAACCTCTGTTATATGGGACTGATTTTGTTAAATTTTCTGGTCACCCAAGGTGATTTTAAGTTGGCACCATCTCTATGTTAGAGAAGTAATAGTTGAGAGGAGTATTTTGCATACATACAATGTAAAGCATGTCTGTAAAACATCTTTCTTGCACATTTTTTCAGGATGAAGATGTCTGAAGCTGGAAGTTGAACCTGTAAACCACAGACTCTGACTTACGGGCAGTCCCATAATCCCCTGTGTGGGGTGAGGGACCATGGGAGATGGAGGTGTTAGTGCAGCAAGAGAGGGGGTCAATCAGTCCCATGTTCTGTTTGACCGCTTTGTTCAAGCCACCACCTGTAAAGGCACCCTTAAGGCCTTTCAGGAGCTGTGTGACTTTCTGGAGCTCAAGCCCAGCGAGTACCGGGTTTTCTACCACAAACTCAAGTCCAGGCTCAACTACTGGAAGGCCAAAGCACTATGGGCCAAGCTAGACAAACGCGCCAGCCACAAGGAATACAAGAAAGGCAGAGCCTGCGCCAACTCTAAGGTATGAAACACCCTCAGGACATTTTTACATACAAAATCAACATGGTTTTAATGAGCTGTTTTATGATCATGCATATTTTAAATTCTACTACTCTCTCTTACAGTAAGAAAAATTATGATCTTGCCAGAGGGAGATCATGTATTTTTACTTAAAGATGATTGTCACAACAGCTTACTTTACTAATATAATTGATAGTATATAGACCCATGGTATAGTGTGGTATTGTTATTGCTAAAACAAAGTATTAAGTCTTCTTTTTGTGTCCCTTTTGTGTGTTATCCTGCAGTGTCTGATTATTGGAGCAGGCCCCTGTGGGTTGCGCACGGCTATAGAGCTAGGGTTTCTGGGAGCCAAGGTGGTACTGTTGGAGAAGAGAGATGCGTTTTCCCGCAACAATGTCCTCCACCTTTGGCCGTTCACTATTCAGGACTTGCGTGGACTTGGCGCCAAGAAGTTCTACGGAAAATTTTGTGCAGGATCCATAGACCATATCAGTGAGTAGACAAAGACACATACAATAGCACAAAAGTTTCACGCCACAGTGTTTGGGAAGTGGGGGGGGGGCTGTTGAGTTGGTTCTGAACTTTGGCTTGGCTACCTGCAGGTATTCGTCAGTTGCAGCTTATGTTGCTGAAAGTGGCTCTGCTCCTGGGCATCGAGATCCATGTCAACGTGGAGTTCAAAGGCCTCATTGAGCCGCCAGAAGACCAGGAGAATGAGAGTATGGTGGCCTTTTGCTTCGATTTGAAAGCTCAAAACAGATTTAAGTTTCTCCTTCAGCTTTAGAAGTTACAGTTATCACTGACATAAACAGAAGTGTGATGAAATTTCATGTGAATTTTTTTATACTCACTTTTGGCTTACTGATACAGACAGAGAGCTGAACTTCCAGTCCATGCATATGTTTACACATTTGGTAATAGTTTAGTCAGTTCTGGCTCGGTGGAGTCAGTTTCTTGACTCGGAAATCAAACGAGTTGCCATAAATCATAGTGATACAATGAAAAGTTGTAATTGTACATTTGTTATTATAAGTGTATGTTTATTGTAAGTTCTGAAAATTATGGCCTGGAGCCTGGCTAGAGCTGTTATGCACCATTAAACCATGATGCAGCTTTGTACTTAAACAAATGAGCTGCAAACTCTTGCATTACACATGCATCCATCAAAATATTAAACATTCATGGTGAATAAAGGCCCCAAGCATTGGCTTTGAGTTGGAGGCCTAGAGTTGTCCCTGATTCTCAGATGTGTCTGAATTAAACAATAGTCTCTTTTGGAGTTTTGCATTCAAAGGAGATAATTAATAGTGACTTGAATTTGATAAATGTATTGTTTTGTTTTTATCTTTCATTCAATAGAAAGTTAATTAATTGATTGTCGTCAAATTACTATGTTTCAAATACACAAACTCTAGATGTTTTAAGGCTTAAATGACTGTATGTGTCCTGTTACTGCAGGGATAGGTTGGAGAGCTGAAGTCCATCCCAGAACACATCCTGTCAATGAGCTGGAGTTTAACGTCATTATCGGAGCAGATGGAAGGAGAAATACATTGTCAGGTAAACAAAACAGTAAAAACGGCTCCTTATTATAATCTTCTTTGAGGATTTCTTATGTGGAGTTTGGCTCATGGTCTCTTTAGCTTGGCCTTTAGTAATAATCGCACAGCTTTATTGCAGATCAGCTGCAAATGTTGGTCAGTACTCTAGTGATTATGCTGGCTATGTAGCAAAAAACCAACCAACAAAACCAAACAGATTTAGGGCTTTCTTGACTTGTTTAGCTGGTTTTGTCATTTGAGAATTAATACTCTAAATGGCACAATGTCTCTTGGCTCTGGGTCTTAAATTCTGAAGCACAATGGAGGGCACTTTTCAAATCACAGAACAAGGGAGATTCGTGTTATCTAAATCTTTCTCAGATGTTCAGTCTGCTAGAAAATGAGTATTATAGAAATAAAGAGGCTTTGTGGAATTAGAGGAGTCTACTTTACCGCCTCACTTCTTTTTTTTTTTCTTCTAGGGTTTAGAAGGAAAGAATTCAGGGGCAAACTGGCCATTGCCATCACGGCCAACTTCATCAACCGCAACACTACAGCCGAGGCCAAGGTAGAAGAGATCAGTGGTGTGGCCTTTATCTTCAACCAGAAGTTCTTTCAGGACCTTAGGGAAGCCACAGGTACAGCCACATTTGTAATGTGATGCTATAGCAATGTTAGTATTGCTAGATTTGGGGTGCTGATTCCTCTGCTGCGTCTGTAGCATGTAGTTTACCATGGACAGTAATAATTTCTTTGTATTTGGAAAACAGCAGAAAACAACCTGGAAATTTGGAAAACAACCTGCATTGGTTTCCTATTTAAGTGTGATCTGTGTGTGAGGAATTAAAGGGTGGGCTCATATCTGACCCCTTGTCATTTAAATATAATGAA
Source organism: Hydrocynus forskahlii (assembly GCA_037974365.1). Taxonomy (NCBI): domain Eukaryota; kingdom Metazoa; phylum Chordata; class Actinopteri; order Characiformes; family Alestidae; genus Hydrocynus; species Hydrocynus forskahlii. The sequence continues at coordinate 12,011,986 of JBBPCX010000018.1, read as the reverse complement.
CTTTCTACAACACTTGACGAGTGAAACCAGCGAGTTTGTGAATCACTGCAGTTCAGAATCAGAAAACTTTAGCAGCCGTTGCCTGCCAGTCTGCCCAGCCCTGGCTCTGAAGGCTTTGTGCTGAGCTGGCAGTGTCTAAAGAGCCTTTGCTTTTGTTTTGCCAGTCGTGTAATCACTGCTGTTGGCCTCACTGTCTAATGAAGAGCAGCACAGTGAGAGAGCTGGCCGTACTGGCTGCCCTAATGGGGAATAGTTATCTCAGCAAGAGGAAACTAATGGAGTTCATTTTTTTCCTTAAACTACATTTTTGCACCAATCAATACTTTTTTTTTTTTTTATGAATAACTATGGATTCTCACTCTCCTACTCAGTCTTTCTCATCCTCTGTTGATTTTTGCCTCACCAGGGATTGACTTGGAAAACATTGTCTACTATAAGGATGACACACACTACTTTGTAATGACTGCCAAAAAGCAGAGCTTGCTGGAGAAGGGCGTCATTCTGCATGTGAGTAATCAAAGAAGTGCTCAGAGCACAGCCTGTCAGTTCTGTACAGACTCCTTCCCTTTGATTGTCTTTTGTCTAGGCCGCCTATCCTGATCTCTTCATCTGTCTCTTACCCTGTTACTTTGATTGTTTTTCGTATTTGGCTTAAAAAGTAATGTTTACGTTTTGTGTTTGGGTGTAAGTATTAATGGGATATCTGTTGTAAAAGTGAAAGCTTTATTAGCTAGAAGTAATCACTGGACGTTATTAGTGTAGTAGTGCTACAGACTATAATGTGGTTCTTTTAAAACAACAGCTGGCACTGGTTCCACCCCACCCCTTCTGGTTGTTTCTCACGTAGAAACTCGATCACACACACACATATGTTCATAAAGAACTCTGGAACATTTGTTAAGTGAGTGGGGAAAAATATTTTTGATATGAGTAAAATGCAGTGCAGATTAAAAAAAAAAAGTCAAGTAAACTTGATTTGATGATGAGTGGCTGTGATGTGAGTTAGTTAATGTGGAGAAGGCTTAGAGTTGAAGCGGCCTTTCTCCTGTAGCGGCGCGCCTGACACTGTTGGCAGCAGAGCAGAGGCAGTTATAGCAGCATGAATCAGAAAGGAACAGCTAACTCACATCCTCCATGACTCCTGCAGCCTTTAGCTTCTGAATTATACGCTTCTGGCGGCCTTCGTCTAAACACAACAGACTTTGATTTTAGCACACAGTGGAATCCCTTCTTATTTGCCCTGGCCACAAAAGATATGGGATGTTTCATGGTTGAATGACTCCTGTGGTAAATTTGTAACTAGAGTAGTCATTTGAGAGTGTAAAGTTTGTTGCATTTTACATTGTTTTCCATTCTGCATCTTTCAGGACTATGTGGACACAGAGATGCTTCTGTCCAGGGCTAACGTGGACCAAGCCGCGTTGCTTTCCTATGCCAGGGAGGCAGCCGACTTCTCCACCAATCACCAGCTGCCCACACTAGACTTTGCCATCAACCATTACGGACAGCCTGATGTGGCCATGTTCGACTTTACCTGCATGTATGCCTCCGAAAACGCAGCGCTGGTCCGCCAGCGCAACGGCCACCAGTTACTGGTAGCTCTGGTGGGAGACAGCCTTTTGGAGGTGAGAAGAGACATATATGAGACATTTTTTACATTGGGAGTAAAAAAGCAAGTTTACAGTCAGTCAATCAGCTGAGATATTTTGGTTCTGGAAAGATTTACTTCACTTCACTTGCTTTTGTGCTGAAGCTACAAGGCTGTTGTGGCCAATAATGGAAGCATATATGCTGCCAATTAGCCTTTTATTTTTATTCTTCTAATATTCTGTTCACATTTGAAAGAATTCACAAACATTTGTACTGCTTAACAAAGTAAATATGACCAAAAAAACCCTAATTTCTCAAATACTCTCCTCAAATCCCACCCATTCTTCCATATAGTGCATAGTTGGAAGACATGAAGAATAAACTTAGGTATTTAAAGGAATTCTCTGGCCGTATTAATGATCTAATCCAAAATCTGGGTATATACCAGGGTCCAGGGCAATATAAAAACTTACAAACATTACCCTCATAGCACTCGTGCAAAACTAAAGAAGGAAATTTTCAGCGCCTAATGATTTTTTTTTTTAGCATGCAGACTATTATTGATTTATTGATAGATAAATTGTGGTGGTGTGATTTTTTTTTTTTTTATGCCTAAAAAGTTGTAAATACACATTTTGGACTGTAAAATTCAGTGTAAAGCGTTTAATAGGCAATTTATCCATCATGATCTCAGTGGGAATTAATTCCTGTGTTTGCAGCCGTTCTGGCCGATGGGGACTGGTATTGCTCGAGGCTTCCTCGCAGCCTTAGATGCAGCATGGATGGTGAGGAGCTGGGCTCAGGGTGCCTCTGCTCTGGAAGTTCTAGCAGAAAGGTGAGACCTAGAAATCCATGCAATCTTTTACATACATGGCAGTCTTTGCTCAGTAGTGCTGACGAGCAACATTAATGCAGTGTCCGTGACATTCACGATGTCTCTGCATGTGCAAATGCATCATGGCCTTGTAAAACAAATATAAGGACTGAAAGATGTTTTGTGGTAGTTGGCTTTGTTATGCTCACACTGCATATCTGCACTATGAGCACACTGCATTATGAGTAAATTGCCAACATTAAGTCTCTTGGGTCAGATCCTGAGGCAGCACTAATGGGATGAAAACAGGGATGCATGGAATTGAGCTGTGCTTGGTTCTAACTGTGCAGCCATAACCCTCGCTCCCTTGTGTGCCAGGGAGAGTATCTACCGGTTGCTCCCGCAGACGACCCCTGAGAACGTCAGTAAGAATTACAGTCAGTACACTGTGGATCCTACCACACGTTACCCCAACATCAGCCTGCACCTGCTCAGACCCAACCAGGTGAGTCGCGTCATGTTGTTGTATCGGTGTCTCTTTGCTTCGGTTTTGTGCTTGTCTTCACAAAATCATTAATTTAGTCCTGGAGTACTTGGAATGGGTCTGATGGTGATAGTTTGATAATTAACGCAGTTTTTAGCTCCTATGAGGTAGCCTTGTCCTGTTTATTTTTTTTTCCCCTGACTTAAAAAAAAAAATTAAGCTCTCATTATTTAAATCAAACATTTCTAGAGAAAACAAAAATACATCAGGCCCAGTGGCAACCTCTTATTTAATCTATAATCAAGGTAAACTCTTGGTGATTCATTTTTTGTCATCCTCTGTTTAGGTACGGCATCTCATAGACACTGGAGAGAACAGGGAAATTCGCATTGACATGGAGAATGTGGGCAACGCTTCGACTCCTAAACTCACAAGAAATGGTGTGCCATTTTTATTCTTTTTAACATGCAGTTTTGTTACTTGTGTTGGTGTATTTCTTTGACTGAATAGGAAAGTCGTAACTATTTTCTTTGCAACTTAATGTCTTATTATTTTTATCCTAGAACTTCTGCTTGAGAAGCAGTTGAAAGGTAACTTTGCGGATGCAGAAAGTCAGAATGCATGATGCTGTCTTGAGGGATTCATCTAAAGCATCTTGCCATTGACTGTATTAGTAACTCAGTTAATAGTGGAATGGTGTTTTGCAGTTTTCCCCTGAAATTGAAACAGACGTACTGTATGAACTAACAGAATACAGTTTACACATATAGAACAAAAATGGTACTCCTAACCATAACATGAAACTCTCAGTCTCTGAAATTCCCAATAACCATTCATGAGTGAATGAAACACACCTTGACTTTTTCCCCCTCTGATATCAACTGTATCGTGTGACTAACATTAATTTATTTTAAAGATGAAAGCATGTCCTGCCATAGTGACTGAATGGGATGTGCTGTATTTCCACAGAGTCCATTGCACGCTCCAGCAAGCTGCTGAACTGGTGTCAGAGGCAGACGGAGGGCTACGTAGGGGTCAGCGTGTCTGACCTCACCACATCCTGGAAGAGCGGCTTGGCTCTGTGCGCTCTCATCCACCGCTACAGACCGGACCTCATGTGAGCACTCGTTTCCTCTAAAGTACCGCTTCCTGCACATCTTGTATCTAAGCTTTTAATGGGTATTAATGCCATAGCTTTGAGAGGAGAAAGCTTGCTTTGTAGTCTGGATAAAACCAAAAATGAGGATTATAAATATAATCCCTAGTGTATGTTTTTCAAGTGGCAGTATCAACTTCAGTGAGCTAATTGTTGACTACCAGGCCCCTAAAATATTGCGGTCTGCCTTTTATACGGGTTCATAAAGGTTCCTGTTATGATGCCAGTGCACTGTTTAAACCTTTGGGACAAAATAATTTGTAATTTTAATAGTAGTTTTTGAAGAAACTACTTTCAGATCATTACTTGGGTAAAGCCTATTCTTGCTAATAAGATCACTTAATAAAATTGTTCACACAATACCATAATATCGCACTAATGCTGCAAGAGTGAAAGCTAAATTTTTCCTCTAAGTCACGTGATACATCTCCGCATCTTGGAAGGCTCATCGCGCTTGAAGGAGAAAGATAACCTCCGATTCTTTCACGTCAGTTAGCAGACACCTATGCTAGCTAATATAGCACTGAGTAATGGGGGAGAGGGAGGGCCGTCCTACACATCCAGATAGAGTGAGGCCAGTTGTGCTTTCTTGGACTCCTGGCCACCAGTGATCACCTGGGACTGAACTTGTGATCTCCAAACCTGGGACAGTTGCGGTCTCCAAAATTTTAATAGGTGTTCCATGTTATAAACAAACACAGTAGAAGCAGCTGCTGTAACTTGAGAGCTGGCTATTAAAAGGAAGGCAGATCCCCGTAGCTCCTTACAGACAGATCACTTTCTCGCTCTCTGTCTCCCTCTGAGCAGCTGATAAATCCATTACCCGTAAGACACACATCCTGACTCCCCATTAGAGTAAATGTTGAGAGTGACCTTTCCCGGGCTCAGCTTTGTGGTGCCGTTTTTAGTCAATTAAGTCTTGTAGGGGAGCATTAATGGAAGAGGCTTGATATTATATAGTCTGATCCCCTCTCATTCATTACACACAGCTGTTCAGTACCAACTTGTTTTTGTCAATACTGGCCTTGCATCTCATGCTACTGTGTCTAAATTACATGGCACTATTTTTGGTATGTCAGATTACACACATTTGACCTTTAGGCTGCCCAGAACAGAGCCAAAGGCCACTTTTTTTGTTGCTTAAGGTCATGATTATACTAGATCATATTCTTACACTTTGTGTTTATTTGCGTTTTAAATTTATAGTGACTTTGAATCCCTGGATGAGAAAGATGTGGAAAAGAATAACCAGTTGGCTTTTGACGTGGCTGAGAAGGAGTTTGGAATATCTCCTATTATGACGGGGAAGGAGATGTCCATTGTGGTGGAGCCTGACAAACTCACCATGGTCATGTATCTCACTCAGTTCTATGAGATGTTCAAGGACACTGTGCCTCCTGGTGGTGAGTAGTAATGTCAAGAAGTTGTTAATTGTCCTTATAAAGGCATATTTTTAGTAGGTAATTTTTTTTACCTACTAAATTTTTTTTAAATGGTGTGATAACAGGAGAATAAGATTAACAGCAAGTCATAATGTCTGTTGTGCCAGTTTTTCGACTATGGGTATGATGACATTTGTTCTCATAAAACTGTGTGGAAATGAATTATATCCATTTGTTCTGTTTGCTTCAAAAACATGTCCTAAAATGTCCCTTGAAATGGTTTTGTGTTCAAGAAAACCACAACCTGAGCCCAGAGGAGAGGGCTGCACTGATAGCCAGCACAAAGTCACCCATCTCCTTCCTCAGCAAACTGGGCCAGAGCATCAACATCTCACGGAAGCGGAATCCCAAGGTACAGTTACTATGTTAGACTACATTAACCCAGAGACACTGCATTTACTCATTCACATTACTTCTGATCTGGTCTCTGATCATGGCTGTACTCTCTGACAGGATAAGAAGGAGAAGGAGATGGACGGAGTGGGGAAGAGGAGAAAGACGAGTCAGGCTGGCCAGTCTGAAGACGTAAGCATTTCCATTCTGAAGCTCATAATCAGTATTCAAAAGTATGGAATCAGTTCTTTTTGTAACTAGCTGGACCACAAACAGCATTCCAAAACCAGAAAACTATGTAATAAAAAAACGGAGAAAACGTTACAAGTGAAGTCATCAAATCAATATCCAGAATACTTCAGATTTCAGAGGTTTTGACCAAATGTCAGGGAAGATAACTTATAGAGGAATGACTGAAACCTGGTAATTACAGTATGACTTATGTTATTTAATATCTTCTCTTACTTAAAATATCTGACATTTTATGCACAAGAAGATATTAAATGACATAATTTATAGTGTTATAACTAGGTTAAATGATTCAAAATGTTTGAACTCTAGTGTACTTCTGAACTCCTACAGTAAAAAAAAAGATGGAAAGAATTGAATTGGACATAGCGTTGGATATTGTGGCTCCTAATGGCTGTTTTGATGCTCTCGTCGCAGGAAGAGCTGCAGCGTGGAGTGCGTGATGAGCGACCCTCTGTAGCCACAGCCTTGACAGACCGTAGAGTTGACACAACTGCAGCAGCTAACAATAACAAAGTGAAGTCTATGGCCACCCAGCTGCTAGCCAAGTTTGAGGAGAATGCACCAGTACAGTCTACTGGACTTAAGAGACAGGTAGGTTAGGCTTTAGCTTGTAATAACTGCTTTTCTCTGTCACCAAAACTTGCGGATGCTTTAGTAATCAATTGTGGATTGTGATGGGCAAGCTCTCTGTACTCAGGTTAATTGGTTCATCTGGTTTGTGGTGGCTTAGTTCTGTGTGAGTGTTGCTGTGTGTGTATGTTTGTGTGTGTGTGTGCATGTGTGTGTGTTTGGTATTGGTTAAGGTTGACTGGCTTCCCGAGGCAGGCCTGGGACAGTCCCAAACTCAGCAGTAGTATGTGTATGGGAATTGGAAGTTAGTGCACTGGGTTTGTTTGTGTGTGTGTATGTCTCCAAAGACACTGTGTCTTGCTGCTTGTCCTACAGAATATCTTTGGATCAGCAAAAGTAAAATTACTTTTGTCAATCTTTTTCCATTAAAGGTTGTTAAAAGACCCACAATCAATTCATCTTTTTTCCCCAAAAATATTTACCAAGAATATATTTCATTATTCATAATTTTCTTTTAATGAACCGTATAGATGTGGTGTGAATGTAAATTTTAAAACAATATTTACATAATTCAAGTCTCTTTAATTCCAGGAATGTGACATAGGCCTTTCTTGAATGGAATCACAAAACGTCTCTGTTTAATCACAGTTCTTATATTTTGTCCATATCATGCAACCCTGCTATAAATTAATGATACCTTCCTATAGATTGGTGAGCATTTCCATTGATTTTTTTAAATATTAGCCTCTATTACAACTACATATGTATGCTTGTTGGATTCTGTGACCACCGTGATTTCACCCATAGTCATCTAAAACATCTGGGATTGGTTTGGATGGGCACAGTACAGAACAAACTCTTTGTTGAGTATATACAAATGGCAACATGTAAACTGCTACATCATGCAACCTCTGCAATTACTAGATTATATACTGTGCAGTCTTATTTGGAGTAAATGATTGGTGAGATTTGTGTAGAAAGCTAAAGCAGAATGTGGGTCATATTTTAATGGAAAGGGATGTGATTTAGCCTGTGTGTGTGCTCTGATCTGCCCTAATGGAGTAACCAGCAGGAATGAGTGGCATCATCAAGGATTTAGGAGCTTTTTATAGCTGGTTAAACCCTTTGTGTTCTTAGCACCAATATCGGACAATGACACTGTTGGACACTGCAGTTTGTTGACACCATTATTTGCAGGGCTATCGGTGCAGTAAAGCTGTAAATTAAAAACTGCCTGCAAGAAATGTAGGAAGTGAATAACTTTCGCTGGGACTCTTTTACGAACTTTTGGCCTACTCAAACCCTTTCTCATGCACTGTTTCCATGCATGTCTAAAAATATTTTTTTTTTCATTAATACTTTGATTAGCTTGCACAATGCAAGCTCATATTCCATCTGCTTGCCATTTAGATTTTTCAGCATTTTCCTATATTTCTTGAAGTGTATTATTGTGCATGCTTCTCCTCTCACAGCCTTATTTTGCTATTTTCCTCTACATCCTTCTCTTCTTTCATGGATGGTGGCTCATGTTTGGCTGGGGCTGTCGTTTCTTGACCCCTCATTGGTCACACCACTTGTCACTTTCACTGCACTGGTCACAGGGGGACTCGATGCCTAATCTGGGGCTCTTGCCACCCCTCTCTCCACCCCTCGCCCCGGCCAGAGAGCCAGTGCGGCTGGCCCCTGTGCCTGCATGGAGAAAGGTAATGAATGTAGATAAGCCCTTCCTTAGCCTCCAGAGTTATGCCTTAACAACTTCACCCATTACCTTGAGTTTGCTTAGCTTGTGTTTGTCTGAGTTGAGGTCCTTAACTAATTCTGTGTTACGTTTCTGAGCCCTGGAGAATTGCTGTAATTACTAATCACTTGCATTTGGTAGATGTAGAAAGATCAGATCATCTGTTGCTCTCATCTCCATAATTGTTTCTAATGTATGCCTGCATGTGTAAGGGCACATAGTTACTTGCTACTTAAAAGTAAACCTACCTTTAGGGCTAAAGTTAGACAGTGTAGCTCTACACAGTTTGTGTCAGTCTTCCTTTTTCTGACCATTGAATCATATTCTTAAAATAGCAGTGACACTGATTGGTTTAAAAACTCAATAATGAAGGTATAGCTAATTCTCTCATCACCAGCACACAATCACATCCCTCTGCCATGTCACTGTCATTGTTTTGCTGAGGATGGCCCACCACCCAATGAATGTGTTGTTTGGTCCTGAAGTGGTCCCTTTCCATTAGTGGCTTGGGTAAGAGGGGGCTAATAAGCTGTACTACAATAAACAAACTACAGGAAATAGTGTACCTGCTGAATTGTAGATATTTTAGATAAAATTGCAGTGTTGTTAAATATGTGTATGTGTGTGTCTGTGCACACAGAGGCGAACTCAACTGCAGGAACAGATGAGTTTCCGCTATAAAGAGAGGGTAAAGTGTCAAACCCTGCCCAGCAGAGGGGAACAGGTATGACGGTAGCTTTAGGAAAGCATCCCAGCAACTAGGAAAACATCCCCTGCTATACTGCAATACTCAGCCTAGTGCTCAGACCATTCTTAGGAATTCTTTGGAATTACTGATTATGGAGTTATTTAAGACCCAGTCCTCCTCTTTGTTTTTCCACTGCTCAGTCCAAAACCCAATCAGGTTCCTGAGTTCATGCTAGTTCTAGTTCATTTTTCTTCTAGTTCCGTTTTTACATTTATACAGACATATGTGTAGAGTCAGATAAGGCTTTAGTTCTTTCTGTTAAGAGAGTATACTGGTGCATTAGCTACTTTCATACTATAGCTTCGTGCCAGCTGTGCTGACAGGGATTTTCTGTGATCACACACATTCATAAATAACATAAAAGAAAAACAGGACTGTAGTTTGATTCTAAAAATCATTTTATTTAAGTGTATGAAAAAATATGAAAAGTAGCTCCTCGTCATTTATGCACCGATCATTCGTAACATAAACACTTAATATTGTGTAGCTCCCCAGTGTGCCACCAAACCAGCTTTGACCCATCAAGGCTTGGACCTCTGTAAATTGGAGAGTGAGGTGCAGTTAGTAAAAGCAGTATTGCCAAATTCTTATTTAATTAGAATTTTTGCAGTGCTAAGACTGTATCTACGGTGTGAAAGGAAGTGTGGGAACTAAGAGTGGCTTTTATAGCTAAAGCTCTGCCAATGTATCAGCCTGAGGATTGGGAAAGTTGGCAGTGGCACTGCTTTTTGGCAGTGAAGTTGGCATTATGCAGCGTGGTTTCCAGAAGGGACCCTGAGATTCCAGGGACAATTCGCATAACCTAAATAGTCAGTGCTTGGCTTTGAAAGTAAGGATGAAATGAAAATAAAGAAAGTGAATATATGGAAGTAAGTGATGTTTTTAGATGATTGGACTGAGCTGATTTTTGTAGTTGGTATCATCCTCCTAGAGTCAGATATTCCCCCCGCTTGCTGAAGTAAGCAGTCTGTTTTCATTCCCAGAATGATGCTTAATGGTCTTTAGCCTTTGCTTATTGTTCCATTTCTTTGATAGTCTTTAGAGTCAGATTGTGGTGATTTAGACGTGGCTTTGGTAGCTTTGTTTTTGTGCATTCCTTTATGGGTGGTCTATTTGTGTTTCTGTGTGTATGTGTATATATGTGTGTGTATATGTGTGTATGTGTATACGTGCATATGTGTGTGTGTATGTTCCCATGTGAAACATTTTGTGTTTTACTACTTACTGTGTTTTGAATCCTGATTGCTTAATTTCATACAGCACACATAAGTTAACTCCTTTACTGAGTATTCTTTTGTAGAGGGTTTCTTTTATGTTTAACTATAGGCAAACATCACTTGTCTCATTATTTTATATACACAGAATGGACAAATGTATTGGGACACACCTCTTAATGATTGAATGTAGGTGTTTCAATCATAGCTATTGTATAAAATCCAGTGTATAAAATCAAGCATACCAAGACATTTTGGACAACACCATGCTTCCTTTGTGGACAGTTTGGGGAAGATCCTTTTCTATCCAGCATGATTCTGCACCAGTACACAAAGCAAGCCCCATAAAGACATACTAATACTTTTGTCCATGTAGTGTATTTCTTGAAGCTAGATACAGGTCAACCTCAGAATTCTTCTCAAGAACCTCTCAAGAAACTGGAAAATAATGAACAATAGCTGTTTAATTTTAAGAATATTGTATTCTTTAAAAAGGCTATACTTTATACTATACATTTTTACATTTGAATATGGACATGAATGTCACACTGTAATTAGTCGTGTATTTTGGCTCTGGTTTTAGTAGTAAAACGGGCGGTGTGTTTGTGGTCACTAATGTGAGATTGGAGTGACTTGGGGCTTTTCCTGTCTCTCTGAAGGCCAGCAGGAGCAGTGATGGCCTGCGAAGCTGCCCTAAGAAAACCATTCTGCTCTCTCCTCCTTCATCCTCTCCATCCACCTCTCCATCGCTCTCTCCATACACACAGGTGACACTCATTGCTGTGCACTTGACATGGCATTCTCTGTCACGTCTTTTAACCTAACCGGTTCACTCTCGGTGTTTCCCTTTGTAACCAACTGATTTATTTTGTGTGTGTCACTTATTTTTTATATTAATCCGTTTGCAGTGAATTTTCTGCACTCCATTCAGCTTGCATCTTTCTAGCAGATTAATTATTCATGTATACACTTACTGATGGTCATTTATGTATACATCCAAGGGAAATTTGAAACATGTAGTGTCGTGCATCGTAGTTCCTGCCTTGGACTGGTTGAACAGACCTCTACAGGCATCTAAAGAACATATCTATCCGTCCATGGTACTGCAGCACCATCTGCTGATGCCTAAATGAAAGACAAGTGCAGTCAGAGAGCATTTAAGATTAATGCATGTGCTGGAATTGTGTAAAATGTCTCCTGAGACTCTGAGTCTATACCATTTAGGTTTGATTGTGTCTCTCATCTGTGTGATGCTAAGGTCTTCGTAAGCTGGGAACTGGCGGGAACTGGCTGAACCTGATTTCTCTTTATATGCTTTATATACAGAAGAGTGTTGACAAACTGGAATTAAATGAGAGTGGTGAACAGGAGTTCACTGCCAAGGACCATCTCCCACTCACTTACGGGGTAACCATGGTTGGAGCATGAGGCTGTAGTGTTTTTCTACACCTTTCTTTAACCCATTTAACCCAGTGTCCCAAAATACGCGCGTTACATACATATTTGAATAAGAAAAGAACCACAGTTAATCTGACTTGGCTCTCATTCTTCATTGTATGAACCACTTAAACTTGCTTGGTGTCCTGCTTGGATCAGATTCAGACATTAGAATGTAGATAGCGTTTGTAGCAAACAGGCTAGCGTTTGCTTGTGGTGGTGTTGGATTTTATTTGACATGCACTCATTTTTGGCCAAAACAAGTCAATTTTTGTTTAAAAAAAAAGTCATATTCCATGTCTTGCACGGATACATGAAATGACTGTGTGCTATAACAGTATGTTGCATCGGTGTGGAGTGTGGTTTTGCCAGAGGAGCAGCGTCTAGTTCTAGTTGTGTAGCGTCCAGTCACAGTGAGCTTTAATCACTGAAATGCCCTGAACTTTTTCTGATGTGTAAGTTTGGATATTTAAATACCTCTGAGCAGAGGGTCATAAAAAACATACAGATTGCATCTCATCATTTCACCTTTGCTATTTTGTTGTAAGGATACAAGCAAGTGCTCCCCCTTCTGGATGTTTCCAAGTAATCATCTTGCAATAGCATTCTTCATGCCCTGATAATGAAAAACATGTTACGATTAGGCATATTGCAAATAAATGTGCAAATTAACGGCCATGCACAGCAATACATTTTATAGTATGTCAGGTATATACCCTAGATTTTTTTCAGATTTTGTGTGTACATTTTGTGTCTCCTTGCTTTAAATATATAAATTGGTGAGTTGAATCTTTTTGTCTCCAGGAGGCTGGACTATGGCCCCCAGGGGTGTCTGAGCCTGTCTGTGCCCCTAGCATTGAGAGGAGAGCACAAACACTAGCTACTAAGTTTACAAGGCAGCATCACAAGCCTGACAAGCCCCAGGTAGAGCATTAGAAGTGCTACAGAGATTGCTGTTATGACATCTACCAGTTATTTTATAATTAAGATCAGCTTGCTGCGAGTGATATGTGTATATACTGTTATAATAATTATATTTAAGAGACAGCTGCAAAAATGTTCATTTTCTCAGGTTTTATCTTTTGTAGGTGCAAGTATTGAACTGAACAGCTTTGCCTTAGTTTTTAAGAACTGCTGACAATATTTCTCTAAAATATTGTTCTTTAAAGCATAATTTTAAAGGGAATGACAATATATAAAAATAAGAGAAAGTATGCAATGATATAGAACTTGAATAATTAAAAGAAAACAAATCTATTGTTCACTCTCAAAGAAAATGGCAATATTACCTTTGACGAACTTCTAGTAGTGCTTTGCCATCCAACTGGTCACATTGCAAGAGGAGAGTGTTGATTAGAGCGGTGTTTTTTTCCTCGTTAAATAAGATTTGATTCAGGTAACCACTAATCAGTACCTCATAAAGCAGAATGAGGTGCTTGTGTAGGAATTTAACAGACACTGACATGGAATGGTTGTCATACTCATAAAGATTCTGATTTTAAAATAAATTGCAGTGGTCTCTTATTTTTTATTGTTTTTTTTTGCAAGATTCAAGATTACGCCGGCTAATGAATTGCACCGGTATGTTCACAAGCACTCCTTTTGACTTTTTCATATGATTTTGTATTAAGAGTCTCTCTGTTCTCTCTGTTCCCTCTTATTCCTGTGGAGCCTATGAAAAAGCCCTCCCGCTTTTTTCTTGAGCAGTGGATGCTGACCCATGGGTTGACCCCTGTGCAGCCCTCCTACCCCCCTGACCCCCAGCAGCAGGTAGCCCTGCCTAGGCACAGCTGGTATGCATGTACCTGGTGTCCCATATGCTCACCCATCCTAAATAATTTTTAAAATTTTTGCATCCCAGTTCTGTTTTTTATATATATATATATATATATATATATATATATATATATATGTGTGTGTGTATCTTTATATTATATATATATTTATATATATATCTATATATTTTTATATATATGTA
>JBBPCX010000018.1:11978917-11993738 GCA_037974365.1 Hydrocynus forskahlii | reverse complement strand
AATTAATGGACAAAACATTCTTTAAAACAAACCCTACTTATACTTAGTCATGTAGTAATAAATTATGTAGTTATAAGTCAGATGGACTCTAAAGATGAGGTCAACCAAAGGCTTCTGTACAAGCACTCAAATTGTATTAACACTGAAATAAATTGATGTTATTATCCATTTATTCTACTTTGCAGTTCTAATCTCTTTTGAGTGATGAACGTCATGGATGTGTTCAGTGGAGTTTGGCATTGATATTGCACTAGTGTTGTTCTAGATGTTTTACTGTACTGTCTATACCAACTCTCAGAACGATTCATCTTAAAAGGGCAATTAAATAAAGAAAAACAGTGAAAATCAGCGAGAATAACTCTCAAACAGTTGTTTTCCCATGTGCCTTATCATGTATTCTAAATGTATTCTGAATATTGTTTTGTGTGGAGTTATGGAAAACATTGATGCCTGAATACTGAATAAGCGGTCAAATGTTGCATCACTTCAAGGATTCTGTCCAGCAGTGCATTTTAAAAATGATACATTTGACCACATTTTAGTTTGAAGATTTTAATGTGATTTGTATTCTAAATTGTGCCTGCTTGAGCCTTTTTTCCCTCCTGTGCTCTCAGGACCCCCAAGCCCAAGCCGTAGCTCCGGTCACCGTGGATGCCCCCGGCCGAGCATTGGCCGCTCAGGCTCTTGTGGAGCGTCGGCCCTCAGGTACCCGCCTTTCCTTTCTTGGCCCTGTCCTGCGCCTCTCTCCTGGGGTGGGGGGCTCGGTGCGCTCACTGCGGCGCGCTCTGTCCTGGACTCGCCACCAGGTGGCGCACAACCCCTTAGATGTCCCTTTCCTCCTGACCTACTGCTTATACCTCTTCTCCTGCTTCACTCTCAACCTTCTGCTCAATATCCTCTAGCATGCTCCCTTTCTGACCAAGAATCTAAGAAACACGATGCTATTGATCTATGTGTTTTGAAGATGTGCCATTCTTTTGTCATGTCTAATTATTATTTATTTGAATTGCTTGGATGTGTGCAATAGATCTTGTGTAAAATGACACATCTTCATTGAACTTTTATGACTGAGTAACGATATTAGGCCTAGAAACTGTTTTAATTTCATTTAATTGAAGCTCTAGGGCTTGTAGACCTTCCCATGAGAAGTAATTCAATTAAGTAAACTAAATTGGCATTTTTTTTTTTTGCTTGCATGCCCTCTGTAATGTTCTTAAAATATGTGGAAATTGTATAGTTAATTTGCTGCCTGTTTCTTACCTTTCTGTTGCTGAAATCTTCTCTTACACCTCTTGTCAGTACTTCCTGCTTGTAATAGTGCCTGTGGTTTCATACCTGTGATTTCCGAGCAGTGAAGCCCTGTAATGTATTGCGTGTATCAGTGCTTGTGACTGGTTGACTCTGTAAGCTTTACCTTTCCCCTCTCCTATCAGAGCAGCCTCTTGCTCAGCTAGTGCCTGCATCAGTGCCTGTATTTGGTCTGTAGCTGTAGTCCATCACACCCTCTGTCTTTTCTTGGTGTTTGTGCATTTCTAAGTTTTTCCTGTGTACTAACCCCATTTACCATCACTCATATGATTCACATTACAGGATACAATAATAAATGCTTTTTTTATGTATGATCGTACTTGTTCGGACTTTTAAAAGGCAGACAGTTTCACTTTGCTGGAACACTGCAAATATAAGCACATATTTCAGTGTTCAAGTGTGTCAAAGTTTTAGAGGTGAGTTTTGGTTGAGGTGAAACAAATAATATTGATTTTAACATCACTGGTGTTTGCTGTAGTTTGTTTAGCTCAGGTCACTTAGATCCAGGGTAGTAATATATTCTTACAAATTATATATTTATAAATAGTAACCTATTCAGGTAGATTAGGGAAGTTGGCAGATTTTAGTGTTTTGCGTTGTCACCACATTGTTAGATCCACACCGTATTGCACTGTTCACCCCAACACCGCACTTTCACCTGACTCTTTTTGTGTTTTTTTTTATTATTATTATTTTTAATAGATTAAATATTTTTAAAAAAACCCATAGAGTTAATACATTTTTTTTAATTACAAACTGATTTAGCTTTAGGCTCTATTCTTTGTTTTCTCTCTCTCTTTTTTTTAGGGGTTAGTTTTTCTGGGATCACTTAACAGGACAGGAATATCTTTTTTTTTTCCTGTTCTTGCCTTGATAGGGTCAAAATGTCATGCTTTAATTCATCTCACACATGTTCAGCTCAAAGTTCATCTAAAAGTTAAGGCAACTTGAATGTTTTTATCACAAAGTGTTGCTTTGTAGGATGGGAAAAAGGCAAGGTACTAACTTCATGTATTTGATTAGTTTGTAATTTAATTGATAATGCAGTATGCTTAAATTTATGCCATTATATGATGTAGGCTTATCATATGCATAAATAAATTTTATGAGAGATTACGTTTGTGTTTGTCTGTTTGTATTTGACTAGATAAGGAGGTGAATCCCTTGGCTTAACTTAAGGCATGAAATGCTTAAAGTCTGTGCTGAGTTTCCATGAATAAAACATTAGAGAGTTTAGCATCAGTAATGCACACACACTTAAAAGTACCTTTAGAAACATGCACAACAAAATACAGCTCAGATGTGTTGTGGTATTATTTCTTAATTAATATACAGGTTAGACGTTGGCTGATCTTAGATCCTCTTAGATTTACATAATGTATTAAACTAATGCTAAGCCTGTGCCACTCCAATGAACATAGAAGTGCTGGAGATACCCACACGCAGAGGTTTGTAATTGAACCTGTGGCCATCCTTGCATCCTTGACTTCCCCTTGATCTCCAAATTAAACATTTCTCTCACCTCTTCCTCACTGTTCCCTGCAGTTCCAGAAGTGAACGGAATAGCTGAGCCCAGCCTGGCTAAGCGTCTGAAAGGGACCCCCGAGCGCATTGAGCTGGAGAACTATCGGCTGTCCATGCAGCGTGAGGAGGAGCTGGAGGAGGTTCCAGAGGAGACCCTAGCAGAACACAACCTCAGCAGTGTACTGGATAAAGGCACGGACTTAGATGAGGGCTCCAGGTTTGTCCCTTTGCAGTGTCAATGGAAGACATTCAGTGTCGCAGCGGTGCAGCAACAGCTTTTTACTTACATGAGGACGGTTCAAACAGTGATAAGCTTTCTAATCAAGGAACAGTGGGGAAAGAGCTGAATAGTACCATTGCTGTTGTACAGATTTGAAAGGTATCGGCATCTTGGTTTCATTACACAGATGAAAAGAACACATCTGATATCTTATTTTACCATTTAAATGCAGTGCGGTGCCAAAGTCATAAGCTCTTGTGCAAAATGTTTAAAGCCGTTTATTTGAGCAGTAAGAGACATTCTGCCTCAATATAAGTTAACAAATGATAAATGCATGCAAACAAAGCATTGAATAATATAAAAATGTCTTTTGGTTTCTGAAAAGTGCTTGAAAAATTTTGAGCTGGTTAGAAAAACACAGGTTAGAAGAACACAGGTTCTTTGCATCGCCCTTGCATGGATTTGTGAAACTGCATCAGCAGCATACCCGACTTAATCTAATGAAGTATCGATTGAGCTGAACAATGTGTGTGAGTTATTTGATGAGAATTACAGTGAAATGGGAATGATTAAGCAAATACATTTACTGTATTATATTATTTACAGACATTCCAATATAGCTTTAAAAAAACCCAATACTGCTCAGCTAAACATGCTTTAAATATAAATTTCTCAGTTGTCTCGGACTTTTGCATGGTGTTGTAAGAACAACTTCATGCTCCTGACAAAAGTTTCTGGTGTATAACCGTGGTGCTTTGCATCAATGACACTGTGTCTTTTATTTTTGGCAGCAGCTTTGAACGGGCCAGGTATATCAATAGCAGGCTTATAATGAGGCACTGTTCTCTCTTCAGTAGCTCAGAGTCTGACATGGAGGAAGAAGATGAAGAGCTGGACCAGGCGGCACCTTCTGATCTTGGGGGAGTTCCCTGGAAGGAGGCTGTGGAGCTCCACGCCAAACTGAAGGGTGAGAGTGATGCTGGCACTGGCAGGCAAGATGGAGAACAGAGGGATGGAGAAATGGAGGGAGAGGATGAGGAAGATGATGAAGATGAAGAGGAAGAGGAGGACGAGGACGAATCAAGTGACGGTAAATTACGCTTGTTCTTATATTACCACTTTCAAATAGTTTAGAAAAGTATTCTAGAAATTTGTACATGGTAAAATGGAAGTTAATGGACCTACCCAAATGTACAAAAGGCACAGTGAGGTGGGGAAAATCAAATGACATGGAGAGATTGTGCTGTGTTTGTGTGTCTAATATTCTACTACTCCCCTGTCCACCTCATACTGTTTTTGTGTGCTTTTTATATGTCCTTGTCTGATTTGAAAGCATCCTGATGTCATTATTGTGTGTCCATTTAAAAAGCAGTTGTTGAGAATGGGGAGCACGAGTCAATAGATTTTCCACACAAAATAAAAGTAACTACAGATGTTGTGAAACAGTAATATTGAATTGTGGGTTTAAGTGTTTGGTATTTGTAATATAATAATAATAATTATACAAATTATAATAATTTGTATTATATTATTATTATTATTATTATTATTATATTAATAATATTATAATAAGTATTATTGTTATTATTATTATTATTATTATTATTATATTAATAATAATATAATAATAAGTATTATTATTATTATTATTGTTGTTGTTGTTGTTGTTGTTAGTTTATTATTTGTGTTTTTAGTAAGCTGTCCTAAACAAAGATTTTGTTTTTTATGGCTTGTTTCATTTATAGCACTTTATTTTCTGATATGAATATCTCTGGAAAATTTTTCTGATATAAATGCATTAAGATAATTATGTTTCTTTTTATTATTTTATTATAATCATAACAGAATTTGTTCAGGTGTATGTATATGACACTAAAAGGTTGACCATATTGTTCTGTGTATAAATTGGGAGTGGTTTTAAGTGTCTGACCATGCTGTCTGTCCTTCTGTACTGTGGCATCATCTTCAACTTCTCCCTCTTTCCTCACCACTTCCATCCCCTGCTGTATGTGTGTGCTTGTGTATGGATGGATGGTCTGTCATCCTGCTCATATGTGTTTGGGTGCGTGTGTATGTGTGTTGGGGTAATTGTGCGGGCTGGCAGAGGGGGAGTATTGCCCTTGGGAGAGGGAGCTCCAGTCAGCTGTATGGCTGGAGAACCTCAGTGACGAAGAGGATACAGGTACATTTAAAGGTAGTCTTGCCTGTGGATGCATTTGGCTTGTATACACGCTGGAACTCTGTAACATCATTACTGGTTGAAGAAAAGCTGCATTGTCTAACCTTGCATTTTTAACCAAAGACTTTGACCTTGGTTTGATTATTTTTTATTATTTTTTTAAATTATTATCACCACTTAAGACTTATATGGTTCCACAATATGTGGTTCCACAATATATCATTAGGTAATCATACTAGACTTAATAATGCTCGCAGAAGGCTGCAGTATGCAAAATGGTCCTATAACCAATCATTGTTTGTCTACAATTTTCTCTGTATTGGTTAAAATAATTCTTACACTGTGCCACATTATTGAATCACCTGTGTGTTTTAATGCATAGCTGGGCAAATCAGAATCAGAATAAGTATCAATATAATTACACCAGTAGTTCCTTATCCATGTTGTGCAGCTTTAATAAAAACAGATACAGTTAGAACAGGTACTTCTGAGCTCAGCTCATGTTCGCTAGAAAAGACGCTAAATTTTATTTTCCAGCTTTTTCAACTTGTGTACTTTCATCAAACTATGCAGGATTATATTATCTAACAATTTGAGAATGTTTTTGTTTGTCTCACGCATGCCTGCAGTGCAAGGTTTTGAGTCTTTTTGGTGCTACTAATCTAAATATGCATTGAGATGTCATGTAGCCGGTTAATATATGCAGTGGTAAAGTGTGAATACAAGTAACTTTCTGAATTTAGAACTGTTGTAGGCCCATATCTTCTGAACTTTCTGTGTCACTGCATGCTTTTATCATACCTGAAAGTTGTTTACTTCTTCTGAAACATGTCCTGAAATGTTCTGTTCTTTCTCTCTTTCTCTCTTCATTATTTCTGTCTGTCCTTTTGATCCTCCTGCATCATGTTTGCTTTGATGCTTGTTGTTGGATGTTCTGTCTACTGGGACACGTTGTTTTGTCCATTTTTGGCCATCTGGTGTCCTCTGTGACATTCTCCTGTGCGTGTTGCCATTCCTCATACGTTCCGCACAAAATCAAAACCATGCCGCCTCAACGCACAGCAAGAAACCTGCAGATCCAGCAAGTCCTGCAACCAGTGGACCCTCTGCTCCCTATGCAGGCAGAGGGGGAGAAGGAGGGCTCCTCAGCCTCGGGTTTGCAGCCCTCTCTCCCCAGCCAGGACACGCAGGGCGCGTCCAGCACAGGTAACGCAGCCTGAAGGGGTCCTGCTCGGCCACTAGTGTTCACTATCAGGCAGTGGAGTGTTGCTTTGTCGTCAGAATATGAGAGAGAAAGTGTAGTGGGTTCTAATGTAACTACATTTGCCTGTAAATGTTACGAACACAATTTCGTATTCTTCCTCTCAGCCACACTAATAAGCTTCTTATGTCTAATGATGAACGAAACTGTGTTGGCTCTGTTGGTGTGTTTCTTTGTTAGCTTATTATGTATTATTTGTGTATTTTATTTGCTTGCTGTTTTTGTCATGTCTGTTTGTTTTCATTAGCCCCCACTAATATGCTTCTTATCCCTAAAAAATTGTGAATTTTTGTTTTGTTTTGGTTTGGTTTGTTTTAGCTGTTTTTGTCGCGTGTAAGATTTTGTCATTTTATCATCATTCCATGTGCTTTTATCATGGTTGTGGGTTTCTTTCATTCTTTTTTTTTTTTTTTTTAATAGTAATTATATTTTGCCCTGACCTGACCTACACTTACCACATGGGTGGGATGGGTTTGTTTCTAAAACGGACCTCACCCTTGTCTTATCATCTTGGTTTTTTTTTCTGCTTTGTGTTTGTTTGTGTTTCTCATGTGCTTGTTCATCAAATTATTTTAGCCCCTTCCCACACTTCTGCGAGGCACGAGGCTGTCAGGGCCTGGCTGGACTCCATGTCTGGAGGTAGTGCCGAAAACCAGCGCAACAGCTTTCACTCTATACAGCACGCACATTTTCGTACACAAGGCAGAGCATGTTTAGAAGCTGGAACAGATGACGTATCCACATCCACTGGCTGCATGTTGAAGCTTGTTTAACCCAACACACGTCTGCATGCTAGAGCCACGTGACTGAAATGTATGTAGGTATCCTTTAACCAGGATTACAAAGGCCTTGGTTTACACTTGCAGTTCAGTATCTATTCTCAGCTGCTTCCAAACCTACATATTGATGCATAGTAAAAGCTTTCCTGTTGAAAGCTGGAGGAGTGGTACAACCTGACACTCAGCTGGTAAAACCAGGGTCAACAACAGGCTGCCAATATAACAACTAATCTGAAGTGCAATTTTAACTACTTTAAACCTGTGCCGTTCATTCTGCATCAGTCTCTACAAGGTACTGCATGGACCACTGAAGTGTTGTGCCTTGCTAAAGACAGCGTTGTGGGATTTAATGAAATCTCCTGTGTGCTCCTCTAGGTACTCTCTACTCCCATTAGTTGCTACTTGAGTTGTAAAGTACCGCTGAACATATTGCAAAAGGTTGAGGACTTTCATTCGACAATTATGCTTGTCATGGTGCATGCTGAGATCCTAAAAGGATAAATATGGTTGCCAGATTTCAGTAAGTTCTAAAAGGAGATATGCGTTTTCAGTCTGGTCTGTGGAAGGGGGCATCTCTGCTTGTCTCATTTTCTACTTTTTATTAACCACTCTTTGACTTCGTCTCCCCAGCTGAGCTTCATCCATTTGCCACTTTGTGAATGGATACGAGCATGTGGCTAACCACTAATGACGTTTACATGCATTTATATTTGTCCTGTGCTCGAAGTATATTCCTACCTTTCCTTAAATATCACTTGAAGAAAAAAAAAACATTACAGGCATCTTAGTCGTTTTATGCTTTTTTATTTAAATAGATATGTTTGGCCAAGAACTATACCAGATTGAATCTTGGTGATTACACTGGTGATTCAAGAACTCCAAAACATATGCTAGTATTCTTTAGTTATGCACTGGAGCTACAAGGTTGACATAGCTAAGTAATTGCAGCTTACATCCTCCAATTATCAAACATTTTAAGTAATCTCTAAAATTTTATGTGGTTTCTGAGAATGTATGGCTTATTTTGCATGTCATGATCTTGACGTTTAACCTGAAAAGTGTTGTATAAATGTGTGTGCATGTGCTCATGTGTGTGACTTTATTGTTTGTTTATTGCATTAACTTAATAACATACAGTGACAAAGTACGCCACGTTGGCTTAAGAACAAACACAGCTTGAGTTCAAATAATTACTGCCTTATAAAGGTGTTAGAGCATGAGTTAAATCCCAGTAAATGTGTCTTGTTTCCTTTATTTCCCCCTTTTTCACCCCTGTCATTTCACATTCTTTTTGCTGCAATGAAAACAAACAATTCCAAAAGCTGCCAACTATGGACAAGTGATGGTTAATTTAAATGATTTCCTTGTACCTCCAGTGCAAAACTTAAGAATCAGACGTGTACAGGCCACACTTGGGCTAAAGACAACATTGTACAACTTCTTTGATATGGATGACCTATGTGGTCCATCTGCTCTTTCCTGATGTACTGTGTTGACTCTGTGTTCTTCTTGTGAACCCAGAGCCATGTGAAGAAGAGGATGATCCAGATGCTGAGGCTGGGAGTCCAGACATTGAGCCAGGCACTGAGCTGGATGAAGGTTTGTCACATTAATTAGCTGTTGCCATGACAGGCTGTGCTTGTGTTTACTATACATGGCTATGAAATATGTCATGTTGATAAATGGAAAATGTCCATTTATCAACATGACATATTATGATTTCTGTGTCACAGATGACATCCCTTCAGATGCAGAGGCTGAAGCTCGTTCGCAACGTGTTGATGATGCAGAATCTCTGCCATTGGATGCTGGCAAGCCAGAGAGCATTGAACATGTTTCCAAAAAGGGTAGGCTCTTGCATATGCTTGCCAGAATGAGTGTGCAATTGCAAGCTTGTTTGACTGTTTTGCTTTGGTGCACATTTCTCTCGGTATAGTAGTAGCACAGAAGGAAAGAGACACTCCCTCTCAGCTCCCAGGTTACGTGATCAGGAAATCTGATTGTGTCTGTTTGCTTTGTTGTCTCAGAGTCCATCTCTGCTAGTCCAAGGGAATTCATTGTGGATGTAATTCTCTCTCCAATACAAAAACCCACTACTCCAGCTGAGGAGGTAATATGCTTTTTTGTTTGTTTTTAATTACATGTGTTTGTTTAATGTGTTTGTCACAAATAATTTTGCTTTATTTACTTGGTTCCCTGTGGTACCAAGGCTGTTGGCTGGCACTGTTATTTCGTTAAAGAAACGTTTTAATGCCTTTTTCTCCTAGATCAAACAGGAAATTTCTTCAGTGCCGGTTAAATCTCCAGGCCCTCGCTTTTTCCCTGAGCCCTTTCTGCCTGATAATGTCAAACCACACATGCCACCATCACCAACCCCTGAGCCCAAGAGCCCTAATTCTCTTGTTGCTGTGGTATCTCCTATCCGCTCCCAACCAGTTCCCCTACCGGAGACAGTCAGCCCCAAGTCCCCCGTACAGCCTGAGCCTTGTGCCTGCTCACCTTCAGGCAACCCTTTGTCCCCAATTTGTGCTCAGCCATTACCGTGCCAAGAGCCTTCCTCACCACTGTCCACGGGCTCTCCTGTGAGGACTCAGCCAGTCCCTGCTGTTACCTCCACTCCTTTGGCCAAACCCACTTCAGTGGAAAGGAGAACCACTGAACCACTGAAATCTCAGGACTCAGTAGAGGAGACACCGGTCAAGAAGACGGACATCATTGAGGAGTTCTGGATGAAAAGCGCTGAAATTAGGAGGAGCTTAGGGCTCACCCCACTGGACAGAAGCAAAGGTATCATAGAACAGAGTGTCATCAAAACTCCTACGTCTGAGCCTACATCATCCAAATCCCACACTCCAGAGGACTTGTCTGAGGAGATGAAGCCCACCTTCACGGGTCGCGCGGTCATCCGCAGGCTCAACATCACTTTGGAGGGTCAGGTTATCTCTCCTGTGGAACCCAAAAGCAGTGGCTCAGAGAGAAGAGAGCTGAGCAGCAGCTCTGGCCTGGGTTTAAACGGTAGCACCATGACTAGCCAGACAGCAACCAGCGACAGTTTTAACAACTCTGACTCCACCATGCTCACACCTCCTTCAAGCCCACCTCCGCCTCCGCCAAATGAGGAGCCTGCAATGCTCAACAAGAAGCCTCTGGTTACTTGGGACAATTTATGTTCAACTATTGAGAAACCTAAAGCAGAAAAGATACCTCCCAAAGTTAAGACCCCTACCAGCCCCCCTCAGCCTAATCCCACTAAAGCTCCAGTCCCAGCCCCCAGAACCAACCCACCTGTGGTGATGAGGACTAAGGACCCCAATAAAACACGCAGAGACGAAGTCAGAAAGTCCTTTGTAGAATGTGTGGCGGAGATCCCATTTGCTGATGATGTGGAAGACACCTATGACGATCGTACCCCTGACACAAGTGCACAGGATAGGTTTTATACTCCACCTACCAGCAGGGTGAACAGGGAGAAGCCTCCCATGCACCTTGCTTTGGCTATGGAGAATGGAAAACCCAACATTCCTGGAGCCCTGGGTTCCAGGGTAGTGAAGGGACCCCAGCACTTTTCTCCAGAAGCCAAAGAGATTGCGGAAGGGCGGATGAGAGAGAGGGAGAAATCTGTAAAGAGTCAGGTTCTCAAAGATGCCATGGCCAAGCAGCTCAACAAGATGAAAGAGGCTGAAACATCTAAGGGTGCTGTGGCCAAAGTGGCTTGGAACGTCTCTGAGGTAGCTGGTAAAAACAAAAAGCGTTCCAGTTCCCCCAAGACATCTGCCGTGAAAGCTTTGGAGTCCAAGAAGCAAGGAGAGACACTTCCTGACCGTTTCTTCACCTCACCGTTGAGTAAGAGTTTGGACAGCTCTGTCACCTCTTCTGAGAGCTCCACAGGGGCCAAGAGTAAGAAGCGCAGCTCCCTTTTCTCTCCACGTAAGAACAAGAAAGAGAAAAAGGCCAAGAATGAAGGCAGGCTCGCTGGTACTGAAGAGACACCTCCCAAACACAAATCTTTGTGGAAGGCTGTGTTCTCTGGCTACAAGAAAGACAAAAAGAAGAAGGATGACAAGTCTTGTCCCAGCACACCCTCTAGCTCTACAACTGCAGATTCTGGAGTGAAGAAAGCATCACCAATGGGCAAATCTTCAGGTAAGCAAAAATGTCTTTAGTATAGAATTTCTGTGTCCCATTGTAATTTAAATGGTCATACATTCTATTTCAGCTTCTTCTGTTTCATCTTCATTAGAATTACGTTTGAGAAGAAACCTCAGCTTTTCTGAAGACTCAGATCTTTCCTGTGATGATGTTCTGGAGAGATCTTCCCAGAAATCAAAGGCAGATGTAAGTTCATCTTATTTGTATGAAGTAAATGAGCTGTTTAAAATACTATTTTTTTCTGGTTTACCTTGTATTAATTCAGTGTTTTGCCTTTCATAGCGACATATGGACTTGTTCGACCTAGTGTCAGATTTGAAAAAAGATGTTAGGAGGGAGGAGAAGGAGAAAGAAAAAACTCAGGAAAGGGTAAAGCAGAGAGAGAGGGGGAAGGGGAGGAGCAAGGAAAAGGCAAAGGAGAGGGGGAGCAAAAGAAGAAGTAATGAAATGGAGAGAATAAAATTGATGCAGAAAGTGATGGACATGGAACAAGATAAAGGAGAGGAGGAGGTACTTTCACATTATGCAGTAGAAGTACTTGAAGGTAGTGAATTTCTAACAATTGAATGCATCAACAAGTAGCTGTCATTTCACTGTGTTTACAGATGCAAAAACGATTTACATTTTTGAGCTGCATTCATAGTAGAAATTCATATCTTCAGTGTGTACTTGTGTAGAGATCAGAAAGTAGAACTGGGGCCAGATGCAACAGTCAAAATGATTTTTATTTAAATGACAGCTTTGCTATCATTTTGCTATCTTGTTATTCCAAGATAACTATTGTGTGTTAATGTACACATGTTTTATTATAAGCAGTGCTCATCTGGCCCTTTAGAGTTGATGTTGTGAGTGTTAGTATTGTCTGTTGAGTATCTGTGGTACTGACGGATTATTAGAAAGTGTTATGTTAGTATGACTTCTGCTCTGGTGAATTATGTTGTAGTAGATGTATAGTTGTGTGCATTTATACATTTATTCATTCATACTCATACAACACCCAACACTCAGTCGGGTGAGTCTGAATTTTAGTCTTATGCCTGTGGCCTTTACCACCTGTTGGATGAAAGAAGTCATATTGCTCTCCTTTAGGGTCCTACACACACACACACACACCCTCCAAAAATGTGTTATATTACTGCCGAACCTCATATTACATGTGCTCGATTTTAAATCCTACCACTTAGGTTTGTTTTATTTTGTTTTTATTTATTTATTTTTCAACACATGATCTCAAGCATCTTCATTTGGTGCTTAGCATCAGTCAGTAATTTCTACTGATATCAAATAATAATTTTGCAAGAAAAAAGCCCTAATTTGCGTGTTCATTCTAAGTATTTGAGTACAATTAACATTGGTAAATGTTTTGTCCTGTGTATTTTTTTGTTTGTTTGTTTGTTTCTAGATTGAATGGTAGATCGTTTGATTTAACTCATTAATCCATTCAATCACCATTTGTTTTGTGTTTATTTCTCATTGCTCGTGTTTTATCTTTTTATTTTTCCCCCACAAAGTCTGTTTATGTTCCTCACGCACTGGCGTTCAAGAGATCATATGCCACAAAGGTAGTGTGTTTATTCCCATTGGTCCACCCATTCTGAGCATGCTTCAGTCTTCCTCCTAACCCTTGTCTACTGTGGTCCATGTGTTCCTCTGTTACTGTACTACTAACTGTTTCCTTTGTAAGCATGACTCAGCTAGGCTGCAGTCTCCCCTTTCTGCTGGAGGATTCGTCTGCGTCTGTTGTCACATGATGTTCTCAGAAGGCTTTCAGCTCATCTGTATTCTGCACTGTACTTTTTCACTGGTTCATATTTGTTGCGGGGGTCCTCAGCAGTTGCTGAATTGACACGGATTCCACAAACATGACTGCTCGTCATACTTGACTTGTTTTCTGTCTCTCTATTCTTCTCAACTCAGAAAACATGCTTTGCAAAAAAAGGGATTTGTGGCACACTTGGCCAGCGTACTATTTTTAAACAGCATACACAGCACATTTTTCATTATGGACCTCCTTGAGGTCAATATACACTACATGGACAAAAGTGTTGGGACACCTGACCATTACACCAACAGGGACTTTAATGACGTTGCAATCAAATACATAGATTTTAATATGGAGTTGGTCCAGCTTCCACTCTTCATTAAAGGCTTTTCACAATATTGTGGAGTGTTTCTGTGGGAATTTGTGCCCATTTATTCAGTAGAGCATTTATGAGGTCAGGCACTGATGTTGGAATGTGAAGGCCTGGCTCGCAATCTCCATTCCAGGTCATCCCAAAGGTGTTGGATGGCGTTGAGGTCAGGGCTCTGTGTGGGCCAGTCAAGTTCTTCCACACCGAACGCATCCAACCATGTTTTTATGGAGCTTGCTTTGGGCACTGGGACACAGCCAGGCTGGAATAAAAAAGATTATTTCCCAAAGAAAGTTGGAAGCGTGGCTTTGTCCAAAATGTCTTGGTGTGCAGAAACATTAAAATTGCCCTTCACTGGAAGTAAAGCCCAAACCCTGAAAAACAGGTGTGTCCCACTACTCTTATCCATATGGTGTATATGGTTCAGTATATATAAATGCATGAAAGCACTTTAAAAACAAACTAAACTTAAAAGGGTTATATTCCCCGTAACTGTTTATATTGTGGAGCTAATCCAGGTGAATGTAATGAAGTGGCTGAGAAGATGAACAGTCATAGATTCATTAGCTCTGTGAAAGCTGAGTTGTATTCTCTTTAAACTTAGTCCAAACCCCTGCAAGTTCCATGTTGTGTGGGTATGGGCCCATGTTTCGGTTTGTTTTTGCAGAAGACGTACACCGAGGAGGAGTTAAATGCCAAACTGACGCGGAGGGTCCAGAAAGCAGCCCGCCGTCAGGCCAAGCAGGAGGAGTTGAAAAGACTCCACAGGGCTCAAGTGAGGGCATTCTCATGCATTTACAGTTATAGAAACATTACAGTGAATGGGGAAATTAGGCATTCTGAGATTGTTTCTGTCCCTCAGATCATTCAGAGACAGCTGGAGCAGGTGGAGGAGAAACAGAGACAGTTGGAAGAGAGAGGAGTGGCTGTGGAAAAGGCACTGCGAGGGGAAGCAGGTATCTCAGACTTTTTTAGAGAGCTAAGTCATGCCTCTGAAAGTTGTACCTGGAGAAGTTTTATCAACACAGCTGGCGGTACAGATGCTTGATGTGTTTAAAGCAGTTTTGAATGATTGTAGCTACAAACCTCAGTGCAGATAAAAGGCTCACAAGAAAAGAAATAACGTTACCTTGCTTTTTTTCACCTGTATGGAAATCTGGTAACCTGCCATTGTTTTGTGTTGCTTTGTTGATTGTAGTTTTGCTACAATATCTTTAGCGTGATAGTTGAAATGATCGTTATATGTCTCAGGCTACACACACACACACA
>JBBPCX010000018.1:11955287-11972450 GCA_037974365.1 Hydrocynus forskahlii | reverse complement strand
GTGTGTGTGTGTGTGTGTGTGTGTGTGTGTGTGTGTGTGTGTGTGTGTGTGTGTGTGTGTGTGTGTTTGTGTGTAT
Organism: Hydrocynus forskahlii; assembly: GCA_037974365.1. NCBI lineage: Eukaryota > Metazoa > Chordata > Actinopteri > Characiformes > Alestidae > Hydrocynus > Hydrocynus forskahlii. Next base: position 11,972,374 of record JBBPCX010000018.1, on the reverse strand, counting down.
GACTGCTCTGAGACTGTGCTAACTGGTTTTCTCTCTGGGTTTTCTCTTTGTGTCTCTTCGTTGGGGGAGCATGGGGCTGAGTGTGGTGGAGGCCGCTGGCAGTGCGTGTCCGTGGGATAAGTTGAGCCTCCAAAAACCGTTCATTGTCTTTCTCTCTCTTTCTATTTCCCGCTCTCTCTCTTTCTGTCTCACATCGTCCTTGTGTCTGAGGACCTGTGCTTTGCCTCTGTGTGTGTTAAAGGCAGCGCCAGCGAGTACAGTCATTCAATTTATGTGTGTACTGTGTTTTTCCTTTTTGTGTTGCGAGAGCCTCCGCTCCGTCAGCTAAGTATGTCTTGCTGCATCCAGGTTTGCACTGTGATAGTTCATTGACACTGCTTGGCTCCACTGACGCGTGTCTGTGTGCGTGTGCGTGTGTAAGAGAGAGAGAGTCTGTAAGGGATGGGAAAAGGGGTTCTGTCACCAGCTGTTAAGACTGTACTAGCATGGACTTGTACAGTTGCCCAGTTGTGCAGCCAGCGATTGTCTGCACTGGTCTTTGACTTCACTACTGCATGCTACAACATTGTTTTTGCCCATGCGCAGTGCATGCACATTGGTACACCATAGGGTCAAGATGTGAAATAACAGGAGCATTTGAAGGATTTAACTTGTGCTAACTGGTTATTGAGTGAAAAACACATTACCAAGTATAATACACTGTATGCTGAAGGTCATGGGCAGAGAAAAAAGCCAAATGAAAATGACTTTTATGGAGTCAACTTTCGTTTAATCTTTTTTTCTCTGGGTAAATCATGTGTTTACACACTGACACTTGGATAAGAGCATAAAGCCAAAAGTGTCCCTGGTTTCTGTGTAAGTGTAATGCGAGGTTAAGCCTTATCCTTTGCATTGAAAAGAATGGAATTCCCCAGAAGTACAGCCTGATTTGATGTTGCTCGAGTGTTTTTAAAATCAGAACTCCTATCTCCACGCCATCTTCTGTGAATTAAATGGCAGACTCGACCTAAGGTCAGGGTTTCGCAATCCCGCCCCTACTCCCACCCCACCCCCGGTATCCAACCCTACATCCCTTGAAAAAAGACATCCCAGCTTGGCTGTCATTGCATTGCGTGTGTGGGTGTCCATGTTGGATCTCTGTGTCAGAGACTGGGTTTCTAGAAGGTTTCTTACTCATTCATGCTTTGCCGTTTGCAGGAATGGGTAAAAAGGACGATCCAAAACTGATGCAAGAATGGTTTAAACTGGTCCAAGAGAAGAATGCCTTGGTGCGCTATGAGTCAGAGTTAATGATTTTGTGAGTATATTGTCATCCACTTCCCCTGCAAGCCTTTGAGCTGTCATGTTCCTGAATAGGGGATTCTGGACATTTGAGCACAAAGTGTATTTGTATTCTCATGGCAAAAGTCAAGTGTTAAATCATTCCTTTTCCCCTCTTTTCAGCGCTCGTGAACTGGAGCTGGAGGACAGGCAGAGTCGACTACAGCAGGAACTCCGAGAACGCATGGCAGTTGATGGTACTTTTCCACTTTTTCCTTCTGAAAATTCAATAATAATGTTGAATTGTGCACTAGTGCTATTTTTAGGGGTGTTCCTGGTTTTTGTCCGCATCATCTACTATTAGGGTATCAATTGTTACTAGTGCTTTCATAGACAATACAGTCATACAGTGTACATAAAGTTCATAAAGTTTGTGAAACCAGAGTAATTCAGGTTAGGTATACTAGCCTGCTGATGACTTCAATGGTTTTAATCCGTATTAATATGTTCATAGTGTGACACACTTTAAACACTTAAGTAGCTACAGTTTAATAGATTTTTGAACACACTTTTTTTTTTTTTGCTTTGACATACACAGAATATCCATTTTCTCAACCACATTAATAATTTTACTGCTAATTTAATTGCTCAGAGATTACAAGTAACTAATAAACCTTTTTCTGGAGAAAAGTATTGGGACCTTAATTACTTAATTACTTAATTACTGAATTCAGGTGGCCCCTTACTTTCATGCTTCTAACTTTGTGTACCAAGTTTGGGGAAGAACCTTTTTCTGTTCCAGCCTCACTTTTCCCCAGTCCACAAAGCAAGGTCTATAAAGACATGGTTAGATGAGTTCGGTGTAAAAGAACTTGCCTGGCCCACACAAAGCCCTGAATTCAACCCCATCCAACACTTTTGGGATGAACTGGAACAGAGATAGCAAGCCAGGCCTTCTCAACCAACATTAGTACCTGACCTCATAAATTTTCTACAGAATGAATGGGCACAAATACCTGCAGAAACACTCAAAAAACTCTTGTGGAAAGCTTTTCGAGGAGAGTGGAATCTGTTGGAACTACAAAGTGGGGACCAACTCCATATTAAAATCTATGTATTTGAATACAATATCATTTAAGTCCCTGCTGGTGTAATGATCAGGCGTACCAATACATTTGTCCATATTGCGTAATTCCACATTGCAAATATAACAACTGCTTTTTTTGAAAATATACCTGTGCTGTAAGTTGTGGATAATGTGTCTTTCTGGCATAAACAGAGTGATGCAGGGTACAACAACCCTGACAAAGGACTGTCAGAAAAAATGGGAATTGAATGAGTCATAATATAGCCGGTATGGTTACATTTATATGCCTTGACTGGGTTTGACACTGATCTTTCAAATCAACACGTCCCTAATCTTTTCTTCTGTCATTTTGTCCCCTCCCTGTAGATCATCTGAAGACTGAGACGGAGCTGGCAGAGGAGAAACAGATTCTGAATGAGATGTTGGAGGTAGTGGAGCAGAGGGACTCTCTGGTAGCTCTCCTGGAGGAGCAGAGACTCAGGGAAAAGGAAGAAGACAAAGATCTGGAGGCAGTCATGCTCTCTAAGGGTTTCAGCCTCAATTGGGCTTAGCAGTAGCTAGTCCATCCAGCCTTCTTTTCAGAGCATCCTCTTCAGAACCATCACAGGGATTGTAAAGACTCAGTCGAGCCTGCCTGTCGCTCTCATACTGGTTCATTTGGCAAGTGGGTGATGTTTACACATCTTTTCGTGAGCAAGTCGACAATGTTTACGTGTCCTCCTGGCTCAGCTCAGGGCTGGCCATAGTACCGGACGTCCGCTCCACTCCACTGGGAACACAGCCAAGGCCTTGTCTCACTGCAAGAAATTCCACCCTAATTGTCAGAAGAGAAAAATCACTCTGGAGATTGAATTTGTCTTAAGGGTTTTTTTTTTCTAAGCTGTTTTGGTTTCACAAAAAGGGAATCAACAATGATGTAGACATTTCAGAGACTCTTCATAATGAACACAGATTTGCCAATACAGCTTGTTTTAGAATGTACCATTCAGCACCTGTAAATTGGAGGAGCAGAGATATCATTGGACTTTTTTGCCCACTTTGCTTTTTTTGTTTAATTTTTAAATTTTTTTTTTTTTACCTAGACTACTGACTGAAAGTAGAGCTGCCTTTGTATATAAAAACAAAAACAAGAATTCAATATGAAGTGGTCAGTAAGGGACTTTAAGCCCCATATGACAATTACTTTGTTCTGCTGCAATTCAGCTACAACTATCAATAAGTATGGTCATGGCTGTTGAATAATGTTTATTATATTTAAAATAATTCTTTTACCGAAAAGCATGTAATTGCATTCAAACAAATGCAGAGATCGTCCAGGTACATATCCGTAATGAACAGGAAAAGTTTATCCCAGCCACCTCATATCAGGACAAGCCAGTTATTGTCTCATAATAATGTCAAATATCCTGTTTTTTATGTAGTACATGGCCTTTAGCTCATATTAAAAGTGCTGTCAAAGCTCTTAGTGAGCATCTCAGCTGCAGCTTCTAGTGCTGTTCCCTTTGGTCTCTGCATATTTAATTTAACAGTTTACAAAGACCTGTCCCATTCATTTCTAGTAGTTAACACTACAGGTAGCTGAAACAGGAATATCATGCAGATATTCGTAAGACAGCGTAGGAAGGAACAATTGCAATATTGTTTTATCTCTTTTCAATGCAGACCATATTATACTCTTTAAGATTGCTGATATTAGTGAACCGAAATTTTGTAATTATTTCTGGCATCCACAACCTCTAATTTGACATTGGATATCAGTGGATCATGAATCTCTGTTACATCATTTAGCCTCATTTTCCACTCTCACACTAATATCAGCAAGCAATGATGGAAATTATAAACGTTTGAGTACTGCCTGCACTGGCTTGTAGTGATATGCCTTTTTTCATGAATTACAAGCCATTTTCAAATCTACAGGGTTTTACGCACCTCCATGGCTTGTTTTTATTTATTTGTTTTTATAAAAATATATTTGTATTAAATACAATTGTTCAAACATCACTAACATACAGTGAATGCTCTCATTTTACTAGTCATAAAACAGCCAGTATAGATTCATATACTTGGCAAATCGACTTGTATGCCTTTTGTCAAACTACATTTCAGCTTGGTCACCGTTGAGCTGTATAGATGGACACAGAGATTTCTGTAAGTAAACATAACTGTGAATGAAAAGTTACACAAGTTCAAGGCTACATGTTTAAACTATGTAAATTGTTTTACAGAGTTTATGTTCATTGGTATTTATTAACATTTGTTGGGAAAAGAACATGTATTATATGTAAAGAAAATGAAATCTAATTTTTAAAACTTGTATGTGGTCAACTCTTGTAAATGCTTCCTGTAGCTAATATGCATATAGGATGTTGGATGTAAGTTCAGACTGTAATAAAACAAGCTTTTGTTCCTCATTTTTAGTAAGAGTTTTACATTATTGTTATTTGAAAACATACTTCAGTTTAATTTCTCTGTCTTTTTGAAATGAAAAGTTGGTGTCTGTTAAGTCTAGATTATATTCATTCTATGTTCATAAAACTAGAAGTAATTTATCATGATACTGATAAACTACATTTTAGTTTTATGAGCATATAATGACTATCATCAGGACTTAAAGACCACTAACTCTTCAAATCTAGAATGTAATTTATCATCTTGATATTGCTCAGGCCTATTTCAACATGTAAAAATGTGTGCTAGAGGAAGATGGGGCATCTTATGATCAGTTTTTTTTTTTTTTATTTAAATCAGTATTTTTTTCAGCACTTTCTTACGAGGTTCGGTAGGAACAAGATGTGAAGATACAGCTGGGTTACAAAATATAGTCCTTGAGAAACATAGGATGCACTTTTCAGCTGCATACGTGGATACAGCAAAACTTACCTCGTACTGCATGATATTCTTACTGTTGTGCAAGTGCTGTAGATTACTTAAGAATGTTATGCTCTTATTCTTATAATGATGCATTTGGATTTTATGTTGCATATGGTTTATTTATTTCTAAATGTTCTACATGAATTTCATTCACCAGAAAGTGGTTATAAAAATCACATTTAATTCACAAGCTCAAATGTTAGTTGTCATTAGTGAGGTTCCAAGATTAGCTTCTCTGATGCTGTTGCTTAATGGACAGTTGAATCGATACCATACCAACAAGTGACATGACCTCGGCCAGCACTAATGAAGACTTCCAAGAAAAAGTTGGTTCTATTGCAATTTGCGAGCCACACAGAGTCCCAGCTAATAAGCAATATCTACTCAACATTTGCTGACATTCTGTTTTGGTCCATTTCATAATGTTATGCAAACCATTAAGAGAGTACCTGCCGTATGTTCTGACATTACATTTTGGCCGTGACATTCTGATGACATTCAGAAATGTGAATAAAAGGTTGTAGAATGACTATGGCATGACATTGCAAAACCAGCATTCAGAGGGCATTTAGCAATGTTTATGCATGGTCCGATGATGGTAATAACTCAATGTCTGAGTAAAAACATGTACAGACATCCAGTATTGGTCAAAATCAGATGCTGAAAGAACAATATTAAGAAGACATTTTGTAAGTCCGGACCATGCCTTCATTATATGACTGATAATGACCCATCAGACCCATCAAGGCATGGACTCCACAAGACAAGACTCTAGAAGGCGTGCTATGGTATCTGGCACCAAGACGTTAACAGCTGATTCTGTAAGGTGGGCTCTCCAGGGACCAAACTATATTGTACTGCTTATAAGGAAAATTTGTTGGCCAAGTCAAAACCTTCAACTCTTTGTCACGTTCCTTAGACAATTTTTGTAGTGTGGCAGAACAGGATGCATTATACTGCTGAAAGAGACCAGTGCCATTCGGGAATAGCTAGGGGAGAGTGGGGTGAGTTGTGCCAGGTTTTACTTAAAGTGACTTTAAAGCGAGGCCATGAAAGTAATGCTTCCAACTAAAATATGTACATATATTTCAGGATGTGGTGCATCCCTGGGAACAATCACTTTGGATCTGAAATATAGTATTTAAGAAATATAGTTTTCTGAAAAAGTGGTCTCATGGCACAACTTGCCCCCGGTGCCATTGATGTAAATTGTGTTGGAGAGAATACATTGGTGTAAATTGTGCCATTGATTATTGAAGTAAAACAGTATATTTTGATCTCAGAACATTGTAATTCTATATAAAAGCTAGACAAATCCAATACAAAATTGCTTATTTAAGGTTTATTTAAAGTTATTTTACAACATCAAAGGCCAAGAACTCCCCCATGTTGTGCCTATTAAAGGCAGTAGCTCTACCGAGAGAGGTGCTTCAGGAGTGTGGCATGACAAATGGCGGCGTGCTTTAAAGATTGCAAACCAATCACGTCCTAGAAAAGATTAAAAGTTTCTTCACAATATTAGCATAATTAGCATATCTCTTAATTTGTCCCTTATTGAGCCACTGCAGTTTACATGCAGATTGACATAAATTGAAGCTATATGCTCTAAATAAGTACCCAGCTTTGCTTCTCTGTGAACTATCTGCTTGGTGATAACTGATAATGAACATTTCCTGGAGAAATAATTATTAATGTTCCCTATTACTTTTCCTTAATAAATGCACACTTATCCCAACTTGCTTTTTCCTCTTTGATCCAGCTGGCAGGTCCCATGAAATGACAGTTCACGGCATTTCATGGGACTTAGACCGTGAAACATTGCTGCTAGTGCCTTTATGTTCTGCCAGCTCATCAAAGACTTGACTGGCAAGTCCAGTTATTTTATATCCTGGCCTTATTTCTTTTCCATCTATCTTTTTCTTCTCCATGTATCGTTTTAATGTCATCCTGCCTTGCCACCGGACAAATGGACTTCCCCTTCTCCACTTCTTTCACTGCTCTAGAGGAGTGGAAGCACTGCCTGTCTTCTTTTTACAACTCTGTGTCATGATGGTCGATTTCGACTTTTGGTCTAAAATTGCATAGTTTTAGTAATAAAATGTAAGAATACAATGTAAGGGTCACCTTTTCAAAATCAGACGTTTCGCCCCCCTTGCACTCAGGACCTCCTAAGAAGAAAAGCCTCGGTCCCACTGCATGGTGGGTACCACTGCCATTATTTAGCAAAAGATCTGAATACATGTAGCTAAAACCATATTAGACATGTTTATTTATATACCGCTTGTACGTTTTAGAAGGAAATATACATTTCTTAGTATTGACCTGGCCAAAATCATGCACTTGGTCCTGCTTGATAGACAAGCAATGGGCTGTAGAGAGGACATGAGGATGGATCAGAATTGAATGCTAATGATTGCTACATCACTTGCTACAATGTGATAAAAGTAATTAAAAATATTTTTTTGTTACTTAATTTTCAATTTGATATTATTATAAATATAACGTCATGGAACGTGAACTAGCTAGCTACACTGCAAAAAAAAAATAATTGTTAAAAAATGTCAATTGTTATAAATAAAAAAAAACAAAAAACAGGTCTGTTATTTCTTTTCAAGATCTTGTTAAAATTTCATTCAGAGTAGTGTGGGGGAATGTGTTTTGCTGCTGGCTCCTCTGAGAGGTGGGGCAGTGTGAGTTACAGCCACTCTGGAAATACTCCACTCCTGATTTTCCTTTTCTCCTCTCGCTCCTCCACAGGCTTCTTGCTTTCCTGTCAAGTTTAACTTTTGTAATTACCCGTGTACGAGAACAGATACATTTCTGCGATGCTGACTGCTAGTTTTAGAGACTGTAAGGTAAGAAAAAACATCGAATAAATGTTGGTAGCGGTAGCCAACAGCATAGTTTGTTTTCTGGACTTTCCTTTACAGCCAGCAGAGCATTTTCTGTGTCAAAGTGCAGCTGACATTCAGGGTTACGACCATGTCCTGTTTGCAGGCTTTGTGCTGAAGTGCGCACGTTTTTGACTTTTTAAAATAATAATTATTTTATTTTATAAAGGAAATTGAAGTTTTTAGCCCATGGCGTTTACTCAAAGCACTGTTTGCGACTGTTACAGTAGTTAACCTACAGGCCAGCTGTGCAACACTTTTGGCGTAACATTAAATCTCCAAAACAATCAATTCATCTGTTAGAAAACCACTCAAGGTTATTTTTAAGTTATCATGAGATATTCACGGGTGTGTGTGCTGCTCTGAATACCCGACACAGATTGTAAACTCTAATTCTGGTTTATTTTTGCAGGAGTGGGAGGCAGAGGGTCTCCCACTGTCCACCACCAGCAATGAAGCCTGCAGGTTATACGATGCCATCCTTAACCAGGTAGAGCAAAGGGCTCATTACTGAATGCCCTCCTACCACCTGATTATGAAGTCAGGTTTAGCTGATGGTTAGAGAGTTGCCCCTGCAATCAGAGAGAGGTACCTTTGAGCAAGGTTCCATCCCCACACACTGATCCCTGGCCTCTGTGTTCCAGACTGTCCACTGCTTCACTTAGTGAATGGGTTAAATGCCAGATAAATAATTCCGTGCTTTTCACACTGTGTGCTGTAGTGTGTTCACATATGACAAATGGTCACTTTAACTTACAATTTGATGTAGGCCTTTTGTCGTCTATGTGAGACCGAAAGAGAGAGCGAAAGACAGCGGGATGATAAATCACTGCGCATGAAGTTCTCAGTAGCTGACCTGTTGTTGTTCTCTGTCCTTGCTTATGGTCAGTATGTAACCTGGCGGAATGACGAGACATTAGGCGGAATAGAGGGATGCATAGCCGCGGTCCAAGCAGCTGATCCCAACTTTGGTATGTGAGTAGAGCTTGGAGACACTCTGGGATATGAGTAGAGATTCTGGTTCCTTTGTGTATAGTCTCCTGGTGTTCAGATATGCACATGAGGAATAAATATAAATCCATATTGTGTGTTCATATTATAGATTGTATGTTATGGTATATTGTTCAGTATATTGTTCATTGTATCTTGACATATTATTGTTGTTTTATACTATTGCTCGTGAGGGACACCATGAACTGTGTTCGCTCACATACTTGGCCAATAAACGTGATTCTTATTCTGAATCGGAATAATTTTTCTGCGAGTGTAAACAGATGCATTCATGCGTAAATTGCAACTCTCCTGTTTGATGGTCGTGACATTTAGAAATGTTGAAAGATAAACAACAATGTGTATGTATCTCCTATTATTTGTTGTAAGCTTTACATTGCGGAGGCATACGTTCAGGCCGCTCAGTCTGTGCTCTTGCTCCCTGTGCTGTAGTGATGGGTCATGTGATCGGCACTGGCCTGCAGCTGGTAGGTACTGGCAGTTCGGTGCTGCGGGATGAGAAACTGGCCAGTGCTGTAAGGAGGACAGTGGAGCTGGCCAGTGGCCAGGACCTCACACCCCGAGAGAGAATGCATGTCAAAGCTGTGGAGCTGTTCTCCAGAGGGTGAGCCTGACTAATTTACTCACTTCCTACCCTGTGGAAGGCATGAGAATCTTTCCTCATTCATTTGGGCCACAGAAGACCCCTGCTTTTAGGCATTAGATAGTTCAAAAAGGAGTGAATTAAGCACATAAAGTTTTTACCTGACTGGCTCTGTACGCTGTCAAAAGTTCAATAATGTTATTGTAACCCACAGTGCATTCTGCTTCTTTTTTCAATCAGCATAGGGCAAAGTTGTAATGCCTTGAGAGATCTGTAATCATTTTATTAAAAAGGTCAAACAAAGTTCACTGCCTTTGTAACAAGCACCGTCTGTTATAATAATGATGACTCCAGACTCAGTACTAATAAGGGGGTCGTATGACTTAATCAAAATGTAAATGTTTCAGAGCAAGATGGAATGTAGCAGAGAACAAAAAAATACTGCGCAAAAGTCTTAGGGAGGCTGAGAGAATGGTATGCAGTTATTTATCTGGACAGTAAAACTTTGTTTGAAAAAAATGATGTTTAATGATACACTCAGCCCAGCTAAGAAACACAAGCATTTAAAATAAGTGTGAATAACATGTTGAGATTTTATTTCTCTTACCTTTACTTTTTAGCGTTTCTTCAGTATAGTCCTTGCATGGTACAGAACCATTGCTGTATTTCTGTGAGATTTTACAAATGAATCTGTCTTTTTCAGAGCTATGAGTAAGGCCTGTGATGTTTGGGATGATATTTTGGTGGAGCATCCAACAGATATGCTGGCCCTGAAATTTTCCCATGATGGCTTTTTTTACTTGGGTCTTCAGGTGCAGATGAGAGACTCTGTAGCCAGAGTTCTTCCTTACTGGAAACCTCACATGCCCCTGTACAGGTACCAAACATTGTATTCATGTTTGAGGATTTTTTAAAATATCAGTTATGCTACGATACCACAGAGTTCCAGTGTATTCTCAGTTTACGCTCTCCTGTGTTTGTCTTTAGCTACCTAAAAGGCTTGTATTCATTTGGGCTTCTGGAAACCCGTTTCTATGATCAAGCTGAAAAAGTAGCAAAAGAGGTAATATCTTGTTTGTTGTGTGTGTGTGTGTGTCTGTCTGTCTGTGTGTGGCCACTACATTAAAATTACTGACAGCTGAAGTGAATAACATTAATTATCTCATTATACCTCTCCAGGGGTGAGATATAGATGCATATCTCATTATACGTCTCCAGGGGTGGGATATATATGGCAGTAAGAGACCAGTTGGTATTTGAAGTTATTGTGTTGGAAGCAAGTAAACTGAGCAATGTAAGGATCTGAATGACTTTGACAAAGGCCAAAATTGGATGGCTAGATGACTTTGTCAGAGCATTTCCAAATTGGCAAGCCTTTTTTAGCATTCCCGGTGTGGAGTGGTTACTACCTGCCAAAAGCAATTCAAGGAAGAGCAACTGATGACAGGATTATGGGTGCCTCATTGTTGCACATGGGGCTGAGCCTTTATAGCTGCAGACAGGTCAGAATGCCCACACTGCCCCATCCACTGCTGAAAGCAATTGCAATGGACATGTGACTATTAGAACTGGACCGTAGAGCTGTAGAAGAAGGCGGTAAGGTCTGATGAACCTTCCCCATTACCTGTGGAAGGGAGGGCACCAGGATACACAATGAAAGAAGGCAAGTTGCAGGAGGCAGTGTGATGCTCTCTGCAGTGTTCTGCTGGGAAACTGTGAGTTGTGGCATTCATGGCAATGTACCATCGACCTAAACATCGTTTCAGACCAAGTAGACCCTTTAATGGCAACAGTATTCCCTAATGCCAGTGACCTCTTTCAGTAGTAACACACTGCAAAAATTGTTCAGGAATCGTAGGAACATGACAGAGAGTTTGAAAGTGTACTTGGGCTCCACATTCCCAAGACCTCAATATTATCATGCATCTGTGGGATATGCTAGACACTAGTCCAATCCATGGAGATCCCACCTCACAGTTTACAGGACTTAAAGGATCTGTTGCTCATGCCTTAGTGCCAGATAGCACAACAAACCTTCAGACGTCTTGTGGAGTTGATGGGACTGAGCTGTTTTGGCAATGTGAAGGGTATCCATTCAATAGTAGGCAGGTGGTTTTAATATTTTGGCTGATCAGCATGTGTGTATATAAAGTATCTTTATCTATTTACATCTTTTTAATTTCCGAACTCATATGGTGCACTGATACGACCCTAGGGCCTTGCTCTGACTCCTGGGGATGCTTGGAGTGTCCACTCAGTAGCTCATGTCCATGAGATGAAGGTGGAGATAGAGAAGGGCCTAAAGTTCATGGCCTCCACAGAGAAGGACTGGGCGGTCAGTTTTTATGCTTTAATATATTTCATATTTTGTTCGGTTTTCAGAATGATTTAAGTTCCAGTGTTTGCTTTTTGTCCATAAAGGTGTGTGACATGTTGGCATGCCATAATTACTGGCACTGGGCACTTTATCACATTGAGAAGGTAAGCCTTTAAATAAACATCATTCAGTCAAGTTAGCAATCAATGAATGCTGTACACATACCACATCATTTAAACTGTTCTTCAGAATTTTCTATGATCCTTATGTTCATTGTTGTAATAAATGTTATTCAGTAAACTGTTGTCTTTTTTTTTGTCTTCTGTGTGTATGTATGTGCGTATGGACGGTTCAATAAATTATTTTCATGGTCTGTAAAATGTGTTAATGCAACCTTTAGGGAGAATATGAAGCCGCCTTAGAGATATTTGATGAACGGGTAAGTGCTGTGAAAACCTTTGCTCTTGGATGTAATCTAAGATCTACTTGTCTATGTGAGTTTGCGACCATAGTCAAAGGAGTGGAGTAAAAGCAAAGTATGTTCCATATAAAATGTGAATGTGAGTCTTTAACTTTTAATGGTGGCACTCTTGATGTCTTCGAGGTCTGGAACTGTGAATTCTGCACTGATTCATTAGTCATTTATTTGATGACAAATGGCATGCCATTTGTATTTTCATTTTTAAATGAAAAACCTTAGCACTTTAAAACAAAAAAGAAATCAGGTGACTTATCTGTGTGCAGGAACTTTGATACCGGATGTCTGTACATTGTATACACTATCAGAGCTAATGTGTAACATTTTGTACGTCCAGTCTGTAAATGGACTTTACTCTTTACTCTTGCTGGCTGTAATTACAAATGTGTAATTGCATTCGTAATTTATAACAAGTATTAGTGATGCATGATGGTCCATACAATATATTGTGTTTGAGTCTCCTTAATGCCTCAGATTTTCAGTTGCTGTGTAAAGTCTGGAGCCATGCTGGATACAGTGGATGCCTGTTCTCTGCTCTACAGGCTAGAAATGGAGGGTGAGGCACGATCACTTCCATATAAATACAACACAGAAACCAAAACTTCACATCTTTCATCTTTCTACTGAATTTATCAGTTCATCATGATTGCTGTGTTCTATGCTTTACTGAGTAATGTTGGCCTCAGATAAGTGATTTTTAAAATCTATTTATTATTTATTTTTTATTTTACTCACTTTTTGTATTGTTTTTTATTCATTGGCCTGTGCATTGTTGTGTTTTATGTTTGCTTGTACTGTACAGCACTTTGGTCAGCCTTGTTGTTGTTTTAAAAGTGCTTTATAAATAAAATGGTATGGTATGGTATTAAAGATCATAGGGGCATTATGGTATGGTATGGTATTAAAGATCATAGATCATTCAGTCCTGTGTGTTTTGTGTACACGTGTACCTTCATGACAGGTGTGAGTGTGAAGGACCGTTACCGGGAGTTGCTGCAGGTGACTGAGCCGCATTCTGAAGACCACACTTTGCTCTTCAATGACCTCCACTTCCTTATGACGTCTCTGGGCTGCAAAGACACAGGCAGCACGCAGCGTCTGCTGGAGAGCCTGCGAGAGTTGGCCAAGTGAGTTGCGTTTTGCTTACATAATGCACTTGGGAGCCCTTACATAACAGCCAAAGCAAAGGGAAGTGTGGGGGTGTATTGGGGCTTTGGTGTTATCTGGAGAACTGACTGATTAGCTGTGAGACTGAGTTTGAGTCGGCCTCTGCTCTGGGCGAGACTCTCCATAGACCAGTTGACAGTTTGCATGCGGTATGCAATTCCATTTTACCCTGACAACTGTACCACAGCCATGACCTGTTAGGATTTTTTGAGGGATGAAGAATAAAAAAAGTGAAGGTTGTGATGGTTCTATGGTTTATATTCTGACATGACTGGAAGAAATCCTAAGAGATGAGCTTTTGAGTGCAGCATCTGTTCAAGACTGGGAAATTGTTTCCTAAGAACAGAAACGTCTCCGTTTCTCCACTGGGTTTTGCACAAAACATAAGTGTTTGATCTTCAGTAGAAGATGCTTAAGAGAAGACATGCTGCAGTTTTCACAACAGATTGTAAGAATGCTTTTAGAGTTGAATGATGTTTAACCATGTGAATGACCTGTTAAATGATTGTCTGACTCTTTCTTCTACCGTCAGAGAGCCAGGAGAGAATCACCAGCACCAGATTGCTGAGACTATTGGCTTGCCTATGTGTCAGGCATTGATTGAATATGATCAAGGCAACTACAGCAAGACTGTGGAGCTTCTCAAACCATTAAGATACCGCATCACAGAGATAGGCGGCAGTGATGCACAGGTCAGTCATGGATACCATCTGTGTTTTCAAGAATCTTCAGATCACCCTTGTTTTGATCACTGTCCTAGGTAGTTATTTTGGAGGGTTACTCTTTTTGGAGGGAAACACAGTCTATATCTCTACTCTGAGGAACCAACACTGTCCTTTTTTGTTACCTGTTTGAAGAGAGATGTGTTCAGCCAGCTACTCATTCATGCTGCGATGAGGTCAGAAGACAAACACCACCAGCAATTTGCCAGGTTAGACATAGCTCAGAACATTATAATTAGGTTGGAGACTAATTTCCCTTTTACGTTTTACTGCTAATTTTAATGGGCTTCAAGTTCTGCCACACATCTAGTTCTTTATCTGTTTTCTGTTGTCCAGGTGCCTTCTGGTTGAAAGAGATGCAGTAAGACCAAACTCCCCTCTCACTGATCGACTCATCCAGAGAGCCCATTCTCTACATATATAAATCCTACCTTACACACACGTACTTCTTTACGTGTAAATCTGGAAGGAATTAGTTTATATACATTACCTGGAAATTACTGCAAAGTAATCATTTTGGACCATTTCAGTATAGAAATGTGATTTTTATTATGAATTAATATGAATAAATAAATGTAATTGTAAAAAATAAATAGCAAAACAAGACATTTTCAGTTTATGTTAAATGGCTCAAAGTAGAAAGGATGCTTGCTCGGATGTTCATAACATGCAATTTAATAAAGCATCGGAAACTTTGATTTTGTGTTTATAATCTCATGTTTGTTCATTTACAACTCAAATGAAGGTAACAAAAATGTTAAAAACTTAAAAGCAATTGTACACATAAATAGTTATTTGAACTTTGGATTATAATGCAGCTGGCTGAGGAGTCCTCTGTGCTATTATCCCTATAGCAGAGCTGATCTCATTCTGGATCTGAGAGATGAGGATCTGAGACAGCACAATGCCTGCAATCTGCCAACCACAAAAAACAAGGGCCAGGTCAGGGCAAGACTCAGAAGTTACAGACCTGCTCAATTTGCCTAGACTAGTAGCTGTATGATCAGGTATGGTACTGCTCATACAGTCAGCATAGCTGTAATTCAATAGAGTGGAAGCTCATAACGCTGCCCCTGGAGATCTACCCAAAGAAATGGATTTTAGTGCTATGTCTGATAGTCTGATGCTCTCTGAGACCTTGATTTAGAGCTTGGCAACATAATTCTTACGCTAATAAATGAAAATGAAAATATGGTTTCCCCATTTCTACATAAACTGACCGACTGTTTCATTATGAAGAGGATGTAATTAGACCTGTTTAATCAATTTAGTGTAGTGTGCGAAACACTGAATACAAATGACTATTTTTTAAATGTGGGATCATTGGTTCAAAGTTTCGAGACGTGAGAAAACATATTCTCATACTGTGTATCATGGAATTTGTGTATTTTTGCCATATGACCCACCACTACCTTCATTAGCTTGAGCGGGTTTGTTATAAACCTCTAAGGCAGTGGATCTCCAGTTGCAACAGTGAGAACTCCGGAAAATGTGTGCACTTCTCGTCTATTTCATCGTATTTGTCTTGGTATTCAGGCCTGTGCCCTATGTGATGTATGTGTAACTGTGACCTCTGCACAATCAAAAAGAAAGTCGTCTTTCCACTTTGCTGAGTTCAGAATAGCTCTGAAAAACTTTTAGGACTTTTTCAATTTACTTATTCACCAAAAACACTCAAGGTGAAATGGGGTGGAACTTATTTTTTTTTAGATCTGTGCTTTACTCAATTATTGATAAAACTGAATTCCTCTATTTTTACTCGCATTTCAAAGTACAATATGCCATTTTTAAGGCAAGGTCAGGATTTTTTCCTCTCTTTTATTCTGTCAATCAGTCCGTTTCCTCCACATTTTCATTTGTAAAATGACTAATAAAAAAATCCATTAAACTGCCCACAGCTATGCGCCTTGCAGCTAGGACAAGGTCTGCAACACTACTGCAAATCACTCAGAATGTACTTATTCAAACATTTACTTTTTACCTGCTTGTACTTAAATGTTTGGCTATATATATTTTTAACTGCATACTTCCACGTTTACTAGAGTATACTTTTGAAACAGTACCCTCACTTTTACTTAATTATGATTTTTCTGTACTTTTCCTACATCTAGTCTCAGCAAGTAGTGCTTCATTTCATTTATATCATATTTCTAAGTGAGGCAATTGGCTCTGTTAAACCAGTACTAAAAATGTGTGCTTTTATATATGAAAGTGAAACGCATTTTCAGATATTGGCTTTGAATCCCATAGAATCCTTACTTGTAGGGCTTTCACATCGTCAAATGTGTTGGATAGAATAGTTAAGATTCCACTCAGCTACAGAATTAAGAACTCCCAGCACAAGATGAAGCAAAGGTCTCATCTAAAGATGACTTTGAGAAGATGAATCAAGCTGGAATGCACCATGAAATAGTAGACATAAAATAGTGTGTCATTGTGTACAGGAATAAGAGTATTACCTGTGGCAGAGCCAGCCCCAAAGCCAGTGCCCCGACCAGGAGCAGATGAGATTCAATCCACATCACTGCTTTGTCTGCACAGCCTACTGGGTAGATGGACTTAGCAGCCTCCAGGTACTTTTGGGTTTGAACCCCAAAACCACACATGGTATTGATTACACTCTAAAAAAAAAATATGTGTATTACGATTTTTTCTCTCTCTCTCTCTCTCTCTCTCTCTCTCTCTCTCTCTCTCTCTCTC
>JBBPCX010000018.1:11921954-11955028 GCA_037974365.1 Hydrocynus forskahlii | reverse complement strand
CTCTCTCTCTCTCTCTCTCTCTCTCTCTCGCACACTCATATTCCCTCTTTCTATTTCCCTCTCTCTTTCTCCTTTCCACACACACGTACTCATTCTTTATTTTTCCCCTCTCTCTCTCACACACACACACTCATATTCTCTCTTTCTATGTCCCTCACTCTCTTTCTCTCTTTCTCCTTTCCACACACACCCACACACACGTACTCATTCTTTATTTTTTCCTCTCTCTCTCTCTCTCTTTCACACACACACACACACATATTCTTTCTCTCTCTCTCCTTTCCATACACACCCACACACATACGTACTCATTCTTTATTTTTTCTCTCTCTCTCACACACACACACACACACACACATACACACAAACACACGCATATTCTTTTTTTCTGTTGCCTTCTCTCTTTCTGTCTCTTTTTCTGTCTCTCTCTCTCTCTCTCTCTCTGTCTCTCACCACACACACACACACACACACGCACACACGTGTACACTCATTCATTCTTTCTTTCCTCTTTTTTCTCTCTCTCTCTGTCCCACACACACACACACAAACACATATACTCAGTCTTTATTTTTCTCTCCCCCTCTCCCTCTCTCTCACACATTCTCTCTCTCTCTCTCTCTCTCTCTCTCTTGCTCTCTCTCACACACAAACACACACATGCATATTCTTTCTTTCTCTGTCTCTCTCCCTCTCACACACACACACACTCACACATTCTCTCTCTCTCTCTCTTGCTCGCTGTCTCACACACAAACACACACATGAATATTCTTTTTTTCTCTGTCCCCCTCTTTCTATCTCTTTCTCTCTTTCTGTATTTTTGTACAGGAACAGCAGATGGCAGTAATGTCTTACCCTCAGGATTTAAGGTTCGTTCAACTTTAGTTACACTAGTGATAGTGTGGGCAGCCATTATTGTTTTTTTGAAACAGCATTCATGATTGTAGAAGATGCAATATTATTATTGTGCAGATTTATCAATATTTAAAACTTGTCAGGGGTGTGCTATTATGAGCAGTTACTAAGGAGAAATGGCTAGAGAATACCACTGTTCTGTCTTTAGGTCTACTACAGATGGCTATGCATAATGTCTGCATTAATTTCCATAATTACTGACTTACAATAACCATCTATTTCAAGAAACAGTGACGGCTCACCTCTCCAGGTACTGGGGTGCAGCAGGAGAAAGGCACTGCACATCTCTCTGTGCTGGGGTTGCCCTGGCTACAGTTAAAATACAGATTCCAGGACCAGTCAGTGTAGTTGTTCCAGCCACAGCATTTGAACTAAGAGTGTAAACAGTGCAAGGATGCTCTTAGACACTGGACAGTCAAATCGTACACACATTTTTGTTGTTTTCACATGAGCTAGCCCATCACTTTGATACTTACAGAGGCTTTTGGAGAGAGAGAGATACACTTAGTGCCTTGCAAAATTGTCCAATTATTAAACAGCCATTCAAAAGGTACTACATGTGCTGAGCAGATGGAACAGTGCTTGATTAACTGAAACTTTTTGAAAGAAATTTTGAAATCACTAGTCTGAAGTCTCACTTTGCGAACATATCAGCTCTCTCTAGATCAGTTTTAGCAATGCAGCCAGTTCATGATGGAGTCTTTCACAAAACTCATAATGGCAACAAGCCAGGATGCTAAAACACACTAAGGGAAAAGTAAATTTCCCAGTTGGAGCCATCAGCTCCCCACCACTGACTCTAAAAGACTCAAAACGTTCCAGCTGGGCATTTTGTTACCAGTACAGCAGCTCTGTCTAATATCTCAATAGACTGTTACTAGCCTGACTCTGAAACTCAAAATGACCTCAGATTACAGCTTTGTTTAAATAACGAGTTACAGTGCCACAGGGATTTGAATCACTTTAGTGTGCTGGTTTAAACACTACTATGATTTAACTTGTCCATTCGTTTGCACTATTGACTGGTGGTCTGACAGATGTTCAATACACAATATATTCAAACGTGGGCAAATGTGAAATAATAATAATAATAACAATCATCATCTTCTACTTTCGGCTGCTCCCGATTAGGGGTCGCCAAACTGGATTAACCGTTATCCATTTCCTTCTCTCCTCTCCATCTTCCTCTCTCACACCAACTGCCTTCATGTCCTCCCTCACCACATCCATAAGCCTCCTATTAGACCTTCTTCTTCTCGTCTTCCTGACAATTCCATCCTCCCAGCATACTCAGAGTCTCTCCTCAACACGTGTTCAAACCAATGCAATCTCACTTCTCTGACTTTTCCTCCAAAAGATCCAGTTTAATAAATTAATTCCTAATCCTGCCCATTCTCCTCACTCCCAGCGCAAATCTTATAATAACAATAATAATAATAATATTAATAATAATAATAATGCAATAATCCTGATTTACCTCTTTCTGTATGTAATCCATGAGATTCTGAAGATCTAGGTCTTCACGGTAATGCACAATGGCTTTCTTCACAAACTTCCCCAGAGCATCCCGTGTCTGAAATGACAAGGAGGTGCCTTTTGTTTATTTCCTTTGAATTCACCTGCATCTGTCTGGATTGTTGCATATGCAGATGTCTTTTGGGAAACATGACGGCCCGTGCAGAATGCCCTGTACTGTATTTGTTACCAGGAGGGCTAAAGCTGAATGAGGGCTATAATAATATGTTTTAGCGTGGTAAATAATCACCTACCCAACTTGATCCCCCTATTTAGGTCCCTTTTTTCATAATGTTCCTTCCTCCACTCTAGTATTGTTTTTCTAAGATGTCTGGAAATAAGTTATTCTGCAGTGAGGCAGCTGATGGCCTAGTGGTTAGGGAGTTCGCCCTGTTAGGGAGTTAACAGGTTTGAATCCCTGGACGACTGGTGACACCACTGAGGTACCCTTGAGCAAGGTACCATCCCCACACACTGTTCCCCAGGCGCCCCTCATTGGTGGCAGCCCCCTGCTTCACTTGGTGAATGGGTTAAATGCAGAGAAAGAATTTCACACTGTGTGCTGTGGTGTGTTCATGCATGACTATAAGGGGCCACTTGACTTTTTTTACTTGTACTTTTTATGCTGAAAAAAGATTGTAATAGACAGAGAGGTACATCACTATGAGACCAGCTGTTGTAGTGTAATAAATAACTACAGTATTCAGCTACAGGTATAGCTATAGTCAGATGGAAATAAAGTTCCTTGCCTTGTAGCCTATATTGGCACTTCAGAAGGAGTCAGACTAATTAATTGTGGGATATTAATTGTGGGATAATGATTCAGTAACGCTGTGTGACAAATTAAATGATAATATGTCGGTGACTTATTTTGAAGAGAAAATGTACCTGGTCAGAGTAGAAGAATCCCAAGACTGCTATGGCCAGTTGGGTGAGGAAGACCAAGGTGAGGCTAAATGAAAACTAAGGAGGAAGAAGGCAGTAAGCATTAGCCTGGGAAGAGGATCATTACTGCTAGAGTCTTTCAAGGGCAATTAGAGCGGGTCCTCACTGTTTTAAGGAGGCGAATGTTTTCTCGCAGTGCTCCAATGCATCCGCAGAAGGTGATAAAAAACATGACAACACCCACCACTATCAAAATGATGGCTGGGTCGATGAGGAAAGAGTCTCGAACTGTGTCTGTGAGAAAGTCAAAAATCCGACAGGCCATGCAGCAGCTTAGCCTAGACATTCGAAAAGCTTTGAGTAATATGTATTGCATTATGAATTGAAATATGTATTGTATTATGAAAACACTTCATAAATTAGATTTCTAATCTAGATTTGTACGCTTAAAAAGAAAAAAAAATAGATTATTTTCATACCTGTTGCTTTTTGGACTTTAGCATATACTCCTATGGCAATAATAAGTAATGAAAACACCTGGAAAAGAAGTAATAAAGCAGTCTTGAGCCACTAAATGACAATCAGTAATAATAATAATAATAATAATAATAATTATTATTATTATTATTATTATTATTATTACTATTATTATAGTATCATGTAGCACTAAATGTGGTAGTAAAAAAGTTCATTTTCAGTGATGGCATTCTTAGACTTCAGAGGATGAACACTTTCCTTACAGCTTGCAAATACATTCCAAGAGCTACTGCCTAATACAATCCTTTTGGTTTTTATCTATATAGCCTTTCTCAACCTATCCAGCCTGAACCCTGAACCCAGTAGGCTATGGCTTAAAGAAACTCATCTATACAGATATGTCCAAAGCAGATGCATGGATTTACAAGACTCGCTAGAGAAAAGAACATGCCAGGACTTCTGATCTCTGGAGATATTGCCACCTCAAACTATTTGGGGTAAATATTTTATCTGGTGTGTGTAAGGTAACAGTGTTGAAAGATGTTCTCAGCACGTTTAAATAATGGGGGTTAACCCTTAAGGTCTGTTTTTCCATAAGCAGAGCCAGATTTAGACTATGTTATAATGTTAGTAGTGATCTTGCATTAATCCCTTGCTGCGGTGGACCAGGCTTTATCTGTTTCTGGGGAAATAGCAATAAGACCTCTTCTTTGAGAATAGATGAAGCTTTAGATCCTTTAGATCTCTCGTCAGCCAGCTCTTCTCCCAGGCTATAGCTGCACGGGTCTGGCTGAGCTACCATGCAAGATGAACAGTTCTGAAAATTGTCTGTGTAAGAGAAAGGCAAACCATTCTGCCTCAGTACAATCTCCCCACAATTTCAGTCAAAGTCAGTAATCAAGTGCAGCTATTTGTCTAGATGAGAATCTTCCATGCATATAACAACTGGCAGACATTCACAAAGCTTTTCTACTGACACTAATAATAGTCTTGTAATCACACTCCTGTGTGGATACTTTTATCTGAATGCAACAGGAATAGATCAATCCAAGCCGACGCTATCTTCCCATGCAACCTTGACACAAACTGTTAAATCCCATAAGTACTATTCTTCAGTCTGTCGTCATTGATTCAAAGAACTGAGGCTGAGATGATTTCTGAATGCCAGCAAAACAGGTGTTTCATTTGGTATGTCCAGTTCTCAGTGATGAAACCTCTTGGTGGATGGTTCTTCAAAGAACCACATTTTTAGACTTTTAAAAGAACCATTTGGAAATGTAAAGAACTGCCACATGACATAAAGATTCTAGATTTATTAGCAAAGGGGGACCTAAAAATGTATGTAATTAAGGTCATAATATTAAGGTCATTCTTTTGCTTGGAAAGTGTTCACTTCTTAAAACAATTAATATAAATGTGTCAGTCAGCTAAAAGAGTTCTCCCATTGGTTAGACATGATTATGAACTGGACAATAGAACGATGTTTTGATCTCCAGTGACCATGACCAAATTTGTGAGGAGAAAATGCTCTTCTGGAAGTTCTAGCTCTATCACTGACACTGAGTTCCTGTCAGATGATAAACAGCTGCAGCTCAATGCCAGGACTCTTTTCTGAAGCACATGTAAGTTAAAAAAATGTAATGTGAATAGCCATTAAATATTTTAGTGCTAAAATACTACTGGAATCGGACAGGGGCACTAGCAAAAATGAGCATTATAGGAAAAGTGTTGTTTTTCCTTTTTCTGGACCATGTTTTGATGTTTATGGCCCAAACTGAGGACCTCTTCTCCAATAGTTTT
This sequence comes from Hydrocynus forskahlii, assembly GCA_037974365.1. Taxonomy (NCBI): domain Eukaryota; kingdom Metazoa; phylum Chordata; class Actinopteri; order Characiformes; family Alestidae; genus Hydrocynus; species Hydrocynus forskahlii. Next base: position 11,949,433 of record JBBPCX010000018.1, on the reverse strand, counting down.
GGATCCATACATCAAAGCCAGAATTGTTTAGGGACGGGTATTTTTAAGATCATGTGACAGTTTGTTTTTTCCTCCTGTCCTAAAGGATTGTTGTGTGGCTGAATAACCCAGTAAGCTGGTGCAGCTGGAACAAAGGGCTGATGGATTACGTTGCAGCATCGAGTCCAGGGGCCCGGCTTGCAGTAAACAAACGGAACAAGGACGATTGTTGGCGGTGGCAGGCCGGCCTGGCTTGATGCGCGGGCCTCTGCAGCGTGCCATGCTGTCGCACTAGCAGACCAACACATGGCCACTCGTTCTGCTCACTCATTCGCAAAATGAACACTGATCACGGACAGCTTTGGGCCAGTCAGTCAAACTCAGGTAGATGGCCTGCTTAACGAAGTGTCAAGCATGTTCTACACGCCAATCAAATACTGTATGCTGACCATCTGGAGGGGAACTGGAGTGACAGAGATTGGCCAGTAAACAGTAAATAAGCAGGAGCCTGTACAAATAAAGCATATATATGGTTTCTCAGGACATCCTCCGCACAACATTGCACCTACAAGTTTGCTGGCAGTCTCTAATTTATGAGGTAGTTTCATTTTTATGGAGAGAGACAGAATATCAACCAAAAATCAAGAAAAAACATTTTTTTAAAAGTTACATAAAAGTTATAAATTGATTTGCATTTCACTAAGTGAAATAAGTATTTGATACCCAAGCAAAACATCTCAGGAGGGATTTCGGCCCACTCCTCTTTACAGAAACTCTCAAAATCCTTTAGGTTTCTTGGCTGCTGCTTGACAACTCAAAGCTTCAGCTCCTCCACAGATTTTCTATAGGATTGAGGTCTGGAGACTGGCTTGGCCACTCTAGGACCTTAATGTGCTTCTTCTTTAGCCACTCCTTTGCTATCTTGGTAGTATGTTTTGGGTCATTGTCATGTTGGAAGCCCCTTCCACAACCCATCTTCTTGAAGTCATCTTGTAGAAGAAAAACATCCCCAAGCATGTTTCCACCTCCATGCTTGACTGTGGAATGGTGTTCTTTGGGTCATACGCAGCATTTCTCTTCCTCCTAACGCGGTGGGTCGAGTTGATGCCAAAGAGCTCAATTTTGGTCTCATCTGACCATTTAGATGTTCACTGGCAAATTTAAGTTTTTTCACTGGCAAACTTAAATTTTGGTCTCATCTGTCCATTTAGATGTTCACTGGCAAACTTAAATTTTCAATCCATGATGATGTAGTGTGTTTACAATGGTGTTCTTAGTAACTGTGGTCCCAACTGCCTTCAGATCATTAACAAGCTCCTCCTGTGTAGTTCTGGGCAGATGCCTCACCTTTCTCATGATCATTCTCACCCCATGATGCAAGATGCTGCATGGAGCTCCAGATTGAGGTCAATTAATGGTCATTTTATATTAGTTCCATTTCCAAATAATTTGTCACCTTCTCACCAAACTTTCCAGCCTTGTGCAGGTCTACAATCTTGTCCCTGATGTCCTTTGACAGCTCTTTGGTCTTGCCCATGGTGATGGAGAGGTTGGAATGGAAGAAACTGATTCTGTGGACAGGTGTGCTTTATACACGTGAGTTAAGATCAGGAGTATCTGTAATAGCTTGATTGTAATCTGTGTTCAACATGGGCACAAAGCCAGTCTGTGGGAGCCAGAAGTCTAGCTGGGTTGTAGGGGATCAAATACTTATTTCACTTGTTTTTTTCTTGATTTTGTGTCTCTGTCCATAAATATGAAACTACGTCATAAATTAGAGACTGTTCATTTTTTTGTAAGTCAACAAACTTACAAATTCAGCAGGGGATCAAATAATTATATCCCCCACTGTATATATGTATATAGTTCCTCCTCAGCACATCACATGCAACCTTTAGCAGCTTGGCAGAGGATTTGTATTCCAGAGAAATGCCTTTCATATGCAAAAAAGCCACTGCAATTGTATGTAAATTCAGATACGAAAAAAACCCTCTCTGATCAACAGCGGATGTAAATGTTGAAACATTAAAAGTAATTGGCCACTGTAACAGCTATTGCAAAGCCAAGGCTATGATTTTCAACATAGGAACGTCTCTTTGTTTGCACTCTGTTTTATTCATAGGAAAATTTGCCACAGACCTTTGAGAGCTTGTAGTCTGCACTTTGGAAAGATTATTGCTCAAAAACACGTTTAGAGCTGGTACTTGGGGGGGCTTCACTTACCCAAAATAAGAAGCTGAAGAAGAAGAGAAAATAGCGGATCCAGGGGTTGATGAAGGAAAAGGTTTCTGCCCTGTTGAGATTCAGGTCCCTGTCCATTGTAATAGCAAAGGTGAAAAGCTGCTACTGGACAAAAAAAAGACAGCAGTCCAGCTGGCGTGAGTGGAAATTTTGTCCACCATGCAAGCGAGCTGCTGTGTTTCAGTTTGTGATCACCACCTAAAATGGAAAGCAGCAGCTGCAATACTGTCGTACCATGTACACTACCAGAGCTGGAGAATCACATTACACCAGTGGATCCCTTTGGCCTGACTGGTAGTGAATAGTGCTGAAGCTTTGTTGTATTGTTACTCTGTCACTAGCGCTGCCTAATGCGGACAGAATGAACCCAGTGATGCAAACATTAGCAGACAAACTTGGCAAGCTGTGGATTTGATCCCTGATTCTCATTTTAACAGCCAAATGATTGCTTTGTGTCCATCACTGAGTAAAACTGCCACTATCATAGAGTCAAAAAGTCACAGCTTCTCAGACCCCAATTAAACCTAAACTTGGACTAAAAAGACATTTCAGTGGTCAACCACCATCTGTACTGCGCAGTACTGGCTCAGCTATCCCATTCTGAGTTGCAAAAATAAGTGTTGGGGCTGTAAATAGTGTTTCTGCCAGTCCTCTTTTCAGAAGAACAAGGAAATATTGTTTGTCCCACCGAAACTACTCAGATGACAGAAACAAAGACAATTCTATGTGACTGTCCAAGCCTTGACAATATTTTCTCAAAAACATCTGATAATGACAGGCTTTAGATCATTATGTGTCATGTCATGTTATGAAAGAGGTCATTTTTGCATTTATAGATGTCTTAACTACTTGCCTCTTAAATTAAATAATCTCGCAGTGTGCCAAATGGTCTAAAAGAGGTGTGTACTGAAACTTTCTTTATCTTTGAATAAAACACAGCTCAAGGCTACTCTAGAGAAAAAAATGTTCATGCGCTTTCCCAGCATAAATGATTACACTGCCTTTAGGTGATTTATTTAATTTCAAGTATTTGTTTTTTCTTGCTCAGCAGGCTAGCATTTCTGAAACACATTTTAAATTCTTTGTAGGCCAAGACTACTCTTGACACACATCCAGAAGATCATTAATGTTATCCGTGATTGGCTATAAATTTACTTGGATGTTCTTATTTTTGCAATATATACAACCAAATGTGCTTGTCTTGCAAAACAGACAGAAATATGTGCTCAATTCTAATAACTTTATTTAATTGCATGTAACTAATACAAAATGATCATTAAAAAGCCTAAACAGGGCTTTTGCATAGAAGAGAAAGTGTTTTGAAAAATAGGCAAGGTGAAATGGTACAGACGTTAGATTAACCAACCCATAAAGCTCAGTATAAAAATAATGCTGCACACACACCAAGCTGTTGTTTCTAATGTGTAGAAAAAGGTTTTTACACATCACTGTGATACTGTTGTGTAGTATTTACTTTCAAACATGTATGATCACTACCAGTATTTCATCCACGACAGGACTTTCCAAAGCCTGATGAAGACACACTTGCTTAGCACACTTAGATATAAGTGAAAGAAGTATCTTCTAAGAGATCATAGCAATATTTAAATAAAGTTCAATGTAGTGTCTACAATGGTGCATACAAATCAGTCATTAAGAAGAAAGTCAATGACTATACATTATCATGGAATTTTGTGACACACTTTATTTAAAAAATAGTAGGTTTTAAAGAATGAAATTTAGTGCACCACCTAATATAGATATTTATAGTGCTTTACATGTAGCAAAAAAAAAACTCCACAGGACAAAGTTGGGTTGACAAGATATCTGAACTGCCACCCACCATGACACTACATCAAACACATCACTCAAGAGCGTATGCTTCCACAGCTCGCATATGCAGGTTAGTGCTGGGGTTAGGACTGTAGTACAAAAATACAGATATGGCAAAGGTGGTAGAAGTTGGTTACTTCCCAAATCCCTTCTTTCTTAACCTAATTAGTACATTTTGGGGCAGTGTTTCAAAGAAAGAATGGAAACTCGGATAGGTTGTATCACCGTTACTCCGATATGTTGAAAACAAAAATATGCTTCCCTGCAACAGTGTCAAAATGTAAATACAGTACCAACAAATAGCAACATGAACAGAACTGAATTAACTGACAACTAAAAAACTAAAAAGTACAAATGGAAAAAAAAAGCTAAGAAACAAATGGGTACAAAATTGTTTCAATGGCAGTTAAGAAAATGACTTACCAAAATATACAATCAGACGATACAAATGTTCTGTGTAGTGAATTCTGCGATTCCTGTGTTGGGCCAGTAATAATCAGCTCAGACAGCAGCGAACGGATAATATATAGAGCTTAGCGTGGGGTGATACATTAACACAGTAAGGTTAGCTCAGCAAAGAGACTCAGACTTGAACAAAAGATAGTGGTTCGGTTTAAACCAACTGTATCACACATTCAGAAGTGCCATGTTATAGTAACATCTGAATAAAGACACTTGTGAATGCACAACAATCATCTGCCCACCATTCATTTTTTCCACTGCACAGACTAAACTTCAGTGAACTCTGATGACCAGATGGCAGGGCAGTCAGGCCAGAACCAGAGAACCCTTTTCAGAGTTAATAGTTTTGTAATGCTAGTTCTCTTTACGTTGTGCTGAGCTCACCTTCTGATATAAAATGCAAAATAAAAAGAGAATAAAATAAGTAAAACAGCACATGGAATAAAAACAGACAAAACTGACAACCAATGTACAAAATAAAAAGAAACAAGAATGCAACAGTTAGATAACATTACCCTTGTCTTGCAGTAATATATTTCATTTCCCCATGTGCAGTTCGAGTTTACAGACAACCTTTCAAATGCTTGATGGCAAATAAAACACTGAGCAATTTCAGGTCATGAAAAATATGCCCTTATTTCACATCTGCTGGTTTTATTCGAGATGATATGCAGTCAGAACCACCTCAGTTGAGCTTGACTGAATGTAGTGTAAAACAACAACAAAAAAAGTTATTTTGTAGGATTACGTTTGTAGCATTTCTTCCATTTCTTTACACAAACAATACAACTGCTGCTTGTGTTTGTAAGGATAATGGCCCTGCAAGGGATGATGGGTTATATGTTTTATAATTCTGGATGGACGATTCTAGTAGTATAAAGATGTCCTTAAGAAATTATCCCACTCTTTACATAAACAATGCAGTGTTATTCAGTGGAACCACATATCACTTGTATTTCTGTCCACTTTACATTTTGTTTGCATCGGTGTCTTGCCTGCTGGAACCAATCTTGCCATGAAAATAAAAGAGGATTTTCCCCCCACTGTGTTCGATCTTTCTTTGCCTTCCACAGCACACTGTTTGGCCTGCAGAGATTGTTTCAGCTCCACATCAACATCCCAAACATCCTTAGCATTCAGATATCCCCAGGTGTTAGCAAGTAAAGGGTTATTGTGGTAGAGTCCGCAATGCTTCTTCGCTGTTGTTGATCCTTCTCCTCACGTCCTCTTCCTCTTAAGAACCTCAAACGACATCTCTCATAGCAGCAATGCACAGTGACAGCGTTCTTACGTTCATCCAAAGCACAATACAACTCCATTTCTCCACATATCCAGGATGAAAATCTGAACTGCTGACCACCTCTGGTCCCTGTTTGCTTAAAACCGATTCCCCCCTAATTTATAGTAAACGACAAAAGCTGTGTCTCAATCAATACCTGATCAGATGTGTGGTGTTATTATGAGCACAGCACATCTTAATCCCCCAGCCTAACACGTGGGGAGAAGGTCACGGCTGTCCAAGCACCAAGTTTGACAGGAGACGGCATAATGGCGGCTCTCCCTCTCACCTCGCCAGAATGTCTGACGATGATTACAGTCTAGAAAAAAGTAATCCATGTTCTACAGTGTGCAATTAAACCCACAAAACTTTGAGGCGGTAAATGGTCTTTCACTTCGGCCCTCGTTTGCTATCATCTTGGAAAAGCATCGCCTTTGATCTGGCTCTTTTCACTCCCCTGTGAGCTGCAGGTAGGGAGGAGATGACAGAAGGGACTTAGTCATCAGAGCAGGATCAGAACTAGAGGTACGGATACAATATCAGCTCACCTAACAGGGAATGTCAGTTGAAAATGCAAACCGGCGCAACCTCAGCAGCACATTCCAGGCTCCACGCTTGAAAAATAATGAAAAAGATGAGAGGAACAAGTAAACAAAAACACCGGCTGAGCAGCAGAGATGTGTGGAAACAGAAAGAATGCAGACTTTTACACCCAATCAATGACATAGGAGCCGTCTGTAGCCATATTGTGGCTTAGTGTAGTCTGAAGGCTGTATTTGTGGTATAGATTGCTCTGCTAAAAGATTTGACTGTACATGAGGCCATGATCACATGGATATTTTGACATCTGTCAGAAATGAACCTCTTACTATTCATTTGGAGTTGACAGATAAGAGATACACAAAAAAAGGCAAAGCTCAGAACTGTTGCTCCTCTGTTATCTGTTTAAAAAAGGGTTCCCTAGAGTTGGACTTTGGTGGAACACACTCATCTAAAGATGTGTAAACCTGGAGAGGCGGAGCTTCAGTCTGAGGTGGGGATTCAATCAAACTGATGTTGAGCAATGCTGAGAAGCTAATCACTGTCAGTGTATATACAGAGCTGTTCAATTCCAGCTCCAGGGATCTATAAGGAGACAGCTCATGGTGAGCCTTGGCTTTTTTCACTTCCTTCTGTGAAGAAGAATAGGAACTGGCAGTGTTCACTTTCAAGCCGTCATGTTTGAATGAATTCCCTGATTCCCAGTCATGCGGGAAGAAAAATCGATCGCTGCCCACGCACATGTTTACAACAATTCAGTAGCGCCTATTTTCTGACAGATATCATGTCCTTGTGAAGGTGGCCTTAGGAAGGAGGCATGGCACACTTTTATCTACCCCAGGGGTGTCCAGCTCGCCTGATTAACCTGATTACCAGGTCTAATCGATGTGAGCAGGAAAATTGGCAAACTACACTGGTCCTCCATGATCAGAAATGGCCACGCCCTTTTGCTTCTTTTCAAACCCTTAGCTTGTTCCACATGCTTTTTGTCCATTAATTTCCACCAAGGGACTCTACCACCATACACCACTGGCTCCAGTATGTGTATGGAAGTACTGTTACTGAGCATATTGTGTTTATCTCACTTTTTACAGGGAAATATTATGTAACATGTTTGGGTAATTGTGTTTGAGTACCTGCATAGCAGGGTGATCAAACAGTGATAAACAACTTGAAATACCCACATCTGTCTATCTTCCTTTATCTTAACGGTAGGCTCATTTCTCGCTTGAAATTTCCAACCTGTTTTTGCATCTCTTCTCAAATTACCCATCACAAATCCGAACCTATGAGCACAGATTTCAGTTAGTATATCTCTGACCCTCCACTGCAACCAGAAGACCTACCCCAGCTGTCTCCTAACTCAGGACAACCTTCAGAGGCTGAGGCTAAGAATCAAAATACTAAGGGGCAAACAAACAATCAAAAAAACAACAAAAAAACATAACATTTCATTAAAATGACAAAGGTTTCCACCAAGTACAAAACTGCAGCATGCTAAGTTAGAACCTTTCGTCATTTTCAATGAGGGGATTTTAACGTGATTTTAACACAACACCACCGAGATGATGGCATGGTTATCAGTCTTCTAGGTCATGTCCTTGCCTTGCAGGGTGGGAGTTATGAATTAGTAAAGCAACGCAATTTGATAGTTGTCATGATATTCTCCTTTCCTGCAAACGTTAGTTAGTCCAAGCGTACAAAATAAAGGTTCTAAAGGAGCTGGAGAGGGAGACAACCACCTCAGTGTTTTCAAACCAAACAGTCTGAACTCCTCTTCCTCTCTGTCCCTCTTTCTCTTTGGCAGATGAGTGGTGTTGGGAGAGAGAAGAGAAGAGAAGGGACACATGGTTGATGTCTGTATAGGGTGGTTGAGGGAAAATAGGATAAGGTTAGGACTAGGCCAATGGTGGTGTGTAAGGGATTAAGAGGGGCCTGCAGATTCAGTCCAATAATAATGCAGTGGAGACCCCCTCTGTACTGGAGCCCAGCTAGGCATCGTATTTCTTCCCTGTTCTGTGGATCTGATGGAACAACGTCATGGAGAAGGCCATGCCCAGGAGCTGCAAAACAACAAACAGAGATAAAGGGAAAGATGAGCAATACGCAGGTGGCCTGAGAACATTATTACTACTATAAGAAATCATTTTCCAGGTTTATTTATATCATTTACTGTCCTTTACCTTGCCTTACATCATTAGAAAATGCCAGTCGACTTTTGCATTGTGCAACCATTTCATGATGTATTAAGCATTTTACTTGAATCCCAGTACATAGCGCTGACATAACCATACTGTAAACGTGTCATGCTATCAGCATTGGTAGCAATGATGAGGCCAAATATTTTAGCATTACCAGTAATAGTACTATATTTTATTAATATTAGGGCTGGAAACACATTTTTTACTTAACACTGCCAATTATTTTATTGCGCGTTAACGCAGTTTTAAAAAAAAATCCTTTTATTTTGAAAGTTCGTTGCTTTTTTGGGCTCGTGTGTGCGCATAACACATAGCTCACGTCTCGGCTGGTTTTCGTGGGGGTCAGTGCGTCCCATTATTTTTGTCCATATAATACAGACAAAAGTATTGGGATGCTTGACCATTACACCAACAGGGACTTTAATGACACTACATTCAGATACATAGACTTTCATATGGAGTTGGTCCCTTTTTGCAGCTGCTCTAATGGTTCTGCCCCCCATGCTCTGGACTCAGAGGGTAACTTGTTTTTCTATTACAAACTAGTTAAAACATGAATGTCCTGGCAGGGGCAAATAGTTTTGGTTTTATATTTGATTTGATTACATCTGAATCTGAGAGATACATATAGAAAAAAAAGCGGGTGTTCCTTGTCAAGCCATGTAGCTCACTTGCTTAAGCTGTGACTTCAGAAACAATGAGGTCATGGGATCAAACTCAAGTCTCTAGTTTGAAGTCTTGCATGTCACACTTCATCTGAAAGTCAAATATCCAAAAAAAATGACCTGCGCCTCTGGCCAAGCTCTGTAGCTCACAGTTTAAGCTACAGTCTCAAAAACAGAGGGATCAAACCTGAGTCTTTAACTTTATGTCTTGCACGTCACACTTCATCTGAAAGTCATTTATCTAAAATAAGTTAGACAGCTTGTCAAGCCAAGTAGCTCACTGGCTTTAGCTGTGGTCTCAAGGTTGGAAGGTTGTAGGATCTAATCAGTGTCTTACTTTCAATGTCTTTTATGTCACACTTCATCTGAAAGTCAAATATAAGAAAAATAAGCAGCATATCTGGCCTGGCTCTATAATGCACTGGTTTAAACTGTGGGCTCAAGTCTAGAAGGTCATGGGATCAAATCTGAGTTGTGTACTTTATATTTTCACATTCATCTGAAAGTAAAATATCAAAGTTTATGAACAGAAGGTTGTGGGATCTAATCAGGCTTTTATGTCTTGTACGCACATTTCATCTTAAAGTGAAATGTCTAAAAAATAAGGTATGAGAGCTGTGAGATCCTGTGGCTCAGTGGTAAGAGCACTGCCTCTAAGACCTGGGGGTGGGGGTTCTAATCAGTGCTTTTAACTTCGTGTCTTGAACATCAGACCTCATCAAAAAAAGGTCTGCTAGCTGTGGGATGCTGTGGCTCAGTGGAGGTCATGGGTTCAAATCCTGAGCAGGGGTCTCCACAAACACCAATACCTAAGAAGGGGGGGGGGGCAATGAGAAGTTGGGGTTATTGAGCCTGAAAGAAGAGACACAGGGGGTTTTGCTGTGCAAAACAAACGTTTGAGACAGTGGGAACTAACAAACTAGTTGGTTTAACTGTCTTAAAAGTTTGTTACTTTATGCATGTTAGGCAAGATTTGAATCCACATCCTCCAGTATCAGAGACAAGGACTTTTCCACTACTCCACCAAGTCTCACACAAGCCAAGGGTTTTTGGGGGGTTTGTCTTAAAGATTGGAGCTAGGTAGAGGATGCCAAGGTTAGTTCTTTGCAGCAATGGAAAGAGCCCATCTCGGGCAAAAACATGCTTTGTTATGAGATCTTTCTTAAGTGATCATGGTTTAAACCAGAGGAAGAGGAACAATCTCAACAGTAAGTGACTCAGAGTCATAATCAGAAGAATCTTTTGGAAATTGGAGGAAATTGCTAATGGACTGTTGATTTGAATCATCTGCAATTATCAGGTTTATAAGTGGTGGCTGCTTTGAAGTTTGGTGCTCTGGCAGGTTCTTTGGCTTGTTGTTGACAGAACAAGAAGACTTGGACGGACTGAACAGAACAATGACTTTATGATCTCTGGATAAGATCAGTGGTGGATGAGGTAAAGATTATAATGTAACTTTTATTAGAACATTTTTGCAGCAGCTTGGTTTCAGCTGGTGGATCATCAGTGAGGTTCTGACTCCCATTTGTATTGTAAACCTGTTTCTCTGAAAGCAAAATGCCTTTGAATCAAAAGTAAAGTTGATTTGCCACAAAGTCTCCCAAGTACACACATGCTGTTCCAGTTCAGTGTAGAACTTATGGTTAAGCACCACCTGCTTTTTTGTGGAACATTTTTTATTCATTTCAGACAAGGCTGAAATTAGTACATATAAGAATGGAACATTTGCCTTTTTACCAATTCATTTTATATTGTATAAACTCAAAGAGAGGGATCTGTGCTTAAAACCACAGAATTTTTCTGGCTTCCCCAAAGAACCTTTCAGTTGATTTTTCTTAAGAGAACCACTTTTTGTTAGAAGTGTTTTCAAGTCCTGCTCCTGCAGTGTTTTCACTACTCCTGACACACCTGATCCAACATATCAGCCCATTAACACACCCTTACTGTGTTGAAATTCATTTCTTAAATAAGGGAAAATACTTAAATAAGTAGGGCAGTGGCATCCAGGACCAGGGAAACACCACAATCTGGAGGACAGTAGTGCTCCAGGAATAAGACTGAGAAGATTAAGATATTCCAGTATTTCCCAACCTTGGTCCTGAAGGACCAGGATCAGGAGTGGTGGGAGCAGTGAAAACAAAGGTGGAGGCCACCTGGACCAGGGTTGAGACAATTAGACTTCTTTGTAGGCCACGACTACTTCTGTCCAAACACTTCTAACAAAATTAGGACACAAGAATCCTTTTTAATTACAGCACTGACTATATATATATTATATAGTCATATTTATATATTAGGGCTGGGATTTATATATTAGGGCTGGGAAAGTTAACATATTATTTACTTAATGCTGACAATAATTTTTAGCCTAAATTATGTGGACAAAAGTATTAGAATGCATGACCATTACACCAACAGGGACTTTAATGACACTGCATTCCTACACATAGACTTCAGTATGGAGGTGGCACCCCATTGCATCTGCTATAATGGTTCCACCCCCCCATATCCCAGAACTATTCATCCAACATCAGTACCTACTGTTGTGGCTGAACACAATCAAATCCTCTCAGCAATGTTCCAACCATAGTGTAAAGTCTTCCCAGAATACAGCAGCAAAGAAAGGAAAGACTCCCCATGATATTCTTGATTTCAGAAGAAACTTCTGTTTAAAAACTTGGGACACCTGACCATTACACCAACAGGGATTTTAATGGGATTTAATTTTCAGCTGCTGTAATGCTTTGGAGGGTAACTTGTTTTTCTATAACAAACTATATAAAACATGAATGCCCTGCAGTAGCAAATAGCTTTTTTATATTTGATTTGATTATTTGAAAAAATATTTAACTGTAACTGTGTAACTGTGTTAAAGGGAACACTGCTGTTAAAAAGTGTTTGCAAACCAAATGTTATTGCACCTTTGTTCATACAGCAGTACTTTAAAAAAGTGCACAATACATTATTTTGAATTAATTATTTAATTTTGCATATAACAGAAAACCATGGGATTAAAAATGTTAATTGTTGCCCAGCATTAATTAATATACATGACAGTGTATGAGAGGATATGACATCTTCTATGACCTGTTTATAGCAGTGTTATGTAGCAGGTTCAAATGATGTGTTACCAGCAATCTCTTAATTTTTCAAGTGACATAAACAGACCCTAAGGACATTATCTTTCTCCTACAAAGCTAACAGGTATAGACTTCACACTCACTCATCTCATTTCCAACAAACGATTCTTCAAAGAACCCTTACGTTACGGTTTGTTAGGGAACTAAAGGCAATTTATATGGCATCACTCCAAAGAACCCTTTTTGACATTCATGTTTAAGAGTTTACTGTTTTGGATTTTGGAAATCGGTTTTCTTAGGAGAGTGATGATACACAGGGAATGCTTCTTGAAAGCTAGCTCAGATACAAGTTTATTAAAATCTAGGAGGTAAGCATGGATCTGAAACAAAGCTTTAAAACCGTTCCTTATCTCTCTCACAATGGAGGAAATTGCTCTTCCCTCAAGTTGGTGGTTTGTGGGCAAGGCAAGTTATTTTCCTGTCCACAGCCGAAGTAGGAAGATGTGATGTGTGGTGCATAGAAACATTATGTCAATGAGGTAAATTGAGATGCACTGTAAATATGCAGCCTCTTTGAAGTTTCCATTTCAGGCCGACCTGGATACTCACATCAAACAGAGTTTGCAGCCTGCTTCCAGCAGCCATTATCTTAAAGGGACAGAGTGGGGGTCTGAGTTTTTATTACATGAATAGAATATGGGCTATGTGTAACTGGGGGATTGTTTTTTGTACATTTGAGTAAAATTCCGACAGTGAGATTCAGTACCACACACACAAACACACACACAACACACAATACACACAATATATATCTACAGTACCAGTCAAAAGTTTGGACACACCTTCTCATTCAATGGTTTATTATTGGCTACATTGTAGATTAATACTGAAAACATCACCTATTGCTTTGCACACTCTTGGCATTTTTTCAATCAGATTCATGAGGGATCGACCTGGAATGGTATTTAATTAACAGGTATTCTTTGTCAAGAGTTCATTAGTGGAATTTCTTGCCTTCTTAATGTGTTTGGGACCCTCAGTTGTGATGGTCGGGTTGGTACACAGTTAGTGATCCTATTCCACTATGGTTCTACTCCACATTATGGCAAGAACCACTTAACTAAGTAAAAAGAAACAACAGTCCATCATTGCCTTATTAAAAACATATTCTGGTTTGTTTAACTCTTTTTTTGTTTACTGCATAATTCCATGTGTTCTTTCATCATTTTGATAGAAAATAATAAAAACATAATAATAAAAAAGAAAAAACATTGAATGAGAAGTTGTATGTCCAAACTTTTGACTGGTAGTGTGTATATATATATATATATATATATATTGTGTATATACAAGCCTCAACACACACATACACACACATCAGTCATAATAAACAGCTCTGACCTGTAGAGTATTCAGATCAGAGCTGCTTGTACTCCAAAAGACCTTTGAAGGTTTGCCGTGGGAACTGGCAACAAGATGTTAGCAGCAGATCCAAGTCTTGTCAGCTGTGAAGTGGGGAGTCCATGGATCAAACAAGCTTGCCCAACACATCCCACAGATTATCAGATGATTGATCAGATTGGGATCTGGGGAATTTGGAGGCCAAGTCAACACATTGAACTGTTTGTCATGTTCCTCAAACCATTCCTGAACAATTTCTGCAGTGCGGCAGGGCGCTAAAAGAGGCCACTGCCATTATCGAATACCGTTACTATGAAGTTTAGGAAGGTGCTATGTGTCAAAGTGACTTCCGCATGAATGCCGGGACACAAGGTTTCCCAGCAAAACATTAACCAGAGCATCACACTGTGTTCACTGTCTTTTTCCCTTTTGTATCCTGTATTCCCCAGGTGACTGACACACACGCACCAAGTCATCCACAGGGTAAAGAAAACTTTATTAATCAGACCAGGCCATCTTCTTCAACAGCTACATGGCCCTCTTTGATGCTCACTTGCTCATTGTAGGCACTTCCAGAGACAGGGGTCAGCATGGGCCCTATGGCCAGTCTACTGCTATGTAGCCCCATATGCAGCAAGCTGTGAAAGCATGTGGCAAGACTCCCCAACATGTGTTCTAACCCATTTCTATCATAGACACCATTTAAAAAATTGTGCTACAGTAGCACTTTTGTGGGACTGGACCAGGCAGCCTAACCGTTGCTCACATGCTGAGGCTATGTCGCTGATTCACCAGCTGTCCTTGGACCCCTTTTGGCAGGTACTAATCACTGTATACCAGGAACTCCCCACGAGACCTGATATGTCCTAATCTCCTAACCGTCAAAATTCAGTCTTTGTCAAAGTTGTTCAGATCCTCAAGCTTGCCAATTCAACTCACAAGTGACTGTTCACTTGCTGCCCAATGTATCCCTCCAGACAGGAGTGATTGTGAGAAGATAATAAAAGGTTATACACTTCACCTGTCAGTGGATTTACAATTGTGGCTGATCAGTCCAAAAATAGAGTGAAATACACTGAGTCTAATGTTTCACTGAATATAGTGCACTGATGCTGCCCAACCCAGAGCAGTATAGCACCGTTACAGCCAAAGCACGAACTGCTAAAATGTAAAAAGTAAGTGTTTCCTAGAATGCCTCTTTGTAGAGCATGTTAAGATATTGTTGTGGAGTCTGTGCCAGGTCAAGGATTTAGGCAGATGTACAGCAGTGCACAGAGAAGTAACTGCGGCAGAGCACCTCCTGTGACATCCTGTCGCGTCCTACACTATCAGCATCTAATGAGAGTTTTCAAATGATATACACACTCATACATTCAAATACACAAGTTTAATGGCTAATGCTCCCATATTATTTATATGAAAATCTGGACAAGACTCTCCACACTCATGCACAGAAACGTACACACACTTAAAAAACACACAAATGCACAAAATCTGTTTTCCACTGACTGTGCATCTGCTGTTCAAACAGATATCAATATTTCAGCATGGTAGGGTTAGATACCGGACAGCAAGTAAAGCTCATTAATTCCAACCTCGCACATTTTGAACCAAGGCTTACACATTAACATTACAGACACACAGACAAACACACAGACATACAAATTACCTGGACAACCAAAATGCACATGCCAATAGTGCCGAGCAGGTACTTGTTATCATCCAGCCACTCCTCCACCTTCTCAAAGCAACCCTGCAGAAAAAAATCAAATATAATATTTATATACTTGATTGGCCAGAGTGGCACTATGCAGTTTATTTACAGTGTATTATTAATTCTTTTAAATCCCAGTCCTCTTACAGCCTCAGGCATTGTGCCCAACTGAGGCACAATGGATGACTGGAAATGATTAAGCAGAAGTATTTTCCTTGATCTTCTCACGTGTTTGTCATATGGACCCAGCAAAGCATGAATCTTGAATAAAGCACACCAACAATGTAAAAAAGAAAAATTGGGTAAATGTAACTTTTAAGGCAACTTTAAACACTGGCTTTTTTGAAGTAATTAGGTTTGAGGACGATGTCAAACTCAAAAAAGCTATGGCATAAGGTTATTTCATTGTAATGTCAGATGTAGGATGGTGGCATTCAATGTAACTGCAGTTTCAAATGCTTAGAAACGGACAGGCCCGCTGCCGTGGTCCTGGTGATCTACCACCTTGCCGTTTATCTCTAACTCTAATCTCACACACAGGTGATCCAGGTAATGAAAGCTGTCAGTGGTATCTGAATATTACAGCCAGTTGTGCTGGATCTGTACTCTTCAGGACCAGGGTTAGGCACCCTTAGCCTGAGACTAAATATTCATCTACATGCATGCATAACTCATATGTTACAGAAGTGCGTAATAATTTTTTGTACCTGTTCGATCTTTTAAGGGGTTCATTTCAAATCATGTTTAATTTGTATATATGTGACAGATTGCAATGTTTGATAGAACAGATATATTTTGTTTAACAATGGCTAGGGAGTGAAGCATTTAAAACTAGTTACTCAATATCATCTAAACAAATTCGAGCTTCACTTTAGGATGTGCTCCCCATTGCCACTGGGCAAGAGTACTGTCTCTGATCATTTGACAATGTTCCTTTTTTTAGGATCAGCGCCCTGTCTATTGATGCAGGATTTGTAGTGTGGAATCACAGAAGCATGTTTTTCAAACAGGAGGAAAGACACAAAAGAACCATTTCTGCAGGCTAGAGATCCATCACCTTAAACTGACCCTTCCTTGCCCATTAATTAAACTGTGCAGAGACTGAAGCTTAGGATGGCCAAATTCTGTTTCCATTTGGACGGCAAAATGTCACGCGCCAGCACTGGCAATAAAAACACCCACGCAATAATAATAACAGAGAGGAAATAGCATAATAACAATAACAGAAATTGTCAGCTCAGTTAAAGAACCCTGTGACTGTCTATAACTCAGCTGGTGTATTTAATTAAAAAGTTTGACTAAACACACCATGCCAGTTCTTATATTATCGTCTGTACTGCAAACACTTGGCCGAGAGCTCTGAGTATGAAGAGGCTGCTGAAAGAGCTCTAGACTGTATTCCATCTG
The DNA here is from genome assembly GCA_037974365.1 of Hydrocynus forskahlii. Lineage (NCBI taxonomy): Eukaryota > Metazoa > Chordata > Actinopteri > Characiformes > Alestidae > Hydrocynus > Hydrocynus forskahlii. The sequence continues at coordinate 11,932,631 of JBBPCX010000018.1, read as the reverse complement.
AACTGGCTAACCGAGTAACTGTGGTGACAGACCACCGCAGCTGAGATACAGCATGAATACAGAGTGAGTGTGTGATATGAAATACTGGCTCATGATGGACAGGGACAAACAAGAGGAGGAAAGCAGAGGAAAATACAGCTTTCATTCAAGTGGCTTACACACACAAAACACAGTGTACAGAGTTCATCCATATGGCACTCAAGCTCCAGAAGAAAGACAGTGTGCGGTCTCTTAAAATAAAACACACACATAAACATTACTGTTTTTGTCTATAGAAGAAAATCATTTAAAGAATCTTACACCTACAAATCCAAATCGCTGCTCTCCATTCACTTTATGTATTAATAAGAAATGTTCAAGGCCAGAAAGGAATTTATTCTTCTTGCCCTTTCCATGACCTTAACACAGGCTAAGGTATACAGACGGGTTTATTAATCCGTCACGACTCTTGTGAGCACTGTACGCCTTATAACTAGCCATTAAGCCAACATCAATGTTTCATCTAAATGAGACAATAATTGAAATTCAGCGCCACACATCTCCGCTGGTCTGCTGGTGCCTTCATCCTATCTTAACTCATTTCTATGTCTGCCTTATCAGATGGGATGAAAAATCTAAAGTTGTTGAGCCTCAAGAGAAAAGTTGAGGGGAATCAGCTGAAGTGTAGTCTCGCGGTGCAGAGTCTCTGCCAATCTCAAACACAGGACATGATTAAGATTCTGGGAGTTGCTTCAGGAGTAGATCAGAAACTCAAAACTCTTTCGAACTCAAAATCCTTAGCTTACTACTGAACTTAGCTTACTACAAACTGCAGTGCACCATTTGAGCACCGAGTGAGGTAAGATCTCTTCATCCCTTATGTGCTTTCATGTGAACCATTCACTTTTTTCCGTAGTTTTTTTTTCCACAATTTTTCAGAGAGTTCGTGCCCTCTAGACAACTTTAACTGAATTCTGCTGTCTGATATGAAGAGCATCCATCTCAAATAACCCATGCTTTACATCCACATTAGTGCTGCTGTCCCAATGTCCTGCCGCTACTCACCCTCTTCCAGAATTCGTTGGTTACGTTACGGCCACAGTCCTGATAGTGTTCCTGGCAGCAGCGGTCCGGGACCACCTTCTCCTTTAGAGCCTCATGCCAGTCTGTGTAACCAGTCACACCACAGCACTTCCACTATACCATGCGGAGAGAGCGCAAAGACACAGCAGAAAGTCAGCATGAAACAAAACGGTACAAATCAAGCAAGAAGAGCACAGGAAGCCACTACACCACTACTTCTATAGCCTTACCATGTGATTTCTGATGTACAATTTATTGGCTAGTCAATCACTTGCCACAATGCTATAAACATCCATAGCAATGGCTTTATAAATTCAAACACAGTTTGCCATTTTATTGTCTTTGCATCAGTGTCTACTATATAGCTAAATCTGACTTGACATCTATGAACAAATCATTTTATTTAAATATTACATTGCATTAATGGGCATACACTTTTCTACATAGTCACAAACAATGATAGGAGCAGGTACTGTCAGGAATCTTGCCCAATATATAATGTAGCAGTGGTATAGCAGGGGTTATTCATCCTAGTGTGGGACTTTACACTGTCCTATCTATTTGACTTGAACAACAACAACAACAACAATAATAATAATAATAAGAATAATAAATAAAATAAAATAAAATAAAATAATAATAATAATAATAATAATAATAATAATAATAATAATAAAAATAAATGTGTAAGTGAGCACCTCAGCCTGAATGATATTCCAGGCGTTCCTCAGGCCGATGTTGTTGTCAGAGTAGTAGAGAGCCAGACCATCTTTCAAGTCCTTCTTGGCATTTTCACTCACCTAGGAATAGCAGCAAGGCATGCATTAAGCCACCACTGATCAATCAACAATTAGCACTAGAGAGGATAGATTTTAGACAAGCAGAGATGAGTTATGGACTTTAAGAAAGTGATATATAAACTCTGGTGAAAAACTTTGGCGTCCTCACTGTAATAGATCTCCGTAATCTGATGCCCCTCTTGACCGCTATATCAACTTAATGTCATTAGCCATACAAGTGATGGATTTGCTCAGCCAGCACATAGCTCTAAAGTGGGGCACCAGCACTGGGGAGGCTATAGACAGAGAATGTATGATTATCTTCATACGTGTTTCCTCTAGCATCGGTATCATTTTCCACTTGACTGGGTGCCATGCCATGATCATGGGAGATAAATATTTCATCAGTAGTCTTAATGATATGTTCAGGCATAAATTAGCTACTTGATTGTTACCGCCTCACAGCTATCAGACTGGCATGGAGAATGAAAAGCACTTACAGAAGGGGGAGATTTCAGAAGGAAATGGCAATTTAAAAGTGAGATCCTTGGTTATTTAAGTGGCGCAACTTAAATTAACGTCTTTAGAAGATTCTCTTTGAGACAGACTCCTGGACTGGGCTATAAAATAGGTTTGCCATCAATTTTAATTTGTTTCTACATCTTTAACATCTGAGTTCATCACAGGCATTAGGAAATGTTTTATTTTGGTCTGAGAAATCATTTGAAATTTAAAAAATAAAAAAAACGTCTGTGTATTTAAAGGGGACCTATTAGGCAAAATTCACTTTAGTTATAATAGGTCTATGGGCTATACAAAACTTGTTCATGAAGTTCTTTGCACAAAATCACTCTCACATAAAGAGAGATCACCAGCTCTATTCTTCAGTTTCAGTCCCTTTCAAAACGAGCTGTTTGGATGGAGGGCCCCATGTGACGTCAGGTGGGGGCCAATTTGCATAGAACCGCCCCTCATCGGTCGAGACCCCACCCACTAGCCTGTTGCTTGTCACGCCTTTCGGCGGCCATCTTGGGTCTTTGCAGCTTTATGTATGCTGAATTCAGCTGTGCCTGACCACTGCAGTGGCAAAAACTCACTCAAAACACAATAAAACAACCTCCGCTATTGGTTAAGGCAAAGAAATCACTTCTATTTCCTTCTACCCATTCACAGATTGAAGGGATAGAAGGAAAGAAAGAAAGAAAGAAACACATTCACTGGTGTTAAGGACATTAATTCTAATGTAAAATCCAGAAGTTAATCGCGCAGCTTAAGCATGGGATGGGTGGGGCGTGGCCAGCAACATCTTATTTGCATAAAAGGGACAGAGCCTGAAACGACTCGTTTTGAAAAAGACCAAAACTGTGAAGAATAAAGTTGGTGATATATCTTTATGTGAGAGTGATTTTGTGCAAAGAACTTCACGAACATGTTTTGTAAAGCCCCTTGACCTATTATAAGTGAGTTTTACATAATAGGTCCCCTTTAAATTAAAACAACAATGATGCCCATAATGCATACTGAGGCCTTCATTAAGAGTACTTGCGATGTTAATAGCTAGCAAGGGCTAATGATCGAAGACGTGATTGTCTGAGAGGAAGAACTGTACTCATTTGAAGAGCCGATATTTTGGTGTGTATGAGCTCCCCTGAACGCCGCAGGCTCTATCAAGCCTGCTTCAGCACAGAGGAGAGAGAAAAATGAGAGGAGGAGATGCATCATCAATCTCTAGTACAGAAGCCCCTCAAGACCTCAGCACTCAGACATTCCTTACTCTCATTATACAGAGACAGTATCAGAACAGAAGAACACGTGAATACCCACAAACTGACACAAAGAAATGCTCATATTTATCACATCATGCTGTTACCTCTCTTGCTGCCTAGCTGAAATGTGTCACTGGCCTAAAATGCATGGTAATGACTTCTGCTTCACGACTGAAGAGAGGCGTCCCAATTACCCCTGCAAAAGCTGATCCAATATGACCCACTTACATTTAGCCTGGGACCCAGTGAGATTATACTTGCACGACTGTATCTTGAGAAAAAAAAACAAAACATGCTGAGATCAATAGAGCTTTCTGAGTGAACTGAACCACAGTGGAGATATAGATATGTGTTAGGAAGGGCTGATGCACATGAACCGAAATACTCTGTCATGCCCTGTTGTAAAATGAATGTATAATTAAAACCTCCATTATTATGCACAGATTTATTTGCTTGAATACAGTGTTACTATTGTGAATGTGTGGGAAAAGCCTGGCATTGGGAAATGCTGGCCTATACATAACCATTCAGGTCTAATACAATAGCAGAAGACTGGTGGGCCGTTCCTGTAGCTTCTCTACAGGGAGAACAATACAGTACTCATCCGGTGAGGTGCGTTTTATAGCTTGGAGCGGCCCTGAATGAATGGACTGATCACTGATGTTTAAATAAAGCTTGTCCCACTGGGACTGAAATCAAACAAACAGTGCAAATATCAGCCATGCGAGGCATATGGGCTGCAGGAGACACCTGCTTGTAATTGCTTTGTGTTTTAAATGGTAATTTGTCTTATTTTTGTCCTGGTCAGGTTTGACATTTGCAGATTTGCAGATGTGAGTGTTTAGACAGTGTGATGTGTTTAAGGCCTGACCTGTGGAAAATTAATGGTTATAAGTGGACTTAATACATTAAATAATAATAAATACATTTCAAGAAATATGTAGGATAAGACCCTTTTAATAACTATAAAATAAGCCTCTTGTCTGGGGGATTAATGTTATGACACGGGCATATCAAACAAGGAAGTGTGTATGTGTGTGCGAATGTGTGTTGTATGTGCATTTGAGAGCACACGTTGAGTTTGTGGGAACTCATATACTTTTCCCCATGTTTTTATTTCAGTGCCCTGGAGGTGTTAGCTTTTTGAAATTGTGTCAGTGTAAACACTCACTGAATCTGAGTGAGTGGTGTTTGCCTGAAAATTCCCCTACAGACTCAGTGAAGAGTCCACTGTTTGGAGAGTGTAATGGGGAGGAGGAGAGGAGAGGGACCTGACTTTAGGCTGTCAGATTTTTCCAGCAACAGAAAAAGGTAAAGAAAATCAGAATGATCAGAATGATAAATAAATAAATAAAATAAATACATAATAGCTTTTTTAAATACAGATTGGACTACAGGTTACTTAAATGGCTTCTCAGAAAAAAGTCTATCAGGAATTGAGTATGGACATAGCACACACACATTCAGAAGGCAAACCAGAATTACAGGCAGTGAAAGGAGCTTTGGTGGGAACCTTTATTTTTCCATCCATTTGCTTTCACTTCAATGCTAATGACAAATTAAGCTAATGACAAATTACTTTCTGAAGATATCTGGATAGCATGAGGAAAGTTGATTAACTGGCTTGGGATGTTGTTGATTTTTTGGAGTTGAGTAGCTTTATTTTCAGTGAGTTCTGACAAAAACAAACACACAGACAACAGCGCAAAAGTCCCAAGAGATCCAGAGTAGTAATCTTTTCGAATCCCCTCTGAGCTACACACACACTGGAGTCTGCATGGATCAGAATGACAAACAGAGCTAACTTTTCAGTAAACTAATAAAGCAATATGCCACAAGAAGCCAGGCATTACACAGATTTTACCATGACTAAAGGGTATTGTTGCATGACAGTACAGTGTGTTAAACTACACCCATGTAATGTACATCCTTAATTAATAATAATAATCACATAAAAATGCAAAGATTATTCAGGCACTGTAGTTTCTTATCCACATGTGGCTGATGAGCAGCATAATAATTGCAGATTATTCCGGCACAATGTTTTTTTAATTTGGCACATTAATAGAGAATTCAGCTGATTTAGCAAATGTGTATGCTCACAACAGCTTTGAAAGAGGCTCATCCAAGCAGACTGCAGAACTGGAACTATCCATTATGTAGAACAAAATTAGACGTTTAGGGCTGTGCTCCCATTCAGCACATGAGGTGTGATGACCCCAGCTGGGGACCTATATAACCCGTTGTGTGTATATGCTAGGCTGCATTTTCTGAATTTCCACTGCTTCTATAGAATTAATGGCATTCCATTAGGGTCTAAACAGCGCTGGTCACCCAGGCGTTACTCTGCTGCCACTCTGGCCTAACAGCCGTGAAAGTGCTACTCTGGTAATACCCCTCATCCGTCTAAACCCCCTGCAGAAAGCACCATGCAAGCGTGCTTCCCTCAATTCAGCTAATATGGCTTCATTTGGCCAGGGTCCTGCGTCACACACGTTGGAATAAGGTCATAGGCGTAAAGACGGATGCTCTAATCTGATGCCTGGCCTCCACCATCTGCTGCAGTCAGATGGCAGGTCACTACAGGGCCAGAGTGTGGCTATATGTATGTGTGTATAGAACTATATTATAATCTACAGCATGTGTGTTCAGTGAGTCAGGGGACCAACTGTATCTACCACTGCTGTATGTAATCTGCATCTACCAAAACATCTAAGGGCAAGGAACGTCAGTACCAAAAACTGCTGAGACAGAGGAAAATAAGACAGAATGCTGACAGAATGCACACCTTGACTATAAAGGCTTGGCCTTCAGTTTGGGCTATGAATATGAAAACACTGTCAGAAAAGATGATAAAACACAACTTATATATAGCCCTAATTTCTCTTAGTGCCCCCTAGGGTTTAATATGTTATCCCTAAGCTAACAGCATTGCACATTAACGTTTTTTGGCTGTTCTACATTAAACCTGGCCATCCGAAGCTTGTAAAAGACATTCCATGTTCTTTTTAAAGCTTGCAATAGACATATCAACCTGTACTTTACCTTGTATACAGTATTTCTAGTGACCCAGTAAAAAGCTGTGGCAGAGAGCTGATGCTCATGTTTGCAGTCAGTGACGTACCTAGTGCTTTTATAAGACCTAGTGCGATATTTTATTACACTATTGGTCCCCCTCACTGTAAATCAAAATGACAGGTTGATTTGGCTGTTCTAATTATGCTGGTGGTTAAACAGATAAATTGGGCCTTCAACCCAGCATCTTTAGGCCAAACAAATAAAAGAGCTTCCTTGATGATATTTGAAGTGAAAACTTTTTTCTTTTTTTAAAACTTGTTTAATTTTAATTGCTTAATTTAAACCCTATTTATTTAAACCAAAACTGAAATGGGATTAGTACTATAATACAAATATGATTCTACTGATTAAACATCGACTATAAATTACACACATGCATTTTTCTAGTTCCCAGAAATCACTAGGGCTTCTCTAGAAGGCCGTGCGGATACCCTTTGGCTGAATTTTCAGCCATGTTGTTGCCTCTAGCTAATCTTTCTCCAGCCTTGACATGCTCAGACTGCAAACTAATGCAGTCATAATTAAGTAATCACCCCCTTGGTTGGAAGCATGGAAGGTGGCATCTATGGTTTCTATTGATGGTCTTTTATATGCTGCCAGTTTAGCTTTTCCTCAGCCGTGATAATAAATGCCTTGTGATTTAGAGATCAAATGAGTAGCTGAATTAAAGATTCCTGTGATGGTTGACTCAGAGAAGCCAGAACTAAAGCTCTAAGAGGACAGGCGAGAAATGAAAGAGTTCACAGCTCTGCCTGATGGATACAAATCTTTCCAGCTCATCTCCTCTCTACTCTACTCTGACCTTTGCTGGTCATCGTATCTGTCTGATCATGCTGGGTTACACAGGCCAGAGTGCTACCGCATCTTGGTGAATGACATGAGTGATTAGCCAAACTCTGAGCTTTGCTGGCAGACAGCGGAGTGGCATTTAAAGGCTAATAAAAAGACAGATAAATGATAATTACTTTATCTTTCATTACGCAGAAAGAAAGATATGAACACGGCCTAATCTGCACAGAGGCATTCTCAATTGATAGTCAAGCGCTGGATCTGAACACTATACGCCTCCAGCGCACAGTGCGAGAGACAGTTTGAAAGACATAGGCATAAAAGCAGGGGGGAAAAAGGGAGGAAAAATAGGCACATAAAACAGACTTTTATCAGGTGTAGAGAATGCTCAAGCTTAAAAAACACAAGTGCTGTTTGTTGAAACGCAGCAGCGCACAGCCTGGCTTTGGTCAAAAGCAGAGAGTGACTTATAAGCTAAGATAAGATGGTGGGGCGTACAGTATTTCTCGCTGACAGAGCATGCCTCAGAGATATGCAGATCCCATCTCTAAATGGATTGTGGGTAAGAGAATTCCTTTAGCTTCCGCAGAGAGTGCTAGGCTGACTGTGTGGGTAATGATAACCTCCCTCAAAGTCTTTAGTAGCTAAAAACTGGCAGAATCAGTTAAACAGTACTTTTCTGAATGATGTGAAAGTCAGTGACTGATGTGAAGTCAGTCAAACTTTAAAGAAGAAAAAGAAAACCCTAACCCTAACTCTAACTTTCATGGGAACACATCTCAATGTAACTTTTATTATTAGCAATTATGGACAATTTGTTTTGGTCTGATTGTCATGAAATTTTGATCCAATGTAAACGCATATGTTCAAGCCATATAAAAAAAAAAAACTAAACTAAAACAAATACAGAGTTTGATTATTACAGCGACTATATGATTGTCACCCATTGTTAATTAACTTTAATACTGAATATTCTTTTTTGTTACTAGAAAGATGTTGTCTGCATGCTAAAGATTAAAGTTCAGTCTGTACTGCAGTAATAAGAGTTTGCAGGAACTGACTGTGGAGCCCTTCATAATGTAGAAAAGGACACTATTATTGCTTTATCAGTGCTAGCTGGACTGATACTGATAAAGTGGTGGCACATCATTACTGGCTGATAATATCAGCCAATTAATATATGTTGGTCGGGTTGTTGATGAAAGATTTTCCCAGTACAAGTAAGACTGGAACTTGCACTCACCTTCAACACTGCTTTGAAAAAGGAGTCAGCGTGAAGCTAATTTTCAGAGCATCTGTTGAGTGACACTTGTGGGTTTATCAAAATGGGACAGAGAACCCACACATGCTGTTGATGGATGGTAATCTTGGAGGATTCAACTAATGTCAAGGGGTCACATAGCACAGTCCTGTACATACCAGCCAGTCTTGGGCCTGAGTGTGCTCTTAGGGCGTGGGAATGGACAGCATGAGAATTGGCTGGTAGGGCAAATAGAGATGTACACTAAGAAAAAGCTTAACACTGATTACTCGGCGCCAACTGGCCAAGATCAGGCTCCATTGTGTGGGACGGCCATTGACCTTTGAGTAACAGCGGAAGCACAGAACTGCAGAAGGTTCCTCATTTGAGACAGAAGGGGCAGCTGTTCTCAAAAAAGCTTGACAGACACTGATCTGTGTCAAAAAATCTCAGATAGACCACAAATCCACTTGTATGTGTGATAATGAGAAAGTGTGTGGCCTTCAAGAGAGAACTTGTATTGCAAATGTGAGATTTGTGCTTACCTTATTCGAATACACAAAAAAGAGGATGAGCAGGATCAGCTCTGCCAGCAAAATAATCAGCAACACAATGAAGAACTGCAAACAGAAACAGAGGAAGTAAACGAGCAATTATTGGGAGGAAAACACACAGATAGACACAGAAAGAGAGAGAGAGCAATGAGACATAGAGAGAATATGGCAAGTGAAGGAGAAGTTCCACTCAGATGAATCCTCCCTCCTCCAAATGCATTCCCATCTCTCTTGCTCCGTTACTCTCCTTCTGCTAAATATTTACCCAATCTTCTATAGAGCATGCGCCTGTCAGGCAGTAAACAATAGCTCACTGAGGGCCTGATTCACTTCCCATTCATCATTCCGCCGATCAGAGCTGTTTGGGTGCATGTGAGCTACAGCTTTCGCCCAGCTGAAAGCCCTTTAGATGCTTGTTTACTGAATCTTTGCACTGAAGGTTCTAAATGATTAGTTTACCATACTGCTTCCCCATCAGTACAGAGGAAAATGCTGGTGTTGCCAGTATATGCACAAGATGATGGCTGAAATAGACCATGTGTTTTTGCATTTGTGTGTGTGTGTGTGTGTGTGTGTGTGTATTTGGTCTTTCTGCCACATGTAGTAGTGCTTATAAAGTTGTGAAGTCTGCACGTTTTCTCCTTAGAGGAAAACACAGCTAAAGCTGCATCAGAGGTAGCAGACTCTTAGCTCCAAACCCTACAGCACACCACGAGCACCCAGCTTTAATGACCCCTCTCACTCTCGCTGAGAGCCGCACAGCTATATATACTGCACACAGAGCTGGGCCACCTAAAAGGTCAGGCAATTCAAATATACACCGGCTCCATCTAATAAGCATTTACAGGGGCTTAAGCGCAAAAAAATGGTATTAAAATATCAGCTCTGCTGTCTGGAGTCCCTGTCTTCACTCATGCGATTGCCGTTTTTATTTGCATGGAGATACTGAATGATTCATAAACAGAATTTTGCCCTTCAAGCAAATCTCTCTCTAAGAGCTCCTGTTTTTCTAAGTTTCTTCAGTGCTAATTATTATATTAAATGCATGTGATTATTTTTAATCAGGTGTGAGGCCATCAGATTTGTCTAGTAATAAATAAATAAATAAATAAATAATTCCAAACAAAGACCCAGATCCCCGGACTCATGGTGAACCATGACGGTGGAATTCTAGCTACTGCATAAAATACAATATCATCTTGACCTATCCATAATTCAGACTTGTAAGTGACACAAAAGCGCTGCATGTCACAAGCTCTCTCAATTAGACCGTAACTGGTGCTATTAAAAAGAGATGATGGCTTTGTACGTGATACTTAATAGGATGTGAGTGAGAGCAAGAGAGAGAGAGAGAGAGAGAGAGAGAGAGAGAGAGAGAGAGAGAGAGAGAGAGAGAGAGAGAGAGAGAG
>JBBPCX010000018.1:11907935-11921657 GCA_037974365.1 Hydrocynus forskahlii | reverse complement strand
AGAGAGAGAGAGAGAGAGAGAGAGAGAGAGAGAGAGAGAGAGAGAGAGAGAGAGAGAGAGAGAGAGCGAGCGAGCGAGCAAGAGTGAGCGCGAGAGCGGGAGTCAGACAGAATGGGGCATAATCAGTACATGCACGTGGAGGGATACTGCATGTGTGACGGCCAGAAATAAAAGAGTGCTGTTCTGGGAGAGAAGTGATGGGAGTTCTCCTCTCTAGCCCTGATCCCACCCTCAGCAGCCTTTAGACTTATGAAAGCTTCCATTAGCTCAACTGAGCTTATTAGCAAAAGTGGCTCTGCTGGGGACAGTAGAGGACAAACAATGTCTTATATCACACCTGGAGCAAAAGCTCTTTTAAAGTCCTTGAGGTACAGGATACATAGTTTTAAAACATTTAACAAGTTAAAACCAGGGTGCGCAGCAATTAAAGTGAAAAATGAATGCGGCTTAAAATGTTTTCAGGCAAGAAGCATTTATTTATTCATTTATTCATTCATTTATTTATTCACTGAACAACCAAGGGAGTGCAAAGATAAAGACTTAGAAAGTAGCCACAGGTCTGTTTACTGGGCTAGTTCATTCTGGGATAATTTAGGGTGTGTGTGTGTGTGTGTGTGTGTGTGTATGTGTGTTTGTGTGAGAGAGAGTGTGTATACTCACGCTCAGGAGTAGGCACTTGTTTTCCTTGATGGCACCCAAGCAACCAAGGAAGCCGGTCACCATGACTATGGCGCCGATGGCGATGACCAGGTTGGCAGCAGACAGGGACGGGAAGGAAGGCGAGAAAGTGGCAAAGCTGCCCTGAGACACAGCCAGCCAAATCCCTACACCCAACAATCCACAGCCACATAACTACAGAGAGAGAGAGAGAGAGAGAGAGAGAGAGAGAGAGAGATTATTACAAAACAAGCAACTGTCATCGGAATGAAGAGTGGATTTGATGACTCAGCAGACCCAAACTCAACATTGTACTTCTATATGTCCATTTCAAATATGAATGTCCTTCTAGAGACATTTCACTTCTTCGTAACACCTGTAGAACAGACACCCTCGCTGGTACTTATGGAAAACGATAGCTACACCAACGTACTGCGCTACTGACTTAATGCACAGTGTGTCTATTGTGCTTTGGAACTTGTCAGAATCCACTACTGGGAGACACACTCTTTCTCTCTGACACTGATATATGAGCTCTTCTTGTGTGCTAATGGATTCCACTGGGGGGCACAAGCCCCCCTGCTATCACTGTCCATTTAAAGCACAGTGATAGGTCAGCACCAGCATTCTAAAGAGATACAGAGCACAGCATTGTCATTATTATTAAGGGTTTTAAAATGCACCAAAAACACCTGAAAGCAGCAAGTGACCTGTTCAGACTGATTATTAGGAATGTTTAAAAAAGAATGCTATTATTTTTTGTCCAAGAAAAGAGTTGTTTTATATGAAGTTTCCTCGTTTCTTAAAGAATCTTAATTGCATTTAGTTGGAGGTTCAGAGATTTTGACTCCTGCTTCTTATTATGGTGACCACTTGCAGTACTCAAATATTTCATTCATACACTTTACAGCAATCACATTATAAAAGCATAAATCATTATTTTTCATTATCATTAACATATTTAATGTGAATAACAAAGAACACAAATAACAGCAATATCATTACAATTGTGAATATAAGCGTTATTATTATCATTATTATTAGTGGTAGTATATGGCTGAACGAAGATATGGATGGCAAGTCAGAAAGGAATTAAGAGACAAGTACATATTGGTATGTTCATTTAAGCCATGAAAGGGCAGTTGTGTGTATGTGTGTGTGTGTGTATTTACAGGTGCGAGTGAATGAAGCTGTTCTCTCCATCTATCAAGAGTAAGAGAGACAAGTAGAGGGAGGCGATGGAGTAAGACATGCCAGCCACAGGCTGGGACGAGATGGCTGACATTTTGCTCGCCATTAATGGAATGAAATATCCAGCGCAATCTCCTCCTGAATAAGAAATCCCACACAGCAGTGATATACGACCAGGCAGCACTAGTAAATCACACAGACACCAGGCCTGTCTCGGCTCACTGCTGCTCAAGACAGCATTACAGCACGTTACCACTAAACACTAACATACCTCCAGCACAGCAAAGCTAATAGGGAAGCGTTTGCACCGATTTCAAACACTTTAAGACACCATAAATTATTAATGACACTCACACATAGGCTAAATGAGCTGGCTTTCTGAACTGGCAGGTAATGCTCTCTATAACAGCGGTCAGTGCACTTAAGCATTAGTGCAGCTCCAGGTCAGAGGCATACGCACAGTAGACACCTTTAGGCACCCTCAATATGGTCAGCCTCACCTTTTCTGCCTGGTTTCTCACAGCAGGAGAGATAAAGGCCACACAGAGAGACAGGACAGCTTTGTGTATTTCACTTTTGGCAGTTTGAGAGTGGGTGTTGATGCTGTGTTTGGTACAAAAGCACTTTAGCAGGTTAGCTCGGAGGTTAGGGCCATATGTGTAATGACCAAAGTGGCGAGAGATGGCTCTGGGTTTTAATGAAGCACAGGGCGCATCAGCAATTACACAAGATCTAAAGCCCTTAGGTTTACACTGCTAATGTTCATGGATTGATGGCTTCTCCACTGTTTGACAGGTTTAATATACACACACACACACACACACACACAAACTATATATCTCCCACTGCCACACTGAATAATTACAGCCAGGAATGAATACATAATTTAAGTAATGAAGAACTTGTATGAGGTTTGCTTTGGCTCTAGTTCACCCAAATCAGACACACACTTTTGGTTCACTATTCCTACACGATTGATATGTGCAGCATCAATTGGAGGTTGACAAAGCCGACTTGGGACTTCAGTCTCTACTCACACATTCAGAGCACATCCAGCAACATCGACCTTCTCACACACAAGCCTCTTAGATCACGAATGCAGTTTGGTGCAATTTTTCCTCATTTGACTCTCAAAGCCTCACCTATGATTGAAAACTAATCCCTTACCATTAAAAACCCTGGAGGCGTGTTCTGCCAAAGCCTGAAACCACGCGGGACAGTGAAAATAGCGAGAGGGCATATTAGCAAGAGCAGAAAAGAAAGAGGTGAGATGGTGAGAGACAGAATGGGGAGGGCAAGAGACAGAGGAGGCAGAGGGAGAGGAGGGAGAGAGAGAGAGAGAGAGAGCAAGACAGACAGAGTGAGAGAGAGAGAGACAGAAAGACATAAAGAATCAGAGCATGACAGATAGACAGAGAGACAGATAAAAACATAATTTATGCCAGTGAATGATGCCATTCATGTATGATTGTATAAGAGTATTCTGCACGAAGGTAAACTCCTGTACGGCTGAGTGAAAGACTCTTGTGAGGCAAGAGAAAGGTCCTGTAATGGTGCATTAGCAGTGTGCTGTGATGAAGGGTCTATATTAGGGGCTTTGTTCTTCCCAGATGAAGATCTGTGCTGGGAGACAAAACAAGACTAAAAAATAAATAAACAAACAAAAAAAAAATCTCTGAATCTACAAGAGCTCAGCTTCATACAGGAGCATCACAACAACACAGCCCTGCCTGGACCAGTTTAACACTGCCCATACTAGACACTAGTTTTCTCTTTCCTTTCCCTAATTAAGTCCTTGTGGCAAAAAAGGAAAAGAAAATCTGAAGAAAATCAATCAGGGACACTTTTCATAGTCTGGTCTTTAAATGGATCTGGCGAGGCCTAGGTAATTTCATTAAGGAATTTACGAACTGTGTGTTGTGAGTAGTGGCTGGATGGGTGAGTGTATGGGAAGGTTAAAAGATCAAATAAAATGATTAATGGTTACGGTCAATCATAATTCATATGCCTGAGTTCTCAGTGTGGGCCCTTTTGCAGAAGATACAAACTCACAAACCCACCTTTCGCCCTGAGAACAACAGTTAAGTTTGGACGGTGGGCCATTTGGCATGGTTGGAGCCTGAATAGACTAAGGCTAAAGAGGAGCAGCTCAAAGCTGATCCTTCTCTAACCTCCTGATCCGTTTAAGTCACCTTGAATCAAGACACCCTAATGGGTAGGACCAAGGGTCAGCTTTCAGTGATCTGCCTGTACGATAAACAGCCGTTAAGTTGTGAAGTGCAGTTAGGCTGAAAAAGTCTCATTAGCATACTTAGCCAGTCACTAAAGCAGCAAGCCTTAGACACCCTGCTGTGACTTTCGCTCCTTCCAGTGGCTCTTATGTGCTTTAAAGAGTATATATTCACAGACATAATCACAATTTGCATTAAAATAAAACACTTTGCTACATGGAGGTGTCAGTCATGATTGAGATTCGGCAGCTGCTTACTAAAGAGCTGTGGGTTTAAGCTCCGGCAGTCTTTTACTCTGTGTAGAGAGTGTGTGTATGTGTCCGTGTGAGTGTATATCCACCCCAGCACTGTCACGGCGCCTCTCATTACATCATATAGGGAGAATGTGTGTGTGTGGGAGACAGCTCAGTTCATTCTCTCTCTGTAGGAGATGTATTGTAAAGGATTATGGCTGTACATAGATTTTGTACAAGCATTAACCTAGGTTTCCACCAGCCTGTGTGACTTTCCATTTGTTTGCTATACAGCAGTGTCCCAGGTGGACTGCTGCCGATAGGTTATGGTAAATGCAAAGCCCTTCCAAATGAAGCCTCTGTGAAAAAAATACAATACAATACGGAACACACAAGAAGACATAATTGGAAAGTGTCCTTACGAAAAAGAACTGCTGTCAAACTACAGGTATTTGTAAAGGATTCCTACAGGAATTGTACAGTAAATTCAGATAATCTGAATCAGAATCAAAAGCAGTAATTTGTTACAACAGTTTTACCATAGTTCACTACAGTGTACTACGTGTATTATGGATTGTTGGTTGATAGTACCACCAGAAAAGTGCACAGAAGTGAAAGTACTATAAGGCATCTATTATGTTGTATCTGACATTTAATTTCTACAGCTGTTTTCTGTAAAAGTACCTACGACTGAAAGACTACAATACAGCACAGCACACTGAGAAAACAGAATTACAATCACAAATTCATGTTTTACCTTTCCCTGCATGTCATGGTTTCTAGACAAGAAGGATGGAGTAGTGAGAGCCAAAATGACAAAGCAAGGGTCTCTATTTGTTTTTGTTCTTCTAACAAAGGCACACAGTGTTCCTGATAAGAAGTACCACCCTTCCATATGATAAGAGCCTTTTTTTTAACTCTGAAGTGAAGTATTCCCATTTTACAAAAGGGTTCTTGTTGTATTGAAATTACAGCATTATACCACGTGTTGACTTACTTATGAGTTTTAAGCCAAGTACATTAGGTGTGTTATATATAAAAAGTCTTTTGAGTTTGTGGACTGTGCAGTGGCCATGGAGGTGGCAAGAGAGTAGAATGGTGTGAGAATAGTGGAGCAGAGGCTCTGCCTGTGCGAGATGACTCAATCTGACTGGATAAATGAGATTTACATACCACATTCAAGGTTAATTTAATTGAAACAAAAGAACAGGTACTGTGCAGTTCCAATGCAATCTGAGGAGAGATGCCATTTCAGTCTTCCTGAAAGTCCAGTGATAGATGTGACTCCCAGTGACACAACAGAGTGTGTGTGTGTGTGTGTGTGTGTGTGTGAGAGAGAGAGAGAGAGAGAGAGAGAGAGAGAGAAGAGAGAGAGAGAGAGAGAGAGCACGCAAGTGAGCGTCCGTAGGGAGAAAAGAGGAATTAACCTTTTCACGCTCTGGCTCGGGGAGAGGTCACAGTGAGTGTGTTCTACAAACTAGGTGTAATAAGTGGTTTTGTCAGCTTGACCCTTTGATCTTTTATTTTTATTATTCCATGAGAGTTGTACCATCCCCCCTGGGTCTGCAAAAACAGAGTGTCTGAGAAAAGGAGAAATAAAGCCTCAACTGACCCTCAGGTTGAACTAAAAAAAGAAACCGTGCTACAGAAGGGAGAAAACGGAGAAAAATCAAGTCCAGTCCCTGCAGTTAAAGGACCTTTGTAAGACGTTTTTATGTGTCTAGGGTGCCTTAAGCATACCTTGCAACCTTGGTCAAAACCATGCAGCAACAAGAGCTGAAATCCTTGAAAATGAAGTACTGTGGCCTAGTTCTTGTTTTAAATGTCCCGTCCTGATAAGATCCTCTCGTTGGGAACAGAAAGGGAGCACATGGTCTTTGGTACTGAAGGGTCAGGCCTATTTTAGGAGGGGAATTAAAGATCATTGATTTTACCTTGAAATAAAAGAGCCAGTTATAATGCAGACTTAAAGGTTACTGCTTCCAGTTGAGGGAAATGACATTCCATCACAAGACAAAATCCTTTTCAAATGTCTCTGGAGTCTGTATAACTCAAGCCCTGCTGTCTGTGCTCTAGTATGTCTGCAAAATTGTCACTTTACTTTGGATTACTTTAATGTAAATGTATGTTTTTTTGGAGCAATTCAGAAGAAGAGAATTTTAAGCTCCCAAAATAGTTTTTCTAAATAGCCAGGATCCCTTTATTTATACTGGTAATTGAAGGCCTGCGGTCACGACCTGCTGCATTCAGTTAGCCAACGTCCACAAAGAACCATTGGAATTTATGCATTTCCCCGCTAGCCGAACAGAATGTAAGATTTGTTAGTCGTGTTACATGTGTAAAATGTTCTAAAACCCAGTTTAAGTATTTCAATCATCTAAATCAGTCAGATTCTTATGATTGTGTCAATTACTTATACATATACGATCCCTGAAGGCAGGGACTATGGAGATTAAAATCAAGAGCAACCAAATCACAGCATAAAATTGTGGCTCTGAGTTTGTTTTTACAGTTCTGTTTTAAAAAAGGGGTCTTGCCGAAGGGATATACTGTATGTTGAGAATATGAATACACACTCACGCATGCTTAGTCATCGTGACCCTTCTTCCATCACCAGCCTAGGAAACTATCGATGCCTCTGTGACACAAAGTGGAGGCTGGATGAACGCCAGATAAACAAACAGGAAACACTTTCAAAGTCTGACTCAGCCAAAGAGTCAGGAGCATCTAGAGCACAGACAACCAGATGGGTGGGCTCATTAAACTCTCCTTGAAAGTTCAAATCAGTGGGATTATTGTGGACTGTATTATGAAATATAGAAATGTGGGACACTGTTACCTGGACAGCTTCATAAGCACTCCTTTAAAGATGTCATGCTTGCTAAAATTAAATAAATAAACACAAAGCTGATGCAAAAAATTGTTTGGCATGTAATGGGCATGTAATTTCATCCAACTTAAGGAGCCAGACAAGGTCCATCTCAACTCTTTAGTTAAGACAACAATGTACAAAACCTTTAATACTGTGGATCTTTTACACCTTTTGAGCCCAAAAGAATTCAAGAACACACTCATGAATTCTTGACAGTCATTTAATTTAAAATTAAACAAGCTATAATTCCCAATAATGAATAAGCACATGGAATAAACTGGCAATCACAGTTGAGTTCTTGAACATTATTAAACAACGGATGTGATTTTAGATAATAAAAATTTTGAATTTTGAATAAAAAACACCTACATTAAGTAGATCACTGTTTTCTGTCAAAATGCACCCCTTCTCTAACTGTCCAAATGATGTACTACAGTCACAATTTACAGCCTCCTTAGAACTAAGCTGCTCATAGACCATGACATCAGACTGCCAGAAAGCCCTTGGAATTTCAGAGACATTTGTGGCCTTGGTTTCTTTCATACTAATATGAAAAGTCAGCTTCTTAAAATGAACCTTGTCAGGTGATGGTCCATCCATCTACCCAGTTGTGTTCAAAAGGTCCTTGACACTGAAATGTACTGCTTCTACATTTTTAAATTAGACAGGCATGGAAGAGGTGGTGAAAATGTCTTTTCGACTGGAATGTTGTGTTTCTATGTTAAAAAACATAGAAACACAACTATTATGGGCAGGTGGATAAAGAAATGGTCAACTGAATGTTAAATGTAAATGTTTTTTGCATACCTCAAATATTGTCCTGTTGCCCTTCAGATAAGCCAATTGGATTCATAGTTTGCTTCTTTAGTTTTACATGTTAGTGTTGTAAAAGCCTACATCACCCCAAATAAGACTTCTTTTATATTGGCTTTGTAGCTTCACTGAAAAATACATGAGCAAATCCTGAATGTCAAGAAACTGCACCAAACATTGTGCATGGAGCAAAGTTTTCTTTTCCTTCTAGGTTTTCTTTTAGAAGGCCAAATCATTGACATGTGGTATGGGAAAGTTAAACTTCAGTAAAGTTTAGAAAAATTGCTAAGAGAGCTGGGGTGGGTGGTTGTTGTGAGGGCTATAGAAATCATTTTGTTTCTGCTGGTAATCTCATTCATAAAATGTTTGTGACAATAAACAGAAAAGCAATAGCTTCCAGCACTCTGCCAAATGTTAACACTGCTACCTTTTCTGCTTTAACTCATTAAACACTTAATGACGTGCAGTGCCCTCCGGAATTCAAAGTACCCTTTGTAAAGATGAAAAATTACACAGCAAATTACACGGCTGCCCCTTTACAGAATCAGATCTTGTTTCAGTGCTAAGAGTCGAAAGGAGATTTTGTATGCATTTTTTTATCTGTATTAGATTTACACAAAAACATCACTCTTAATAAGCTATCTTCCCCGTAGTGCCAATGACAGGGCTCCTCCCAGATTGAATATGATGCCTAGTTCAGGGTGTTCGTCAATGATATGTACAGATGTATCATGAAAAATATTGTATAATAATGTATTGTACAGAAATGTGGAAAAGAGTAGCATGCTGTGTCACATGCACTTCTCCTTTCAACTCTCACAGCATCAGAAATAATAACTAAAACAACACAAACCCTGCACAGCACTTGCAAATGTGCCACTACAGCTATGATCGTTCATCACTCAAAAGAGCTCAGTAAGGCTGAGCTAAACCACTGGCTTGAGACATCGATTTACTAACTACTCAGAGATTAAAAGTGGAATGTTCAAAGGCAGGAGATTTGAGGCTTAAAAATCACTGCATTTGTCAAAAATATCTAAATCTTGCACCGAATTGCATGTTGATGCACATTTTTAATGTACTGTTTCTCCACCTGCCTCTGCAAGGTTCCTTTCCTGCTCTGTGTTTCTGTTTTCTCATCATTTACAAATTAAGCCCTGGTCACTGGGTTTATTACTTCTGAAAGATTTCACACACATCTCTGTGAACTTATAGGCAGAACCTAGAGGCAGACAGTATTCCTCTGGTCAGGGTCCCAGTGGTGAGCACACAACAGGGAAATAGTCCTTCACTGTCTGTCATATGCTAAACTCCAATATTATACTGGATGAATCAGTGCTTGAAATAATTATTCTAAATGGTGTTATGTTGTATAGTGCTTACTCTAAGCTTGATTTATGCTGTACTGGGCTTCACTGAAAATGAAGCATTAACTGGTTGCGGCTCTCCCATTTAGAGTGAAATAAATAAATTAAATATATGTACTGACACTCATAATAAGGTCTTGGATGGACTAAACGCTACTTTCCATTAGCTTAGAGATTCTGAAGTAACGTTCGCAGAGATTAGTGCTATTCATGTATCAAGAACAACCCTTCAAATTTCTAACTTTAATAGTGAAGCAGAATTTAATCAGATGAAATGAACAAAGGGATTTAGAAGATTAAAATGTCTCTTGGATACTCTGGCTGAAACAGAAGGATTGGGCTGAATTAAACCTTCCTTTTAGCTCCCTGTCAAACTCAGCTAACAGTGAACTGTATCATTCACCATGTCACGGGCAGATACCTC
Organism: Hydrocynus forskahlii; assembly: GCA_037974365.1. Lineage (NCBI taxonomy): Eukaryota > Metazoa > Chordata > Actinopteri > Characiformes > Alestidae > Hydrocynus > Hydrocynus forskahlii. The sequence goes on along the minus strand of JBBPCX010000018.1, from coordinate 11,911,869 downwards.
AGGAAACGATTCAGGAGACACGCAGAGAAAGTGGAATCAGGTCCAAATGATGAATATATTCACCTGAACAAACTGAACAAAACACATTTGTTACCTTGACAGGGCTCAGGCAAATGTAAAAATCCAGCATTAAATTATATTTTGTTTCCAAAATATGAATGCATCTCAGAAACCTTCTAGTAGGATGTGTTAAGAAAATCATTCTCCATCACTTAGGAAGCCCGACTTGCTTATATTGTGCTTTGGCTCCAGAGTAAGAATGCAGAGTATTATTATAGAATCATTCTCCTTTTACTTAGAATAATCAGATTTTGTGACACCTTTGGAATAACTGTGAAGAGTGAGCTAATATTGCATAAATCAACACGAATAAGAGAATTCCATCTCCATTATTTTCATTTCAAGGTCTGGGTCAAAATATCCACTTCGGTACAGAAGTGTTGTTCATTACTGCTTTTAGCAAGATTAATGAAAGTGCCCCTCCTCTTTCATTTACTATTTTTACATCCCATTAAATGTCTCAGAGATAATGTCTCAGAGATGCTCTGCATAAATTACAGTTTTCAGTGGTCATCACAACCAAACGAGGCTGAAAGTATGGTAAGAACAGGAGTGCTGTGAGCATAAACATCTGGAGAAACTGTAGAACATATATATGTTGTATCATAATCACTCCTTATTATCACTGAAATTTGAGCCCACAAAATGCAACCAAATAAAGAACTACCAGTTGGGCATCACTGGTTGCTGCTAATAGATACAAAATGGATTTTGAAGACCATGTCACAGGAATGGAGGAAAAAATGTTTTTTTGAACATCTTATGGCTGATTTGCTTGAAATTGGGATAAAACATCTATTTGCCATTGAGCACACAAAATTTTGCCATTGACTTAGGCATGTATTGGATGCTTTGACCGGTTATTCGTGGCTATTTTGATCAGTAAAATTTTACTGAAGTGCGTCCTGAGATACTCACATGTTTCAGTTGCAGAACTGCCTAAAAACAAAATTTCACAAAATTTGGCTTGCTTCCATAGAATGTGGTGGGTGCGAATTTCTGTGCAGTTTGAACCTTTATATAACAAGATATTGGCTGGTGAAGACACCTGCATTTCTGGTGGCCAAGTGGTTAGGGCGTTGCACCTGCAATCAGAAGGTTGTGGGTTCGAATCCCATCTGCTAGTGTCATCACTGAGGTACCCTTGAGCGATGTACCATCCCCACACACCGCTCCCCAGGTGCCCCTGGTTGGTGGCAGAGAAATAATTTCACCTTGTTCACACTGTGAGCTGTGTTCATGTGTGACTTTAAGGGGCCACTTTACTTTTCTTTATTCACTAGGTGGCACTACTCAAGGTGCTGTATAAATGTCACAATCTTTAGCAAAATAGTTGTCTAGCTATTGCCCAAAAAGTACTTTGTGCCTACCCCACTTCATGGAGTGCTTACATGAAGGAGAACAAACCTCTTATTCCAAATCAGCCATGTGGGACTACAATCATGAGCAGTTTTATGTGATTGGTGAAGTGTAAGTATTTGATATTATCCATTAAATATCAGTGAGGAAAAAATGAACAAACACTAAATGAGCATGTTTTTTTTCACACAAATGCAAGTGTGTGTTGACAGACCATTTACGAACATCAGCACACAGGCATTCATGCATATGATTTCACCAAAATCTCACGTCACAAATCCATCGTCAGACATCTTGTCATATAAACAAAAGCACCTTGGCCTGTTGCACTCAGTTCTCTTTGGGTGTGATATCCATTAACAAACATGAAAACAATGTAACATCATGACAAATTTATCTTGTCTTTGCCTCAGCATGACGCCATCCCCCTGAGCATTCCACTCCCTGTGTATATGTGTGTGTCCCAAACCTACCTCTGTGGCACAATGTTCCCGGCCCCGGTCTACAATGCTTTAGAAAGGATTCTGCCCGTGAATTATTCAGCACGTCTAAGGGAACTGGAGAGCAGCATGCTTCTATTGAGAATCAACACTGAAATCCTTAAAAGTCAGACAGATGTGCAGAGGGAGATTAAAAAGCAATAGCGCCTGTTTAAACTTTGATACAGGACAGCTGATCCCTCGGGTAACCCCGAATTGAGTAAGATTACATTCAGAATCATACCAAAGAGGGAACAGGCTTTTGGCAGCAGTGCTTGTGGACCTCTGGTGTACATGAGATCCCTGTAAAAGAGGCCGTTACAGTGGCGCTTGTCAAATCCACAAATAAACATGAACTGGCTAGAGGATTTAGCGATGGAGAGTGGTGTAAGTAGAGTAGCTGGCCAGCCATACTTCTAAGAGCTCAGCACCAGTGAACAAGATAAAGAAAGAATATCTCATCTAGCTGTGAGCTGTGGGCTGATTTCTAAATGGGTGAGGGCCTTTCATTATTACAAGTGAGCCCTCACTCCTCCAGTGAAATTCTTAATCAAGTGTGCTATTTAGTGGAGGATTGTGTGGAGGCCAGCAATGTGCAGCCTCTTCACACAGTGGCCAGTCTCAGAGCCTATCAATGAGGCTTTGTCAGCGCTGCTTCAGATATCACATCGGCCCTTTTAGGACATGAAAGAGCTGTTTAACGATTCACAATCAGTCTGAAAAGACAGCAGCCATCTCAGCTGTCACCTGCCTCGTCCCAGGAGAGAGAGAGAGAGAGAGAGAGAGAGAGAGAGAGAGAGAGAGAGAGAGAGAGAGAGAATCAGAAAGAGGGAGAGAGAAAAAGAGAAAAAAAGAAGTGAGAGAATGCTCTCGCATGACAATAGAAAAATGTGAGAGAGAAGGGTGTGTGTGTGTGTGTGGGGGGGGTATATGTAAAAAAGACAAAAACAAAAAAATAAAATAAGTATTACTTTGATATTCTGGGCTAATTTCTGCCTCTTTGCATCTCTCTGGCATCCGAACAGGATGATTCAGTCAGACTCTGCCCCAGGCACCTCCAATTACATATTAAAAATAAGCTAAGAAGAGTCATTGTGACAGTGATGAGAGTTTCTTGGGCAGGTGACATTTGATAAATACAGGTATGAACTGAGCACAGCCACACCACGCCCAGCAGCTGTCAGCACGAGCCAAAATGACACTGCAAGAAAAATTGTGACAATCTGTATTCAATATAGCAGCTGCTCTATGTCACCCACAAAATAGTTACAGCGCTGCACGGGCCGAGGCTGTAATCAGTGCAGATATTAGTAATCACCTGCTGAACGTCTTATTAAGGAGGAAGATTTTTGTTGACACCAAACTGTGGGTACCAGCATGTTTGCTTGTCTTTTAACAGAATATAAAAAGCCTCAGCAGAGCTGTAAACCCATAAATCCACACTGTTCTAGAATTTACAAGCGCTTTTGTCCCGAAGACAAACAGATGCTGCTGCTGAGGGCGAACAAACAGCAAACACAGAAGCGTCCAGCCTGCCAATGGCAGGATCTCACTGCCCTTTCGCCTGATGTAGAGAGAGCAGTGCACAGAGGAGCCACTGCTTGATCAGCAGCATAGCGGTGGGGACTAGAGCCAGATCCAGAATCAGACACAGAGCCTGACCCGGGTCAGACTGGCCAAAGGAACACTGACAGCACATAAATGAGATGCTCCTAAGGGTTGAGCAGGGTGGAGAGAGAAACCAAGCCCAGTCCAAGACCCTTGAAAATCTAGCCATTGAAACATTGCGGTCACAAAGCCAGCTAAAGAAGCTGGCCACTGGACGCTCCTACAGGGAGACAGGGCTCTGCTTCAGCCAGAAGAGCGGCGTGCCGTTGCCCTAAAATACCATGTGCTGGTACCCAGAAGGTACAGCTTAAGTGGTGGTTACATTACACCAGTTCTAGCTTGATTATAGCCATAATTTACAGCCAGGCTTGGACCATCTGAGTCTGCAGATATAAATAATAGTCTGAAACTACCGCTAGTGCTGTAAT